>CM053792.1:648074558-649274558 GCA_028749045.1 Cupressus sempervirens | reverse complement strand
TGAAGGGTCGGGGCAAGGCCTCACAACTCTTCCAAGCCAATGTGAGAAAGTATTTTAGTTAGAGGTTCATATAAACCAGGTTGGTCATTTGTTGTTAGACATGATCCAAGAGGAAGACTGATAAAGTATAATGTGATGGATGAAGAATATGCAAAGGAAGAGGAAGTAGTAGATCATGATTGAGAGTTAGTCAATGATGTTCGTGATACAAATGATGCTACTACTAATCACAATGATGATGATGATGATGATGATGATGATAACGATGACGATGATGACCACGATAGTGGTGGTGACGGTGTCAACGATGATGATTCTGATGATGAGATGGATGAAGAATAATATCAATGACAAGGGGCTTGATTAGCTAACATTGAAGTGGGGTTTGATTATCAATGACAAGAATGAAATGTACACTTATGTGATCAATGCCTATACTATTCAATATTGAGTTCTTGATAGATCAATGATTAATTTGATTAATTTGTCATGTACCTTTTATTGGTTATAATTCATAAGTGATGCTAATATTTGATCTAATTTTGAGTATATCTATCATAATTTTTTTAGCTAACATAAGACAATTGATTTACATATGCAAAAATCTGAAGCCCTTCACGAGCATCCCACACAGTCTCATGGATCATCAAGTATAAGTCATTAGACCCCATAGAGATTAATGTCTTTTAGCATTTTAAAATATCTCCCTCATTGCTACCTATCATAAGTATTTGTCAAATTTTTCCTCCTTGAGTAAGGAAAATGTAGAAATGGAAGAATAAAGTAAGACATTTAGTATGTCTAAATCAAGGAGATCGACTTGAGGTCAAAATATTAGAAAGAAATTCAATAAGTGAATGAAACTTTTCCTTGCTCAAGGGGGGTCATGTTCTTATGATGATGAGAGTAAAGGTGAATTCAATGTGCCCTTTAGGTACAAACATCTAAAGAAACAATGGACCTTTGATGAACTTCCTCCAATAAACACTAATTTTTGTGTTGTAGAGAGAATATATTGCATAGCACCATCCTCATTACATGGTTTGGGCCTATTTTCCATGGATGACATAAAGGTCTCTAACAACAAGGTTGTTGAATCGATGGAGTATGTTGGACCTTGCTATGATTATAGTAGTTGGATGAAGATTGTTAGACATAAAAAAAAAAGTATGTGTAGGTATGCACTCACGACAAATTGTATACAACAAAAAGTTAGTGAACAAAGTAAAACAGTAGCTATATACATTGATGAAAGGCCAAAAGCATTAGGAAATATTGTAGGTTTTATAAATAGTACATGACTTGTGTCAACTAAGTAGTGACCCAATTTCATATTTGAGGCATGCGAAGGAAACCACGTATTTGCATGTGTGATAAAATCAATACATGGGGGCTTAGAGCTTCTCATTGATTACAATTTGAATTGCATAGATACAAACAAAGCCACTATCATGGACGAGGTGGTACATACGATGCACATTTAAAATCAAATCCAACCAATGAATCCAACAAACCATTAAATTTTGATCTTTTTTTGCCAACTTAGAATAATAACATGTGTTTTAACGTCTCAATGAATTTTTTTTGAAATATAGGGCTACAGTATGGATCAAGAGCCATAGGATATGCACAACCATGGTGGTTCTCATGGGACTTCTTCTTTCCAATAGGTAAAACTCATTGTTGCTATACAAATTAGATACAAGAAATATGTTAATGCATATTTCTTTATTATGTTTCATTCTTCACTACTATTTTGGATTGATTTTAAATATAGCACTAATAATATTGTTCTCACAAATGAGTGTTGATTGGGAAAAGGGAAAGGAAAAATTAGTCCATGAGGAGCTGTACGATGAGAAAGATGAATTCATCAATGATTTTGTGTTAGTTGTTGATCCTGTGGCTACAGTGCAAAAGGTGCTTCATGATTTAGTAAGAAGGTTAAAGCAATTGGAATCAACTCAACCTCAAACTCCTGAAATACAATAGATGAAGGATGAGTTGATACACCTAGTTAAGACATATACAGTAAGTACTAATGTAGTTTTAAATTATAACAAAAGTTCAATAATGGTTTTTACACTCTTTTATTTATGTCATTAAATAAAATGCATATGCATTATTTTTATAGAGGGTGTTGAAGAGTTACAAGGGTGATGCCCCAGATGATGATACTTTAGATGGTTCAAGTACATCACATGTTCTATCGTACACTTGTATTTTGCTCAAACAATATTTTTTTTAATAGCTCTAACAATCTTTTTTTATTGTGCTCAAACGATTTCATTTTTCAGCTCCTACCATTGATCCTATGTTTACTATGTTGCTTGCTACAAGGAATAGAAATCAAAGAAGTAATACCAACTACAAATTCAGCAGCACGTAGCATGGTCATAGATGTGGTGGCAGTGCCTATTGGTAAGCGAATTCCTCTTTTTCTCTCACATTTTTCATGTGTTTATTTTACTTGAACTATTATTTCTTAGGGGGCATTTTGTAATATTGGATTCATTTTATATAGGAGGCGATGAAAACATTCCTGGGTGTACCGTTGTTAGATGAATAGGAACACTATGGAATTGTGTTCAATTGCTCATGAGCAATGAAGATGGTCTTCCCCTAAGAGTAGCCCAACTTCTAGGTACTCTAAAGATTGATCCTTTCTTTTACTATACAATATTATACTCATAATCAAATGCACTAATCTCCCATGCAGTCCCTTGCAGTAACTACTCATTTCATTATTATTTTGCAAGGAATAATCTATATTATGAAAAACTTAATGATGAATGTTTGTGAATATTTGGGCTGACCATACACATAGAGCATCATATTTTGATTTCATTGCTAGATCATGTTTCATTTGATCAATTTCTTCAAGTAAATTAAAAGGTAGCATCAATTCATTTATGAATCTAACATTTCTTTTCTTTTCTTAAAAGGTGGAATTTGCAAACTAAAGAGTTAAAGAATAAACTCATTGATGTCATTACAACACTTTTTGGATCTAATGTCTTTCAAAGACTTAGTCTCTATGAGAAATTGAGCCAAGCTTTGAAGTATATTAGGTACAACTATAGGACCCAAATGAAAAATAACCCTTGTTATGAGCACCCCCTATATGCCTATTATTGAGTGGTAGAATCTTAAAAAGGATGTCACTAAGGAAAAATCAAGAGATGATGGAGAAATGGTACCATCCGAGGAAAGAAGGTATGTCATAATATTAAGAATGAAATTATGTAATAATTACTCTCAATACTTATGTGATCTAACATATTTAAAACTTCGCATAGGTTTTCTGACACATCAAAGGCAACCAAAGCAAGAAAAGAAAAGCACGGGTAGCACAAGATCAACTCGGGTGGATATTTAAAATTTGTATGAATTGTAAGTATAAGTAAATAAAAAATAATATACAAATATTTGTAAATTGTAAACAATTTGGTCTTGATGAAATTGATTACAACAAAAAAATCATGATACCAAGAAAAAATGTAGTCCATGGAGTTTTTAAAAAAACTTCTAAAGAGGACAAGAAATTAGCCTTTAGACAAGCCTATAGTCGTGGTTGAATGACTCTGAGCAATGAATGCACAAGGTTCTTTTGTTGGATCTATCGATGAGGTAAATAATTCAAGTGATTTTTATTTCAAATTGAATACTTTAGAAATTACTATATTTGATATTAAGTTCCAAAAATATAAGTCATTATATTTGTTTTAAGTAAGGAAACAATGATTATATATTATTTTAAAACTTTAAAATGAATATATTTATATGTGTTAAAATGAATGATTAACATTTCTTAGTATTTGTCTTGTATTTATATGTATATATTGTTGATAAATGTAATAATTTTTTACATTCAATTGCAACCTATCAATCCTGATACAATAGTTGAACACCATGGAGATGTCAATTCAAATGTGGATCATATTACTAAAGGTATATATTTTCTATTCAATTTTTTATTTCCAGATTATTAATACAAGTAAACATTTTAAATTGAATTTGGTGTAGCAATACAAAATTAACTATAATATGTGTTGGGATTAAGAAAACATCTTGTATTGCAATTGCAGGGGATGTAGAGGTTGTTCCTAATGATCGTGTTGAGGTCCAAGCCAGCGGGCAAGATGATGTGGTTGGACAAGGTAAAGAGTGCTACAATATTCTTTAAAATCTTTAACGTCTCAAATTTTTTTAATTTAACCCTTTTATTTGTTATTGCAGAGGACTGACCTTTGCAAAGGACAGTGAGATCATGTCCATAGGTGAGAAGAAATATTGATGATGACATGGATATGCCTCTGCAACAATATAGGGAATGACAAAAAAAATTGAAAATTTTAAAAATATGATTCATGTGAACTTATGTAACTTATTTGATAATGACTAATGTTTTATTTATGTTTTATTGAATGTTCATGTAGATGTTCTAATGAATCTTATGTTTTAATGAAACTTATGTGTTAATGAATGTTATCATGTGATAATTCATGAATGTTACATTTTATTAATAGAATGAATGAATTTTAGACGTTAACGAAGAATTTAGATGTTGGGGGGAAGGTGAGGCCAAATCACGTGGTTGGCCCTAATTAGTAGAGAATATTAAACTATTCTTGAAACCAAGTGAAGCGCAACATTAACTATGATTGCATGACAACTAACTGTATGAATCTCTTAGTTTCAGACAATGCAGAAGGAGGCCATAGTTCAATATGCAATCTCAATTAATATGCATATGACATTAGGTGGAATTGAGAAAACCCAACATGTTTGTATTTTTGTTAGAGGTATTTAATTAGGTATTTTATGTTATAGACCATCACAAACATTGTAACTTTGACTCTTATAGGCAAGGGTAATGTCCTCAATGTGTAAGCAAATCAAGACTTTCTATGTGTTAGCTTGTTGAGGACATTATCTTGTCCATAAAATCTAGAGTTCTAGCATTCATTATGGTCTATAATTTTAAAAACTTAATAGACCTATTAAAAAAATGTAAACATGGTAGATTTTTTCAGCTCCACCTATTGTCCATGCATACAGAACGCAACTACACATGCATTCAGAGTGGCATTCACAAGTTTATCAAATCAATGGTATGAATTCATTCACATCTACAATTTTGCATAGCAAGCTTAGTTAATTGCTAGGCTATTGTTCCAAAATATACATATGCTTAAACTTAAGATTTCAAAGCCTGTTCATTAGAACACATAAATGTTTGTTGTATTTGCTATCAAACCCAGAAAAAGAAATATTGTACCTTGATTTAAACTCTAGCTAAAAGTTATCCTTGATGTAAGTTAGGATGCCAAAGAAACCATTATTTGAAGTTGACTAAGTTCACTTAATTTCTTTAGCATTGATAAGTACGTGCTCTTTGGAAATATCCCATAGTCCAATTTTAAAAAACAAGATTAATCTCAATTTGATACTACATCAAAATGTTATGGGTCCTTTTCAATACAATTCATTTTTCCTTCGTGTATTGTCACTAAAGTAGAATGGCTATAGCTACACAAAATGAATAAATATGTTCTCCACTGTACACTAGAATTGTACTACACTAACCCTTTCAAGTCTCCATGAGAAGAAAAATTCTCTCACTATAAGAAGTAATAGAGACATAAGATCAAGTTGAAATGAAAATGGTTTCTTAACTAGGAAGACTTAACCTTTGTTTATATCAAATGCAGTATTATCTCACACAAACCACCTATACAACTATATCATTAGATTCAGTGTGTAGCATTTTGCACAAGTCGTATCTACATAACAACATTGTAAATTTGCAAGTGAACCTACATGAAGTAATTAGTAATCGATACCACTACTTACCATCATTTATATAAATTAAATCATGTGACAAAATACAACCTTAATAGCACAATATCTTATTTATATTACATAGAAAATTATCATGTTGACGAACACTATATATTTTTCAAAAAGATTTTGATTGCAACAAATGGAAATTCAAAATTTACAATATTAACAACTATTTCTAGAATCTTGTGCATATTTGTGTTCTTTTCTTGCATAATCAGTCCTCGGATTAGTTTCCTCAGTGTGTTACCTCAACATTGAGAGGCTCTTAGGTCTTTCTTATTACAATTAATAATTTCCACAATGTTTTTAAAATCAAGTAATTTATTGTTTCAAAAAAAAATTCTTGAATCATAAACAAGAATTCTAGTTCTTATTTCAAAATCATGTTGCTTCTATATATTAAAATTGTTTGCAAATTTTCTTCTTTTTTAATATTGTTTCCTCACTGGGCTTCATTTAGATTGCTTGGAAGAACTTTTTTCTGACATGAGTTATTGTGTAGGTAAAGTTGCATCTCAGCTTTGTGTCAAGTTTCTATATCAAGTTGTGAAAGCTAAGAATTATAAAAGAGGGGATATATGTGAAATCCTTCAACCAACATTTTTCAGGTTCTTTACTTTTCATCATTTTGCAATGAATTGATAACACAAGTTTTTGTAGATTAGAATTGGAGAGAGATTTTTCATTTCTTGATACACTTTTAATCAGATCTGAACCATCTTATGATGGTTTGATCATCCAAATTCAATTTTTCTATAGTGAAAAGTGTATAAATTGAATTTCATTGATAGTATCTTTTAATTATCGTTCGGACTGTGGTGTGGAGACTACTAGGTTAAAACCTCTATCAGCTTAGTGAAAATTGCAATTCAACCAAGCTCATATGTCCCAATCTACTCTAGTGGTGTTTGAGACAAAGAGAGATGACAATCTGCTCTTTCATTTCCCATAATATGACCTTTGAAATTCCTTCAAAAATAATGAAATTAAAATATAGTTTTGTTCCAAAATGTGTGTTATGTTGCTTCATATCAAATGCCTTTATGTTGTAGATGCCTTTAGAAAGTGAACAAAATATTAGACCAAGTTGTGCTACTTTGGTAATGGAACAGTCATTAATTATTTTGCCTAAAGTCGGTATCTTTTCCTTCCTTTTTAAGCATCTGAATTGAATGAATAAGACAAGAATGGAATATCAAAAGTCACTTGTCTAATGAGCTCTTTTAGAGGCATCAAAATTGATAGAATCATAAAAATAAATATTAAGTCTTCTTTACAAGTTTCCTCTAACTTGCCAATGGACCCCTTCAACCTTTCAAATCTTGAAATTGTGTAATATAATCACATTAAACAACCTAGTTGCCTTTGATTTTTGAGATGGAAACCAAGATTTGATAGTTTTGGTTAAGTTATTTGTGTTTTTTTTACATTAGTAGTTGACCCTCCGCTGCAAATTCATGCTTACAATGCCAAGTTCTACCTAGGAACAACATCAATAAGAGGGGATTGAATTAAAGTCTTCATTGATGCCACCCACGAATCATAATTGAATTGTTTGGGTTCAACTGTACTTCCAAATCTACTTCTTATCAACTTTTCACCATGATACTTGTCTCATCACATTCTCAATAGGTCCACTTATGGATCCAAAACCTTGAATGATAGGAGTTAGTCCTTGTGTGCACATTGTTAATGGCTAGCAATTGTTTAGCAATGTTATAGTATGGAAGTTGGGTGAGCTTGACATCATCCATGACATACAATAAGTGTTACCGTATCAAATAATTAATATAACAAATGTGGGGCAAAGTTGATAGGTGACCCACCAAATCCTTCTCTTCTTATCAATTGACATGTGACAAGACCCATTAAGGATGCATAACAATTGAAACTAGCCCCTTCTTTAATTGTATCCATGGTGTGAAGGGAAAGTAAATGGGTAGGGAAGCTAGTCATCCACTTTAAATTGGAGTACCCAAATATTAATATCTTTTAACATTAAGAAATACAACTAATGTCTTGGTAGATTAAATGAGTTGAAACAATGGATACAATGGATATGCTAAAATTGGTATAATAACAAATTGTAATAAAAAATATTAAAAGCATAGTTTTCGAATGCGAAACACTTTCCAGAAGTTGTATATGGCTACAAAGTACATGGAAAATTTATCTAAGTTACAAGAAAAAGACATGCTCAAGGAATAAGTAAAATAGGTTCAGAGCTGCAAAGTACATGACAAATTCGTATGAATTACAAGGACAATGATGAAGCAAATTTGACTGGTTTTCCATGCTGTCAACCTAGACAATGATGCCAACTCATGGAAAAAAACATGTTTAGATTTCATAAGGGGCCATTCGATCTTCACTGCTACAAAAAAGAATTGATAATCTTCTCAAATCTACCTTTCTTATTCCTTCCTCTTTTCGCAACATGGGCTTGACTTTTCCATCTATTGCGTTGCTAAGATTCTCAAATAATCCCATGCATCCCAACCCTATACTCATTTTTTACCTTTTCTAAAAGATCCTCTCTTTCACTATCCATCTCAAATCAAGGTTGCTCTTAGTCTGAGGTCATTAATGATAATGTGCAAATCTTAAGTCTTTATACATGAGACTTATGTCATACAATCCTCTATCCCCAACCAACCCATTACCACACCATGTTGACTACAAAAGTTGGAAATCCCTTTCAGGAAAGAAATTGGACCATATCTATTGCATTGGGCAACATAAAAAGGACAATGTATGGGTTGCCAACATCAATGGACTCCACACAAGCAAAGACAAAAGTTTTGCAAAAAATGAGTCAATCTCCTAGTATTTTAGATTCAACAGTAGTAAAAGGACCTGCATATCCTTCAGAACTATGAGAGAAACCAAAACCAATAAAAGGACCTCATTGGACAAGCAAAAAATTTTTATTTTAATAATTTGGCTACCCGTTGCAATTGCAACGACCTATTCTGATAGATAGTCGTTGCTTCACAACACAACTATTGTAACCTCGTCGCAATTGGGATGACATGTTCTAACGGATAGTCGCTGGTCCCACAGCACAACTATCGTAAAATCGTCAAAGTTGCAATGTTACATTGAAAGATTAAGACATCGTAAGTCTGAAAATCTACTGTTGCAATTGTGATAGCATCAAGATGAACTCTTGCCCCTTCTTCCATGTTATGACAATTCTATCTATTGCAATTGCGACGGAACCCCTTTCCATCGAAATTTACGACAAAAAAAGTCTGACACCCGTCCGACAGGAGCCAATTCATGGTTCAGTTGTTGGGTGACGGGTGGCCATTTTTGGACCCAAACGTAGTAGTGACCCCATTTTGTAGTGACTATTGTTTTGAATTTATCCTCATTTTTTACTAAAATCTGATTGCATCTTGAATAACCATGTAATAATGAAAATCGCTTAAAGCCTAAAACATACTGTAAAATTTGTTCCACGGAGGGTAAGGGATGCCTGTATGTTGTGTACTTGTAGCATTCTAAACCATCAAAGCCTAATTTATAACTCAATTGGAATATGTAGCTTGATTATGGGGTTGATTACATGGATAGCACCAATCATAATTTTTTGTTGGGTTATTTTGAGCAAGTACAATATCCTTAATAGGATTAGCAACATTAAGGGGTGTTGGATTATAAGGTCTATATGGCCTTTGATTTACATTTTGTCTATTTCCAACATTATACCCTTGATAATTTTGTTTATTATGAATCTAGGCTTGGTCTTGTTGCTAATATCCTTGATTTTGTTATTGATACCCTTGATTTGTATCAATATTTTGGGCTTGAATGGCAGCCTTGGCTAGTATTGTTGTTTCTTTAGATTTACCAGCTTATTTCCAAAAGTTTGCATCAAACTTTCAATCTTTTGTTGACTGTTTTTTTTAAATCTCCTGCAACTCCTGAAAAGGTCCCACAATTGCAACCTCTTGGTTGGAAAACAACCAAAAATGGATTGAAAGATGAAATTCGTAAAGGCATATTAGGCTGTATATTTGGAAAAACAGGAATAGGTGGCCTAGGAGCAATCTTACCCGCCTGAATGAGACTATCTTCCGCCTTTACCGATTTAGCAAATGATTGAGGCAATGAAGTAGCTCCCATAGACTGAATCATGATAATATGTCATTGTTCAAACTCTTCAAATACTACAAAAATGCATGATCAACACTTGGTCTAACTGTAACAGGTATCCTATCTCACGTTTCTTGAAAATGTGTTGAAATCAGTCATATGCTCTTGTGGAGCCCGCTTGATAGTTATTAGTTGTTCTACCAGTGACAAATGATCATATTTGTCTTCAAAAAACTTGGTGAACCCATCACCCAATTTGGCCCATGTGTTGATTGAAGCTACTGGCAAACTCCCAAACCATTCTAAAGTTTTTCCCTTGTATGAAGCTGCCAATAACCTGATTGCTACATTTTCTTGCATGATATGATGAACATTACAAAGAGATGCTATGTCTCTAATATTTTTAAAGGTTGTAGTTTGACCTTCTCTAGTGAAATCGGGTACACCTTTGAGGGTTTCCAAAGGAATGTCATTATGATGTTGAAGATTGAAAGGCACAAAAGTGAAAGCTCTTGGTAATGTCATTAGTGATCACTGATAATTGATATGTTGTTGTTGTATTGAAACTACAACTGGTATTAAAAACAAATTTGTTGTGGAACTTGAGCTTCTTGTTGTATCAATGAAAGTAATAGAAATTTTAGGTTCAAAAGGCTTGGGTCTACAAGTTGGACTTGTTGAATGCCTGATATTCTTGTCACTTGCATGATTTCTTCTTTGATAAACCCGAGTATCTGGTGCTAACCACTGACTCCTCTTTGCTAGCTTTGTCCTAGAAAGAGTTCTCCCATGTCTTTTTGGTGTCTCCAACTGCAGATACTCAAAAGCATTGAAGCTTCTAGTCTGTATTTTTCTCATTAACACTAATTTACACTTTTCTTTCCAACAGAGTTGCTAGATATGCAAATTTAAAATCATTAAGCAAATAATATTAAGACCTTCTTGTTTGCATATCAAAAAAGCAGCAACTTCCTTAAAAATTAAGGCAAGTGTCCCACCAAGCGTGCCAAAAAATGTTATCTCTAAAATTTGCATTGTGATGCTTATGCCCTAAAACCAAAGTAACGAGACTCAAACCTGACTCTGACTCAGCAAGGGCAATTCGACTAGTAACTAGCTTAGACTCAGACATCACTCGACAATGACTAGGTGAGTTTAGGTATATTAATAGAAATATCTTAGAGAAATATTAAATATTTGATGATTGGCAGGTCAGGGTCATGGGTCATTTTGACCTAGCAAGGGTAACCCAACTCACCGACCAGGTGACTCGTGACAAGGCTCGTTACTATGCCTGAAACTTTAGCAATTTTGGAGCAACACGAGATCAAACAGAGGTTGTCAGTAACCTATGATCTGATTAAACCTCTGGATTCTACGTCAATTCCTATCTGATATATTTAATGAAACCACCTATACTAATAAAAGATGAAAAAAATGCATGGAAAAGGGGTAAAAATGGAGATTTGTAAATCGAAAACCTAAAATGATGAAAAATAAGGTGATACACCAGAACAATAACGCAAATTATTGTTATATTGTATGACATAATGAACACTTTCAATAGATAACCACAAGACACACCTTGTGGGAAATGTTAATACATATTAATATTTCGATAAATATTTCAAGAGAAGGTCTAAAAATGAATATTATGAAAGGAAATATATCACCAAGGAAACACAACTCAAGACCTATGAATAACATATATTAGACAAGAAAGATGTTAGACGACACATTACCCAAAAGGTTCCTAAATAAAACACAGTTAGATAACATCAATCACCAAAGACATACAACCAAATATTTACTCCAAAAAGATGAGTTCAATGAGAATTGTATTACGATCAAAAGCCCAAAGAACAAGACATGTGCTTGAATAGCTCAGGAACTTTTAAGAAAAAGATGTCAAGGACAGAAAATCACATATGCATCCCTCTCCTCTCAAAATCTAAACCCCTTCTCTATCAAAAAGAGAAGTATATAACAATAATGAAACCCAATCATCTGCCCACAAAATCAAGAGGTGGGGGTTAGATATCAAAGAAATCTCCTCAAAAAAGGAGTCCCCAATCTAAAAAATGATGTCAGTTGTCCCTCAAACTGTACCTTGACCGTAGGTCTATGATGACCACTCAATAATAACTCAAGAATCTCTCAAGAGTGACTCCACAATTGTCAGTTAGGAATTTTGATCAAATGCAATCACTAAGGGTCTGTTTGGCAACAAGAATACAAGCGGAATAGGCATATGTAAATTCTTAAAATTTTGAATTCTTCGTTTGGATGCACCAAATCGAAATTGAAATACAAAATAAAATTGGAATATGTATTCCAATTTTGGCCCAAAAATGAGGTTTTGCAATTCCACCCAAATAGGTGGAATTGGAATACGTATTCCTATTCCATTTTTATTTATTTTAGAAAACATAAATTTTTGGGTCCGTGAATTCCCCATCAAATTCTGGTTGAACCAAACAAAGAA
The DNA here is from genome assembly GCA_028749045.1 of Cupressus sempervirens. Lineage (NCBI taxonomy): Eukaryota > Viridiplantae > Streptophyta > Pinopsida > Cupressales > Cupressaceae > Cupressus > Cupressus sempervirens. Next base: position 649,262,125 of record CM053792.1, on the reverse strand, counting down.
TAGGAATATGTACCCCCATTTTCTATTCCAGAATAGCTATTCCTATTCCCACAGTCAAACGGGCCCTAAGACACTTGGCAAAGCCAAAATGCCAACACTACAAGTCACCTCAACTTCACAATTCCAAACTGAACTTTAAATCCTCAGATTTAGACATTAAATGCCACATCTCTTTTTAATGCTTAGTCAATACTTGATGACTCAACCTTGGAACTTGAATTTAAATTTTTAAATATTCCTTTCAGTTAATTTTGTTGCACCAATTTATTATTTAATAATTGATTTATAAGGTATCAATTATTAAATAATAATTACAAAAAAAAAATCAACAAAATAATAACAATGTGTTATGTTATTGCATGATATATATATATATATATATAACTTTATAAACAATAAAGTCACAAACCATAGAATGCATGGTCGGACCCGAAATGCTTATGAAATATCATATAAGGACACATAAAGGGTAAAGAACAGATATTTTCCATTTCACATAGAAAGTGTTGATATTGTGGTGAGTGATCATGTAGTGGGTGTTGATGTTGTGGTGACAACATTGTAAAATCGTAAAATGGTCGATTTTAGAGGTTGCCCTAAAATGTTGTTATAAGCGGCTCAGATGCATAATGCATTGCAATGTTGGTGTACATTTTTGCTGGATAATAGAAAGGTTGAAGGCTGTGTAGGTGGACATAGCCCATGTTTAAGGTGAACCATGTTAATCTATGTGTTATATGTGTTCTTTGAGTATTCTTCTTTTGTTTATGAATATAACTGTTTATTCTTATATTGTTCTGGACATGTCAAACCCTAAAAGAAAGAAGCCTCTAGAGTTATAGCGATCAGGGTAATTCCTAGCCACATACTATGGAATTTTCGTAATTTAGTTGGTCTTTCTCCAACCATGACTACTTGGAGTTCTTCAAAGGGTTTCTAGAGCATGCATTTGTGGTTGAATTTGATTCTCTCTTCTATATTAAATTTCATTACTATTTTTTTGAGGATTTTCTTGAGGTTAAACACACCACGAATGGAAAATCATTGTTTTGGTTGCGGCTTTCTCTCTATCTGCTGCGCGTAATGGCTATCTCACATGCCAATCTGCTCCTTCTTTGGTATATCTTGACTAGAGTCTTTTAGTTGAGCAAGAGATGGTCATTTCTAATTTGTTTCTAGGCACTTTTCATATTGTCGTGACTAGGGTCTTTCTTTGCTGTTGTTATAGCTATGACATATGGAGATCCTTCTACTACTATAAGTTGTCAATAATGATGTAGTGCCTGCCCCTAGTTTGCATTTTGTTATTATTGTCGAACTCTTTTAGGTCAATTTTATGCTATATGATTAGTACCATTATCTTTCAAATTATCCAATATTGTTTCATATTCAGTTGATTTTATGATGTGACTACTTGGTACCAGTTATTTCATGTATGTATGATTATACCTTGATGATTATTACAATGATTTCAGTTATATGATGATGATTAGTTAGATGGATTATCATACGTGTTTTGTTATCGATACTTACCCCATACTACATGTGTATGATGTGCGTGTATATTTTCTTTATGTATGACATTTCTGATGCAATTAAGGAAGGGAATCATAGTCACCTGCTAGTCAGGATCTACACCATGCACCACTTCCTTCCATTGCTTGTTTAGTTTATTATATATGTGTTTGTGCACACGTTGATTTTATGCAGATTGCAGATACTAGATATCGACTTCCTGAATTGCCAGGATGAGCATACCCTATCGCATTATCTCAATGGTAAGAGAGGGGAGATAAATTCTTGAGTCCAAATCCTAACTTTTAACCCATTTGTCCTAGAAAATTAAGATAAGTATCTAAGATGTTTACCCTTCTGAATTCGTCGTATAATGTAAATTTGTGATTATAACCCTTTAGTTTGATTTTGTATGTGGTATTTTATGACGAGTTTTCATATTTCATCTTATAGGTCTTTGGTGATTCTATTGATTAAGTCAAATTAAAATATTAATTAATGATTTAATCTAATGAAAATTATTATGATATTTTCAATATTTAATTATATTTAATTAATTGAGAGATTAATTAAATAAAAACAAATTTAAATTTAAAGATAAAGTTATAGTTTAATGTTAGAATGTAATAATATTTATTTAATTTAATAATAATATATTTAGAAGATCATCTGTAAATAAATGTTAAACATTATTATTACTTAAGTTAATAAATATTTTATCAATTAACGCTTTGAAAATAAATTAAAGAATGAAAAAGATATTAAATTATTAAAGAGTTTTAAAATTGCATAAAGTATGCATGAGATTAAAATATAATAAATTAATTAAAAAAGAGAAGGCAAGTGAATTGAAATAACGAGATTTTATATTGCATTAAACATGCATGAAAACATAAAAGAAAAATAATAAAGAGTTAAAGAGTTGTGAGCAACAAGTCCTCTCGGGTGATTGCATAATTAGTGCCTCGAATTTAGGAGAGAACTCCTTATCAGCAATTGAGGGTTCATTTTTTAGGGACCAGAAATTTTGAAGGAGGAATTTTCAGAGAGAAGGTTTTGAGATAAGAAATTTCTCTCACAAATCTTTTGGGTGTTTGCGATTTTAGCATCAAAACTAGGTAGATTCTTGTGTTTTGATTCACCTAGTTAATTACATTATTTTATGATATTACTATTAGGATTTAACTGTGTTGTTTTTGAGTCAAACTCCAATGAGTGCTAAGTGTTCCATTTATTCTCATGAGAGATGGATTCATGTTGAATTACTACTCATGAAATATGGGTCAATGAGTTTGACTCAAAAATCACACAATTAAACCCTAATAGCAATATCACAATTTGACTTGTTGTGGAAATCATCTCCTACTTATCAATTACATTATTTATTAATATTGTCTTCTTCGTGATTGTTGAAATCTGTTTCCCAAATTGTGTTGTATGAATCTTTCAATTTTTCATTCTAAATCTTGTGTTCTTTCATATCGAATTTTCTTTGTATACGTGAGGATTAAATTATCTATAGAACCCTCGTTCAATAGATTTAAAGAAATTAGTTTTGAACTAGGAAGGGTTTCAAAGAAATGGAAATTTTAGATTGGAAATTAGAATGGTTGATTGTATTTTTCCTATCAGACTAAAATTGCAAATATGTATAAAATAAAAAAATAAAAAAAATTTAAATGTTATTAGGGGAGGGGTATTGTTTTTTATGAAAAATGTTTTAATATTTAAAAAAATCTTTAAAAGAATGAATTTACTTAAATTAAAAAGGGATGGGGTTTTACCCCACCTCCCCACTATACCTTACCAGCGGCTTAAATGCCACTGATGCAGGGTACTGCAACAGCGGCAGTACTTTGTACTGCCACGGCCATAGGCCCCTGTGGCAGCCATAGGGAAGCCGAGCGATTTCAAAGGCCAACGGACCTTCCAATAAATGCCTTTCCTTTTTTATTATTATTCAATTTTTTTGTTTTTAATTTAAATTTTTTTAAAATTGTTTTATTAAAAAATAAATAATATTAAATTTTAAATTATTATTTATTATTAATTTTATTAATAAGTTTTATTAATATTTATTAAATTAATAAATAGTGAATGAAAGATTAATATAGTTATTTTATGTAATTATTAATTAACTTTATTAAATGTATTTAATTAAGTTTAATTAATAATGGAACTTAATTAATAAAGTTTTAAATTAATTTATTTTATTATTATTATTAATTTTGATTTTAATGAAATTGTAAATTTTTTTATCTAAAATAAATAAATATTATTTTAATATTTTAAATAAATAATTATCCTTAAGTTATTTGGAATAATGGACTTAAAATTGAATTAAGGCAATTGTGCATTAATTCAAATATAAGAATGGGGTAAATTGAAAGGGTTAAGTTGTAAATCATAGGTACTCGCAAACTTACATTGGAACAAATATTTAAACTTTATTGTTGACTCAACTATGTACCTTCAAAATCAAACCAAACTATGAACCTACATTGTTATCTATATGTTGTCTATGCTTTGGGTTTGGGTTGACTACAGTATTGACTAGTTTTAGGACGTCTACTAGAGACTTGGGAGTTCTGTGATTATGTTATTATGCTGATTTAATCGTGATCTTTTAAACTCAACCATGGTAATGTGTTGTTATGCTCTATGATGAGTTTGATTATATTATTGGTTATTACTTTCACTGTCCTTGTGGGATAATGAGATGGATGTTTATGACTTAACTTTTTTTGAGTCTTCAATTAGTATTTTTGGGATGTTTCCAATTGCTTGTAAAGAACTGATGGGTTATTGTGAATTATCTTTTAATGTTTTTCAATCACTTGTATAGGACTGAGGTGAAAATTGTGATTCTTGCATTTGTATTTTTATGAGCCTAGGGTAGGTAATATGTATGTTAAGTTGGGAAGTGGCTTGCAATGGAGGTCAACGCCCAAAGTGGCTACCAAAGTAACCCATTGTAAGTAGTTTAATAAGTGATAACATTTCATTAAATGGATTTTAAATGAATTAATAAGATATTGGTACCATAGAAAGTCACTAAGGGGTCGAAAGATTAAAAGACTAGCCGAGTAACCTTAGAGTCGACTCGTTAGTACGCCTTGTCAGTACGAAAGGATACTAGTGCCGCATAAAGTCACTAGGGGGACAAAGGATTAAAAGACTAGCCGGGTAACACTAGAGTTGATTCGTGCGATGACACTTGCCCACTAGTAGTATAGATTTCCTACATATCTATGTTTGCCTCTGGGTCTAGGTGTTGATTTATATAGGAACCTTTGAATTAGATTACTTTTAGGGTTTCCTTGACTTAGATATTACTTTTGATTTTTGGATTGATATCCTATTTGGGACTTGAGACTATCTGCTCCGCACAGTGGGAGTGGGCATTTTTCAAGTTACCACGCGATCAAGTGGTAGTGTTTTTTACTCTTACCATTGAGATCCATCTGTTGATGTCGTGGCTAGAGTTCTTTGTTTGCTTTTCCTTTCATTCTATCTTTGTGTATTATGATGGATGGTTATATCTTTATGATGGATGATTTCATTTGTTGTATTGTATTTGTTTCATGGATCCGAAAGGGATGATGTAACCTATTTTTATAAATGTATATTCTTTTAGTCTTTCATACCTTGTAACATGTACAGTGGATGATTGTGCATTCCAAATTGTATTGTCAAGTGGCATTTGAAACAAATATATATAATTTAAATGGACTTGGATTTATAATTATTCTCTCATGTGGATGTGGTATTTATTAGATTTAGTATTATTTAAATTTAAATGTGACTCAACGTCTTGGAATCCTTAGGGAATGAAATCTATTATGTTTACTTCTGTATGATTGTATGTTATTGCTTCCGCTACTTTGTGTTTGATGTGTATGTTATTCTTTCTTTAAAAAAAATGTTTGGCAAACTTAATAAAACTTTAGGTTTGAAATGATAACTTTGAACTTTACTTGTCTTTGTCCCAAAAACATGTGTTTCTTCAGTTGTTAATTAGCATAAAAAAGGTGCTTTTCTGCCATCATGGAGACCTCTTCAGATTTGGCATGGCAAAAGAGGAAACATATGCTATTTTACATCTTTTTTTCTGTGTTTCTGCAAAATACGTTGATATGCTTGTTATTCATGATAGAGTTCTAGAAATAACTTGCAGCTTCTCATTGCTTATTGACTGGACTCTTTATTGGAAAAAATGTGATCTCAGGCCACCATTCTTGGGAAATCTGGAATAAACATATTTTATAGCATTTTTGGCATTTGCATAAATAAATACGTTCAATTTTGTCATTCACACGTTTCATTTCAGGGTATCGACAGTATTTAATTATCTATCACAGTCCCTTAAAATATTTGATGTCAGTCTCCTTTTTATATGCCTACAACTTATTTGCATGTAGTAATTTTCATAACATATAAAGGCTTGATTATTTTCTGTGCTCTTTAACTGGAATCGTCTGATATTTTGATCCTTCATTACTTGACAGTTTGGATTCTTGAACTGCTCAAGGTATCATTTGAGTTTGTATTCTAACTCGTGATATTCTTGTAGCTATAGACTCTTCTTATCTGAGTATTTGATTTCTGCTGGTAATTATCATAGAGCTTAGAATATGTGTTCTTCTATTAGCTACAGGCTCCGTTAAAGACAACAGATTCCCTTTAACAGATTCCCTTTCCTTTTAAATCTTTTCCTCGATCTGGGTTTTCTGATATACAACATGGTAAAAGACATTTTCTTGTTGCTTTGACATCCATTAGTGTTCTCCTCTTAGCACAAATGTAGTGCAAGCTTTCACTATTATTTTGTAGTGACCTTTAGTTGAAAACTTCTTTTTTCCTTTTCTTTTTCCAAACGTTCTCTTGTTTCAATTTCTCAATTTCAACCACCTCCTGGCATTTTCTCATGGCATTTGCTCACTTCTTGTTGTTGTAGTAGCTGACATTCCTTTTCTGTCAGCATGACTGAAACCAAACTTTAAACATAACTAATTTTAACTTGTATACTTTGATATCCGTATGCTATGTTCTTTTACTTGACTGTAATAAACATCAACTTTGAAGTTCTTTGTCTGTAGTTGAACCATCTTCATATCTTCATTGATGAAAATCTATTTGAGCATCTTCCTTGCACCCTTTTCTCCCTTGCAGCATTCATTGTCATTATGCCACTTTCTCTTTGTTGCTTTCCATTTCTTTCAGTTTGAAAACCCATGCCTGTTGATCAACCTTTTGCTCACTGATCTTGATATATCTTGATAACAGGTAGACAATTGACATTATTACTATGGTAGTCAGGCCCGTAATCAACTCTCTTGAAGTTACATCCATCTTACATCATGTTTTCATGCTCTATATCTCTTCCGTTTTAGTGTTCAAATAGTTGTATACCACTATGTTGATTTGTTCATGAAATCTTTTGGTTTATGTACTTTGAATGTTGTTATTTTTATGGCTCCAACAATATTATGTACTCTTTCAGCTTTAAAAACTCATTCTTTATTTGATACAGAACTAGTTGAAGTATCTTGGTTGTAGAAGTAAAAGGTTTCATAAATTAATACATCCCTTTAATACTTCTATTTGTAATGATTATGCTGGACAGAAAACAAACATGTTAGTAATAAAGCATTGTGTTGTGATTGTTTATCTCTCTTTTCTATTGATAATATTTTTTTTGTTTTGTGAAGATGACTAGCATGATAGGAATATGAATGTAAGGCGAGGTGAGACACTTGGCATTGCATAGATCCATTGGATCTAACAACCTTTTCTGTGAATGCAGGGTTCGGAGGCTTGGATGGGGTGCAGTTTGAGGCACCGAATGGGTGGAAGCGAATGAGTGCAACACGACTAGTCATTACAGGAAATGACTAGTGCCCATGACCTTTTCCTCTCTCTCTCTCTTCTTTCATGTCATTTATTTTGGTAAAAGAGGTACATATATCAGTAATTTAGGAACTACTCTCATGGTCAATTGTGAGAGAGAATTTCACTTTTTGCATTTTTTAATCATTTCATTTTTTGTAAATATCAGTTGTATATTCAGAATGAATAATACAAGGACATCTTCTATTTTTTCAATATGAATGACAAGTGTTTTCTGCAATTTTGAGTATGAGCTGAAAACGATAAACATGTATGCTTTACTTCATTTGATCTTTTCAGAACTAAATTTTAACATGAGTTAAAATTAACAGTTACTATTTTGTATTAACAGTTAGATTCTAACAAATAAACAAGGACGCAAAGCGTCTAGTTCCTGCCTTGTTGTGTTGTGATTGGAAGTTTATAGTGTTGAAATAAAATATCTTTTTCAATTGGCCACATATTTGATTTGTTTGTAGTTGTTTAGTTGAATTAATAAATAAGCATGATTTTTTTTCAATTTTTTAGTTAGATTATGTTGGGAGGAAATTAACTTTAAATTGGAAATTTCGGCTTACAATGCTTCATAATTGTTTACATTATTGCATTGTAAGAAGTTGTAAATAATGGTAACAGTTGTTTTGCTAGCTGATAAAGTGTAGTAATACCCAATGACATGTACTAGAAGCTTATTATTATTTTTTGTATTTGTATTTACCAGTATTTATTTTCATATTTCTAATTTTCTCTTTCTCATATAACAGCTAATCTTTGTTAATAAATGCGTATTTATATTTTTTAATGAACAAAATGTCGTTATCATGAATAAAAAAACTTTTCCTACTAACTTTTCGTACTAACAAAAATGCTATCTATTTTAGCTCTATGTTTTGTTTGAGTTTTTGGTTGTATTTGTGAAGTAAATTGTATGTTTTGTTTTATCGTTTGTTATTTTCATCTTTGACCTTTTGGTGAAGATGTGTTAGGTAGTGTAGTTATTGTCAAAAGCATTCAATACAAATTCTTTTGCAAGTTCTTGAATGGGCTATTTGATTTGTAACTATTTGTATTAAAGCATTAGATTGAGAAGATAGTTGCGTAATTTTTTCATCTACTTTATATAGTATCAAATTACTAATTTAAAAAAATCAAATTTATCAATAAATGGCCAAGGCCTTCATTAATTTTATTTAACTTAACTAGAAAGTTACAATAGCTTATCTTCGTTCAAATGGGCACTGGTAGGAAAGAACGGAGAAGAAAACCCAGTCTAGCCCGAGAATAAAATTATTTATTTTACAGGTTTTATGTTTTACAAAATTACAAAGGAGTTAAACTTGAGTAACCATTGACATTGTAGTTTATGAGGCTTGCAAGCATTTTGTAGCAGAGATTCTTTTCATATGGTAGGCTGTACTTTATTCATTCTTCTTTAGCCTGCAATATCACCCACAAAATAATGTTACATAGTTGTTGTTGACATATAAAACATATCTCTACTAATTCCTATTTGTGATTTTCTTAAAATGTATTTGTTAACTTACTTTATGACTTGCCTGTGTGTTCTACTTCAGGTTGACATGCATAATTGCATTGGCCTGGGTCAAGGTGAAAGTGCTTTCAATGCAAAGCTCTCTAAGCATGAAGATGACATTGATTTTTGTTGCATATATTCCTCATACTTGATGCTGTGGAGTCGTGGGATTAACTGTTCAATTAATGTGTTGTCAATGAAGCATTGGATTGGCTGTTTATTTTCAGTAAGAAGCAATGTCTTCAAGTGTAACTTGTGCAGATAGTTGACATCTTTCTTGCATCCAATGCAGTGTGCAGTTTCTTCATCAAGGATTCCATATCCTTCAAATTTGTGCTAGCAGTGTGGACAAAATGCAGCAAATGGATTAGAGAATGGATTTGCAATTTTCAATTTTCCATGTTCCTGTTGCAAAGTGCAGGGTGTAAGTCTTGGTCACATTTAATAGAGACAATTGTTAGATTTTCATATTGCTTATACGTTACCTCTCTATTTTTCTGCATTATGTCATGTAACATTTGCAATGTCATTTTGTCATTTAGCTTGCAAATAAATGTGGAGAGCCTTGTACGAAGTGTATGCTTTTTGTCTGTCTTTGTTACAATATTTCTAAAAAGCAATGTTGGTGTTTCATTTTGAGCAAGATGTTCTTCTGCTGAGGTGTAGTGCTGAAGGAAATTTGGATGGATTTCTAGCTGCATAAAATATACATATACGGAGCTGAAATGATTACGTGGATTATTTGCATATTGAATGCTTTATTGATTAGAATAAGTACAGTTTGAGAAATAATTGCCATTAATTCTTACCTGTGCTTTGTCTTCCTTAGATTGACCATCCTTTATTTCTAGAATGTTGAGATTGCCTTGCTTTTTTGTTGCAAACACCAATGCACCTATTGCTCCAATTGGGTAGTTGCTTGTGCTATTCAGTAGGCTCCTTATTGTAGTGTTGGGGATGAAATTGTAGTCATTGCATATGCGATTGATTGTTTCCACTGTGCTTGTTTCCTTTAGTACAATAATGTAGTCGCAATCACCTCTATCAAAGTCTAATTTTGGTTGAATGTCAAATCCGATAATACAAACACCCATGCCTGGGATTATTTTGTCTTCATATTGCTGTACTAAGTATGGATTGACACTGACTGTTATTGTCATTTCTACTTTATGATCTGTCAGATCTGCTCGTAGCACTTCTCGTGTTTTGTTGACTTTGTCCAGGTTGACTTTGTAGACAACCAAAACATCTCCTTCAAATATGTTGCCTCCTTTTCTTGCATTCAACTCTTCTATTGTAATGGCGCCAATAGTTTTCACTTTTGTCCTGCATCGACATGTATGTTAGTGCATTTTCCATGTGCATATAGAATTATAAAATTCATGAAAGCAAGTAGATGTTACCTTTTTGTAGATTTTTCTTGCCTCATTTGTGTAGCCTTTCCTGCTCTTTTGTTTGCATCCATTGATTTCTGTGCATAAATTGTGGATACGAGAAATTGGTTTAGTGCATCAAATTTCTTCTTACCATAGACATTTTTCATAATTTGTAGAATGCAATTATTGAAATTTAAAGTTTATTGTTCATATAGTGGTTAATAAAATTTGTTATGTGGAATTGTTTTGAATGTAGAAAATGAATCTTGTGAGTAAATTTGTATTTAAAGTTTTATGATAGAATGACGAAAATGTCATTTTTTTATAGTCATTGTGTCAAGTAAATGTATTTTAAGAAATGTAGAGAAATGATCTGACCAATATGCCTCTGTTTTATGGATAAAACATACATTTGATGTTGTATTTGACCAGATGTGATCTATGAGTGGCTTATTCATGCTATGTCTATGTTGAAGTAGAAATGTGTATTTCATTTGTTGCATATGATTATTTATCTCTTTTGTATTAGCTAACATGTCAATGTTAAAATCTCCTAGAATATAAGTGAGTGCAGTTGGATGCATTTTGAAAGTTAGAGTGTCTAACACATTTTTAATATCTATGAAGGGAGTATTTGGCCTTGAATAGATATTGCAAATATTCAATATATTGGTAGATTTTGTTATGGTTAATGTGATTGCTTCTACATGTTTTGATGTGTGAGCTGATGATGTTGTTACATTGATATTGTTTCTTACTAATGTCATAATGCCATGTATTCCATGGTTGACATGAATAGTGAAGTCTTTTAGAACTAAATTTTGCTTTATTGAATTTATGTGAATTTCTTGTAAACATATAATGTCTGAAGGCATAATTTCAATATCATTGAATAAATCATTCTCATGAGCATGTAGACTTCGTATGTTTAATGTGCACAATAGTAAATGTTCAGTATTATTTGTGCATAAAGCCTCATTTTCAAGTTTCCAACAGGTACTTGTTTGTAGGCGTTCCATTTACATGTTTATTTTTGAATTTACATGAAAATGTTTTTGAGTGAGTGGTTTCACAAGATATAGGTTTTCTATTGTTTTTGTACGTGATAATGCAGTGTATGTTATTCCATGTTGTCTTATACTTGTTGGATCAAAAGCTAATCTTTCCATTGTCAATCCTTGAGATCTATGAATTGTGCGTGCAGATGCTAATTGTATTGAAAATTGTTTTCTAATAGTAATTTTTTTGCTTGTTGAGATTTTTTGGATTGGTCTTGCAATTTGTACAATAGAGATCCATGCTTTCTCAATACTTTGGTTGTAGTATTGTGCATATTTTATTTTTTGGAGATTTCCAATATTAGAATCGTTAAATTTTATCCAAACAATTTCTAAATTGTTGTGGTTTGTGTAATCTTTGAATATTCCATCTGAACCATTGACTAATCCATCAGTTGTATTGTAGTTTCCTGAGTATAACTCTATCAACATGTTTCGTTTTAGTTGTATTTCAATTGGGAGGGTTGCCGTATGGTTGTAGAGTCTTATGCCATTTATGTTGTCCTCGTATTCATCTATGGCACTTAGAACAATAACTTCTCCAGACATATTTGCTAACATTTTTTGGTTGTGTACATATGCGTCATTTTTTCTATAGAAAAGGAAAGGAAGTGTTGGGTCATTTGGTATTGGCCGTAGGCATTGTTGGTTCAGATATGTTATATCATCTATTGTTTGTTTTTCCAATCAAATTCTATTAAGTATATGTATAAAATTTTGATCCTTTTGACGCATTGTGCTATGCAATGTGTAACATTTGATGTTATCATTCCAAAAGTTGTAAGACATTAAGTCTTTGTCTGTAGTTCTAATTTCAAATACTGAAGAGTCAAGAACTGGTTGGGCTTGATATAGGTCACCACAAAAAATTGTGTCCAAATTGCCAAAATAAGAGGTTGGTGTGCGCATTATTTCTCTTAGTCGTTTGTCTATATAGCGTAGGAATGTTGAACCTACTAAAGATATTTCGTCAATCAATATAACTTTGAGTTGTTCATAATGTTTGGACATTTTGTCTAGTGTGTCACTATTTAGTGGAAGAAATTCTGATTTATTGAAAGGAATATGAAATGCAGAGTGTATAGTCATCCCACCGATGTTGTATGCTGCTTTTCCTGTATAAGCTACAACTATTCCCTTTGGTTTATCTGGGTTGTTGTTAATTGTGTTGTTATATATACGCAAGAGTGCTTGATAGATCATCTTTGCCGTAAAGGTCTTACCAGTGCCTGCTCCGCCAGTAAGGAATAAGTGAAGTGGTGTTTTATTTGTGACCTTTTCGCAGACAATATCTTTTACTATTGCCTGTTGTTCTGTATTTAGCATTTGTCAAATTTTAAAGTATTCATCATTATCAATTATTTCCGAGTGTTTTCCTATTTCAAAACCTACATATTTTGTATTTGTAATTTTGTTATATTTTTCAATTTGAATATCGTCATGAATGTCATATATGTCATCTATGACAGTTGTTTTATTTGTTTTATTATTGTGATTGTTTTCTAATAATCGATTATTGATTTCTGTAGCTTCTTCATCAATGTCACCCCATGCTTGATTTAATTTGTAGTAGAATTTTGAACTATTTTGTCTTATTATATTTTCATGAAAAGTATATGCACTTTACCAAGTTTTGAAATTTTCTTTTAATTGAGATTCGTTATTTGTAAATGGTACAAAAAGAAGTAGTTGTTCTCTGCAATAGTTTTCTAAGTCATTGTGTTTATTGTAACTAATAAAGCGTATAATATTTTCTTTTTGTTTTAGTTTTTTATTTTTTCCTCTAACATTATAGTTAGAGATGTACTCAGCTAGGCATATGTTTTGTACACTATCATGGCAATTTTTATAATGGTCTATTAATGATTTTGCTATTACATTTTCTGAGTTATCTGCTTCTTAGTTTAATTCTGAGGCAGATTTGAGTACAAATACTCGCTCATTGTCTGATCTTGTATCAATGAAAACACATTTTCATGAACTCTTATTAAGGGGAAGTGATAGAACTAAATGTGTAGCTTGTTGTGCTGACATTTGTTGCAAATTTAGTAAAGCATTTTCTAATTTTGTTATCATTTTAACCGCATCTATATTTTCACTTTGGTGATCATCTCTTATTCTTTTGAATGCACGTGTCATAGACTTGTCAACCTTTACCATATATGAACTACAATACATGGCAGCAGCATATGCGTTTAACACAAATTGGGCATTTGTGTTAGCTCTCCATAGTTTTGGCATTTGTTTGCAGAAACTATTGCTCCATATTTGGGAAGGATTTCTTTGAAGGAATATAGTTGGCTTGTCTATTGTTGATCGTAGTAGAATAATGTACTCACTCTCTGTTATTTGCAATTCATCAATTAACATTTGAAATGTGAAGGAGCTATCGAAGTCTCTTTTTTCCAAAGATTGAAAATTTTGATTGGCAGTTCTGTTAATAGTAGCATCTTTATCAGACAATGGGTCCAAAATCATTGTATTTGGCATAGGTGGAATTGAAAAATTATATCTACATTTTTTGTACAAAGTTCTTTTGCATTGTCTAGTATGGTGATGTTTATGCAAATTAGCATATTGTGCTTCTAAGTTATCAGTATTGCATGCGATGTGCATGTTCACAAAGTCTACTATTTCATTGTTTGTTTGCTTTCCATAGATAGGTGCATTTTCGACCCAAATTAACATGTGCTCATGTTCATTTCCCCTATTTTGAAATTCAGTCACCAAAAAATAGTCTACAACTTTTCCAAATAGTGAATTTTCTAGAAATAGTAGTTTTCTTAAAGCATTAATCCTATGTCGATAGTACCTTGCACATGTTATTGGGTCTTTTTTCACAAGTATTATTTTGTCGGTGTCGTTGCATTGAAATGTGTCATTTGTTTTTATTTTTTGTTGACGCAATTTTTGTAAATATTGGAGAGTCGACATTAGGGGCTCCCAATTCTCTTCCGCACTTGTAAAAGTGAGGAAAAATGTAGGTGGCCCAAGTTGTCGAATCATAGCAAATAAGTTTTTTTTCAATTGATGCATATAGTATGGGGATATTCGAATTCTTTTGAAATCTACATATCCAATGTCTAATCTTTAAAAAAAATCCAAATTTGGTTTTTGCTTTACATCTTTTGCGAGTAACTTGCGTCTTTTTAATTGTCCTTTTCTAATTCGTATCCATAGTGTCGATAAGACCTAATGTATAATTATTTATATGGCTTTGAAGAAAAGATTTGTTGTATGAAGTGAAAAATCTTGCTCGTAATGAAGTAATTCCCACTGTGATAATTTTTGATAACTAAATTTGTCCATTATGTCATTATTGCGTGGCTCACCAAAGAAGAGGGTTGGAAAATTCATTTCTTCTGCATACTTGTCTTTGAAAATACCAATAGGATAACAATTCTCAGCAGGTGCAATTTGAATGATTTTGTCATCCATATTGTGGATGCATGTAGAGTCCGTGTATCCATGTATTAAAGAATCGGTTGGATTGTCATATTGAAGATCACTTTCACTTTCACTTTCAGAACAACTTTTTTTTTCACAACCATTGTCTTCATTGTTGATATCTAATGTTTCTATCCACTTTTCATTTATTTGTACATTTTGCATTTGGTAAAGGGTTGTTTTGCTTAAATCGACTAGAGCTTGCATTATTATATATGGTCGTACCATGCCTTTTTGAAATGCATTTTTATATTGCGATTGTCTTTTAAGAGCCACTGCAATTGTTGTTGTGTTTGATAGTGATAGTGGTAGAGCATTTTGAATATTGTATATGTTTACAAGGACATTTATGATGGAACCACTTAGTCCAAGTTGAGACTTTTTATATCCTAACTCCCAAATTTGTGCAAATGCAATTCTTAGTGAAACTAGACGTTCCTCTAGTTGTGTCATTTTTTGTACAGTTGGTAATGGCTTATTTTTGTGTATGTTGTGAGGAACTGCATATTTAGGTTTTTTTTTTTTTATTGAGAGAATCGTTGCATATTTTACATATGTACTCGGTAAGCAGTGGTATGTAAGATTTTGTCAAATTACGGTATACAACTCTATGTTCCTCTTTGTATTGTTTTATATCTTTCTTGAAATGGAGCATTTGACAAATTGTGCAAGGATATTTTGGTGTGTCTTCTATTGTGGAAAAAAATTTATCAATTGGTGTCAAAGTTGTCTTAGTTGATTTCCTTTTACTATTTATTGTTCTTCTGGATTGAGTTTGTGGTTTTATATTATTTTGGTTATTGGTTGAGAAAATATTATTGTTTTCGTTTGTAATTGTTTGTTGATTAATGTTGCAAGCTTTATTTCTAATTGATCTTTTCACTGCACGCAATGTTATATTGTGTTGATTTTTTGCAATATTATGCTTATCATTGGTAGACATATTGTAGTTCTTTAATGTTTCTTTCTTTCGCTTTCTTTCTTTGAGTGGTGTCTTGCCATTGTTTCTTATCATTTTTTTTAATTTGTGCAATTTGATATTATGTTGTTTTTGTTCTAAGATTGCATTGGTTAGCAATGGTTCAAAGTGCCCTGACAAAGGATTTGCATCATGAAACAGGATATTGAATGGAGTAGAATCAAGTTGGTTGTTAAAATCTAAATATTGTTTTCCATAAGATGCAGACCAAACACATATACGAATATTGAGCCACTTTAATATCCAATGTATGCAAAATATATCCCCCCACAAACCATTTTGCTTTGTGTTATTTGATGGTTTTGCGGATAAACGCATTCTTTGCAAATAAGTTGTAATGTCTTCTACATTGTGAAGCTCTCTCAGGCTTTGAGGGTGGAGTTCATGGTTATAGGAATTGATAGCTTCCTCATCTCCATTTTGGAGGCAAGCAATGAAGAAATCTATTGTTCCATTACGAATTTCATTTGATGTATGTTGAAATTTTAGTAGATATTCAAATGTATCAAATAAACAATCACCGATATTGTATTTGAAGTCGTGAGGCCTATATAAGCCATGCTTTAGAAGAGTTTTGTCAATGTGAGTTGAATGTACATTACAGTTACATTTGTTTTGGTCTTGCTGCATTATTTGTAGATGTTTGATTGTTCAATTTGTTCATATAATGAAGTCTTCTACTAATGAGTTTGATTTTTATTTTATTTTATTGTTAAATTGCAAGTTGTAGTTTTTTGTTTGTTTCAAATGTAGTATGTTGATACTTATGTGCTACATTTTGATTGTACACCATATGCTATAGGTTGGCATCCTGCATTTATTAGGAATCAATGTTTCATTTATATTGGGTCACTTTATAAATAGAATATTTTTTGTAGAAAATTTTGTTAGTTTACTCAAAAACTGCTATCATTTGAACATTGCTATTATACTATTTCAACCAATAGTACTAGATATATAGAATGTTTTGAATTATGGACAATAGTATTTTACAAATTCCCTCATTTACACATGATCTATTACACTATTAGTAATTGTAATATTCTACAAATTTTGATAATCTAAGAATGCAAGGCACTATTTTTGAATTATTTTTCAAGAAATATTTCTTTAAATGTTGGAAAATAGTGACTAGTTATAAGATTGGCTAATAATTGAATAAATTTGATAATCTAAGTAACAAAGTAATAACATTTCTAAATAAATTTTATGTCGAAGACATTGGAACAGTAATTTTTTTGCACACTTCTACACAAACATTTATACTTTTTATGAATATTGATTTGTAAACTCTCCAAATAATCACTGTTGAAGCTTTAAATTGTTAAATAACAAGACCTTTCATATAAATGTCTCAAGACATTTCATAGTGGTTGGCTACTTCCATTGAGAGCATTAAATAGACAGTTTTCAATATTAGTTACAATGCTCTCAATTTTCGATACCTTGCACTTTATGACATTCATTTCCAAATTAATTTTGTCATACAATGCAAGGTGTTTATTGTCAAGATTGTTTGAGGCATGCAAATCACCAGATGTTGAACTAATTCTTTGTTTGTTTGCTGCATAGGTAGACCCGCTTCTATGGTGCATACTATGTTCAATGTTCATTGAACTCAAGTCATAATTGTATGTATTTTTCTGGATGACTGGGCTAGTTGGGTTCCATGGTAGTCTTTCTTGTCTTGCAGGCCTTGCCATAGTATCATTTCATACATTAGATTGTGGAACGATATAGTTAGATAAAGTAGCTAGCAGAAATGAGGATATGTACAGAGCCAATATTTTGATTGTAGTAACTATTTTTTTACATTTACAAATGTTAATCAATTAATCTATTAATATAAAATGTAGCAATAGGTTTGAGGACATACCAATGCTACCATGTACTTTCATCCATTCTAAGTCTTCAGATTTGAGAATTCCGATAGCTGCTTGGTCAAAATTTGTATCTCCAACATTGGAACTGTATGTTAATGTTGGCTTTGTGGTAACAACTTTGTGCATGGTTGAAGTACTATATGGCTGGCATATGGTTTCTTGTTGTTCTATTTGTTGTGGATTCTGGGTATCTATGGTGTATAATGGTTGTTGTTGAGGATAACTATATTGTGTGCAACAGTTGGGTTCATATGAGTTAGATAATTTTGTTGGACATTGTAAATGTTGACAATTCCAAGATTGACAGTGATTCATATTTGTAGATGTCAGTAAATATTCTGCATCAGAAGCCACTATATTGTCAAATGCAATATCATCAAGGCATGGTGAGTGGAATTTTTTTCCTTGAGAGATATCAGTCAACTCTCCTCAGACATGACTTTCCATGTTTTTTGAGATATGCTTACTTTGAGAAAGAGATTCTGTCATTGTCATTATATCAGCACTATGAATTGCTTCACTATTTGCTCCCAACAAATTTATATGACAATCTATACAATCTGTTACACCTTTCATGGAGAGAGCTGCTTCTCTATATGCATTTGCAACTTCCTCAGGAGTTTGAAATGTTCCAAGCCATATTCGATCTTTAGTCTTTGGATTTGTTATTTCTGCACCATAGCTACCCCAAGGTCGTCTCCTCACACCCTTGTACTTTTTATGCTTAGAACATTTCCTTCTTTTGCAACAGGTATGCTTGATTTTTTCAAAAGTTGATGTTTCTTCGTTATCTAAATCAACAATTGGTATTTGCATCAAAGTAGTCATGGTTTTGATTGCTTCTGTGAAGAGAATAAACAATTTACATAAACATGATTATTTGAACAGATGAAACAGGGAGAAGTCATTATTTTGAAACATTGCTAGCACCCTATATTATAACAAGTAGAAGATTACTTTGTTACTAAAAAGGGAATTCTTTATGAATAGCATATATAAAACATGAATGAATATAATTATGCTTTAATATTAAAGACACATTATAAACAAATAATGACAATGTATATATCATTATATTTGATAATTTTAAATTACTTTAATTACAAGATACACTTATTCATTAGATTGGGTGATGTAGTATCATCAACATTAACTACATTTGAATGTAATAATATTTACTTTATTGTCTATGAAATTCTTCTTCGCAATGGACATTACATATATTTCTCAAATAAATAGAGAATTACATAGAAGAGTACTACATTCAAAGTCAACAAATAAATGAAAGTAGGTGTTTCATTCACAGTGAAAAATAGAACCAAGAGAGAGAAAAATTCAACTCCCAATACTATTTCAAGAAGTTCCATTGTTTGCCGAGAGTTTCACACAGTGACTTTTGAACAACTTTAATGGCTCTCGATGTGAAATTGAAATTTATAGAAAATAGATGTGTCCCTCAAATGTGTCAATCCTGCCACATGAATATATTCACTTCAACTGGCCATTGAAAAGCATATTATGGCTCAATGATGACTATGTCTACATTGGAACTTTGAATGCTTTTGCTTTAATTATAACAAGACATTGTTGGAACTCTATTGAATGAGAAAATTGCAATT
The DNA here is from genome assembly GCA_028749045.1 of Cupressus sempervirens. NCBI lineage: Eukaryota > Viridiplantae > Streptophyta > Pinopsida > Cupressales > Cupressaceae > Cupressus > Cupressus sempervirens. Next base: position 649,242,825 of record CM053792.1, on the reverse strand, counting down.
GGATTTCTAATGAAGAAATTTATATTTTTTAAAAAGATGACAACCTTCCAAACTGAAGAGATTATTATCCTTCCACGTTAAGTGCAATTCATGAAATTGCTATAAGTTTGTAATAGTAAAAGACATAGTTAGGTAAACTTAGATATGCAGACATTATTGACATGCCAATGAGCAGATACATATTGCTCTAGATTTTTTCAACTTTTCAGAAATGGAGGCTAATCTTATACATCATAAGTATTTGCTTCTGTCAATCGTCATGATGTAATACTTAATTCATCCATTTGGGATGTGCCATCTTCCAATATCTGCTACAAGATGAATGCCAGGTGACATGTCACTATTTGAAAATTCAAACAAATAATGGTATGAGTAATGATGCTTTATGGTTTTAGTTGCTAGATGTCCTCAATCATCATCATACCACTGTCCTACAAGCTCTATATTATCATATCTTATAATCCATTCAAGTGAAAGAGTTCGATATGAGATGATAAGGTTTATTATGTACATAAGTGTGTCGCTTTCATTACTTGCCCTAAATGGTGATAGCTGACAAAATAGCATTTTAGATGCTGGATTGAAAATGGCAGTCAATTCTTCAATACTATGATTTCCGTGAGGGAAATGAATTAAAATATCTTGACAACGAATTATTATATGAGCTTCCCTATATATCTGCACCAGATATTTTAGGTAAATTAATTCTCCATTTGTCATGAATGGAGACAAAACATGAATTTCATTGGTCTCTTCTATCGGCTCAATGTTTCCCCATCCATGATATCGAAACATTGGAGCATGGTTGTCATAAAAATAGCTTTCCAATATTTTTCTTTGGCATTCACTTGGAAGTTGTTGGATTCTTTCAAGGATACAAAGTTGTGGAATTTCAGAGAATTCATCTGTTCGAGGGTATGTTATAGTAGATGCATTTATAGTATTCATACTGATGCAATGTGGACAGAGGAAAACCTGTTGAAAACGAGCAACATTTCTTAGTTTTTTCTACGAATAATTGAATTCTAAGATATAACTTAAGTTCAATGTTTTCCATTTTTTTAGAGATATTCTTGGTGGGAAATTCATATGCATCTAATTAATGTGTAGGTTTCTATACATAGATAGCACAAAAATTCCAGATATGTACAATAAAGAGTAAGATGATGTAGGAGGACCCTATACATTGTTACTATTTATAGACAAATATGCATTTTGAGGCATATGAATGCATTGTAAATATTTGAGAAACCACAAATTATAAATGCATTTTAATTCAATGACATATGATAGTACAATTTTCAACTTGTAAAATAAATTCTACCCATCTCCTGTTATTTATTGACTAATTAAGTTCTCATTTTTAAGACTAAATCTAAATTATATGTTTTTCGTAATACTTGTGTTATTTTGTAAGCAAAAAAGGATGGAAACATACTAGTTACTTATCAATTGTTTTTGAGACGTTGTTCTACTTTTACAACCTTTGCACTTGAAAAACAAATAGAGGAGAACAATTAATTACATAATTCACATAATCATTCCTTACAAATCTATTATATTTATTTTGATAAAGATTACTGAACGAAAAAATTGTATAAAATATAAATATTTGAATCATAGAATGCATTATAGAATATTTCAAAATGAAGAGGAATGTGTACTGAATAATATTAACTCATAAAAAAAAAAATAGTACAAATATGGCTTATATCACTTGTTCAATATTCATTTTGTAATTTTCAAAATGATCAAGTTCTGGTTTAATTTTTAATTAATTTAGTTTATGACTTATACATTGTGATAATCTAAATAAAAATAAATACAATGCATCAAAAACAAAATTAGGTTGTGGATAAGGAAAAGCAAGACGAGAAAAAGGAGGACGCTAAAAAGGATAAGACTGTGGATAAGGATAAGTGACAGAAGGAAAAGGACAAGGATGCTAAAAAGGGAAAAACAATCAGCAAGCAAAAGGAAGACAAGAATAAGGAGAAAGACAAAAAAAAGGAAGACGATAAGAAGGGTAAACATAATGCTAAAGAAAAGAACTATGAGAACAAAAAGAGAAATAGTGACCAACAAAAGATGGAAAAGAGAAAAGATGGGGAAAATAATGATGAGGGAAAGAACAGAGATGATAAGAGAAAAGAGGAAATCTACATTAAATTGATCAAGTTTTGGTTTAATTCAAGGAATATAAATGCATTGCAAATATTTGAGAAACCACAAATTATAAATGCATTTTAATTCACTGACATGTGATAGTACAATTTTCAACTTATAAAAAAAATTATCCTAATCTCCTTTTATTTATTCACTACTTGAGTTCTCATTTTTGAAACTAAATCTAAATTATATGTTTTTTTTAGTACTTGTGTTATTTTGTGAGCAGAAAAGGATGGAAACATACCAGTTAATTATCAATTGTTTCTAAGACGTTCTTCCAGTTTGACAACCTTCAATGTCTCTTTCATGACCTTTGCACTTGAGAAACAGATAGAGAAGAACAATTAATTATATAGTTCACAAAATCATTTCTTACAAATGTATTATATTTATTTTCATAAAGATTACTAAACCAAAAATTGTACAATATATAAAGAATAACAAACTTTCTATAAATTTTTCAATCATGGAATGCATTATACAATATTTGAAAATGAAGTGGAATATGTACTAAATAATATTAACTTGTAAAAAAATATAGTACAAATATGGTTGATATCACTTTTTCAATATTCGATTAATTTGGTTTATGACTTATACATTGTGATAATCTAAATGAAAATAAATATGATGCATCCATAACAAGATAATTATATGTATTTTTATTGCAAAAGTTATGAAACATTTTCATTTATCCATTGCATATGTTCTTTACTATGTACATATATGGATAATATGCTCATCTACTACAATTCTGTATGGATGAATGTGTAATAGGTTATATAACATCCCCAGCAGGTAGAGGTTTTGTTGAGCAAATGGTGCTTACATAAGGTGAAATTACAGGAGGAGAAATATTTAGTTGCAGAAATATCATTGCATTGCAAACATCTGAGATTCTTGATGCACTAAGCTCACAGAAATGAGTTTGGTGAGCAAGTAATGCATGGTCCACTAGAAGTTTGTACTTACTACTTATTGCAATTTTCAGGGAATAATAAACACAAGTCATAACATCACAAGAGCTCAAAGATTCAAGAGAGAACAAGCCACCTATGAGGCTAGTACTCATCTCTATAACATATGCATTGATGTATGCATCATAGTCTTCGAGAGGTTTGAAACAAGGCTTCACATATGCATTTGCCATTTTCTTTACAATTTCAGATTTTTCTAAAAGATCCATGCAATTGGTGAGGAATTTAGAAACAATATCTGCATAAGTTGTTCTCCCAGATTTATTTTTCAAGAATTCTTCACCAAGTACATTGTGTAATGCTTTCTCAACATTTGTGCATTCTATGACAAATACATGCTCCAAAGTTGTAGACTGAATTGCACCAATGATTGGACAATCCCACTGAGGACCCGGACTTGGAATATAAATTCGTTCAGACATTTTGATAACACAATATCTGTCACATATTCAAAATGAATAAACACTTTTAAGAGAAGTCACATGGTTGACCTAAAATTTTAAAATTCAAACAAAATTATAAAATGCACGTTACAAACTCGAGTAGTTTTGGAAAATACTAAATAAATCCATGTGTTATTTACTAAATAAATCCATGTGTTATGTTATTTCAAAAAGTCACAATTTAAGCTGTCATTTATAATTTATTGTCTTTTAATATTTTCACAAATTATAATCATCAATTATATGTGTTTTCTCAAAATATTTTAGAACAACTATTTTCTAATATATTTTCGTAATGCTAATATACATTCCTTTCAGTTACAGTAAACACAACACGCTATAATTACAAATAGCTTAATATTTCTTTACATTATAAGAAATATTTCTCCAAATTTAAATTGAAATCAGAAAATGAAATGACATATATTTTGCAATTAAATAAGCTAAGATATATATTTTTAGTTTCCTTTAATTTTTAATTGTACGAATACCCTAAGCTTACTTCATCGAACACTGTGTTCAACTGTTTACAAAGGACATTAAATATTAATCTTTAGTACCACCTAGAGTTTTGTTATGGCAAATGTTGTATACACTGCACACTTTCTGCAAATAAACTTACTAATGATTTATGTTAAAAACATAGACCAGTAAACTTTAATAAAGTCTTAAAAGAGCCTAAGTATCCATCTGGTGTGAAACAATATATGTTTCATCCTAAATTCTTATTTCCTACACAGAATTGGGTTTACTCGGATTTTCGTTCTTAAATCATTGCCTTCAACAAACCATGGAATGCTTTGAAAGGAAGTCTGGGAGGTCAACGCTCTCCTCCAAGGTTTCAAGCTTTTTTATAGCAGAGAAGAGGATCTCTTTGGATGGGATCTAAAATGGACATGGCTCTATTATGTTAACTTGTTACGGTAGGGTATAGTAAGCTTCACCTTACCACTAATCCCTCTACCTTTAACTGGAACAGGATAGGGAAATCCAAAACTTCACGCAAACTGGATACTGTCCCCAGGCTTGCATGTCACTCTTGGATGCTCAAAGGTACTCAGCTTCAAAGAAAAGGTTAAAGTCATGATAAATTCAGCTCTCACCGAGCTCTCCGCTATGGCCACATGATAGCAATTGGAATAGATTTCTTAATAGTTCTAATCTAAAATGGGCATTGTTGCTCTATTTCAACAATTCTATTCAAGCCTAGTAATGTCTAGTAGTTCTTATTATCTTACTGGAATTATTGAATATGGTTTCAGGTTTTATTCTCTAGAAAGTATGGTTGAAACAAAACAACAGAATGAGAAGTTTCAACAGAAAAGAAAGGAACCATGGCCAAATATAGGACAAGGAGGCTTGCTCCAAAAGCATATCTTAGTTAAGCTTATCAAATCTAAACAAAATAACCCTTAATACACTGTTATATTAAGAAACTGCTTTGAGATTACAAAATCTTTTGATATATCCCTTTCCAAAGCAGACAAAAAGAGAACAATGCAACCAATAAACTGCGTTAAGCTAAATTTTGGTGGTACTGACCAGAAGAATCCATGGGTGGTGCTTCAAACATGCTTTTGATTAAGGTAATTGATGAGGACCTTAGTTTATTACAGCGGAAGAGGAGGAGATTAATAGAAGATGCAGAGAGGAAAAAGCAAAGAACACACTCCCATATGGAGACAACCACAATAACCCTTCCCTTCTTGATAAGATGGGGCATCTCTCTGACAAGGCCAAGGATGATGTGAGGAAAATCTTGAGGTCGAAGCATCTTTTTTATAGAGAGATGTGTGCGTATCATAATGGGAATAGAATTCCTTTGGAGTCTGATCGTGGGTTGCAGCACTGTGGAATGATGATAATGCATCATGCTGCAAGAATGAGAGATGGGCATGAGTTGTTTAGGCCTATGATTGAGGACACAAGTGGTGGGTGTGAACCATGTCAACCATTCAATATTGACAGCCAAGTTTGTTTTCTACACATGCTTCAATGTTCTCAATGATATACACCTCAAAATATTGTATAAAATCTATGATACAGCGGAATGAACACCCATAAGTCAACAAATGAGATACAAGTACAACCAATTAGAAAAACAAACAATACAGCTTTTACAGAGACGAGCCAACTACTCTAATGTATTTGGCTTCTTTCCTGCCAGAATGAGGGAGATCTCAAGGCCACGAGTAAAAGCTTGACTGACAGATGACCATCATGATCATGAGGCTCTTGATGATTGTTTGAGTTATGAACCAAAAAGCCTAAGTCCCACCCTTGCATGGACAATGAGAATGAAGAGAAAAGCCTATCCGGAAGTCCTTCAATGGCTGATCCCTTGCAACTGCAGCATTTTTCTCGTCAACCCCGGCCTTTCGGTGGTAGTCCTATGCAGCTTCTTCCCCATATGGCCTCTACAGGTGGACAGGAAACTAGTCATATGCATCTGCAACAACATCACTGTTTTGGTCATGATGTCAAGAGTCTGGGTAGAAGCTCTAGCAAGTGTAAGCCCTCTCAGAGCGAGGAGGACGAGCCGAGTTTTACAGAGGATGGGATAGATGGTTCCAAGTGCGGTAAAAAGGAGAAGGATACCTCTCCTTGGCATCGCATGAAATGGACTGATGAGATGGTCAGGATTCTCATCACCGTTGTCTTGTGGGTTGGAGAGGAGGGGGACTGTGCACGTGAGGGTAATGCTAATAGCAAGAGAAAATCTAGGATTTTGCAGAAGAAGGGCAAGTGGAAGTTTGTGTCCAAGTTGATGAATAGCAAGGGGCATCCTGTTTCTCCCCAGCAATGTGAGGACAAGTTCAATGATCTCAATAAGAGGTACAAGAGGCTAAATGATGTCCTTGGCAGGGGGACTGCTTGCGAGGTAGTTGAGAACCCTTCCCTTCTTCTCGCTTGCAGAAGCCTGACGAAGTGGGGGCTCCCTCTTCGCCTCATCACACCGAGCCTCTCAAATCTTCCATAAGAGGCTCCGCCAAAAAACCTGCGAAAAGGCAACCAAAATCCGCTGCTAGAACTCCTGCCCGACACAAGCCTGGTGAAAAGATTCAACAAAGAGCCACGCGTTTAAGGTGCGTTGCTCAGAAAACGGAACATGCTAAGAAGGGTAAAAATACAGTTACGAAGAAGGTTTGTAAGGAGTTCAGTAAAGTGATCTTTGATGGAGTTGAGTTTAGGATAGGGGACTACGTTTATGTGAAGCGCCTAGAGCAGAGTGCGAGCATTGCCAAATATGTAACAAGGTTGGAAGAGGAATTATGGTAGAATGTGAGGAGTGTCTGGGTGGTTTCCATCTATCTTGCTTGAAACCTCCCTTGAAGGCGGTTCTCGAGGACAAGTGGTTTTGTCCATATTGCGAGACAAATGAAGGGAACACAATCCAGCGGAGACGCAAAAGAAAGACGAAGAAGACTGCGAGAGAAAAGCTTCTTAATTCTGAGTTGTGGGCTGCTAGGATTGACAGGTATGGTTTAGTTTTCTTTTATATACTATTGCAGAAATCTCCTTCTACTTTTGTTACTTTCATTTCTATTTTCTATTATTATGCACTCATGACCCTCTCAAAAGAAGAGGATAGCCATTGCGAAGGCCACGGTGACAGATGCACACCTGCTAGTGCTGGATGAGGCGACAACAACAGCAAGAGATTAATAGAAGACGCAGAGAGGAAAAATGGTAAGGGAAAGAAAAAACAGAAAATCTTCTCATGAAGTAGACATTGATGAAAAGGCAAATAAAATCAAGAAAGATGGTAACAGAGTAAAAATTCAGAAGTCTCTAAGCAAAAGAGACAGTGAAGATACTGCTTTAAAAATTACATACTGAGATCTCTGAAAAGAATGAAAAATGCTTCAAATCATGAATGAAGGAATGAAAAATTGAATACATCAAATAAGATCTCCTTTTCCTTACAAAAGTCCTCAAAATCTATTCAAAAAAATCCTAAGCAAAATACATTACAGAAGGAGAAAAAATACTTGTTTTCTGCAACAAAACTACTTCTCAGAAGCACACAGAAGGGACTGTCCAATTTTCCCGATGCCTCCGAAATCAACAATTACTAATAAATAGGAACTTTAGATGACCAGAATTCAAGAATCCAATTAAATGCAGTCGACAGACAGCCGGAAAACATTCCCCAAGACAATGAGTAAAAGACAGACCAAAGAATTCTGACCACATTTTCTCCCAAAACTGACATCTTCGCTGACAATATGACACCTATACAGTGCACAGTATAAATCCAAATCAAAATACGGTGGATTTCCTAAAGATTTAGATCTGGGAATTGGCTGAGCATAGTGGTTCAGATAAGACAATTGATGAAACATAAAGCCAAGCAATAAAGACTACAAAGAAAAAAATGTCATTGACAATACGCTTATTTAATGTTAGATCAAATGTTGTCAAAATTGGCCAGATATTGTTCAAAGATAGGTGAATAATATTAATAAAATCACTATTGCTATGTTCCATCCATCCGCCACCACTGCCACAAATTCATTTTTTAATAGAATGGAAAAAGCTCAATACCCTACTGTTCACCACAACAGCCAATGGGAAATTCGAATTTAACATGTTCTTATAAATTAAAATAATGGCCCGAATTCAAAAACATTATGAAACTAGGTTGGAATACATAAATAAAACATTTCAATTGGTCAAAACTTATTGAAAATTTGCATCCACTTGGATGCTATAGTATCCTGCCATACGGCAGGAACTAATAACACTATACAAAATAACATGAGTTAAAATTAACAGTTACTATTTTGTATTAACAGTTAGATTCTAACAAATAAATAACACTATACAAAATACCAATGCAAAATACTAACTTATTAATATTATAAGCAATGACACAAAGATGACCAATTTGACTTTGACAAATACTATATTTTTACTAGACTTTTAGACTACTGAAAAACATTTGACATTAATCAAAAAATAACTACCATGAAACACTAATTGTAGAAAGACTTTAAAAATATATTAAAAAAAATGAAAAATAAATGACTGGATACAAATTATAAGAACCCTCTCTGCATTAATTGTATCACAGCATGAAATTCCACGCTTCTGCATAACATAGATGTCAAGATGTTTTCCTCAATGATGCAGCATCATCTTTACAGCAAGCTTTGGCCCTTATCTTCAACCAGCAAAGCATAAAACCTAGTTTGCCATAAAATAAGGGAATATCCCTGGGTATCCGTTAGGGAGTCCAATAACTGTGACAGTTTTGTCATGTTCAGCCCCAATTACTAAGATAAATATTAAAAGAGCCCCAAGAATTGTAAAACATGTATCAATAGTCCACCACATATGTACTAATAGCCAATAATTGTTTAGCCTTTTTGGTTGGTCATTGGCCCATTTGTGCACCACTATTGGGACATTCCAGAAAACTGCTAGGACATTTGGCCACAAGTACTGACATTTTTAAGTGAATGACTATTGGTGTAAAACATAGCAGGTATCAAGTGACACTTTGAAAATGCCACTTTTTGACCACTTGGCATTAGACGATCCCTACATGAATACTCAGAAGCTGAAACCTTAGCTTTCAGCTCTTAACTCACAGACATATCTATTCTGAAAAAATAGTCAAAATTCGACTTACGGTCTAGGAGTTTTCGGTGCGCAAATTTAGCCTGGGTGGCTTAGTAGGGACTTTCCCCTACCTCGTTTTTAAGAAATAAAAATCCAAGTCTGGATCTGATAATTACTTTAAGAGACTGCTAAATCTGCACACTCTCAATCACCCTTCTCCTTCAACTATGATCTTCGCATGCAGCTAGGAAAAGACATTCTTACAGCAGACAATGTCTTAGTAAGAATAAGATCCGGTCAAACTCTGACGACCATGAACAGGCCTCTCCAAAGTAATGCAATCAAATACGAAGTTGCCAATGTGAGGAGCAAACTGCCAATCATGAAATAATCAGTCATGCCTTCTCGTAATGCCCGCCAAGGCACACGCAAATCTCAAAAAAGACCCATCAATATAATAACCCCAATTCTAAGGAAGAAGATAAAAAACCTAACGGAAATAAGAAAATGCTAACAAATCAACCAAATGTGATTGGCAAACAATACTCTCAAGCCAATGAAAGAAGGCATCATCCTCCAAGCAAGGTTTAGGACCATCTATGGATGGGAGGCACCAACAAAATCAGTCACCAACATCGTGGCTAAGCAAATAATTGGATTTTCTGCACAGGCCAACTGGAAGGAACCTCGACAAATAAGAAATGAGTGCAGCGCAGTACTACTGACGCTCAAAAAAAATTGATTACCCCAAACAATGTACTTCATAGGATTTCAAACAAATGCAATCTCTATCCACAAGAATCTCTGATCAAAACAAAGAAGCTTCAATTCACCTCAATCAGCGCCAATAAGATCTTCAAATCAAAAAATTTGGAACAGGATCTGCATTGCTCTTATACCATATTAGAAATATGGGCAGCAATTTGATGAGCACATTTTACACAAAAAATACCCTCATCTTACTTACGTTTACACATTTAGAAGATTGGAATATCCTATTTTGTAGGAGAGATCCTATAACAACTTCTAACATGTAGATGAGCTATTTTTAACAGCTCATAATACAAACAAATAATTGTAGCAGAAAACCTAATGGATAATGGAATATTTCAATCACCCATAATTATGTGAGTTGTTATTACTGTTTACTTTACCTTACACACCACATGTTAGTTTAATGGATATGAACACTGATTCCCAACACTAAAACTTGCCATTCTCCAAATTTGGATAGAGCAACGATTGGTCATGCAACAAATCTCTTTGAAATGTATTCAAGGCAGTTGCTGGGCAAGACAATCAAAGAGCTTAAAAATGGTCATATTGTTAAAGAATCATTCAGATGATCTCAAAAAAAACTTTATACTAAAGATATTCATATAATTGCAATCGAATGATCTCAACTTACAAGTGAAAAGTATAAAACACATTAACAGCTAGGAGCTGCTTTTATGGCAAACTCCTGTTGCCTATCATAATATTTTAGTTCTACAAAAAACTTAAGTCTGAGGAATAAAATATTCACTACTTATTTCAAGATCTTTATCTGAAATATTTTACAAGGTGGAGATGTGAATAACTGTTTTTCCAGTTACAGGCAAAAATGAAGACATGTTGCGAAGTCATGAAAACCATAAAGGACCCATTTTTCTTTCTTATGCATAAGCCTTGTAATTTATGTGGACAAATCAATATTCAGATTGAGCCTGATCAAAACCAGAGACACGGGCAAGCTCTGCAAATATCTTCTCACCACTCAAAACCTGATTTCCAAAACATAATTAATTCTAGTGGACAAGGACACTGGAAAATCAGAAAACCAATGATTTAAATATGGATGGAGATTCTGCCTCAAATTTAATTCTTTAGATATATAGAAATTCTAATGATTCTTAGAATGCAGTAAATCCTACCTGGCCATTTATTACCCAAGTCGGGAAACCTTGAATATTAGCATCTTTACAAGCTTTTTCTATCTCGACTCCCTTTCTATACCCAGTTGGATAGCATTCCACATAGTCCAGAATCTTTGCTGCTTCAGCACCAAACATCTGTAGAGAGTCAAAGGGAAAGGATACGCTGGGATTAAATTTTTAATAAAGAATGATGTATTTTCTGGAACATAGTTCTAAAAAGTCTTAAAACTTACAACTTTTATTATAAATATCAACAAGGAAGCTGATAACCACAATAAATAGAATCCTGTTCACTCCATCTTTGTCCAGAATGCAAGCATAGGACAGATCTTTCTATTTATTGGGAAATATGATAGACTTCTGTTTGAGATAGAAATAAGAATATTAACTCACAATGCTTAAAATTTAAATAACTATAGCATTAAAAACTATCTCACCAATATGACAAAATTAAGCTAATCTTCAGAGCTACGAGAAAATAACTTGCTAGTTTGAATATATGTGGAGAGAATTCCTGAAATACTAAGGGTATGTCACTCCTCTTTGAAGTTTGAACCCATCATGAAATGACATCTGTGAAGTACAGTAGAGTACATTATACCTGTAATCCTCAAAAATGTTATACAATTGCTGTCAATTATTACAAGCCCAATAGCAAACCATCAAATAATTGTCAAGGTAGTTCCTGCTGTTACTGCCACCATAGAATCCCGCCCCTTACCTCTTCTAACATGCTCTGAAATGCCAGGGCTTGAACAAGTTAAAGGAAATTAAATCAGTAACTATTAGGGATTTTGAGCAATGAATGTTTTATTACCTGCAGAAAGACCATTAAAACCCCAGTTTTCCAGAACAGCTTCAGCAATCAGAGCCAGTCATATAGAAGCATAAGGAATTTGTTGTCGGGTAATCGGGTAGTTGGACAGTTTTGTGTAACTGAGGGCAACTACCAACGCAACAGTTCACCTTGCGTCCCTCGGCTACTATATGTACTAGTCTCCGTCACAAGTAAAGACATTATACATTGGAAATGTAATCTTGCATTTCATAATGAATGAATACATAAGTTGCTTTTGAGTTATTTATAATTCCTGTTTTCAAAATCTTATTCCATCTTTATGCATTAGTTCTTGTTAACCCTGAGAGATGGAAAACATTTGGTGTTGTTGCCAACTGAATCTGGGAAGAGTAACACAGCAAATGGCACAACATAGAATAAATGGGAATACCTACATCAAAGAATATCAAAACAAATGAAGACAGAGTGACCACTCACCGAGAACTTCCAAATATTATTTCAAGCAACAATTGAAACATTCGTACAGAGAGAAGCCGTACGTGTAGAGGGTCTTGAAGACACCATTTGAGAAACCCACACCGTGAATCCCACAGCGAACCGACTTCTGCACCAGTTTCCCCAAATATTCGCACAAGCCTTCCTTGCACTAGCGAGGTGAAGGGAGGAGACTGAGAGGGCAACGTCAGCAACAAACTCTTTGGAACTTTGCTGAATGGAACCGTCAGGTAGAAGAGGACCGAGATGAGACCCAGCGGAGGTCCAATCCATGAGCCTTAGGCCTTGGGAATGTTGAAAGAAAAGAGCACTTGTAACTTTGTAATGGTCACATAGACGACCCATGATATACAGAGACTAAAAATAAATAAAAAGTGTTCATTTTTTTATGATGATTTGAATTGATGCCAAACCAACTAAACAAAAATAGAAATAGAAAAGCACGAAATGATGTCATATACACCACACATCAGGCTTTAATCCTCACGCAACAAGCCAAACGAAGGCAAAGGCTTAGGCAACTCGCCAAAGGGGACCACAGCAGGGTCACTGAGAGTGACCACAGTGCCACACAAGGTGCATTGGCTGATGGAGAACAAGGTTTGCCTCACCATCAGCGGGTGAGAAGCAGTCAGGATTTGATAGAAGAGACACGATAAAAACTAAGTTGGAACGAGGAAACGAGAAAGTTCATTTACTTGTCTCACACACCATGGGTGGAGAATCAATGTAGGAGTGAAGAGGGAACCAGCATGGCTAGAGCTGTCTATGTAGCACGAGCATGAGGTACCCACACTCCGTTCTTTCCCCACACACCGAAAGAGCAAGTACAATTTGGTAGCCCAAACCTATTTTCAAAGCCTACCACACCACAAATTAATGTGGGTGCGCAAGCACAAGCACAAATCCCAACACAACGGACAACCAGTAGTTCAACCGGTGGTACAATCAGCAACCATGGCTGCGAACAAACAGAAGTTGTCCAAATTCATAGGTCAAGCAAAAGAAGATCCAGTACGCCACTGTCGAACATGTGAAACCATTTGGACTGCCAACGAGGTCACCGACCAGGAGGAATGGGTGAGACAATTCCCTACTGCATTGAGGGAAGTAGCCATCGAATGGTGCTCAGGTGTAGACAAGACCATTCTGACAACTTGGGTTGACTGGAAAAAGGAATTTCAAAAGGAATTCAAACTAGTGCGAAACAACAATGAGATACTTGCAGAAATATATGGCACCAAGCAAGGGAAAAGTAAGTCGGTCAAAACATACGAACGATAATTAAAAGAACTCCTTGGCAAGATGAAGTGTGCACCAGCAAACGAACTCAAAAAGTGATGGTTCTTTGAGGGACTAAAGACATCCCTATGGAGGAAGATTAAGATCGTACCTCCGACTTTGTACTACAACACCTATAACCAGGCCATGGACTTAGAAAGCAAATACAAGACTTCTAAAAAGGCTAGTAAGTCATCTTCATCAGACGATGACTCTTCTGACGAAAGCAATGACGAGGAAGGAAGTAAGAAGGTACATGCCCTACAGAAAGACCTTCAACGAATGATGAAGGGACTGAAGGTAACCAAAGGAGGGTCAAGCAAACATGAGGAGGATGAAGTATGGTGCATGGACTGCAAACACAAAGGGTTCATGTCCTAAAAAATCCTTCTATGACATCTGCCAGGTTATGGGACATTCCCTAAAGAATGTCCCTATAACATGAAGACCTAAAACCAGCAAGTACTACTCACACAAGAACAACCCTCTACATTGGAATTGGGCAACCAACAAAGTAACAATAATGCCACTTCTGGTGGGTACAAAAACAATCAGCGGGGAAGCCGAGGGAACAATAACAATAACCACCCATGTATCCAATACGACGCGAAGGGGAGGCCCATGATATGGTGTAGGAATTACAACCAATGGGGACATTTTGCCTATGATTGCCAGAAAGTGGAGACCCCACAGAAGTCGTGCAAATGCTGTGGGTTTGGCGACCATGTAGACACAAATTGTCCGAAACCACATGTTAACCTCCTCGATGACAAAGGAAGCAGCAAGGAGGAAGAAGTTTTGGCGATTACACGTGCACAAGCTAAGAAGGTTGTTTATCCAGACCCTTGTACGAAAAAGAAAAGGGCCTGAGAAGCCAAAGTGGAGATTGAGAAACAATTACAAGCCCGCAAAGATACTGCTGGAACTTCTACTCGAGCAACAACGGAACAAAACATTCTAAGGCAAGTGATGCAATTGGAAGTTCTGATGAAGGTCAAGGACCTACAGGAAACTAAGCCCCACCTCCGTATAGCCCTCTTGGACACTCCAACGGCCACAAGTACTCCAAAATTAATCAAGGAACTCAATAAGTTTGGCAATGGATTTGATGATACTCACAGTGAACAGTAGGAGACACCTAGTCGTGGTGGAGATGGGAATCTTAGGCACCATCCTCACCGACACGATCGTAGATGGTGGGTCAAGAGTGAACGTCGTGTCGGAAGAGAATTGGAAGAGTTTGGGGAAGCCGACATTATGGCCACCAACCTTCAACCTCTTACGGGCTGACCAGCACAATATCACGCTCCTTGGGACTCTAACGGCACAGAAGGTAACAATCGATACACATCCATTCACTCTAGACATCATATGATTCCCCTCCAACGGAAAGGATATGATGCCATCTTAGGAAGAAGGTGGTTGGTGACAGCTAAAGCGAATCATAACTGGAAAAAGAACACTATCATTTGAGAAGGGCAGAAGGAAGTACCTGATCGACTTGAGAACCCAGATGGTTGGTGAAGAGATGGCATCCTCCTCGGACTCAGAATCCGATGATGAAGATGAAGGGAGGAAAGGCATAAAACCTAACAATGAAGGGGTACTAGAATTGAGGGAATGTCTAATGATGCAGATTCTATGGATGGGCTATTTCATTGGTAGATGGGCGATTATGAACTATTTATGCCATCGTGCAATGTGTTGGAGATTGTGGAAGAGGTGAAAAAATTCCCTCGAGTACACGAAATACTGGGTAGGGGAGACAAAAGTTAGAGACAACCCTGCCCACCAATTCCCTGAGGGAGAGACCATTAAATACCAAGAGGCCAAGTTGCAGGAAGTAAATTTGGGAGATGAACACAATCCAAAGACTATTTTGGTTGGGGATGACTGGGACCCCATACTGAAGACTGTGGCGTTTAAAATATTCACAAAGTACAAGGATGTGTTCGCTTGGACATTTAAAGATTTGAAGGGTGTACCTCTGGAGTTATGCGCACGTTGAATCCCCCTCATACTTGAAGCCCAACTTGTGTGCAAGAGGTTGTACAAGATGAACAGATACTATATTGCAAGAGTGAACATGGAGATCGAAAGGATGTTGGTGATAGGCATCACCTTCCTAGTCGAGACAAGCGAGTGGATTTCTCCTATTGTCATTTCTCTGAAGAAGGAAGCAAACCAGATCCGTATTTGTGTGGATTTTCAATGCTTCAATGCCATTACCATCAAAGACTTGTTTCCTATTATGTTCACTGACAACATTCTAGAAGAAGTGGCAAATCATGATAATTACTCATTTAGGGATGGGTTTTTTGGGTACAACCAGATTTCCATTACGGAGGAGAACAAATTAAAAACAACTTTTGTGGTGGAAGATGGTGTGTATGCATACAACCGTATGCCCTTTGCCCTTTGTAATGCGCCTGCGACTCTTCAATGGATCATCCTACACATCTTTGATAAGATGTCGGTAGGAAACTTTACAACATTCCTAGACGACTGGTTAGTATTCAGTGGGCAGGACACGCATATTGCAGCTCTGGGGGAGTGCATGGAGCAATGTCAAAGAGCTTGCCTTGCCCTTAACCCGAAGTGTCACTTAATGGTGCCGCAAGGAGAGTTACTTGGGCTTTCGTTTGTAAAGCTGGATTGAAGACCGACCCAAACAAAGAAAGGGTGATTGTTGAAATGGACGCCCCTATTGATATGACGTGAGTCAAATCATCCCTCGATTATATTGGATATTATCGAAGATTCATTAAGAACTTCGCACAGATATCCCAATCATTGGACAAACTCTCAAGGAAAGGGGAGTTGTACATATGGGGAAAGGAGCAAGGAGAGGCTTTTGAAGAATTAAAAACCAGATTGATGGGTGCTCCCATTCTCACATTTCCAAATTGGGATAAAGAGTTTCATGTACACGTAGATGCATGGAACTACGCCATCAGGGCTACTTTGGCCAAGGAAGGAGCGCACGGATTGGACCATCCCATATATTTTGCAAGCTGATTGTTATCCAAGGCGAAGAAAAATTATAGCACTACCAAGAGAAAAGCCCTCGGAATGATGTATTTGATACAAAAGTTTCAGCACTACCTATTGGCCAACTCATTCACATTCTATGTAGACCACCAAGCCCTCATGTAATTGGTCAATAAGCCCATCATTTAGGGGAGAGTCAGTCGTTGGCTTTTGCTACTTAAGGAATTTACATTCAACATCATGGTATGGCCAGGGCATAGCCACGTGATTATGGACCAGTTGTCACGAATCAAATCAAGAGAGCCACCCGTGGGAGTAAACAACAACTTCCCTGATGCACACTTGTTTCAAATTGCCATACTTCCTTCATGGTAAACCAGTATTGGGGAGTACCTATCCACAACCCAATTTCCTTCGAGACATGCCTCCAAGAGAATGGAGGAAGTTGGTTCTGAGGAGCAAAACCTTTCAATTAATTAATGAATTACTCTACAAAATGGAGGCAAACCAAGTATTAAGACAATGTGTGATGGAAGAAGAGATACTAGGAGTACTCCGAGAAGCCCGCGAAGGACCAATAGGCAAACACATGGGTCCTGACACCTCAGCAAGGAAAGTGCTTCAAGTAGGCTTGTGGTGGTCGACATTGCACAACGATGCCCGAGAACGGGTTGTTGAGTGTGACACTTGTCAGCACGTAGGGAAGCTTCTCAAACGAGACTTCATACCGCTTAACCCATCACACACCTAGGAACTGTTCGAAAGGTGGGGGTTAGACTTCGTCGAGCCCCTACGAGTTAGTCGGGCCAGAAGGTGTCGGTATATTGTGGTGGCTACAGAATACTTAACAAAATGGGTGGAAGCTCAAGCATTGTCGGACAATTCTGCATAAAGCACAACTAAGTTCATCTACGAACAAATCATAACACGGTATGGAATCCCAATCCAACTAACAAGTCATAGGGGTGGACAATTTCTAAATCATGCAATCTAGTTGTTGACTACCAAATTCAAGATTTTTCATATGCTGTCAAGTCTGTACTACCCTCAAGCGAATGGGCAAGCAAAGGCAAACAACAAGATTCCACTCAAAATTATGTATAGATCATGTGGAGTCAAGGGTGAAGACTGGGTGGAAAAATAACCATCTTTGCTGTGGGCCTACCGTACCTTGTACAAGGTAACCACAAGGAACACGCCATTCCAATAGACGTACGGGCAGGGGGTTGTGGCACTGATAGAGTTCATGGTACCAGGTTTATGGATAGCTATCAACAATAGGCTCGACAACATGGAGAGCTTGGGAGAGACTTTATACCTTGAACAAATTAGATGAGAAGAGGGTGTTGGCACTGTTAAGTACCAGAATTTTGCACCCAATACTGAACTAAATGAGTTCAATAATCCTAGTATAACATGGGAATCACTTCTACGTGGGACATGCAATGAAGTGAGGCCTCCTGTTCCTATCAGATGCTTCACTTAAAGCTTGAAAACTTATGAGGAAAAGGGATAGAAAGATATGGAAAAGCAAAACTAAACCTATGGTGATGCACCTAAAGTTCGAATTTGTGATATTCAGAGAACTTTTACACTCAAAAACAATGAAATAATCTTCAAACTCACACGACTTGCTTAACATATACATGCACATAAATATTTTGCAGAAAGGTTGAAATGGATATTTGCTCAATAAAGGAAAAGGAATCTTTCACAATAGAGAACGTATTACTTTTTCTATACACAAACTGCAACCTGTGCCATATATTTTATCACAGAATAGGTACAAAAATGAGACAAAACTAAAAGGAAAATAAGGCTTCCACTAATAGATTGATCAAATCACACGAACACAATTCTACAAATGAAAGGAAGATGATAAGAATTAAGACAAAACAGTCTCCAAGGTAGCTTCTGAATATCATAAACTGAGTTATAGAATCATGCAAAAATATGCCTGAAGGATAGAAAAAATCACTAAGAGCCCAAATTGCATAAGAGAGAACTCCCGTCATTTGAAAAATGAGAAGTATATATTAACTTCCAAACATAACAACATACCCATAAATTAGGCAGTGTAGGTCGGATAGAATCAGAAACCCCAAAAAATAAGCCTTCTAACCACTCCAGAAGACCTCCAATCAATGTCAAACTGTTACTCCATAATAGTCACATGGAGACAAATCAAATGGAACTCCAAGATCTCCACAAATTTCTCCAAAAATGACTCAAAAAGTCACCGGTCAAGACTCAAAGTGCAACACCACTTCTAAAACACATGGCAACAATAAAAGCTCTCCCTTTACAATTTTGAAATTGACTTCAACCCTTCAAGACTTGGCAACTAGAAACGCCAACTCTCCTAATGTAATTAAGACTTTGACAATTAGTTTATAAGTTCCAACTATCAAGCTTTAAATTTTACAAATATATATGGTCATAATAAAAGTTATAATACCATTAGTGTTTTAAAATAAGCTTTTTATATTATATTTATTTTATTAAATGATATTGATAATTCACTTAATAGACTTAATTTTAAATAATGTCTTATTAGGTAAATATATCAATAGTATTTAATAAAATATATATATATATATATAATATTTTAAGACATTATTATTATTATAAATTTTATTCCCAAGTAACCATAGTATATACTTGTAAAAGTTTTGCAAAATGGGCATGATGGACCCAAAATCTTTATGAAATTAAACATAATATGCTAAGGCAAAGGTAAAGCCAAAACACATTATTTCATTTCATTCTTATCGATGTATGAGAGAGAAGAAGAATAGAGTTTGAGAAAACCCTTGCCGCCAATGATGGAGAAACTTCTGGCCTTCATTCCTATTCGATTTTCTCCCTGGTTTGCTGCATCTTTCATGCCACTCTGGAGTTCGCCTGATTTCTTGGCATTCTCAATGCTATTTTAAAGCCTTTTTCCAGCTGCGATGTCATGTCCCCATTTTGGAGGCAATTTGATTTAATTAATTTAATTAATTAGGTTATCCAAAATAATGAATATTTTATGAGGATGACTAATTAATTATTTTAATTAAATAAATAAGTGGTATTAAGTTAATTATTTATAAAGTTATCAAATAAATAAATATTAAAAGGTAACTTTATATTTAATTAATTTAATAAACTGACTTGAATTATAAGATATTTTATAAAGTCACTTAATAGATAAAACAAAATAATGTTCTAGAAGCTTCTGGAGAAAGTGGAGGGAAAAGAATAAATAGGCACCCCGGGCTTCATTCTAATCATCCAGATTTGTTGTTGATGATGTTGATGTTTGTTGCTGTGCATTGTGGAGCCTAGGGTTTCTGCAATAGTCACAACTAGCCATTGAGAACGAAAACTCTCAATTGGTACGCAATGTTGAGGGTGTGAAATATCACTTGAATTATTGCAGCTGGGAGGAAGATACTTCAGTCTTCTATTTGTGCTACATTGAGAAAAAATATTTGTGGCCATTGAGAATGAAAACTCTCAATTGGTACGCAATTTTGAGGGTGTGAAATATCACTTGAATTATTGCAGCTGGGAGGAAGATACTTCAATCTTCTATTTGTGCTACATTGAGAAAAAATATTTGAGTACAAAAAGCAGGCCGAAAAAGCAGTTCGAAAAAAGCAGGCCGAAAAAGCAGTCCGAAAAAAGCAGGCCGAAAAAGCAGTCCGAAAAAAGCAAGCCGAAAAAGCAGAACCAAAAAAACAGGCTGAAAAAGCAAGTCCGGAAAAGCAATTCAAAAAAAAAGCAATCTGAAAAAGCAAAGAAAATTATTACAGCCATCTACAATCAGGGGCGGCAGCTAGAGAGGCACGACTTGGGCATTTGAGGAGGTTATTTTCTGTTCAGTGGTATTGCAATACATCTATTCTCTAAGGCGACTTCATATGCCAGGTCTGATGTGTATTTTCATAGTTGCCTTTCACTATAGAGTGCTGTTGTAATTGTCATTTCGTATCAGACCTATCATTCATTAATAGATATATCATTCATTTTTACATTCCTCACAATGGTATCAGCAATCCATCGCTTTAGTTGTATTTAATCATGCATGTGATTAGCGTACTGCTGTAGGGAAGTATTGAAGTTAGATATTTAGTGTTGCATTAGTTTTCATTGGCAGCTGTAGGTGCATATTACTTTACCAGCAATCATCATATTTTGATATCTTTGTAAATGCCAAGAGTCTTGGCTAACTTAGTATGAATATTGTATTGGATACTCATTCTCAATTAAGGAGATACAATTGCTGGTCATTAATAGTTGTCTTTGAGTGTTAATATATCATTTCTTATCAGCTAGTTAGCTTGCATACCAACTGTTTGTTAAAATACCAGTTGGTTGTAGGTGATCATTTTCATGATTAGAACTCATATATGCATTCACTATTGCCAAAATTAGTTGCATATTTATGTTAGGTCATTGTTTAGACAATTTGGAGTCTTTTGTGAGCATTCTCTTTGAGGCAAATCCAAACAAAAATCACTGCAGCAATCTGAAAAGTTATATTAGTCAGAGGACCCTTGCTTGCAAAGTGTTTGACGAAATGTCAAACAACTGAAGTATAAAGATTTTTGGTGTTGGAAGAAGTTCTAACCTATTGGGGTTATTACAGTGGTATCAGAGCTATTGACCTGCCATCCTGTTGGGTAGATTGGACATTGAATCAGTTAGTTAATCATGTTTGCTTCAAGTACCTAGAAGCAATGGGACAAGGATATGAAGAAGCTTAAACAAAATTTGAAAAGGTTGGATGAAAGTCAGAAAAGGTTGAATGAATTGATGGTTTCCATGTTTAAGAGGACTACATCACAGAACAAAGAGAAAGAGGAACAAGAGGTCTCTACAAGTGAGGTATCTAGAAACTTCTACAAGGAGTTTGCAGCAATTGGTGACCAGCATATAGCCGAATCTAGGGAGGACAAAAATCAGACTAGCTTGGAGGAAGATGTTGAGCACACAATACTTCAGGAGGTAGTGGGAATGGATATTACATAGATTGATAGTAACGGTCAACTTGATACTCAAGTTGAGACAATTGTATACAGGTCGTCAGAGGGTGATGTCACAGGTACTCGGGATGGTTTAGTTCCAACAGGCAGTGACTACAACGTAGTGGGTTCAGATGATGATTATGAGGATGTTGTTGTGCATGATGGTGAGATACTTGGTAGAGATGAGCAAACATTGAGCATTCATGACTTTGTTGAGAGAGAGTACCAGGCACAGATAGATGCTTCGTCACATGAGGTTGAGGCTGGTAGTACTTCACATGATTTGTCCAACCAGCTGAAGGTGAGCGAAGATAGTATTGTGACTTCATTATCTCATCATGACAGGATGCAGGATATGATAGAGGATCACATTAGGATGATTCAGTTGCAGGGTAGACATAAGGGAGTTCAGGCAAAGTCTTCTTGTGTTGACATACAGGCGATTAGGGAAGGAATGGGAACGATGAAGTTGAGTTATTTACATCTTCTATCAGATCGTGACCATCTTCTTAGCCTTGTCGGAGACTATTCAGATGCCTTGAGGTGGAAGGAGGAGGAAGTTGACAAGCTTTCTCGCGAGCTTGAGGACACTCAAGCTTCTTTGGTAAATACTCCATTAGCATTACAGGACTAGGAGAGACATGGGGATAAGCATGGCATGGAGTTGAGTTTAGTTTCATCTTGCACTCCTGATACTCAGCTTTCTGCGGTAGGCAAATCATATGTTGTCGCTGATAATGTTGCGAGTTCATCTTGCATTCACATCCAGGATACAAGGACAATGTCAGACAAGTATGTGGAGTTAGTCAGTATTGGTCATATTACTCAGGTGAGGAGTTTGCTTGAGTTACCAGCTGATTCTAGTTTACGGATATGGACTCGAGATTGTTATATTGGCGTTTGGGATTCAGTTGACTGGAGATCTTTAACACTTTTTGGTAGCAGTGATTGTTTGGGTGCTATCATGGATTTGATTAGCAGATTGCACGGTGTTGTCTTTTCTTGCGCCAGCAGCTTGTCCGATGTTGGTATTAGTTTTTATACACCAGTGTTGGGCTTTATTCATATATCCAATCGACCATTCTTGTTGGAATGTGTTGATGATCATTCATATTTGGCAGTGTGTACAGATGAGTCCCAGGATCATAGTGGCATTGATGACATCCAGGAGGATGCAGTGGGCAGTTTTGAAGACTTAATTTCCTTGGCAATTTGTTTTGGTACAGAGGAGTTGGATAGCGGTGCTACAGTTTTTGATACTTCGTATGTTGATATGAGTTTTGAAGTTGATTCGCACAATATGGTTGGTAATACTCTAGAGACCAGTAACTTTGAGGATATTCCCTTAGATAGTGTGTCAGAGGAGGTTTGTAGGAGACAGTCTAGCCAGTGCCATCATGTGTCTAGTCAGTTGAGAGTTAGTGAACGAGACATTGCTATCGCTTGCCAGCATTTCGATGCTGCTCGTCAGTTGTTAGCAGTCTATGGATGGAGTTCTCCTACTAGTGATGAGCAGGGAGGCAGTTATTTTTCCTTGACAGAGATCCACTCTTTATGGGAGGCTATTCGGATTCTGAGACAGAATTATATGCAGCTGGTAGCCGACAGAGATTATCTTATGGAGTGGGGGAGTACAGCATACGATGCATTATTGGCCAAGGAAGATGAGGTGAGTGAGCTTACTCAGCAACTCGAGGTGACTTCTGAGATTCTTGAGAGTACACAGTTGGCTTTCGAGGAGTCTCAGTTTCATTTGGTTAAGGTGACCATGGAGTTAGAGCAACTGCAATCTTTACCAGATTCTGTACAGTCACAAGTTGTGGTGTCTGGTGATCCGAGGATGTCAATGGTCGAGATTGTCAAAGACAGTGGAGATGGGGATGCATCCATCCTTGATACTAACATTGGCATATCGAGTTCGTTCCCACTAGAGTTAGGTTCAGCAGATTGTTGTGGTATGCCTGACATAGTGGTGGCCTCTAGTACTGATGGCACAGAGACTAGAGATGTTGTATCAAAGATCATGTGTGATGTTGGTGAGCCGGCAGTTGGCATGGTTCCTGCTAGTAATACTCCCTTGGTGATACCTTCGGAGGTAGTAGTCAGTTCCAACATGGTTAATGATCGATTGCAGTTAGTTTCATCTGGATTGCAATCTAAGCCACTGACTAAGATTGGCGCATTCTGTCGGCATTACACTGTGAGGTATGCTCATCAATTTACCTTTGATGACCATGTTGATGAGATGATGATACAAAGATGTACTTTGGTTCCTAGTGCTTGTCATCAGTTATGGGACGGTTTGACGCCTCGGGATGAGAGTTGTGATGGGCATGACATGGCGATAGATTCTGTGGTTGACAGCTTGATAATACATGACTTAGAGCAGGAGTTTGGGAGTGATGCTTCAACGGCTGTTGTTATTGATTCTACTCCTTTGGCTATGACATCTCCTGACTTAGCTGGTGATCAGTCATAGTGGGTTGTATCACTTGTTCATGGTGAGTTGTTGACTGAGGTTGGTTCTTTTTATCAACATTATACTGCAGGGTATGTACATCAGTTAGCATTTGATCCTTGTGTTGAGGAGTTGATGGTAGGCAGATTTGGTTTGGGTTCGATTCCTTACTGTTTATCTTGTGATGTCTTTTCACCATCAGCAGTGCATGGGAGTTATGGTTATGAGACAATGGCCGGTGATCTACAGAGTTGTGTTGCCTACAGGAGTTGTACAGTGTGTGGATTCTCCATACTTGGTACAGTTTCATTCGGGAGCGTTCACCATTGTTGCAGAGTTGGATTGTACATTCCGTATAGGCCAGTGGAATGCGTTGATGGTACTTACTGTGTTGGCAGTTTGATTTGTCCACTTTACTTGGGTTTTGATGTTCTAAGAGATTGTGTCTCGTGGGTTTCTGACTGTGGCAGTTGTGATTTTGGAGTTTGGTTGAGCTGTAATTGTCAGTTTGATTATGAATTCCTCTTGGATATATTGCAGAGGATATTGCAGGAGCCTGTGTTAATTGACAGTAGTATAGTTCATGACTACATTTGGGATCCAGGCGGATTGATTGGTTTACTATTCAGCCATTGCTTGGGGACAAGCAATTTCAGGAAGGGCGGACTGTCATGTCCCCATTTTGGAGGCAATTTGATTTAATTAATTTAATTAATTAGGTTATCCAAAATAATGAATATTTTATGAGGATGACTAATTAATTATTTTAATTAAATAAATAAGTGGTATTAAGTTAATTATTTATAAAGTTATCAAATAAATAAATATTAAAAGGTAACTTTATATTTAATTAATTTAATAAACTGACTTGAATTATAAGATATTTTATAAAGTCACTTAATAGATAAAACAAAATAATGTTCTAGAAGCTTCTGGAGAAAGTGGAGGAAAAAGAATAAATAGGCACCCCGGGCTTCATTCTAATCATCCAGATTTTTTGTTGTTGATGTTGATGTTTGTTGATGTGCATTGTGGAGCCTAGGGTTTCTGCAATAGTGACAACTGGCCATTGAGAATGAAAACTCTCAATTGGTACGCAATTTTGAGGGTGTGAAATATCAATTGAATTATTGCAGCTGGGAGGAAGATACTTCAGTCTTCTATTTGTGCTACATTGAGAAAAAATATTTGTGGCCATTGAGAATGAAAACTCTCAATTGGTACGCAATTTTGAGGGTGTGAAATATCACTTGAATTATTGCAGCTAGGAGGAAGATACTTTAGTCTTCTATTTGTGCTACATTGAGATAAAATATTTGAGTACAAAAAGCAGGCCGAAAAAGCAGTTCGAAAAAAGCAGGCTGAAAAAGCAGTCCAAAAATAGCAGGCCGAAAAAGCAGAACCGAAAAAGCAGGCCGAAAAAGCAAGTCCGGAAAAGCAATCCGAAAAAGCAAATTCGAAAAAGCAAAGAAAATTATTACAGCCATCTACAATCAGGGGCGGCAGCTAGAGAGGCACGACTTGGGCATTTGAGGAGGTTATTTTCTGTTCAGTGGTATTGCAATACATCTATTCTCTAAGGCGACTTCATATGCCAGGTATGATGTGTATTTTCATAGTTGCCTTTCACTATAGAGTGCTGTTGTAATTGTCATTTTGTATCAGACCTATCATTCATTAATAGATATATCATTCATTTTTACATTCCTCACAATGGTATCAGCAATCCATCGCTTTAGTTGTATTTAATCATGCATGTGATTAGCGTACTGCTGTAGGGGAGTATTGAAGTTAGATATTTAGTGTTGCATTAGTTTTCATTGGCAGCTGTAGGTGCATATTACTTTACCAGCAATCATCATATTTTGATATCTTTGTAAATGCCAAGAGTCTTGGCTAACTTAGTATGAATATTGTATTGGATACTCATTCTCAATTAAGGAGATACAATTGCTGGTCATTAATAGTTGTCTTTGAGCGTTAATATATCATTTCTTATCAGCTAGTTAGCTTGCATACCAACTGTTTGTTAAAATACCAGTTGGCTGTAGGTGATCATTTTCATGATTAGAACTCATATATGCATTCACTATTGCCAAAATTAGTTGCATATTTATGTTAGGTCATTGTTTAGACAATTTGGAGTCTTTTGTGAGCATTCTCTTTGAGGCAAATCCAAACAAAAATCACTGCAGCAATCTGAAAAGTTATATCTGTCAGAGGACCCTTGCTTGCAAAGTGTTTGACGAAATGTCAAACAACTGTAGTATAAAGATTTTTGGTGTTGGAAGAAGTTATAACCTATTGGGGTTATTACATGCGACTAGGTCTTTTTCTCTGAAATGGAGCCTTTTGTGGTTCACATGGAAGCATTTTGATGCAGAAACTGTTTCCTCCAACTGCTTCTGCTAGCTGTGATTTGTTGACTGACTAGGTCTTTGCATGCTAACGTGGCCTTTCTCCTACAGCTGTAAGTTGTTTTATGGACTTAGATATTTTTGTTTGCTTGCCTTCAGCCAAATCCGATGCTTTTCATTCATGACTATATATCACTTTGTCTTACTATGATTCGGTTCAACTTTCAAAGCCGTTTTTATGTGACTGTAATTATCGGTTGGAACAGATATATTTCTGCTATCCTTTCTGTTTGCAGGGCCGCCATTTTTACATTTGCTCTTTGATATTACTGATGTCTCTGATTGGGTTCGAGCTTTAAATCTTGCATTTGTTTTGCAAATCTTTCTATGAAAGCGAAAAACTGACTATAGGGTGTCTTGGCTGAAGATGAGTATGATTTCTCTATAACTGATAAGAGCTGGCTGATACTACCTTTTCCAAATCTGTCACTTACATTTGGCCACCTTGCAATGCAAATCTGACATATATCAAATGCATATCCGTCCTATGAATGACTGTAACTTCACTTTTAAAAACTTGTCTGTTTATGAGTTATTTATGGAATAAATCAGTTGTTTTTACAAGCTACAAGAATTTGTTTGCTACCTGAATCAAAATGTGAGCTCCAAATTTGTACACCAGCTGTAGAAGTATTTTTATAATCCTATTTGGGTCTTCTTCAGTCTGAAATTCCCATACACTATAGATTTGATGATGCTGACACATCACAAGCGTTGCATATACTACTCTCTATAACTGGATTTTGCCCTTGTTCTGATATTTTTGGGCTCAAAACAAGTCTAAACCCCATAGCAAAATCTGCATTTTCTTTATCATTTATGAGGCTGTTATATAACTTGCCCTTTAGCATATAGTGATTACTATACTCTGTTTTTCTTTTTCTGATACCACATATGAAACAATGACTTTATTGCTGCTCTGCCTTGACTTGCTTAATTGCATGTAGTTTCTCTGTGTTTTGCATTCCTTCTGTATTTTTCACTTGATACTTCATTACTGATACCTTTTCCAGTTCTAGGAAAGTACAACATGAATGAAATGTTTTTTGCATTCGAGGGGAGGTGAACTGGCATTGCTTTGATCGAAATGATCTAATTCATTCTTCTCTTGCAGGATTCTAGGTTTTGTAGAGCTGGAGCAACAACTGAACCGGAACGCAAGCATGCAATAGCCAATCATAACCAGGCAATGACTGGCTCCTTATGACCCTTATGCTATTTCATTTCATTTCGTTATGTACTTCACTGGAATAGGATAGGATCATTCTTTGCAATGAAAGCTAATCTCACAGCTTGTGTGAGAAAACATGAACATCTAGATTTTTCATTTCACTTCTCAGTTGTAAATATCATTTGTATCTATCTTTTGATGAATAATACAAGGACATTCTATTGTGAAATGAACGGCATTCATGCAGTTTCTTTATCTTCATACTTAAATTTTCCATGTGTGCAAAATTTTAGTAACAGGCGCAGTGAGCGGCTGACATGGCACAATATTGTTACATTCCAAAATGTTGACTTGATTAAAATAAGTTATAGCCATTGAGATGATTAGTTAAAACTATCATTTTCTTGATCATGTGAAAAGAGGAAGTTATAATTAACCGTTTATTTCATTTGAAAGTGGTTGTTATAGTACTTGTTTATGGAGATGGGAGTTAACCGTTGCTACAATTTTTTTTTGTAATACATTTTAATATTGATTTAAATGGGAGAACTTGTTATTATTGTGGAATTGTTGCACTGCTAGTTGCAAGAGCAGGAGAAGGGGAGAAAGCATTGCTAAATGGGACTTAAGGAATGGGGCACTATTCTAGTCCATTTGTTCGATCGCTAGGTATGACCTCTAACTACCTTGGTAAGGATCTAGTGACTTCACAATAGGGTACACAAATTGGACACACATGAGCTACTTAGACAAACATATATATATATATATATATATATATATATATATATATATATATATATATATATATATATATATATATAATCATAATCAAATCCATGTTCAGAACCATTATCTTTGTTGTTTTGTGATGTCATCTCCAGTTCTTTCTTTTCTTTTACTAATTATGCATCAGTTGTACGTTCTATCTCTGCATGGTTGACTTATGTTCTGTCAACCCTTCTTCTAATCAAGATCATTGAAAAACTATTAATATCAGAATGGGGCCGATATACAATATGACAGATTTTCACAAAGCACAAGTCCTTTCCTTCTTGTGCTTATGTTTGTGATTTTGTCTTTTGTTTTAACATGTGTGGTTCTAAATTATAAGAACGACATGATGCTTGAATTGAAGTACATCTTTACATCAAACTGTTACTAGCGATGTACCCGCCAATGGATAGGAATCCATGAATAACCAAGTTGAACTATACCAAGAACTCACCCTGGCTGGAATAGCCAATGAAAGGGGGTGAAGAGAAAAAGAAATCCCTGCAAGGGAAAGAACAGAAATCATAACTTCCATATATGAAGACATGATAAATTTTATAATAAACTTTTACAGATTACCCAAGTAAGTTCATGTTTGTCCAATATATATACACTGTTGTCAAGTCGAGCGGTGGTGATTGAGTATTAGAAACCCATCTAAATCCTTAGCCAAGCTCGTTTAGAGGCATGCTTTCCTTTCATTTGATCACATGATGTCGGTGGTGCTAATTAATTAGGCATACCCGCCTATTACTGAGCAGACATTCTGAACACTAGTATGCTCGGATGGTTGGACTACGATGCCCAAGCCTAACCCCGGAGTAGGGAGTAGGGAGGGTCTTTCTTGTTAAAAGATTGTTTGGGGATTAAGAAGGTCCATGGTTGGGAGGTTAAGCCCATGCCAATGCTTCTCCTCTTACCACAAAGCTAAGGCTTGCACAATGTCTTCAAATACCCCAGCTAGTTTTTGTATGTTTCTTTCTAGACTCTATCTTGCAAGTTCAATTCTTGTAATTATTATATAATTCATGGAATGTATGGAAATGATTTCGTTTCTCTTGAACTGTTATATGGATATTTGTTAGTTAGTTATTTCACCTATGATAGATTATGCAGTTACTTTCACATGAAATGGATTTTAAGGTGTAAAACATGTTTACTTCGATAATATGGTTATGTAATTTTACTTTTCCTAACTACTTTACATTATTCCGGATTTTTGTTTCAAGATATGAATTTCAGAATTTAGTATCTAGTTATTCAGTTTAGTAAATTGGTATGTTACATATGGTATCAGAGCTTTGGGTTCAACATTGAACCTCAGGTACATCACCTAGCAAAATTTGTCTAACTAAGACTTCTTTAGATTCAAATGTAACAGGATGTATACATGAAAGACTCCTCGCAAGAAGTTGAGGCATCCCATCTTCCCATACTTGATTAGGAACATCCCTAACTATGATTATTCCTATTGCTCCATGCCTCGGGACAACAAAACTTTAAAACAAGCTCTGCAATGAATGAGGAAGGAAAGGGTCAAATGGACTCCTGCCAGGGAGGCAACTTATAGAAACAAACTCATTCAAGTTTGGAACACCTGCCAAGCTAACCCTCTTCTGCACTTCCATAGATCTTGGATGGTGCAAGATATGTATAAAACTAAAAATGGAACTGAACAAGAACTCGAAACTAAAATTTCAGAGTGATTAAATCTATAATCTAAATGTAGCACCCGCGGGAGAGGGAATTTTGTAAATAAAAGCTGTTGTAAATGTAGCCGAAAGGTTTATTGTTGAATAAATAAAGTAGTTGAAATCCTGTCTATTCTTGTGTTATTCCTTCTTCTCTTCTTAAAAAAAGAAAATTGTGTGTAAGTGTGTATAAACCAGAAAATTTGACATTAAGAACTTGCACTTACTTTCAGGCCAAAATAATTAAGAAACATGAACAACAACAGGAATGTCGGAGACCACGAAATGGTCCATGAGAACAATCCACTCCCTCCTACTAATCTGCTACTTCAGGTTTTGCAAGACACGCAAACAAAGTTAGACAACATGGAGAAGAGGATGAACAAATTGGCAGCCCAGATTAGGCAAAGTCGAGGAAATGCATTCCTCGCTCCCTCCCATGACAGAATCTGAAATCTCAAAGCACAATGAGAGAAATGCTCAAGCCTCACTTACCCAAACTAAGAAATAGAAGAAACTTGAAATAGTTAGCGACTTATCCACAAACATTAAAAAGATCAAACCACCCAAGTTCTCTGGTTCCAAATCCAGAGAGGCTGCAAAGGCTTGGATAATGGAAATGGACCAATATTTTCAGATTAGGAATTTCTCAGAAACCTCAAAGGCAGTTTGGGGAATATACCATTTTTCAGGAGAAGCTGCGACTTGGTGGGGAAACACCAAAGTTGAATTGAATATTAAGACAACTAAAATTACCTGGGAAAAGTTTCTGGCCATCTTTAAGAATCATTGGTTACCCCAAACTTTCTACGACCAAGAGTTGTTGGACTTCTAGAACCTTAGGCAAGGGGATATGTTTGTACACAAATATTGGGAGAAATTCACCCGTTTGCTGAAGTATTACCTTTGTATCAACAAGATAGAAATCTACAAGTGAGAAAATTTATCATGGGACTAACTAATAGGATTGGGGAAGCAGTTGATGTTCTCACTCCCTGAACCATGGAAGAAGCCCTAGAAAAGGCTATTCGACAGGAACATAAAATTAAAAGAGATGATTCTATTCGAGACAATAAAAGGAAAATATTCGAGACAATAAAAGGAAAATAAGTTGGAATTCAAAAGAGGTAGATACTAGATCCAACAAGAAACAATTTAAGGACTACAAAACCAACAAACTAGAACCAAGAGGAAATGGTAACAAGGATTCCAAAAATAACCCCAATGCAAATAAGAATGGCAAGGGAAATGAAAGGAAGTGGCCACCAGCAGGATGCTACAATTGTGGAGGGGATCACTATGCTAACAAATGTCCTGGTAAGACAAACACCAACCAACCACCTCGACCACCACTACCACCACAGCAACATGTCTGCCAGCACAAGATTCATGCAACTCTAGAAAATTGACAGGTAGAACGATAGCTAGGCCCAATCGAAACTCCAAGTAAGATCTATACAAACCCTATCACTATATTAATTGATACCGGAGCCTCAGAATGTTTTATATCTCCAACATTATTAAGTAGATTTCCAAAAAGGTCTAGTTACATGGAAAAACCATGGACAGTCGAGCGTGCAAACCAGTCAAGGGCTAAGGTAGAGCAGTGTCTATTTGAGCCACAAGTTGACTTTCCAAAATTCTCTATAGAACTAAACTTGTATGTAGCACCTCTTGGGTCCTATGACATTATCATAGGCATTAATTGGCTTAGTGAGCACAAGGCCAAGGTTGATTGTCTTGCCAAAACTGTAGAATGTCTAGATGACCAAGGCAATCCTGTAAGTATCAAGGGAGTTTTCCATGAATCAAACCACACCAGATACCTCCCATGCAACTCAAGAAATGTGGAAGAAAAGACTGAGAGATTTTTGCAATTAGGATTGAAGACTTGAGAGAACCTATAGATACCACTTATGGTAATGACTACGTCTTTGAAGATGGAGAAATTAGAGAAAAAATGAGGGTATTCTTTGAGGAGAAGTATGCATACCTCAAGAAGTTTCAGGATGTGTTTCCAAAAGAACTTCCAGGACTACCTCCATCTAGAGCTTTTGACTTTACAATAGATTTAGTACCTGGGGCAAATCTTATATCTCGAGTTCCTTATTAGATGACCATCATTGAATTGATGGAACTACAATTGCAATTGCAGGATATGTAAAATAAGAAACTTATTCAACCTAATGTTTCACCTTGGGAGCCCCACTATTGTTTTTCAGAAAGGAGGACAGAACTATGAGATTGTGTATAGACTATAGGATGCTCAATAAGGTCACCATCAAGAACCCGTACCCACTTCCTAGAATTGATGATCTGTTTGATCAAATGAAAGGCACTACAGTATTCTCAAAAATTGACTTAAGATAAGGATACCATTAGCTCTGCATCAAGGATGAAGATATCCACAAGACTACGTTCAGGACTAGATATCCACAAGACTGCGTTCAAGATTACCCTTTAGATAAACTAATGCCTCGACAGCCTTCATGAAGACAACATTTTTCAAGACTGGTTGGATAAGTTTGTATTGGTCTTGATAAATGATATTTTGATCTACTCAAGGAATGAAAAAGATCAAGAAAAAGTTCTACAGAGGTTGAGAGAACATAAGTTAAGTGTGCCTTTTATCAAAAGGAGATCCAGTATCTAGGACATATTATATCAGCTAAAGGGATAGTTGTAGATCTCTCAAAAATCAAAGCAATCAAGGAATGGTCCATACCTAAGAATGTGACCGAAGTCAGAAGCTTTATGAGGTTAGCAAGATTCTATAGGAAGTTTGTTAGAGATTTTTCCAAGATAGCTTACCAATCACTTCACTGCAGAAGAAGGGGAAAAAGTTTATTTGGACCAAGAAATGTTAGACAGCTTTTGAGTACCTGAAGGAGAAGTTAACTACTACACCTATACTAAGAGTACCAGACCCCCAAAAGAAGTTTGTGGTTATAACCAATGCATCTGCGGAGGGTTTAGGAGTGTGCTGATGCAAGAAGAGCAAGTTGTTGCATATGAGTCAAGGAAGTTAAAGAACTACGAACAAAACTATGCTCCTCATGATCTGGAACTAGCCGCCATTGTGCATGCCCTCCAAATGTGCAAGCACTACTTAATAGGGAAACCTTTTGAACTTCGATCAGATCACTACACCCTAAAATACATCTTTCCTCAACCCAACCTTAATGCCAAGCAGAGGAGATGGTTAGAAATTCTAGCAGATTACGACTTCAACATTAGTTGCATTAAAGGTAGAGAGAATAAGGTAGCAAATGCCTTGAGCCGATGGAGGCATATTTCCACTTTGGCTGTCATAAATATTAGATTAAGGGACCAAGTATTACAACATTTAAAGCAGGATGAGTTCCATGCAGAGATCAATTACACACTTCTCAGGGATCCACAAGACTCCCAATAAAAGGACTTCAGAATGGAAGATGGATTATTGAGGTATGGTGGTAGGATGTACATTCCCAAAGCACTAGAAATCCGAAAAAAGATTTTAGAAAAATTCCACTCAGCTCCCTATTTAGGACACCCCAGAGTGACCAAAATGATTGTAGATATAAAACCACTATATTTTTGGAAAGGGATGAAAAGAGAAATAACGAATTATGTAGCAGGATGTCTAGAGTGCCAGAGAGTCAAGGCAAAACACCGTTACCCAGTTGGCCTCCTATACCAAAACGAAATACCAGAAGTGGCAAAAAATTACCATGGATTTCATACAAGGACTACCTATGACTCGAAGAAAATACAACACCATTCTCGTGGTAGAAAAACTAACCAAGGTGGCTCACTTTGTACCTAGTAAACTAATCGATGGAGCACTATAAATTGCTCACAAATTCATGAGAGATTTTCCGACTTCGTGGAGTGCAGGAGAAGATTATTTCGAACAGGGATGCCAGGATAACCTCCAGATTTGGGTAAACACATTCTCGACACTAGGGACCAAGCTAAATATTAGTTCGGCTTATCATCCTAAGACTGATGGATAGACAGAGAGGGTAAACAAGAGTTTGGAAGGCCTTCTAAGAGTTTATTGTACGGATCAGCAATACCAATGGGAAATGTATCTACCCTTGATGGAATTTGCTTAAAATAATTCCTATTAGTCTACCATTGAGATGGCACCTTTTGAGGCCCTATATGGTCACAAATGCAGAACCCCTATAAGTTGGAAACCTGTCGAGGACAAAATTGTCATTGGACCAGAAATGTTGAAAGAAATGGAGCAAGTAATTCAAATCTGTCAAAGATTGAAGGAAGCAAATGATAGACAAAAAAGTTATGCAAATCCAAAAAGAATACCCAAAGAATTCTCAGTAGGAGAAAAGGTGTTATTAAAAGTAAAAACCTTAGTTACCGATTCGGGATACGAATCCGATTCGGGCACGTGAATCGGATCCGTGGATTCGTGATTTTTTTTTTTTCCCGATTAGGATTCGTGGAGGATTCGTGAATATATATATATATATATATATATATATATATATATATATATATATATATATATATATATATATATATATATATATATATATATATATATATATATATTACTGATCTTGCCCAAGCCCCAACTAGTAACAGATATATATATATATATATATATATATTTATTTATTTGTTTCTCTCATTTATTAGTATATATAATGCATAAAAAGGTCATTTTAGCACTAGAAAGCAAAAAAATATATTTAAAAAAGTCATATTAAATAACTTAGACTCACTTAAACCTGTCGATCCTTGAGGATTCACACTGGATCCTTGAGGATTCGTGCAGATCCGGGCAGGATCCTTGTTTTACACAGTGGATTCGTCAGGATTCGTGGGCCACGAATCCTGACGAATCCACTGTGTAAAACAAGGATCTTGCCCGGATCTGCACGAATCCGGATCCGGATCGGGTCCGATCCGGATCCAGCCTCTAGGGCACGAATCCGGTAACTAAGGTAAAAACCCAAAAAAGTACCATCAAGTTCAGTAAGAATGCCAAGTTGGCCCCAAAATATGTGGGACCCTTTGAGGTGTTGGAAGTTGTGAACCCAGTAGCCTACAGAATCATACTACCTCCAACCCTTGCCAAGATGCATGTCGTCTTTCATGTGTCATATCTTAAGAAATACATCACTCATCATGAGCATATAATTGATTGCAACCTATTGCAGGTACGAGACTGAGGAGTGGTGGAAATAGAACCACTCAAAATACTCAAGGTGTGTAAGCTTCGCTTACAAAATCGAGATATAACTCAATACAAGGTCTAATGAGACCAATATGCAAAAGACAATGCAACTTGGGGGGATTATGATGACGTCTTTCGGAAATACCCTCATCTTTTGTCCAAGACTAGAGCTTGTTCCTTTTCTTTTGTTTTTCTCCCTTTTTTTACAATGATAAAAACATTATGTATTTGCATAAATATTGCTTTTAAATTTTTATTTGTAAATTTCATCGGGGACGATGAAAACATAAGGGGGAGGGTATGTTACATCCCAAAATTTTGACTTGATTAGAATAAGTTATAGCCATTGAGATGATTAGTTAAAACTGTCATTTTCTTAATCATGTGAAAAAAGGAAGTTTTAATTAACCGTTTATTTCATGTGAAAGTGGTTGTAATAGTACTTGTTTATGGATATAATAGTTAACCGTTGCTACAATTTTTTTCTATGATATATTTTAATATTGATTTAAATGGGAGAAGTTGTTATTATTGTGGAATTGCTGCACTTATGGTTACAGAAGCAAACAAACGGGAGAAAGCATTGCTAAATGGGAATTAAGGAATGGGGCACTATTCTAGTCCATTTGTTTGATCACCAGGTATGACCTCTAACTACCTTGCTAAGGATCTAGCCACTTCACAATAGGGTACACACATTGGACACACATGAGCTACTTGGACAAACATATATATAAATATAATCATAATCAAATCCATGTTCAGAACCATTACCTTTCTTGTTTTGTGATGTCATCCCCAGTTCTTTCTTTTCTTTTATCATCACCTATATATATACGCATATATATATATATGTGTGTGTGTGTGTGTGTGTGTGTGTGTGTGAGATACCACCAAGATATCAAAGTAATATCTATAGTTCGTACTTATTAATATATGTATATATATACATGTCCATATATCAAGAGGATGTGATGTTATGATAAACCACATCCTTTGAACTACACATGTATATATTTATACGTATTTTAACGAGTGCAACTATATAGATACAATAATAGCTTGATGGGATCATTTAGAAATTATATGTGTGTGTGTGTGTACATATATAAATGTTTTTCAATAGAGCTCTTTTACAAATCAAACTCATATTTTTCTCCCTTTGATAGGCAACCATTTACACTTGGCTCCCCTTTCTTTTAAATTGTTGAACTTGAAACCAATGGTCTTGGAACGAAACTGTCACCTTGAGCTGCGGCTTGCTTGAGCCTAAAGGAGATTTAAACATTTCACATCTGTCTAGAGACAGCATTCTACTTCTTTTTCTATGCTCTTATTATTTTTCTCTGCACTAAGCATAATACCTTTGATTCAAGCACGGGTTTCTCCATAACAGTAATTGCATTTCATTCATAGTCAACTCGGCTTGAGCTGTTCGGTGGAGGCATCTTTGAATCCCACAAAGCGTTAGCTCAGGTTATGTTTAGTGTTTAAATACTCCATTTTTTATCTCTAAATCGATGCAATAATTTCATGATGGGTTAACTATGCATCCAACCTTTATTAATTATGCATCAGCTGTACATTCAATGTTTGCATGCTTGGCTTATGCTCAGTCAACCCTTTTTCTAATCCAGATCATTGAAAAAATGTTAATATCACAATGGGGCCGATATACTATATGAGAGATTTTCATGAAGAACAAGTCCTTTCCTTCTTGTGTTTACGTTTGTGATTTTGTCTTTTGTTTTAACGTGTATGGTTCTAAATTATAAGAATGGCAAGATGCCTAAATTGAAGTACATCTTTACATCAGATTGTTACTAGCGGTGTACCTGCCAATGGATAGGAATCCATGAATAACCAAGTTGAACTATGCCAAGGACTCACCCTGGTTGGAATAGCCAATGAAAGGGGGTGAAGAGGAAAAGAAATCCCTGCAAGGAAAAGAACAGAAATCAGAACTTCCATATATGAAAACGTGATAAATTTTATTATAAACTTCTACAGATTACCCAAGTAGGCTCATGTTTGTCCAATATACATACTCTTTTGTCAAGTCAAGCGGTGGTGATTAGGTATTAGAAACCCATCTAAATCCTTGGCCAAGGTCGTTTAGAGGCATGCTTGCCTTTCATTTGATCACATGATGTCAGTGGTGCCAGTTAATCAGGCATGCCCACCTATTAGTAAGTGGACATTGTAAACAACAATATGCTCAGATGTTTGGACTATGGTGCCCTAAGCCTAACCCTGGGGTAGGGAGGGCCTTTCTTGTTAAAAGATTGTGTGGGCATTAACAAAGTCTGTGGTTGAGAGGTTAAGCCCATGTCAATGCTTCTCCTCTTACTAGAAAGTCGAGGCTTGCACAACGTCTTCAAATGCGCCAGCTAGTTTTTGTATGTTTCTTTCTAGACTCTATCTTGCAAGTTGAATTCTTGAAATTATTATATAATTCATGGAATGTATGGAAATGATTTCGTTTCTCTTGAACTATTATATCTGTTAGTTATTTCAGTTATGATAGATTATGCAGTGACTTTCACATGAAATGGATTTTAAGGTGTAAAAGATGTTAACTTTGGTAATATGGTTATGTAATTTTACTTTTCCTAACTGCTTTACATTCTTTCGGATTTCTGTTTCAAGATATGAATTTCAGAATTTAGTATCTAGTTACTCAATCTAGTAAATTGGTATGTTACAAACATGGCGAAAGTGTTGGCATGATAAGCATCTTCGGCACATGAGGTTCCAACCTTGCCAGTTAGTCTTGAAGTTTAATGGACAGAACGAGATCAAGACAAGAAAATTCAAAGTGAAGTGGCTTGGACCATTTAAAATTTGAGAGGTTGGAGCCAATGGATCAATCAAGTTGTGGACACTCGATGATCAAGAAGTCCCTGATGCTATGAACAGTTCAAAGCTAAAGGTCTATGAGAGACATGAGGACCTGCGAAGGCCAAATAATTTACTTAGGTAGGATTTAAAAGAAAAAATGGAGACAAAGAAAAAGAAAAAAAAAAGAGAAAAATTGAAAAAAAAAGAAATTAAAAAATAAATGAGTCTAGAGGAAAAAGAACACCCACGGAAGGGAAGAGTCCGCGGACATGTGTCCCGCGGAAAGAAAGAGTCCACGGGTATGTTTCCTTGTGGACAACACAAACCGTCACCTATAGACAACATTTAACAACCCCCTGTGGAAATCTAACCTCTCCCGCGGAAATAAAACACCAACAATGGCTATGGAATGCACCATCCAATGATCGAACCACCAAGACCACAAATGAAATAACGATCACCCACTGAAAGAAGGAGAATAAATTTGAAGTCTCTTGCAAATCAATTCTCACGGACCAAGCACATAGACTCACAGAAAGCACAAGTGGAGCATTTCATCGTCCATGGAAAACACTAATTCACTCTCCCCCGGACATCGTTCATTCTCCCGTAGAACATATTGAGAGTGCACGAAAACCATAGAGAAGTATCGAAGAAGGCGGCGAAAGGCCAGTGGAAGGAGACCATAGAGAAACCTAGGTAAATAAAGGTTGCGCAAAGAAAAGACAAAGACCTAATGAAGCAAAAATAACTTCCTGTGGAAACAAAGCTAACTACAAAAATCAAATATAAAAAGTTGGAGTGGCTGCTACACACACGAAGTCATAATTGGTAGAAAGCTCCCACAAAGAAGATAAGAGCAGCTTGAAGGGGAGAATGTTGATGCGAAGGTATTGCATCCAAGCAGTGAAGAGAGAAGGCATTGCATCTACCACAGTTGGGTAGTGGAGCACCACAAAAACAAGGTGACAGTAGCTTCCAGCCCTAACCATTTTTCACATAAAAGACAAAACAAGAAACGGTTACAATTAAGTTCTGCATTTAGCAAGCAAGAGGAGGCTTTGGAAGGACCCAGTGGACGAAGACAGTTCGATCAAGGACAAGAACGCAAAAGTTTTATCCTCAGGCATTGTAGTTGAAGGCCAAATGCAAGACGCAACTTCTAGTAGCAAGAAGAAGGTCCAAGTCATCCGACCAAAGATTCAATGGACTTCTCAAAAAGAGAAAGTCACACATCTTACAATCCAATTCAATGGGCTTGAGCATCGAAGGTCATGGCAAGAAGAACCTGAGACAGATACGGTAAAGCAGTTATTGCAATGGGTCAGAGTGCATTGGGCTATTTAGATGCCCTTGTTCCCTATTTAGGCATTTGAGAAAAAATTACGAATAATGATTCCAACATTCAATCAATATACTAGAGAAAGTACATTCGAGTACCAAAAACATCCAATCATTCTTTCCTTCAAAGCTGCAGACTTCACAAGGTTGTTTGGTATTCCAAGAAAGACTGAACGAAATTTAGAAATGAAGAACTGAAAGCTGACACAGGAATGTAAAGAATTATGGACGAAGATGATTGCTCGGGAACTCACAACTACAAAGTTCAATTCCGTACTAAAGGAGACATGGAGCAGAGGAATCCGAAGGGATTTCATTAGGGAGGGGCCATGGCGTTGTATATTGGATGTGTTGAAGTGCAGGCTTACGGGAGCAAGTCGCACTTCAAATATTGCATCGCCAAAGATAGTTTTCATTATTCAGAATGGGTAGTCTACGATTGGGCTTCTATATTGGTCGAAGGGATGTACAAATTCATGACACTGCAGCATCGTACCTTCTATATGCCCCATCATTCCATCAGCTTGTTTCTGGAAGCCACACTACATCAAATTTTGACAGACGTGTTAGAGCTATCTCCCGATGGAAAGTTGGCACCAAGGGAGCACCTAGTGTTCTACTCGCAATATTTGGATACTAGAGGAACAACAACAAGTGTGAGACGGGTAAGGCATGATGCAAGCTTAGACCATGGAGACATAGACATTGGGTGTTAGGCAACATCAGAGAGCACAAGTGCCTCCACAAATGATGAGAGTTCTCGGGATGACAAGGATAAAGGAGGAGCTGCTCTCGAACCTCAAGTATTATTTGCACCACCGACATTGCCCACGACAGCGCACTTAACAAGTACTAGCACAGCCCCTATCCCTTCTTTAGGGAAATTTTGGACACCTATTATAATGACCACCAATTGTCACTACGGAGAGTCTCCATGGAGGAGGTAGTTGCAGTACTTCCATCGCCCGAGACAGTGCCCATGATACCTGCAATGGAGGGCATCCCTACAGAGGTAGCCGAGATAGTAACTACAGGAGAGGAGCTGTAATAGCAATTTAGCAAATGGAGAGCGAGGCACCTGGGATTGAGAGTGCTATACCTCAGGGGAGTGATTCATTCCCGAAAAAAAAATGAGGTCCTACATCTCAGCCATCTGTCAATGTACCTGAGAATACTGGAGCAATGAAGATTGTGGAGATCATGAGCCTCAAGTTCACCTTGAGGTGATTGGATCAAAGGCAATGGTGACTATAGAGATGGCATTATTAGTTGAGCTAGGAGGAGTTGGCACTACAAAGATGACACTGCCCGCACCATTGTAGCTCGTACCATTGATAGGTCATGCCAGTGAGTTCTTGAGATGGTAGTTTGGGCTTGACCCTGTGGCAAGGGGACCCTCCATTCAATCCCCGAGAAGGGAAGATATCTTGGCTAGAGCACCAGCGCTTGCAGCTCCAAGAGACATCGGATACCACAGTCCGAGGATATGTTAGGTGACGAAGAGGTCACATTGGATGTGGAAATAGCTGCAACAGGAGGAAGAGGTTCCCAAGGAATGGAGGTGGAAGCCGCACTATAGATGAAGTAGGAAGACAAAGAAAAGATTGACTCCAATTCAGATAATGAGAGAACAATGACATACCTTGAGACTCTAGGCGAGGTGTTAGAGATGGGTTGTGTGATTGGTCATAATGCAATGACCAAAATGAAGGAGTTACAACTTGTTTTAGCCTACATAGTTAGAGATGCCTTGTACACTTTAGATCTTGCTTTAAGGCATGAGGGTGGCCCACAGTTGTGATGCTGCAAATGATGGCAGACTAGGCCACAAAACCGGAGTTGGGACAGGGCAGCAACACTATGGAGAGGCTTAGCCGCGAGGAAGTAGAGGTGTATAAAGGCGCCTACTATGCTCAGTGATGTGTTGAGGCCGATAGAGTGGCAGCTGAGAGGTTTAGAGAGCTAGTAGAGAAGTCTAGGGAGCACTTAGCCATCTAGTTGGCTACACAACAGGCAGAGTGGGCAGCAATGCGAGCAGTGCTACTACAAGATAAAAGCATAGTTGAAAAACAGTTAGAGGAGGCCCAAGCTGAGGTGACTACGAGTCAAGCAGCATATGCAAAGAAGGAAGTTGAGACTTTGGAGGTTGCAATTATGTTGAAAGAAGTTGTAGAGCCAAATTTGCAAGCACA
Organism: Cupressus sempervirens; assembly: GCA_028749045.1. Taxonomy (NCBI): domain Eukaryota; kingdom Viridiplantae; phylum Streptophyta; class Pinopsida; order Cupressales; family Cupressaceae; genus Cupressus; species Cupressus sempervirens. The sequence continues at coordinate 649,201,098 of CM053792.1, read as the reverse complement.
AGCAGATTTGCAAATAGCAGGGAGCAAGTCTACCAGCTGCGGCAGATATTGGACTCTAGAGGGACGTCTTCAAAGCCCCCTACCCCTTCTTCTTAGTATTCTGAAGTATCATTCTCCTTATTTTGTTGCATTTAGTCTTGGACATTTTGCATATTGTCATCCAGAGACGACTATCTTTTTTCTTTTTCTTTTTTGTGGGGGTGGGGGGGGGATGATGTTGTTGGGCAATTGGGTAGTTAGACAGTTTTGTGTAACTGAGGGCAGTTACTGACACGACGGTTCACCTCGCGTCCCTTGGCTACTATATGTACTAGTCTCTGTCACAAGTAAAGACATATTATGCATTGGAAATGTAACCTTCCATTTGATTATGAATGAATACATAAGTTGCTTCTGAGTTCTTTATAATTCCTGTGTTCAATATGTTATTCTGTCTTTATGATTTAGTTATTGCTAACCCCGAGAGAGGGAAAACAGAATTCATGACCTCAACATGGCTTCAAGGCATCCAGAAACTGAGCCAAATGTTTGCATGCCTGCTAAATTGCATAATAATAAGGGATCCAGTGAAAGTGGTTACAGAGTCAAGTTTATACAGAACAGAGCCATAATAACATAAGGGATCAAATCAAAGAAGCAGACATGGTAATCCTTTCTCATATCTGATAACCAAAACAAAAACAATAGAAAGAATCCAGTGCCATCAGCACATCAACCTGTAAATATCTGAAAAAACAAAACCAAAACCCAACAACATTGCACATGCCAAATATGCACAGTGAGTTGAAACCTCATGGAAGAGCTAACAAAGAAAACCCTTGTTTGGGGAAAATGGGAACAAAACTTATGGATACAGAACAAAGATTCCACAAGGATGGCAAAAAAAACTCAAAAAAGGATATAAGGGTTTTGCACTTGCAATCTCTACCTTCTGGAACGGACAGAACAACATCTGACCCAGCAATACATGAGGCGGCAAAAATTACCACACCAGGGATGTAAAAATGGATATTTTACAAACAACGAGGTGGGTTCTGCTGCCAAATAATATAAGAATATGTTGTTAATCTCAGTCTCTTACAATGATTCCCTCTAGAAAGCAGTCCTTACAAGTTGTATGCAGATAAGTTGATAACTAAGAACCTTCAGGATGGAAGATAGACTCTTCTTGGATCTCAGCAAGGCATTTATTTGTGTTTTTGTGAACAAGGAAGAGGGACTCCAAGCATTGTTCCAACAGAATTAAAAAAATGGTGCAGATGACAGTGCTTTAGCATACTTGCAGCCTTGATTTGAGAAATTAGATTCAGCATGTATCTCAACATAAATATCTACTTCATTTGGAGTTTTCATACTTACCAAAACGTTTACCAGATTGAATTAAAAGATAGCACCATCCTTCCAACAGGTACTGGCTGGCGATGAGATACAATCTAACATCATGTAGCCTAATCTGTGAATTTACATTTGAATGAGAGTTTTTGACAGATCCTTCAGAGGTCTTCCCTACATTGAATAATTGTATACATTAACAACACTTTATAAATCAAATGAACAATGATTCTCACTCTCAATTCAAGTTAGCTTTTCTCTACTTAAGTTGAATAAAATTCTATACAACTGTCAAGAGGCCTTGGTCTACTAGTGACACTGAATGGTTCAGAATGTGCTCACTAGGGATAAAGACTTGCTGAGTGCAAGGCTCCCAACACCATAAGGAAAGAGACCATGATTGTGCTCCCAGCAACTTTGGCAGAATGGATACCCCATAATCCTTGGATATTAGCTGAAAAGGTATCACCTTAGACACATGCAACTGACCCAGGTTGAAAAAATTTATAGGTTTGGTGTTAAATCCTTCATCAATCCAAAAAATGAAGTGTAAAACAGCCTCCACTACAAGATAAAGGTTGAATTCATTGGTGGGAGGCAGCCATGCAATTATAGTTTCTTAGAAGAATAAGAAAAATATAATTGATAGAATATGAAAAGAAAGGAAAATTAGGGTTGCCTCCCACTCAAACAACTAGAGAAAGGGTTGAACAGAGGACTCTTCAATGGACTATATCCAAACCATTCCCTGGGCTGGAATTTTCTTCTAGTGGCTTTGGAAAAAATAGAAGGTGGGTGGGGTTAGAATCAGATGAAGCATGCAGTGGATGGCTGAGGAGATGCACATTCCAAATTCTCTGTCAAGTATTTAAAGAGAGAGAAGAATCAAAGAGACATTTTGGAAAACCCACAGGTAACCTTACCAAAATATTGAAAGAAAAACCAGAAAAGCTTTCAACATTAGTCCCCAAGAATATTCGCTTCAGTAGGTTGTGAGCTGTGACATTTTGAGAGACACTTGTATGGATATCTTCAAACAGATGATCATTCATACCTACCCTAGGAGGTGAAAACCTATAAAAGAAACCTTATCCCTAGATGGATAGAAATGGAGTAAATGGAAGCTAATATATAGGAGCTCAAGAAGGAGAAGACGCATGACCCTGGTGGATGTTGGTGATTGAAAATTGCTTGAAAATGTGCCATAATCTATTTAAGTGTAATTATGGGGAACCTTCTCAATCAGGTCTTATCAAGCTTATTCTTGCAGATCCAAAAGGGAATCACTGAGAAAATAACACTCCGTATCCTCTTATCTTTTTTACAAAATTCCAACAAAAGCTCTGGCAAGAAGGATTAATTGCTGGTTGTATAAATTGGCAGAAAGGAGCACATTGATTGTAGTATAGGCATACTAATGTTAGATAATCTTGTAACTTTTTAAGGCGGCCTTGAATGGGCTTGTAGTCTGATCAAAATACTCTCTTCTTTAAGATTGATTTTATAAAGGCCTCTGACAGGTTAAAAACTTAAAAGGAATCTTGCTTTAAGAATGCTGGACTGGCTCATATTTTATTAGTGATCTTCCTTTTTGCATGTCTCAAATTATCAGTATGAATGTTACTCTTATCATGTCCTAGCCTTTATGAGATCTGTTCAGTGAGGATTCTCTCTAGCTTCCTCACCCTGTGATTGCAGCAGATATTCTTTCTTGCTTGTTGAAACTTTGGAGTCAGTTGCAGTGCAATGTCAAAGTTATTTCATGATGCTACTAGGGAAGTCAATTACTCATTGTGCTCTTAACTGATGACTTCCCTCCCACCAGATATAACCTAAGTTGCCAGTTTGGATTGGGGTCCAAACTTTGTTCAATTTTTTTAAGGGTGGGCTTGGCTTCGTTTTGGGTTTGTCTATACCAACAACAATTTAAAAAATAAATATATGGGTATGTATGTATGCAACAACAAATAAGTTCATACACGAAAAATACACCACCATATCTATGTTTCAGATCAATACGATATTCATTGCACCATTTAGCCATACATACAACATGATACACTTGCTTGGTCACAAACTCAGATGCATGGAACAAATTTCCATATCAAGGGGACAATTTGAGAATGAAAGGAATCATCAAAAGATAAGTTCAATTATCTGAATTTTAATTTTGTATTGGTTAGAGGATTTCTAACCATGCTAGATCAAAAGTTAAGATTCAAATTTTAAGCCATAGATTCAAAGATATCATAGCTTTTTTAAAGAAATTCCTCTATAATTGTCAATTTGGATTTCCTCTATAAGCAAGTTTTCTTTATCATTCACATATGCACAAATGACATATAAACCATCCTTTTTGGCCTTTTTAGTGGTCACTTTTAGCGTTGAGAAGATCAAATAAACCAAATTAGGCAAAAAAATTACTCTAAAAAAGTCAAAAAAAAATTGAGACCAAGTTCGGCCTGGGTCAGCTGTTCGGCAGCAAATTCTTCCAAATTCTGCCTGGGATCCTTTAACAGAATTTGTGACTCTGCAGGCAAATTTGGGGTGAATTTGACAAGGACCAGACTTTGTACAGAACTGAATCAAACTTTGAGGGTTGTTGGAGAGAATCTGGTAACTTAAGATATAACTCATCATTCTATGGAGGGCACTTCTTTGCCTAGACACATTTGCATACATTGTGAGAGCTTTAGACTGAGAAATAAAAAACAGGAGCTTTGATTTTTGGGAAAAATAAGTCTACAAATCGGCTGAAAATTCAAAGCCACATAAAACAAGAGGGAATCATTTGTTACTCAGGCATCCCTTCAGTATTTAAATTTCTATAAATGATCAATGCAAATCGATAACATTGAAATCTTGAAAACAAATTAAGGGAAACATCAAAGCTTGAAAATAATTATGTAGAGAACATTAAAGCTACAAAAAGAAGTTAAGTTGGAATAGCCTCAATCTTTCATTGAAGGTGCTTGTATAATGCCGCAGAAGTTGGTAATAATTCTTCTCTTGCAAAATAAAGAGCTGCTGGATAGGTCCCCTCCCTTTTGTAGATACACATATATGTTTATAATGCTCCCAAGTTCAGCATCAATATTGTACTAGTACTGTCCATATAAGACCCTTTATTCAGGCTATATCCAATACATTTAGATATTTGAGGCCATTCCGTTTGATAACATATCCAATTTAGGATTTAGAAAATATTCAAAACTGGCAATAAAAATATATTAACAAGAAATCCCGTATAGACACATAAATCACTACATCACAATCAAAATTTAATAGAATAAGTATTATAAATTGTGATACCAGACTCACAACGGTAGGCTTCACATCAAATGCTATTGGATACGGGTATGCAGTCGGATGCAATCAAAATGTTGTTTGGATGAGGATGCGCATTCACGACTGCGAATGGAGCTGTATGCGCATCCACAAGCGTGGATGTGCATTCAGACAACATCCAGAGCGCATCCGTACAGCATCCAGGTCCATCAGCCCAGATTAAATTTTTGCAATAAAAAAACATTGTAAAGCGTGTTGACTTGCATTTTGTCACCACAAAATGTAGGTAAAAGTACGAAACTTTTTCAACTTAGTTTCGCATTTCTCTAAGATAATTCAGTATTTAATCAGCCAACATTGATCAACCAATCAACCCCAATTTGCATAGTGAATTCTGTTACTAAAGGCTTTCGCCATCCTTTTTTTTTTTAGTTTGTTTTCCTATGCTTGAGTTTTGAGGCCTTCAACATCCTTTCTTGCATTTTCGAGTGTTTGTGTAGTTTGATTTAATCTTTTTGTTCATTCAATCTCTTGCTTTTGGTTTTTCCTTCGATTTGGTATATCTTAGGGCTTAATCGAACTTAGTAGTCAAAATATGTGACCATTTAAGTGCCCAGAAAGTGGACTCTTCAGGCGCAATCACATATTTAAAACATGGATATTAACATAAATTCACTTTATGATATGTTTTTAAGTTACTTTATCACTTAAGTGACTATAGTGCACTTTATTTTATATTTTCACATTGAGTTGTTTTTTAATTGAACACTTAAGTGACTTTTATCACTATATAGTTCTAATTTAATGTTGAGATTTACTTTATGTTTAATTTTAAAACATTTAAGTAAAATGTTACTTTTTGAATAATATTTACACATATCTAAACTATGTAGTGTAAGTATTATATTTTACCCCTTTGAGTGATATTTGTTCAATAATCAATTAGACATGTGCTAAATAGATCACTTAAGTTGTTCAACTCAAAAACATGTTTTTTTGCAAATATGCTTCAAGCAATTGCATCTATAGAGTGTGATTTTGCACTTGGATAGAAAGATTGACTAAAGAAAATGACAAAAGCAAGTCATTTTAAATATGTAATGGGCTTCCAAGAGTCTGATTTACATGAAAACTCCCTTCTACATGCAAAAACATCACATGTAATGGCACCAATAGAGTGCAATTTGCACCAAAAAAGTTCCAAACATGTTAAAAGCAAGGTTTTTAAAACATGTAATGTGTCTTGGAAAGTGCAATTTTGCACTACATGCAATATGCAATGACCCTCTAAGACCCTGATTTTGCACTAAGAAACCAAGAACACCCAAGGTATGACATCTATTACACATTTTAAATATGTAATGTGGCTGGGAGTGTGATTTGCACCCAGCACATGCATTTCCAACCAAATGTTATATGCAATTACCCTCATAGAGTGCGATTTGCACTTCCAACTTGCATACATGTTTATTTTAAATATGTAATTGCATGTCTAGGGCCCAATTTTGCTCTCCAAGAAAAATCGTTTGCATTTCAAGGGCAAAGTAAAACATGCAATGGCACGTATAGAGTGCGATTAGGCATATAAATGCATTTGAGACCCATGTTTTCCCCCATTTAATGCTCAAACGTCCCATGCAATAGCATCATAAGGACATGTTTTCCTCTTAAAACATCCAAACACATCCATTTTTCCCCATGCATTTGAGTTTAGAGGGCACGTTTTGGAGTTTGAATGCTGTAATGTCCCCACTATTTTGCTTAGTTTGGGATGCATAATAATTGCAAAGAATTAATAAGATCACAATAATTCTAACTAAAAATTTCATATCTTTAATAAGTTGACTAATTTTGAAATAATTAACATTCATAACGAATGTCCTCCACCAAGTTGTACTTGGATCGTTCCATGACATTCACAATGAAAGCCCTCCACCAAGTCGTACTTGGATCGTTCCATGACATTCACAATGAATGCCCTCCAACAAGTTATACTTGGATCATTCTCCACCAAGTGCACTTGGATCATATTATGACATTCATAACAAATGTCCTCCACCAAGCTATGCTTGGATCGTATCCTTAATGATTATATTTATATGATTTATCTTTGATTCCATTATGACTTAAATCCATAAGAAATTATATTATTATCTTGATTCCATCAATTATTCCTTTCATTTAATAGTATACAATTATTAAATCCCATCATTAATATTATCTTTGTAGATTATCATATATTTATATTTCCATTTTAAATATCTATCATATCTTAGTAGTGCAAGAGTCTTTAGAATAGATATATATTTCATTACGATAATTAATTGATGTCCTATGTACCTTGGATGGTGGGGTCTTGTCACTTCCAACTTGTTTCCTTCCTTATAGTCAACACTGGTAATGTACCATGGATCGGAGGTTTCTGTAGATGTGGAAAGGTGGTACCTTTGTATGTTTGAGTGGCGGTATTTATTGATGATGTGGGACCCCTTCTACCACGCAATTCTGATGTATCTTCTCCGGTGATGAGTATTGGTTTGGATTTCTTCGTGAAGGATTTATCTTTGTTTCTATTGTCTTCTTTGGAGCTCGATATTCAACTGTCAGCTATCCTTTATTCACTTGATGAAGCATAACCACTTGCATTCAAGAAAAGTTAAAGACGTGGTTTGTATCAATCCAATTTGTGTCTTTTGTCACATAAGGACCCCCACTACAAGGATGGGTAGCGAAGCTTTAGGATGTAGCCCCTAACTGTGCCAACTTGAATGCATACAATGAGAATCTTACTAGACTTGTTATGTGTTGATGTCAGTTTTAATACCAAATAAAATATTAGCAATTGAATATCTGATACGGAGTATCAAACACACAATTCCTCTTTTGAAAAGTTAATACTCATGGGACATGAGAATAACTCCAATGTTCCTTACACCCGTGGATACTAACTCAGTATATCGATGTGATTTGCTAGTAATCACGTAGGCAGGCTTACATTATTCCTTCAAGAACAACTTGGATTTTGGGATGATGGTAATGGTGATTCGGTACGAGTGCCAGATGATGTTGATGGTGATGGAGGGTGAGTGTTCAAATGGCTTATGCTTTCTTAACCTTCTTCAAAACCTCGACTAATCAACTACTCGCTATTCTACTCCTACTCCTATGAATGGAAAGGTTAGCAAATGGACGGGGATCGAATCTAATGAAAGTTTACTAGTGGCTCCACCCTCATAGATGCAATGATTCAAAGGAAAAAGAACTAGTTTACCACACAAGGCTTCCCCAACAAGCCACTAGGATGCTAGTGGCCTAGTTATAGATCCCTATCAAACATCTACTAATATCACCATACAATTAGCCATCTGCTTCTACTCTAGCAACATGAAATGAAATCCTACTTTTAATTTGAGAGATGAGAAGAACCATGCAATACACCAAAATGATCATGTATATCCACCATGCAAGCCACAACAATGAATAGAGAACAATTTTGATAGTATTTTGGCAACAATTCTCCAACATAACTCCCTCACAAATGAGAGTAAAATGGCCTTATATAGAGGCCCCAAATTACAATGAATGGCCGAGATTAAGAGGCAAAATCAAGGGCCAAGATTATATCTTACAAACCCTAATTAGGGTTACCATTATTCAACCAATTACATGAGGGCACCAACTTTGTGGGCCAATGAGAAAATTACAATAATTTGTCAACCAATGAGAACATAGGACACTTGGCATGATTTGATTGCATGCACATGAAAGTGCCACCTCATCAACCTTATCTTATAAATTTATTCAATCCTTGATATAAGGTGAAGCCTTGGATGCTTGAACTTGTCCTTAGAAACTTTCTCATCACCACTCGAACTTGCTTGTACTTGATGTCCTGACCCTAAAAGGATGAGGTCTTCATGCACTTGGGGTAATCTAGCCTTGGCCTCAATGGCTTCCAAGGATATGAACTTCTTTGCAACTTGAGAACCTTGCTCTTGGCCACTACCTTGAAATCGAACTTAACCCCCCCCATTATCCTTGTCTTCTTGGTCTTCAACCTTCCCATTCGAATTCAACCAAGCTAGCTTGCACAAATATCCAAGCCTTGCCTAGCCTCAAATATTTTCAAATCTCTTCTACTAATCCGCTCTTTCTTGAAGTTGCGGGGCTTCTTGAATCTTAATCTTCAATCAAATTTGCCCTTGACCTGATTTCATTCTTCACCAAAGCTCAAACTTCAACCTTTGTTGGCTTGCAATCAAATAGAAAGGCTAGGACCCCATGTGGAATTGCTTCTAGTTTTGCACTGCCCTAAGTTGTAATTCTAGATTTTCACTTGTAATTCTAGCCCAATCAAATTTGCCCCTTCCATTTGCAATTTCATCAATAAAGAAGTACATCTAGTTTTCGGATTGCATACCTTGAGCTAGGCCCATGATCCGGCTGAGAAGCACCATGAGATCGCCATATTCTGATTTGAAATCTGCCACTATGAGCCTCGATGATCTGGTGACTCCTTTCTTTCCTTCATGTAGCCAATTTTGCTTTTGTAGATCTTTTCCATGGGGAATTGTCCTTCCTTTAGTCTGTCCTTTACCTGCATCATATTTACTGTACCGATATTGGTCTCGGTTATTTGCCTCATTTTCGAAAAGAAAGTTGTTTTGGGCATCATATCCTCTTTTTCTTTCTTAGTATTTGTTCCCTTAGGGTTCTTGCTTGCACTAACATCTACCATCCTAAACAATTATTTTTGCCCCTTCGTTCTAAGTGATTTTGGACTATCCTTATCGATCTCCATCCTTCTTTCTATCGATGGATTCTACACTTATTTCTGCCTCGCCAAGTCCTATCACTACACTTATCAATCTTCAATCTTCAACCTAGGGGTGGGACTACCACTTATTTTTGCCTCTTCGTTACCTTAGGATGGACTACACTTATATCTCCCAACTTCAACCTATGGTGGTTTAGCTTATTTCTGCCTCGCCAAATGCTCTATCATGAATTCTACATTTATCAATCTCCAATCTTCAACCTAGGATGGGATGATGAAGTGGTGGATGATGAATGCAAGAAGAACCAAGAAAAGAAAAACTAGATAAGAACAAAAGAGCGAAATCCGCTTAAGGACCACTTTCAACTCTAAATGAATTGAACTTACCATTACCAATGGTCGGGTCTTCTTTTGAATTTAGGATCAGACCTAAGAATTTCAAGCCCCTTGCAAATATTGATGCCCTAGCTGAAAAAATCAGAATTCTGCCCACTTGAAATTGCCCGTGCATGTGCCAAAAAATCAAACTTTAATCACATATTTCCTTTGCCAAATAATACTGTCCAGATCTGATGCAAAATCACAACTCCTGAAGAAAATAAAACTTCCACAAATTTTGGCTCCACAAAATTCGCAGCTCTCTATGGAAATCAGACATCAATCAAGAATCATGTAGGGCAAGGAAAATCAGATCTACCTTATAAAAACTGCCAAGAACTGCCCTATAAAAAAAAATGCCAAGGAAGAAAAGTTGTTCCCATATGCAAATCTGCCCTTTGCCAAAAATCGTCCAAAGAGGAAGAGCTACTCTAAGCATGGAAGAGGAAGATGGAAGAATGAGGAGACAGGGGGAAGGAGAGCCTTCTTATACCCAATTCACTTGCCTTCCCTAGCTGGCCGAATTGCACCTAAGAGAGGAAAAAAAACAAAAAACATTAATTAGTGCACAATCTGGTCCCAATTAAATGATAAGCCAAAAATTAATTTTGCCACAATGAGATTTGCATTATTAAATTGCCAGTTAGACCAAAATTGCAAAAATAAAATTAATAAAGCCTTGGAGATGCTAAATGTTTTCATTTAATGACGATTTAGTAATTAATATATCATTAAAAATCGGACTTGGCAAGCCAAAATTGATTTTTACAATTTTAAATTACTAATCTCTTTAAAGATTTTAAAATCTTCAAGGCAAAATTAACCCATTTAATGCCAATTTTTGCAATTTAATCTAAATCGATTTTGCTATGCAATTTTATTTTTATTTTTTTTACCAAAATAAATCATTTCTCTAACATCCAAAATCGATTTTTTCAATTCAATGTCACCATCATAAAATTTTCTTTTCACCAAAAAATTAAAAAATTTCCAAAACAATTAAATCTAAAAAAAAAATTATTTTGAAAAAATGCTTAAGATTATACAATTACATCCAATTTTCAAAATAAATCGTCGAAGTCCAAAAATTTGTAAATTTATCCTGCCGAATATTGTTCTAACCATCGAAAAAATGTCGTCTTTGAAATTTGTTCAGCTTAAGGATAAAATTGCCAGTTCCGAAAAATCGAGCTAAGACCAAGTGAAAAATAAATTTAACCTCCTCCCTCTTGACCCGAAGGCGTCCAAGGCGTAAAATTTTCCAAAATCGAAAATTTTTGGACAACTTCAAAAAATTATTGACAGGGCAATCAAAAAAAGGGGGGGTTCCCAAAAATTTAGGGGTGATGGTGTGAAAACCTCACAACACTACGGCTGAAAATAGTGATGATGGCATCCCTACAAATGGTACATCTAGTATGAGTGGAACCACTTTGGGTTCAAACAATCTTGAACATGCAGCACTTGAAAATGAAAATCCAATAACAATTTTTTGATAATCCTTTTGATGATTGATGAATCGTGAACCAAATTTTGTAATTGTAATGGTTTTCCTTGGAATATTGAACATATACATATATGATATGGCTTATTTGAATATTTTTGAACAATCAATTGGCATTTTATTTAGCTTTGGCATTTGGCACTGATCAACGATGAAGTATCGTCCAATCAAATGATTTATTTTTGCATATTTCTTTAGTTTTTTTGTTGTTTTTTTTTGTATATATATATATATATACACACATCCCCTATCCCACGTACTTAAACCTCCCAAAAAATGTTTGATATCTGTACCCGTATCCATACCAGCAACTTCGTATCAAAGAGATGGACAATTGAAGTGCTTAAAAAAGATGAACAGTGTTGTTTCAAAAGGCCCATCCCATTTAATGTCATGATCTATCATAAGAGCAAAATTATCATATGAAAATTATAAGGCAACAATTGAGACTTTATATTATTATTTTCAACACAACCTCCTTCACCATGTCATGGCATCTATGGTGAAGGGAGAAATTAACTTTGTGACAATTTTAAACCGAGAATTGAAACATATGCATTTATCAGCCCACTAATTGTCATCACCACCCTAATAACAGAGCTCTTGATATAACTGTGTGGCCTGCCCATAGTGTTTGAAATTCCTCCCTATCTATAGTACCTGCACCTTCTCTATTATATCAAATTTGTGATCAATGTAATTTTAGAATGACAATTCCAGAATTGAGCACTAATGCTTCATTTTCGTCAGTTTCATGCTAAAATTGAAGATTCCAGGATTATTTATTATCTCTGTGTTTTGTGCGTGCAACTTAATTATGTCTGATATGCATTCATATGTCTTCTATACATTGTTGACTAATCTGCATAGGCTATACTGGTATTTCGTATTTACAAAGTGTGTTAGGTTTCAAGAATCAAATGTCACAAGTTGAGGTTACATCCACGTGCCAAAAAAAGTAGGATCAAATATTTGAACTCAAATGCACCTTTTAAAGCACTCTTGCAGAATTGATTGTGCATATTAACAACATCAGAGTCGTGAGCACAACTAAAGCAAAGTCAAACTCAGGAAACAGCATGCAACAATAGATAAGCAGTTTGCTATTTAATGCTACCGCTTTCTTCAAATTGAAAAAATCTTCAGAATGCTCAATGTTACCTGCTTCTGTTCGAAACAATGAGAGCACCAAAAAGCTCCATATAATTTAGCTCCCACTGAATGGAGATGCTTTGCAAGTGAAATCGCAACTGGACTGGATTGAGTTGTAACAACTGGCTCCACTGGTGGCAAGTCAATATTATCTATCCTGTTCATACAATAAACCTTATCAAAAATAAAGAGAAAATAAATGATTAAATCATGCAAGCATGCATAAGCTGTATAAGTTTATAACACATTAGAGAAGGTTATCTTAATTCTATAGTGTAGATTGAAATCAAGGAAGAGGTGCAAGATTAATTATGTTCATTTCATTATAAGGATCATAATCTAGCAAAAAAAATAGTTTGACTTTCAGTTCAAAATAGTTTGAGACATCTCTTGATGCTGATTGGATAAATGAATAAGGAGCTAGGCAAATGGATACTACTATTGGAGAATTATGAGTTGTTTGAACAGGGGAATGCCAGGGCTCACATGCTGATAGAGTAATGAATCAGAAAAGATTCATGAACTGCCTAACCACAAAGCTGGAATACTAAACTGGGGCAGTCTCTTCTGTCACAACCAGATGAGTAGAACAAGTATATAATAACTTTAAGCATCCAGTAAAATCTGACAGATTTATGTTCCTAAGGAAGGATAAAAAGTTTATCTATTACATTCACTGACTTGAGGATAGACCTTTTTTGTATAATTTGAACCCTGTTGACAGATGATGTGTAATTATCAATAGATAGGTTTGTAATGGATGCAAACCTCTGCTTGGGCTCTGAATTATGTATGTGTTCTCATTCCTTCTTTTGTTCTGATATGCATTATATAATTAGTCTACATTATTGCTAAGCAACTTTTAAAAGCCTCAGTGACAGCACCTACTGCCGTTTGCAATATAAAGAGTAGGAAATGAAGTGCCCTGGCACAAAAGAAATCCAGGAAATTCATCTTTAACTCCAGAAGTATTCATCAAGAGATGTCCTCTAATGATGTTATCATTTGTGTTTTCTGTTTTTCATAAGCTTCTTAAAATTTTAAAATTTATTTTTGAAACTTTGCCTAATATGTATTCTGGTTAGACACTTGGAGGAAATCCAACAGAAGCTTGACAAGTTAGAGAGAGCTTAAAGACTGTGCAACCTAACTACAGTGTACAAGTGTGAATCTTAGACTTGCAACCCTTGGGAGAGAAATTACAAGAACAATGTTTTTCTTTCAAAAATCTTACATGGACATTGCTGAAATTTGTATGATCAATTTGGCATCCAAAATATTCATCGTAACAAACATATGTGATACATATAAGGAACAATTCAAATGAAAAATTAAATGAGAGAGGTTAATAACAACAAAATAAATATCAATCTAACATAAGAACTGAAAAGTAAACAAGAAAAAGAAACTCAAATACTCCAACAATATCTTAATGAATATAGAATGCCAACAGCATCGACAAGCTCAAAACATAAATAGGTTCCAGCTTCAGCCAGAAAGGACAATGCCCTAAATTCTCCAAGATCTTTGGAGATCACCTACCACTCTATCGTAAAATGTCAATTCCCAATCCACAGCAATGCTATCAAAACAAAATATGGACAATTACAAATGTTGCTGACAGCCTAGACTGTTAATTTTTAGAGCATACGAATTTCCATTTTGTACTTCATTTGCTCCACAAATTTCTGCATGTTGATTTTATGATCATGCAACTTCAAATCCCATGCTTGAGGAAGCTCCATAAAAGTGTGAACTGTATAGAAATCATCTTCCCTCGTTGCTATAGTAGGAAAATGTCAAGAATATTGTTTGGCTTCCATTGTGTCATTATCATTTAGCCACTCTTGAGGGATGAGGCTGCAGCAAATGCCCAGTGGTCATTCATTTGTCAGGAAGTGTGCATCCAACAGTCAATTATATATGCCTTGCTAACACAGCAGTCATTTTTATAACAGACTTTGTAGACATTAACCACAAGCAATATGTTTCAAGCTAGAGGACAGCAACAGGTACAGGTGTCATCGAACTTGATGTGCAAAGGGAAATATAATTTGGATTGTTGAAAGCTAGACCAAGTAAAATTATGCATTCACACCTTTCTTCAAATATTAGGACCTAATCCTATATTTTTTTATAACATATTTGAGAAGTATTTGAGAGGACTAACATGATTACAAGTTACCAATTTAAAAATGAATTAATCAATCTGAGGATTTTGGTAACATATAGACTCCAGAGCTTCATATCATGATTTAAATCGAGAGAATTCATTTGAAGGATTGCCTGATCAAGAATAATTTTCTCTCAACTTAAAGTCAATATCCTCTCTAAATTGGGTCACATCTACTTAGCTCTGTTTCTTCTTTCTCCAGTAGGGATTTATTACGTGTTGCATTTAACATGTCATTATTTTATGAGTTTCTTGAACAAATCACACCACAACAAAACAAATTGATACAACTGTGGGCACTTAGTACTAATCTTTAAAAGTCCAATCCTTTGGTTGCCAACCAATTACATAGAATTCAAATGGCTTTATGAATTTCAAACAAGAACCCCTGCTGCTCCAAAGATGCTTCTGATTCTGGCGCAATTTATGCAAATCTGACCATTATCATGTAAATGAAATTCAAGCACTGGATAGAAATCTAGTACAAGTGATTTGATATTATCTAGACAGATGTCACTAACAAGAACAATTGGATCAATTCTTAACCAAAGCACCTTATGGATTTTTGTATTCGAACTTTTACAGAGTTCAAATAAGAACCTCTTCTTCCTCAAAGACAATCAAAGAAAGAAGGGCACAAAATGTGGTTTCTGTATGATGACAGCACAATGAGTCTAGGTAAATGAGAAAACAAATCGATGCACTCACAAAGCTTCTTCAGAAAAATATTTTCAATCTACCAAATTCTCCTATCACTGACTCCTCTTCCAAAAATCACATAGGAAAGGGAAAGGCTCTCATAGCTACACTTCCTTCTTCAGCTCAATAAACATGGATACTAGATTTGAGTGCTACACACCAGATGACCACATTGGGAGACTTATTCTCCATCATTTGACCAAGTTCTACTTCTCGAATTCACATGGATGATAACACTTTGGTGTATGTTCTTGGGCTCAATTCTATTTACGTGGAAAGAGGAATATTCAACAATGTTCTATGTATTTGATCCTTGTCAACAAATATAGTCATCTACCAAATCACTCATATATGATCAGGAAAGAAGGTTGATTTTACTCATAATACAGTCATGACTTAGATCTTAATGATACATTCTTAGTTGTACTTTTCTTACTTGTTCTCAAACTTTGTCTGATTCACCTTCTAGGGCACTTCTTACTTCCACCAATAATGTTAAAACTGTCAGTAAACCATGGATTGATTGTTTGGGCAATTGAACTACAGATACATTCAACAATTGAGCACACATGACATGGTGAGAAGACCTCCCAAAGTCTTATTTTCTAATGGTGTTTGTCAAGGTTGTGTCTTACACAACCAATGCGAAGAAAAGAATGCCAAAAGAAAAAACTAGAGAGCTTCTATAATACAAAAGTTGATGCATAAACAAAGAAATCTTTATTCAAAAATTCTTAGTCCACTATGTTAATTCCGTAACTTTCAATCATGCTGATCTGATTACAGATCGTACTAATGTGATCTTGCATTAAATTGGTCTGAAGCCATTGTCTTATCCTCTTAATAGATATTGGCGCCTATCTTGAAGTACTAGTTTAAGGACTAACTAATCACCTTGGTTAGTTTAGGTACTAAACTAATTATTGCATGGAAAGTCGCCAATTTTGAGAGATGAGTCAAAGCAAACTTTGGAAGGGACATGTCCTTTGTAAGGACATGCCCCTTGATCTCTATATTTAATAAGGGTGTGGTTGAAGTTTAAGGACACACAAGAAACAAGTCTACTCCTTAATCAATACTGCCCTAAGACAACTTGCAGAAGTTAAAAGCATTTCCAGAATTATATCTCTCCATTCATTCAAGACTGTATATTGAAGATTATCTACAACAAGCATAAAGAAGGTACAATCTAAGTCTGATTCATAACAGAATTTTGCAAAAACTTTACATGGTATCAGAGCTCTGGTAGTCGAACCTAGGCTCTGCAAATTAAATAATCAGACTTGATATATATCTAGCATCATTCTCCCATTTTCAATGGCATACACAATCAAACCCAAGGACAGGTTTGATGGGAAAGAACACTTTGATGCTTGGGAATTCAGAATCATGATGATTTTTGAAGAAAATGATGTAAAACAATTTGTTGATTCAGCATTCGGACAACCTACTATTGAACCTCATAAAACTATTTGGAGTAAAGGAAACAGGAAAGCCATGCAGATCATATTAGATAGAGTGGAAAATGATATAGTACCCATGCTAATGAAATATCAGACAACATTTGATATGATGAATGCAACTAGAGTTCTCGCACTAAAAAGGCAACTAAATCATATACAAATAAGAGAGAATCAATGAATTCTTACTTCCTGAGGGTTGCCAGTCTAAGAGATTGACTTGCAAGTATAAGAACCATCATTAATGACACGGAACTAACATTGATGGCTATAGATGGATTACTAGATTCATGGGAAACATTCGCACAAGGAGTAAGTGCCAAAGATAATCTTCTTGACTTCAATAGACTTAAGGGAGATTGTCTTCAAGAAGAACCCAGAAAACTTAAGAAAGGGGGAAAATTGAAGCTTGAAGATGAAGAACTTCATGTTCTTAATACAAATTCCTATAGAGGCAAGAAGAAGCACTTCAAGAAGAAAAAGGGTAATCAAAAGAATGACAAACGTAAGAAAGATCTATCCAGAATAAAATGTTTCAGATGCAAAAAGTTTGGACACTAAAGATCCAATTGCCCTAAAAATTCTAAAGAGCAAGTGAATTGTACAAACATTACTAGGGAAGAAGTTAACTATGATCCTGAGAATCATGTATTGTATTCGGCACTATCAAATGAAGTCTCAAGTAAGGCAAGTGTGATTGATAGTGGATCATCTCGACATATTACAAGATACAAAGAAGCACTAGACTCTATATTAGAAAAGGTTAATGGCAAGGTCACCATTGATGATAATTTAGCACATTCCGTCAAAGGAATTCGAAATTGCACCTTGAAACTAAAGTCAGGTAGTTCTCTTCTTCTCAAAGGAGTACTATATGTACCAAGAATAAAAAGGAATCTAATCTCGGTTATAGCACTTGAAGATGATGGACATAATGTCGCATTCATGGACGGTAAAGTCATAACTTGGGCTAAGAACTCCTCATTTAAGAATACAGAATTGATTGGTGAAAGAAAAGGGTATTTGTATGAATTAAATTCAGAACCTAGTCGACCTATTCAAGCCTTAATTCATGAAGTTGATATAAATGAAATATGGCACAAAAGGTTAGGACATCTAAATTTCAAAACCTTATCAACTATGGAGAAGATGGTTACTGGTCTACCTAAACTGAATAAAGATCACTCAAGCATATGCAAAGGATGCGCTTTGGGTAAGAACACCAAAAGTCCATTGATAGCACTAGAAAAACTAACAATGTTTTGGAATTAATCCACACAGAATTATGTGGACCTATGTTCGTTCCTTCTCTTGGAGGATTCTGGTACTATATACTTTTTATAGATGACTTCTCTAGGAAAACCTGGATTTACTTCTTAAAATGCAAAGAATCTGAAGAAATCCTAAAGAGATTTCAAGAATTTCAAACCTTAACTGAAAACTTATCACGACATAAAATTAAAACTCTTAAGACTGATAATGGAGGGGAATATACCTCAGATTTGTTTAAAGAGTTTTGTAATGAAACAGGAATTAAGAGGGAGTATACCGTTACTTATAACCCACAACAAAACGGGGTAGCAGAAAGGAAGAATATAACAATTATAGAAGCTGCGAGAGCTATGATATTTGATCAAAATCTAGAATATTATCTTTGGACAGAAACCTCTTGTACTGTTGTCTATATTCAAAACTGAATTCCTCACTCCTACTTCAGAGATAAAACTCCTAAACAAGTCTTTACTAAGGTTAGACCCAATATAAGTCATCTTAGGATTTTTGGATGCCCTGTATATATACATGTTCCAAAAGAAAAGAGAACTAAGTTAGAACCGTCCGAGAGGAAAGGTATTTTTGTAAGGTATAGTGAAACATCTAAAGCATATAGGATTTTCATACGTAGTCAAAAAAATACAAAACTTATTAAGGATGTAATTTTTGAAAAAGATTTAGCATTCAAAAGAGCCCTAAGTTCTGAAGATCCTTCTCCCTTACCTAGTTCTCAAAGAAATATTGAATCTAAGTCTCAAAGGGAGAACATTGAAGAAATTGAAGATGAAATTCAAAATCTCAATCTTGAAGAATCTCAAAATTCTAAGAAAAGACCACTTTGGATCATTAAGACAGTAGAGGAAGCACAAGACTTCGCTGCACCATCCGGAACAATCAGAGAAAGCAAAAGACCCAAAAGATTTTCTAGTTATATAGCAAATATGAATGATTTGTCTAAATCAGAACCAACCAATGTTTCGGATGCTATTAAACATACAGCTTGGAAGGGTGCTATGAAGGAAGAATACCAATCCATTATGAAGAATGATGTTTGGAAAATTGTTCCTAGACTCGAAAGAAAATCTGTTGTTTCTTCCAAGTGGATATTTTTAAAAAAGCATGTTGCTGACGGTAGCATTGAAAAATATAAAGCCAAATTTGTAGTCAGGGGATTCTCATAGAAAGAAGGGATTGATTATGAAGAAACCTTTGCTCCTGTTGCCAAATACACCTCTATAAGAGCAGTCGTAGCAATTGCAGCATCGAAGGGATGGAAAGTACATTAGAAGGATGTAAAAACAACATTTTTGAATGGAAAGATTATAGAAAAGGTATACTTGGAGCAACTTGAAGGATTTGAAACTCATGATCCTAAAGTTTTTGTTTGCAGGCTCAAGAAAGCTCTCTGTGGGCTTAAACAAGTTCCAAGGGCTTGGTATGAAAGAATTGATAAGTATCTCACCAGCTTAGGATTCTCCAAAAATGAAGCCGATCCAAATCTATATTATAAAAGGGATAAAGATGATATGATAATTTTAATACTGTATGTTGACGATTTACTAATAACAAGTGATGATCATCTCATAGATCAATGCAAGAAAGATCTAATCAGAGAATTTGAGATGAAAGATTTGGGACTCCTTCATTACTTCCTAGGATTGGAAGTACAGCAAAATTCTAACAACATTATACTTAATCAAAGTAAGTATACATTAGATATCTTGAAGAGATTTGGAATGTGGAACTACAAATCTGTCTTCTCCATTGGAGACTCATCTATATAAACTTAAAGAAGCAGCAACAGAATCACCTTCCATAAATTCTACTCTCTACAGACAGATGATTGGGTCCCTTATGTACTCGATAAATACAAGACCTGATATTTGCTATGTTGTTAACGCCTTAAATTAGTTTATGTGTGAGCCAAAGGAGATTCACCTAGTTGTAGTCAAACACATTATGAGATACTTACAAGGCACTCTTAACCTTGGGCTTAAATATGAGAAAGTTGACTTGGATTTACATGGATTCACAAACTCAAATTGGGGTGGAAGTGTTAAGGATAGAAAAACTACTTCAAGATGTTGTTTCAGTTTAGGATTAGCAATGATATCATGGATATGCAGAAAATAGTATTCAGTAGCACAAAGTTCCACAAAAGCCGAATACATTGCAGCAGCGATGGCCTCTCGGGATGCAGTTTGGTCGAGAAAGTTACATGTGGGATTATTTGGTCATGCCATGAATCTTACGATTATTCATTGTCATAATCAGAGTTCCATCAAGCTTTCTGTGAATCCATTTTTCCATGACAGGTCCAAGCATAGCAAAATTCCTTACCATTATGTAAGAGATATGGTAGACAGAAATACTGTAAAATTAGAATACGTTTGCACTGCAGATCAGACAACAAATATTCTCACCAAACCTCTCTCTCGACTGAAGATAGATCACTTCAAGAAAAGACTTGGTATGGTTGAATTGTAATTCATTTGTATTCTTTAAATTATTAGCAAAATAATTTTATTGTCAAGCTATTGACTGTTATGGGCTCCACCATTTGAATTCATTATTTTAGAGGTGACGATCTCTGAGATAACGAACACTTGTATGAAAGACATTATGAGAGATGACGATCTCTTAGATAATGTGCTAAACAGTAGAGTTCTACTGTAAGATCTAGATGAGTTCAAGATCACATTGTGATGTAGACATTGCTATGTCTATAAATCACAATTTGGATAAAGGAAGAATTTTATTATTCTTTGGAGTTTATCCTGTGTTCTGGTAGATCTTAACTTAGGATCATGTTGTAATATAAGAATACCAGTACCTATGAGTCACAACTTGAATAAATGAAGAATGTAATTATTCTCCGAATTTATCTTGTATATTGTATTATTTGCAATATTGTTATCACTAATATCAATGATATGCCATATCACAGGTTTAGTAATATGACTGTATCATTTGTTCAATGATACCACATGCTAAGAAGATTCAAATAGATATAGAATATCAATCCTTGCTTGTTCATCTTAATTGATGTTGCTAGATAAGATATCTCTCAATATGATTATCAAGTTAAGAGAGAATGTTAATTCCATAACTTTCAATCATGCTGATCTGATTACAGATCTAACTGATTTGATCTTGCATTAAATTGGTCTTAAGTCATTGTCTTATCCTCTTAATAGATATCAGTGCCTATCTTGAAGTACTAGTTTAAGTACTATCTAATCACCTTGGTTAGTTTAGGTACTAAACTAATTATTGCATAGAAAGTCACCGATTTTGAGAGATGAGTCAAAGAAAAATTTGGAAGGGACATGTCCTTTGTAAGGACATGCCCCTTGATCTCTATATTTGATAAGGTTGTGGTTGAAGTTTAAGGACACACAAGAAACAAGTCTACTCCTTAATCAATACTGCCCTAAGACGACTTGCAGAAGTTAAAAGCATTTCCAGAATTATATCTCTCCATTCATTCAAGACTGTATATTGAAGATTATCTAGAGCAAGCATAACGAAGGTACAATCTAAGTCTAATTCATAACAGAATTTTGCAGAAACTTTACACACAACAATTTATTTTCTTTATCATGAGAATTAAGTCTTTAAAAGTTCCAATATTTCAAGGCCCTTGTAAAGAAGCAATAAGAGAAAAAATAAAATAATGCTAAGGCATATGTGGATTGACTTCAGGAGTTTTGTGCCACACATAGATTGATCTTCAATACACAATTCTGTATAATCCACAACAAAACACATTTGCAAAGATGAATAATTGTTGCTTGAAAGATATACACAATTGCATGATATACATTCACAATCACTAACACAACAATGTTGAGTTGAGGCCATTTACTATGCTAACTATGTTCAAAACCATACTTCACACAGTCTTGAAAGTTGTCTCACTAATAGATGCTTGAGGTGGTTGTAAACTATCAATCAAGTACTTCAGACTTTTTACCTTTCCTTAATGGACGCATATTCCCATAGATAAACACGAGACTACAAAGCCACAAAGAAAGTATTGCATTTTGTGGGTTTCTTAATGGATCCAAAGAGTATCATCTATTGCATCCAAATACTCATCAAGTGACCACTACAAGAATTGTGAAATTTGAGCATCACCTTTTCAATAAAGGACTAACCCCCTCCCTTCCCCCATCTTTAAGACTTCACCTTCCAATCTTGTATATTCCATACAGAAGCCAACTAAACCTACTACTACACTTCTACTTTTGATTCCCAAGATGATGTAGGGTGCATGCACTTTATTAGGAATCCTTTGCTAGCATAATGCTGATGATACTACATTGGGGGAGTATCCTAAGCATTGTAGAGTATTGATATGTTGCATTCATGACTGTATTTGTCATTGATGTCAACATAGCAATAATTCTATTAAGACTAGAACAATAGCAGTCAATAATCTTAGTATGCGCAGAAGTTGAGGAAGTTTTAGACGATGCACAGTGGAGGACATGTTCTTGAGGTTGTCTTGATGATGTGGTTAAAAGGACTAAGTCTGATTCGATGTTGTACGGAAGTTACACTTGTTTTACTGGAAGCAATGCAAAAACAGAGCATTGGAAAACAGAGTTCTGACGATCTATCGCTATCTTTCCTCTGAGATGTAATGAAAAGATGCGCAGTTACACAATGATAGACGACAGTCGTGTGATGATGCCAGCGTGTGCACAAGACATGGTTTCACACATGTGAAGTTTTGCATAGACTATGAGCCAACAGTGTTGTTACAATTGTGAATTAATTAATTATTTTATTTTAATTAATTGGGACAGCCTCAAGGCCGACTCAAGGAATTATTATGGAGATACGATATAAATGAAAGTTGTTTTCCTTGTTTGTATGTAGTTTTGATGAAGAGGATCAAGTAGAATGCGAAGTATTAGTGCACAGTGCGAGGAGCAGAATGCTTGCTAAATGCGTGTAAGCGATCCAAAGGATCATTAAATGCACAGTATGAGATTTGGTTACAAGATCTAAAGGAGCAGAAGTCCGGTTGACAGGACAAAGACAGAGGAAGGAAGTACATTTCATTTTATTATTCTGCAAGGAATAATACAGAGATCATTTGGAAAGTGAGTTATTTGATCTTACCTTGAAGTTGTTTGTGCAGTGGGTCGAGTTGTCTTCCACAACTTCTAACAAGGTTGGCACAACTCCTAACAGGGTTGGAATCTCCTAACAGGGATTCAAAATCTCCTAACAAGGACTCATATGCATTGAATGTTGTAACAGACTCCTAACAAGGTCTTTTCTCTAACAAGGAATATTTATATTAGTGCATCATCTTGTGGGTACCATTCCCACCGAGGTTTTCCCTCTGATCAAGGGTTTCCCTAGTTAACATATCTGGTGTAAATCGTGTATGAGTATCTTGTTGTGGTTTCAGTTAACTTTACTCATTTGATTAAGATTGTTTAAAGTTAATGATTATGATAATAGTTGTATAACTGATTCACCCCCCCCCCCTCTCAGTTATATCGGTGGACTATATATTCTACCAATTGGTATCAGAGCATCATGTCCTTGAAGATAAGGCTTAATAGCTTTGGGAGATCATTTGTGAATATGTTCAGGAAAGATAGTCTGAGATTCGATGGGGCCAACTATGATAGTTAGAAGGAAAAGATGAAGACTCATCTACTATGCATGGGTCCAAGATATTGGCTTTTGACGAAAGCTAAAAAGACAATTGTTGAAGAATCAAAGCTAGATGAATGCAGTGAGGGAGAAAGAGATTTGTTCATGTGTAACATGAGAGCCAAAGAAGCCCTACTGTCAGCTCTTCCAAAAAATAAATACAATCAGGTAAAGACATTTCAAACTTCTCATGAAATTTGGAAAGCATTAGAAGTTACTTTTGAAGATGATGATCATGCAAAAAGAATGAAATTGCAAAATTGGATTTGTGCATTTCAAGATGCTAAGATGATGGAAGATGAATCCATCAGAAATTATGTTGGTAGAATATCAGAAATTGTCGCAGGTATTTGATCTCTTGGTGGAACTAAACAAGATGATGAGGTTATATGGAAGATCTTGAAAAGTTTATCACCACCATTCAAGCAAACAACTCAGATGATTCAGGTAGTAATGCCTTGCACCAAAGATTTCACAAAGTAAGCATTGCTTGGAAGATTAGAATCTGTAGAAGCAGAAATGAGACAGTTTGGAGAATTAGCCAGAGTTGAGATAGCTTTCAGTGCTATGAACATTCGACCTAATATGTCAAGAAGTACAAGTGCAAAAGGAGACTTTGCCAGTAGTAGCAGATTTGAAGAAGATAAGAAGATTGAAGAAGGAATAGCCCTTTTGGTAAGAAGAGAGAAAGATGGTAAGAAAATCTTTAAGTGTTGGACTTGTGATGAATATGGTCATTATGCATCTAAATGTCCTAAAAGAGAGAAAAAGTTTAGAGGAAAATTTAAGCCTAGAAGAGATAAAGATAGAAATTGTTTATATGCTAATGAGGACGAAGAATCTGATGAAAAAGATCAAAGTGAAAGTGATGATAAATTAGGATTTGAGGCTATCAAGGAAGATGATCTTGATAGAGAAATTAGAGAAGAGAGAGCTCTAGTTACCCAAGTTGAAAAGAAATCAAATTGGATAATTGATAGTGGATGTTCACATCACATGACTGGTGATATGACCAAATTTGTCAAGTTCAAAAATCATGATGTAGGTATTGTTAGAGTTGGTAACAACGCAACCTGTCGCATTACAAGGATTGGATCTATTACTCTTGATGGTAAAACTAACACTAATGATGTTTACTTTGTTGATGGTTTGAAACATAATTTGTTAAGTGTTGGACAGTTGGTAGACAAGGGATATCTGTTATAGTTCACAGAGAAGGCTTGCATTATCAAAAAAAAAAAGATGGTAAGCTAACTGGTACTGGAACCAGATCTAGGAGTAATGTATTTCAACTGAATCCTACTAAAATAACATGTTTGGTTGCAAAGGTTGATAATAGTTGGTTATGGCATAGAAGGTTTTGTCATATAAACTTTGATAATATTGTGAAAGTTACCAGTACATTTGTAGAGAGAGATCTGCCTAAGATTATTAAGCCTACTAATGTTGTCTACAAGGAATGTATTTTGGCTAAGTAGAGGAAAGTGTCTTTTCCTAGCAAGAAGTTCTCTACTACAAAGAAATTGGAGATTGTTCACACAAATCTAAGTGGTCCTGCAAGAACCAAAGGATTCTATGGTGAAAGGTACTTTATGATTTTTGTTGATGATTTCACTAGGATGATGTGGGTAGCATTTCTTAAAGAGAAGTCTGAAGCATTTGAGAAATTTAAGATATTCAAGAATTGAGTTGAAAATGAATTTGGTGTCAAGATTAAATGTTTAAGATCAGATAGAAGAGGAAAGTTCACTTCTAGAGAGTTCAACATGTTCTGTGAAGAGAATGGAATCAAAAGACAGTTATCTTCACCTAGAACACCTAAACAAAATGGGATTGTTGAAAGAAGGAACAAGTCAGTAGCTGAAGCAGCAAGAGCAATGTTATTTGAGAATGATGTCTCAAAGACATTTTGGAGAGAAGCAGTAAACACTGCAGTATATACTTTGAACAGAGTATAGACCAGGAAAGGTATGAGCAAGACACCTTATGGGTTATGGTTTGGTCACTCACCATCAGTCAAGTATTTCAAAATATTTGGAAGTGTTACATAAAGAGAGATGATGATATTGGTAAGTTTGATCCTAGAAGCGATGAAGATATGTTTCTTGGTTACTCATTGAAAAGTAAAGCATATAGATGTTTCAACTATAGAACTAAGACAATAGTTGAGTGCACAAATGTAAGGATTGATGAAAAGTTCGATACTAAAGGGAAGATGATAGATTATAACTCTAATGAAGAAAAGGATAATTCTGGAATTGTTAGACAGAATGCTTAAGTTCTTTTTTAGATTAACAACTTGCAAAATGATGTATCTATTGAGCATAGAGAAGAACAGAGATCTGAACCTAGAGAAGAGATAAGAGTTGAGATGTCAACTCCTACTTCCAGCAGAAACATGACAAAGAATCACCCTCCAGAACAGATAATTGGGAGCAAGGATAAAGGTGTGATGACAAGGAACAGAGTGAATGAGGAATTATGTCTAATTTCTCAAGTGGAACCTAAGAGCATAGATGAGGCATGTAAAGATGATCGCTAGATGCAAGCAATGAAAGAAGAACTAAATCAAATTGTAAAGAATGAGATATGGGAATTAGTTCCTAGACTTAAAGACAAAAATATTATAGGACCAAGTGGGTATTCAGAAATAAGATGAATGAGCAAGGAGAGGTTGTGAGAAACAAGGCCAGACTTGTTTGCAAAGGTTACTCGCAACAAGAAGGCATAGATTATGAGGAGACATATGCACTCGTGGCAAGAATGGAAGCAGTAAGGATGTTCTTGGCTTATGCAGCAAACAAGAATTTCAAGACTTATCAAATGGATATCAAGTCAGCTTTTCTGAATGGAGAACTTGAAGAAGTCTACATTGAGCAACTTGATGGATTCCCTCTGACCGAAGATAAAGATTTTGTATGCAGACTAAAGAAAGCACTATATGGTCTGAAGCAAGCACCTAAAACCTAGTATGCAAGGTTGGACAAGTATTTGTCTAAGCTTGGATTTATCAAAGGTACAACCGATGAAAATTTGTATTTAAGAAAAACTGATGATGGTTTGTTTATCATTGTAATATTTGTGGATGACATAATATTTGGAGGAAATGGTAAAGAAAGTGATAAGTTTGCCGAAGAGATGAAAAATGAATTTGAAATGAGCATGATAGGAGAACTAAAGTTTTTCCTAGGATTGCAGATTGCACAGAACAAAGATGGGATATTTATTTCACAAACTAAGTATCTAAAAGATTAGTTGAAAAGATTTGATTTGAAAAGTTGCAAACCTGTTGGTACACCCATGATAATTGGTCACCTAAAGATGAAACACCTACAGTTGAGCAAAAGAAGTATAGATCTATGATTAGAGGATTGCAATATCTAACTCACACCAGACCAGATATAGCAAA
This sequence comes from Cupressus sempervirens, assembly GCA_028749045.1. NCBI lineage: Eukaryota > Viridiplantae > Streptophyta > Pinopsida > Cupressales > Cupressaceae > Cupressus > Cupressus sempervirens. The sequence continues at coordinate 649,173,975 of CM053792.1, read as the reverse complement.
TGCAGTTGGGATTGTGGCAAGATTCCAAGATGATCCAAAAGAGCATCATTATGCAGTAATAAAAAGGATATTCATATATTTGAAGGGTACATCTAATTATGGAAATTGGTATGATAGAACAAGTGATTTCACCTTGTGCACATATACTGATGCAGATTGGGAAGGCAGTATGGATGACAAAAAGAGCATCAGTGGTGGGCCATTCTTTCTTGAAGATTAGTTTCTTGGTTGAGCAAGAAATAGGACTGTATATCTCAGAGTACAGCTGAGGCAGAGTATGTTGCAGTAGCAAATAACTGTAATCAAGTTATGTGGATGAAACAAATGTTGAAGGATATTGGGATTGAGTTTGCAGAACCTGTTATCATTTACTGTGATAACACAAGTACAATGAGTGTGTCTAAGAATCTAATATTGCATTCTAAGACAAAACACATATCCATAGAGTATAATGTTTTGAGAGAAAAGGCAACAGAGAAAGAAATAAGGTTGGAGTATGTAAGCATTAAAGATCAGATTGCAGATATCTTTAGGAAGCCTTTGTCTAAAGATACTTTTGAGTACCTAAGAGGTATGTTAGGGGTTATGCCCCTACCTACTTCAGAGTAGATGATGCAAGGAGTGCATCAGTCCAGTGGTACAAAGCACAATGGTTAGACTGGACTGAATGCTGATGCTTCCTGAATGGGGGAGTATCTAGTATGTATTGAGTCGTGAAGGACTCTTGGTACTTGGTACTTGGTATTGAACAATGTTTTTGAACACTCGAGCTAGTTGATGATTGGTATATGACAATTGGTATACCTTTGACATTGATGTCAATGGTGGAGAGACTGTACATGAAAAACACATTGAGAGAATGTACACAAGCAATGGGAAGAGAAGCACCTGTTGAGATGGCAATGGGGGAGAGTTATCTCTTTCAGGAGATTTAGAAAGATTCATGTAAGTGTGCAAAAGGAAGTGTAAGTGCGCAGATGCAGTCAGAAAGTATTGTAAGTTATTTACTGTGAACAACTATTGCCGATCCTTAAAAAAAAAAAGAACAGTACAATGTTCCAGAAGATTTCAGATTGATGAAGAGGATTTGAAAAGATGACAACAGCAGAGTACAATTTCGTATTCTTGGAACTTAGATGTTTTTCATCTATGTTTCCATCAATGCCAAAAGGGGAGATTGTTAGCATGAATATTGATGATACTACATTGGAGGAGTATCCTAAGCATTGTAGAGTATTGATATATTGCATTCATGACTGTATTTGTCATTGATGTCAACATAGCAGTAATTCTATTAAGACTAGAAGAATACCAATCAGTAATCTTAGTATGTGCAAAAGCTAAGGAAGTTTTAGATGATGGGCAATGGAGGAATTGTTCCTGAGGTTGTCCTGATGGTGTGGTTAAAAGGACTAAGTCTAATTTGATGTTGTACGAAAGATACACTTGTTTTATTGGAAGTAGTGCAGAAAAAGAGCATTGGAAAACAGAGTTCTAATGATCTATTGCTATCTTTCATCTGAGATGTAATGAAGAGATGTACAATTACACAGTGATAAAGGACAGTCGTGCGATGATGCCAGCGTGTGTGCAAGACGTGGTTTCACATGTGTGAAGTTTTGTATAGACTGCAAGCTGAGAGTGTCATTACAATTGTGAATTGATTAATTATCTTATTTTAATTCATGGGAAAGCCTCAAGGCCGACTCAAGGAATTATTATGAAGATATGGTATAAAGGAAAGTTGTTTTCCTTATTTGTATCTAGTCTTGATAAGGAGGATCAAGTGGAATGCAAAGTATTAGTGTGCAGTGCGAGGAGGAGCAGAATGCTTGCTGAATGCATGTAAGCAATCCAAAGGATCATTGGATGCGCAGTATGAGATCTGGTTACAAGATCTGAAGGAGCAGCAGTCCGGTTAACAGGACTGAGACAGAGGAAGAGAGCACATTTCAGTTCTATTCTGCAAGGAATAATACAAAGATCATTTGGACAGTGGGTTCTTTGATCTTAACCTTGAAGCTGTTTGGGCAGGGGTCCAGTTGTCTTCTACAACTCCCAACAGGGATTCAGAGTATCCTAACAAGGACTCATATGTACTAAATGTTGTAACAAACTCTTAACAGGGTCTATCCTCTAACAAGGAATATTTATATTAGTACATCATCTTGTGGGTACCATTCCCACCGGAGTTTTCCCTCTGATCAAGGGTTTCTCTAGTTAACATATCTGGTGTTAATTGTGTATGAGTATCTTGTTGTAGTTTCAGTTAACTTTACTCATTTGGTTAAGATTGTTTAAAGTTAATGATTATGATAATAGTCGTATAATTGATTCACCCCCACCCACCCCCCCTCAGTTATATCGATGGACTATATATTCTAACATCCTTAATAAACTAAGATAATATGGTCATGATATTAGGATCTTCCTCGTGCCTACACTGACCTCATTTCAGATCCATGAGCATTTGAGAATTAGCAATGAAGGAACACTATAATTCCTTACTTGGGAATAATATTTGGCACTTGGTCCTTCCAACAAAAAGGGATGATTGGGTGCAAGTGGATCTATCAGACCATGTATGTTTTGAATGGAAAAACTAAGTTCAAGGCCCATATTGTGGCACAATTTTTTTTTTAGATTCCTTCTACTGATTGCACTAAGATCTTTGCCCTTGTAGCCAATAGATTAATGCCATCCACTTGAATCTTGCCATTGCACTAGTGTTAGCACCTACGCTAACACTTCACATTTAGTGTTAGCTAACACTTACGTGAAGTGTTAGCAGAGGTGCTGAGTGTTAGCTAAACTTGCTAACACTTCAGAGTTTAGTGTACGCTAACACTAAATGTGAAGTGTTAGCGCAGGTGCTACCACTAAACTCGGAAGTGCACTTCCGAGTTTAGTGGTAGCACCTGCGCTAACACTTCACATTTAGTGTTAGCGTACACTAAACTCTGAAGTGTTAGCAAGTTTAGCTAACACTCAGCACCTCTGCTAACACTTCACGTAAGTGTTAGCTAACACTAAATGTGAAGTCTTCCGAGTTTAGTGGTAGCACCTGCGCTAACACTTCACATTTAGTGTTAGCGTACACTAAACTCTGAAGTGTTAGCGTGGGTGCTAACACTGTCAGACCATGTATGTTTTGAATGGAAAAACTAAGTTCAAGGCCCATATTGTGGCACAAATTTTTTTTTAGATTCCTTCTACTGATTGCACTAAGATCTTTGCCCTTGTAGCCAATAGATTAATGCCATCCACTTGAATCTTGCCATTGCACTATTAATCACTGGGTAGAATTACAATAATATCGTATTATTTACCCCATAATGGTCATTTAAGTCACCTAATATATCTGGTCACTTAGTGTCTCTTCAGATGTATCAGGGCATTTAATGTATCTAGTCAGTGAGATAGTCTAGTTTCTCATTTTCAATTCTCAATCAATGAGTGTTTCTCTTAGAAACATTGTCTTTTTATTTCCTTTAGTTAAGGAGCCTTTGTCTCCTTTGTAATTACTCCATTTCATGGAATCAAAGCCCATAGGTGTTGGCAAATTTTAATTTGTTGTTCTAAACCTGGAATTGAATTCGAGAAGTTTTTAATTTTATAAAAAAATGTGAAGAATCCTAGAAAAAATTTAAAATTTTTGAGAAGGTTTTTTTTTCTGATTTTTTAATAAAAAAATTTAATTTAAAAAATGACAGTTTCTGCAATGCAAATCTTTGAAGAGTTTGAAGGTTTTCTTTGCAGAATTCAAAGTAATTTTTCCTGAGTGCAAGGTTTTGTGTCTCAGAACTATGTTTTCTGGAGGTTTTGTTTGTTGGGTTCAAGGGTTTCCATGTTTGCTCATGAAGGGTTTTCTGATTTTTGATCCTCAAAAAATCATCGATGGAGGGTATACTGATTTTTTTCCACAAAATATAATAGATAAAGGGTCTTCAGATTTTTTCCCACAAAAAAAAACCATGGGCTTTTTACTCGACTTTTTCCACAATTCTCTTTTGTAAAAGAGTTTTTGCTCAAGTTTTCCAATAAATTGTGGCTTCCTATTTTTTAGAATTGCTAAATTTTTTATGATTTAAACAAAAAATCATGGGTTTTTTTCCTTCAACATGAAGGTCTTTGACAATTGTGGCATTTTTGACAAAATGTTTTGATGGGTTTTTAAAAAATCGTGATTCCTTGCAGAGTGTTTTGGGTCATAACTCAAGTTTCAAGGGCAAATGTTGTTCATGCAAATATACTGAAATTTATTGGCGTTCATGGATGTTGCTGCTTTTGACGTTTTTCGGAAAAATAATTGGTTTTCAGAGTTGTCAATTTTTTTGAAGTTAACCTCAGTATCTCTTTGTATAGGGAAGGGTGGCTTTGTTAGTCAACATCATGTTGGACAAATTATAGTAAAATTGGTCATATCCAAAAGTTTTGTTGTGTTAGGAAGGGTCTTAGCAAAAAGCTCATGTCGCAAAGAGTTTTGAAGAGAGGAGGCAGCCTTTATGATTCATGGCCAAATGACCTGTAGATTTTGTCAAGTAACTTGTAGAGTATTTAGCTTATAAATTGCCATTAAGGGAAGGTATTAGAATAATATTGCATTATTTACCTCATAATGGTCATTTAAATCACCCAATATATAGGGTCACTTAATTTCCCTTCAAACTATTAATGTCAACAAGGATTTTGTGTTTGAAGAGATTCTAGATAGTGTCATTTGCCGTTATGACCTCTTCCATAGCAAGGCATGGGTTGGGGATTTATTTCTAGCTTGGTATCTAAGGATTCAATGTAATATTGCAAACCAGAAATTTGCCCCAAATTTCTGAAGATTTATCTCATAACTGCAAATAAATAATTTCACATACTATATTTCAGGTTTAACTGGCAAAAACCTAGAAACCATACAAAATACCTAGCAAAAATAAAAACCTAAAATAGTGTTGTATTTAACTTTTCTAGCAGAAATGAGCTTTCATAAGTAAGATTGCATTGAATTTCTTCAGCAAAACCGTCATAGTTACAGAAATTATAAGAAGATTGGATATCAGAAATATGAACCTGAACCACTACGTGAAACACCTACATGATGTCTCCAACTAACAATGGGTATTTGTCCACTGTCTCTAAGCTTGAGGGTTTTTGCTCTTTCACCTATTGAAAGCTGACGCTTTCCAAAACTCTCGAAGAGAGAAAATGAAATCCGAAATCATAAACTAAGTAGGTTGAAATGAGCTCCTCTTTCTTCTTATAAGCACAACCTAGTGACTTCACATTCCTTTCTTTGTTTCTTTATTTCCTTTCAATATCCTTTTTCCCACTTAAGAAAATAAAGTGCTCATATAATAATAAAGTGACATTAATAATATGGACTTATGTTTTAAAGTCAATTTATTAATAAACCATTTGAGTCTTCCAACATTAAAATTACTAAACAACTAGACTCGGATAAACATGAGTGATAGCTCGTTGGAAAGGTGCCTACAAGACGCTCCTAGTCCAACACTAAAATGCCAAGAATGTTGAGCCTGCTGACTTACTATAAATAGTAGGTATTTGGAAGGTCGAAAACTTGAACTGCGTAGGCCAAAACTCAATCTAATACTTGAGAAATCCCAATTAGACCACAGGACCATGGCAAAATGGGCTAGTCACACATCAAAATTTACTAGCCTAGAAAAGAGGACATTACAGTCCTCCCTACCTAAAGATTGCTTTCCCTCAAGCAATCTACATATGTCTGTTGAAACCAAATCCCTAAATCGCATATTCGCCTCAAGACTAAAGCTTTGCTCATCTGTTGTGTTACACTAGTATAAACATTCCCATCGCCGAAGTTGTGAAGCAACTCAACATGAACCAATGTACTAATCAATTGAACATTGAGATCACAAATCATCTCACATGCATACTCAGTCTAAACAACCTACCATGCACTGCTATCATAAGAGAACATTTTCTCTATCCAACTAAGAACCTCACTCCAATTGTAACCACATGCACCTCTAATATCAAGGGGTGGCAAAAGCTCAACTGCATGCCAACCTTCATCAAGAAAGAAGTGCAAAAAATCACTCCTCCCAACTTCCTGATACATAACCACCCATGGGAATGCTCCACTGGGATCCCAAGTGAAGAGTTGTATGATGTCATAGATATCACCAACACTTGTAATACTTGTGCCAATGAAGTCGATAATACTTGCCAAAACCGACACGATCACCATGCACAGAATGGTGTTGTAATCCAAGAGCAAGTTTTGCAAGAGTGAACATCTCAGAAGAGAGCAACTCGAGAAACCAACTTGGTTCACTTCCCTCAATTGCACAAGGATATACATGATACCAACTATCCAATTCTCGTGCACAAGAGTAATCCATCAATATGAAAACAAGTCCAAAAAAAATATCAAACCCCTAACACCCAACTCTGACCTCATCTTCACCATGCCACAAGTGGGGAAGCCAATCAATTGATTCCATCCAAGCTACAGTACTAACTCTATCAATATTCGGGTCCCAAAGCAAACTACTCGCACATCCCTCAAGTATGAGGAGATACAAATCACTAAAGATGTTTGCATTCCCACAATTGTATCCACCTTTGCTAGACTCCCATGGATGCGCTCACTCTGCAAGTAATCCCTCTTGTAGCAAATGACACCATAATCACCCTGTAACCCTGTATTGCATGAGCCCTCTTTGATATAGAAGTAACTGACCCTCTTGGATACATATTAGTACGATAGAAAACTAATTGGTGTCCTTGCGAGTAATCTCCCATGATCACGTGAGTTGGATACTTGTAGCCTTTAATCCCATCTCATGAAGATGGCAAGCCTCCATCCCACAATGGATGATACAAGCTCTAAGCCAATCCACACTTGTGCCTCATTAAGTCCTCCATGTGTGAATCACAAGAAAAAAGATGAGCACTCTTCATTGTATAGTCACAAATAAAGAAGTCCAACATTAGTCAATGGCTCATTGCTAAGTACAATCTTCACATTGATTGTCGATGAATCAAGCTCATCCCGGTCAACTCTTGTGCTATCAAAGATCCCATATATGTTATCAAAATGTGACAAAGTTGCAACAATTTTATCTGCAGCAATTTTCAATTGATTCTCTAAAATATGTGAACTAGCAGGTGTATTAGAGAAATCAACTACATATGAAGTAGGGAGTGCATTTCATCATACATGTCAATGTCATATATGTCATTATCCATGTCCAATTGCATATAGTTAATAGGGATAACACTATGGTCAATAGTAGATCCATGCCAAGAATTATTCACACCATATATAGGGATTATCAAACCTGGACCAAAACAAGCATCAACACTTACATAAGATCATCGTTTGCTGATTGGTCAACTTCCTCAAATGGATTATCTACATACTCATCAAGAGCACTAGTGTATGCAGCCCAATACGATACCTCTACCTCAAAACTGCCTATCAATAAACTTGTATCATTATTAACATCTTTCCCAAGATCATGTGAAGACTGCAAATCATAAGTAGTTGGTTGTTCTTCTTTTTCAAGACAACCTGTAACTAATGTAGTACATTTATATTCATTGCCTTCAATATCTTGTTTGAGATTTTGTCCACCTATAAGCTCATTATTTATTGCTGAAAACCCCTCCTACAAATGTTTGCGCCTATATTTTGCAAGAAGATCCCAAGCCAACTCATGGTACTACTTCTTTGCTATCAAAGTCTTGTGTTATAGCATTGGGTGAAAATTTGTGTAATCGATTAAAGGTATCTAATATCCCGGGTGTCAATTTGAACAGACTAACCAAATTGTTGTATCCAAAATAAATGATTTAAAATCTGAGCCAACTCATGGTACTGCTTCTTTGCTATCAAAGTCTTTTGTTATAGCATTGGATGAGAATCCATGTAATCAATTAAGGGTATCTAATATCCCGAGTATCAATTTGAATGGACTAACCAAATCGTTGTAACCAAAATAAATATTTTTAAATCTGTTTAAATTTTAACTGCATTCCTTGGTACTATGCAGTTATCAAACATCTGGTTTTGTAGCTTTAGACCTTGCAAGACTATAATGTCCCCTTCATATATCTTGTCCTCATTTCTTATTATAACCATGTATTGATTGATTCCAATAATGGATATATTGCACATGGTCTTATTAGATTGTGTTTGTCCACCTACATAATTGACAGGTCACACCTTTTCATCATGTTCATTAGTTGTGACTCTTCATAATTAACCCTCTTTCCAAAAGTCACAACACTTCATAATCACCGTCCCTTCAAAAAGTCACAACCTTTCATTATTATAATTCTTCTGAAAAGTCACAACTCTTCATAATTAAAACCTTTTCAAAAAGTCTCAACACGTGACAATCATAATCCTTTGGAAAAGTCACAACACTTAATAATTACAACCTTTTTTTGAATAGTTGCAACCATTCATAATTATAACACTTTCAAAGAGTCAAGTCCTTTCACCATTGGTAACTTTTGAAAAATTCAATTCCTTATTTTCTTCACATTACTTTCCTCTTCCATTAATCCTTATTTAGCTTCCATCTTCTTCTCTCTTTCTTTTAAATAAACTCTCCTCCCTATCATATCATTTTTTGAAGGAGTCATGTCTCTTTATTACATATCTCTTGACTTTTCATTAGATTTAATTAACTTATGATATTTTATATTATATTATTTATTTACTTGTTTACTTTCAATAATATTCTCTCTTGTAGTCAATTTTTTTTATTTATTCATCCATTGTAGTTTCTTACTATTCAATTCTATTTATTTTTAAATCTTATTTTATTAATAATAGATTATATTATTTTTTTATTTTTTTTATATTATAATAATATTTTATTAGTATTTTTTAAAATTTTAATATTCTTTGTAATATATGATTTTATTATCATTAGTTATTTAATAAGTTTCTATTATATAATTATTATTAAAATTCTACCTTAAAATTGGAACATGACAAAGACTTGACATCAAACAAGAGAATGATTTGGTCACAATCCAATGTTGTAGCAGTACTTCATCAAGACACCACTTGTAATGCAACAATCACTATGATATATTTGCAAACTTCATTGTCTGTGCAAGTTATTACATTCTCAACTAACAAGTAACACCAGAAATAGAAGGTGAATTATATAGTTCGGTAAAGTTTGGGAGTGTATCACGTACACCTCCAACTATTTACACTTCAACATCATGTCAAGTACGTCAACGAATTTTTATCTATCCGTTGTTAGTGTCCAACTGTTAATGCTTCACTTCCTTATCAAATCCAACTATTTTGGTGATTTTGGTATCTATCATTCATGTTGGGTATCTATCATTCATGTTGGGTATCCTCTGAGATGCTACTCTAACCTTCCAACACACGTGCACAGACAAGACGACTCCCTATCCATGCCTTCTGCTTCTATGACAGATATTTGGGAAATCCTCAAGTTGTCACCTGCATGAGCTTACACAGTTCGACAACATTAACAACACATGTCAGATACAATTACATTGCTCCTTGACATCGTATCACTTCTACACTAGCTCTTTAAGAAAGCATATGAATAATCAGTGTGAAATCTTGGAGTAGATTAACTCATTGGGATTGGGACTACACCCAACCTAGAATACTAAAGATGGTCATCCTCAAGTAGACTTGCAGCAAGTTGCAAGATTTCTTGTTTTACAAAAACGTCCACTCTTTGTGTCCCCAACTCCAATCCCTTCCAAACATTATAACTGTAGGTTGTGTCTTTGGAATCAAACGAGCATTACAAAGCCCAGACCTTCGTGGACAAGTGCTATGAGAGTCAATGGGTTATGTTTTTCCAATCATAGGTCATGAAAGCAAGGAACAATGGGTTGACAAGAACATTAGGGCAATTACAAACTTACTAGAGCTACATCAGGATATAAACTAGTCCACACACCGCAGTCATAAGTGTCACCGTGTGAAAGATTCCCAATTTTGGTGACCATAGAAATTATCGTTTGTTTCAAAATTTGAATCTATGACTAGCATTTGTTACCACTGAATGATCTTAGCTGAATTCTGATTTCTTTTTTCTTTCCTTGTTTTTCCAATTTTTGGGGGCTTTTCGGAAATAAAATAATTGCATAACAAATAGGAAATAAATAACACTTAAGAAATGAACATATGAGGCAAATTTTATCATTACTGAATTCTGAAATAGTACATACCCGAACTAGCCAACAATGATATATTAACTTCAAAGAGATCAATGCCAATATACAATACTGTCTTAAACAGGGATCAACACTAGCTACAGGGAGATGCTTTGCGAATGATTCAACCCTAAAGAAATTGCTACAATGAACCTTCCAATGCCAAAGGGAAGCTATGGCGTCCAATGATGAAGAAAAGACCTTCAACCCCCACGTGAGCTGCTGCAATAAAATGCATGTTGCCAAAAGTTGGTCGCCCAACTGCAAGTGCCCTACTCCAATCAAATGATAATGCCACGACAAATCAACCACCTCCTCTGTCAATCTGAATGAAATGAAATACAACTCCAATCACCAAGACCTGCTGAGGTTTGCGTCCCAACAATCCAGACTTGAGGGTTTCGTCCCAAGTCACAAAATCGCCCTTCCAGAGCAATTTCACAATTCATAACTTTCAAAATGCCAAAAGCTAATGAACAATTAGGCCTTCATCTCCTTATAACTCCTCCCAAGTGCAAATCGAACCCTAAATGAGAATTACACTTGCACTTTATAATAAAATAACATTTTCCCATATAAAGGTGTTCATGCTATAAGAAACATTTTCCCATATAAAGGCGTTCATGCTATAAGAAACATTTTCCCATATAAAGGCGTTCATGCTATAGGAAAAACATTACTTTATTAAAATGTCATAACTCATAGCGCCAAAAAGTCTTCAGATAGTGAAAATAGTTTAAAATAATTCAAGACCTTTCCAACGAGCTATAACACAAGGGCACATCTAATCAAACAAAGTCATATCCCCCTTATTACTTTGAAATGGCTATATAAATAGACTTATTATAAATTATTTAAATGCTAACTTAGGAAATATTTAAATATATTAAAATATTCCCCATTTTGCCCTTGAAAGACCAAACCAACCAAATAAATGTGAAACAGACCATGTCACCTATTTATGACCGATACCGGACGAGATGGGTCAACTGGCGGTCCCTTCCTTATAATCTAGGGATGCTCCTAGAAACTAGGGAACACACACTGTCATCCCAAAACTGAAACATGGTCCCATGGAACCTCACATTTGAAAACTACCACATCCTCCTAAAATGTAGAAATACCCCCTAAAATCAAGGCACTGCACCCAACTGGCTCCCAACTACCTATAAAGTCAAGACCAGTGATTGAATATCCTGTATGAATCTCTATCCACAATTGCTAGCCTACGACACCCCAATGATAGGCTAACTCACATAACTCTACTAGTTAGACTAAAGAGGGGGCATGATAGTCCTCCCTTCTTGGAGATGCTTGCCCACAAGCAACTGCAATGCTAGGTGTTGCAAAATGGATTCACCCTCCCAAGTGGTATCCTCTATGGGTAGACCTCTCCAGTGCACCAAATACTCCCGAATCACCCTGCTTCTCAGTTGTCGTTCCCTCACCTCAAGAATCTCCTCAGGAACCAAAGTCAACTTACCTTCCTCATCCAAGGGAGGTAAATTGGGTGATGCTATAATATGCTGCCCCAGTGCCTTCTTCAGGCATGATACGTGGAACACATTATGAATCCTACTATCAGGTGGTAACTCAACCTCATAAGCAACCTCTCCAACTCGCCTGAGAACTCTGTAAGGTCCGTAAAAACAAGGTTTGAGCTTCTCAGCTCCTCCCCCTTCAAGGATGCTCTGTCGGTAGGGCTGTAAGCATAGGAAAACCATGTCATCCACCTCAAATACCCTCACGGTCCTATGCCGATCAGCATACATCTCTTGCTGATTCTATGTATGTTGTAAGTTTTCCATGAGAGAACTCATGATATCCTGGTTCTCCTATAACCAATCCTATGCCAAAGGAACTCTGCTATCACTCAAAGCCAAATCAACAAAAGATAATGCATTGTAGCCATAAAGAGCTCTGAAAGGAGACATATCAATGGACATGCAGTAAGTAGTATTATAAAAATACTCGCCCAGATACAACCAACGTACCCATGCCTTCTACTGCCCCAACACATAGTTACACAGATACCCCTCAATCCACTTATTAACTATCTCTGTCTACTCATCCGTCTAAGGGTGATAGTTGGTACTGGGTGTCAACTCTGTGCCCATGAGCCTAAAAAGTTCTTGCCAAAAAAACTCAAGAATCTTTTGTCCCTGTCACTCACTATGGTCTTAGGGAGACCATGGAGTCTAAACACCTCCCTAAAGAATAGCTCCGCTACCTGGGATGTTGTGAAATCAACTACAATCGGAAAGAAGTGGGCACATGTAGTCAACCTATCCACCACAACGTAAATACAATCCTTCCCCTGCACTTGAGGAAGACCTATAATGAAGTCCATAGAGATTCTCGTCCACTTCTGTTCTAGTATAAGCAAGGGCTGCAACAAACCAACCAAGAAAGTATGCTTTGTCTTGTTCTGTTGGCAAATCATGCATTCACGAACATGGTGTAAGACGTCATCCTTTAGACCCTTCCAAGAGAATCTCTCCCGTACCACTCTCTATGTTTTACCATAACTGGGGTGCCATGCTATAGGAGTATCATGGAGAGCATGCAAAATTTGTCCCTACAACTATGATTCAAGAACAAGGTAAACTATGTTTTTGTAACAGATGACATCATCAATCACCTTGTATTTATTATCTTGTACAAATCCATCCATGATCTCGCAAGCATGCTAGTTTTTTGAATACTCAACTAAAAGTTGAGCCTTCCAATCTACTGAAATCTCACTCAATGAACATAGGATAGCAAGTGAAGGTTTCCTAGAAAATGCATTAGCAATAGTATTCTTCTTCCCCTTAATAAATTCTATGTCAAAATCATAGGCTTGAATCTTGCTTACCCAATTTTGTTGACGATCATTGAGCTCTTTTTGATCAAGGAAATATTTCAAACTATTGTGGTCAGTTCTTAGCATGAATTTGTCGCCAACAAGATACTGTCTGAATTTGACTAATGCATGCATAATAGCCAACATTTTCTATCATAAGTAGAATACAAACTCTCATTATCACGCAACTTCCTACTCTCGTAGGCAATGGGATGTTTGTTCTACATCAAAAAAAACCCTATATCCTCACCTTAAGCATCACATTCAAGTAAAAAAGGCTGCAAGAAATCAAGGAGCACTTAAACCGAACATGTGCTCATAACCTCCTTAAGTCTGTCAAAGACTCCCTGTGTCTGCTCTGTCCATCTGAAGGCTCTCTTCTTCGTGAGATCTTTCAAGGGTGCTACTAACTGAGAGAGTCCCCTTACAAACCTCCAATAATATGCACATAAACCAAGGAATCCACATAACTTAGTAATGTTCCTGGGATAGGACCAATCCTGAATTGCCTAGATTTTCTCATCATGCACCTTCACTCCATCAGTATTGATCACATGGCCCAAATATAAAATTTCACTGAGTCCAAACTCACATTTGGATAGCTTAGCAAATAGAGACTGACTCTCAATGATGCTAAGTACCTCCTCTAGGTGTCTAAAATAATCCTCCCAAGTACAACTATAAATCAAGATATCATCAAAAAACACTAGAACTGATTTCCTCAACTGCTTGTTGAAGATATGGTTCATACACGACTGGAAAGTGGCTAGTGCATTTGTGAGACCAAAAGGCATCACCAAGAACTCATAATGCCCATAGTGACAACGGAATGCAGTCTTATGTACATCCTCATCCTACACACATATCTAATGATAGCCTGAACGAAGATCAATCTTAGAGAAGTAGATAGCTCCATGAAGCTCATCCAACAACTCATCAATGCGTGGAATAGAATATCTATTTTTTATCGTCTTTTTGTTCAAGGCCCTATAATCTATACACATACGCAGAGTCCCATCCTTCTTCTTAACTAGTACCACAGGAAAAAGCAAAAGGATTAGAGCTAGGGCGAATGAACCCCATGCCTAACAACTCATGAATGGTCTTCTCAATCTCATCCTTGTATGCTCTAGGATGATGATATGGAGTGGTGATTATTGGCTTAGCTACATCCTCCATCTCTAGCCCATGCTCAAATACTCTATCAAGAGGTACACCCAGGGGTATATCACCAAACACCCAACCATGCCGATCCATCACTAACTATATGTTAACATGAAATGCCTTGCCATCCTAAGGTGTAGGTGCCTTGGACTTCACATAACAATGTGTAGCCCAAATCACGTCATCATGTCTAATGATAGTCTACATCCTGCGAGAAGACACCTCCCTAGGTCCACCATCTGATACTGCCCTCAAGATAGTCTTCTTCCCTCCAAAAAGGAACTCTAACTACATACGGCGGTGATCAATAATGTACCGTCCAATACCCTATAACCACTGCATACCCAAAACTAGGGTATAATTTAGTGGCTAATATTCGTAATTTGGCTAATAATTTAAGATTTGATACAACCTAAATCGCCATAGTTTTATAAAATTCAGTTCTAGAATATTTAAAATCGCTCAATAATTTATTTTATTAAAAAATTTAAACTCAAATATTTGCCACAATATTCGTGACATGAATAGGTTTGAGTTACCTAAATATAATATATTATTGGAGAAATTAAATTGAACTGACCAATAATTATCATAATTATTAGTTACTTTAGGGATATATCACCAATATTTATTTTTCACGATTGATTTAAAGAATATGTAATGATTCTCATAATATTCCATTAGGTAAAAAAAATTCAATTTTTATTTGTAATATTCCATTGTGATTAATTAACTTCCTATTATTATTGAGATTCGTTAATATTTTATACAAAAAAAAAAAATGATTCAAAAATAATCGCCAATATTAATCATATTTAGAATTAAAAATTGAGAGATTCGTCAATAGAAATAATTTTGTTTTTTCAAAATAATGAAAGATTCGCCAATATTTAATATCTTTTTTTGGAGGCGGCTTTCTTAAAGTTTACCCTACCCAAAACCACAACATAATCCTCTAGTGGGAGTACTTAGAAATCATCTGTCAAGGTATACTCCCCTATCTGAATGCTGAGGAATCCTCCTAGTACAGCCCAATACTGCATCATCTGTAACCTTCACCCCAAAACCAGTAAACACCTCATACTACAAGCCACGCCTATCCGCTAAATTTTGATCAGTAGAATTGTGCATAGCGCCTGTGTCTACCAAGCTCATAACCCTCTAGCCCTGAAATGTTCCTTTCAAACGAAATGTGTGAAATCTAGGATAACTGGATAGAGTAGCCATAGTCACCTTAACTAACACCAAGGGCTCAGAAGTGTCTAACTCAAACTGCGGATGCTCTTGCTCAATCTCCTCCAGACTATCCTCAGTATCAATGTCAGGAATCTCCTCATCTCCCATCTCGGATGTCACCTCAATCAAATGAACATTTCCTTTACCAACACAACGATGTCCGAGCTCCCATGGCTCCTTACAGGAGAAGCATAGCTTCCTCCTCAAATCATTCCTCGTCTCCTGGTCCATCTTGGGAGGTCTAGCTGATGGTCCACCTCTATTTTGTAAGGTATTGGCCTTCTGTGGAGGTCGTGAGTCTCTGAATGGCTTCTTATCTGTCTGATAAGAAGTAGGGGTGGTGTCCAGTCTCAGTGTCACATCAATGGCTTCCTTAAGAGTGACCGGCTTGAAAGCACGTAGCAATCCCTTAAGCCTATCCTATAGTCCCTCAATAAATAACATCACACTCCGCCTCTAAGGCATATCAAGTACCATAACTGCAAAACACTGGAACTCATTAACATACGCTTCTACATGTCCAATCTGTCTAAGATGCGCCGACTCCCTCTAGTAGACATTTGTGTCCTTACGATCAAACCGGGTAATGAGACGCTCAGTGAACTCTGCATAGGAATGAACCATGGGGTGATCCTGGGTGACCAATCCATGGTGCCACCAATCATAGGCAACCCCATCTAAATGCAAGACCGCAAACTGAATAGCATCACACTTAGGCATGGGCCTCAATGATAGATATATATCCAACTTGTGCACCCAAGCTCGTGCACTCGTACCACTAGTACCATCATATGTAGCCAATGTGATCTTCCCAATAGCTCTAATAAGGTCATTGTTCTGTTGTGGCCTATGGCCCCTGTCTCCTCTAAACCTGGCAGCATCTCTCCACTATGCACAATACTGGGGAAGAGGGAAAACGTCCCTAACCTCCGGAGGTAAGGCTGTAATACCCCTTTCCGGATATTTACTAAAAACCCTTGATATAAAAGTAGCAAATTTAAAACCAAACAATAAACCAATATTTGATATAAATTCCAGAACATTAATCGATTTATAACCAGCAGATATGCATATGAGAAAACCCAGAAAAGTGTGTTTATTTCCTCCAATATTCAGAAGTACATATTTAAACCAGCAATTAACACAAATAGTTTCCAAATAACGTTACTGTATTATACAACAGCAATACAATAACACGCAACAATCCAGAAAATCCAATCTTATAAACAGAAAAAACAGTCAGATCGGCAAATGTAGATAAAACCTGTAAGAAGGCTAGGTTTGCGTCCAACCTCCAAATGCGTCTTCAAGGGTTTGCGTCCTTGAAGAGATAACCAATCACTATTTCCAGCTCCCAGATTAATATTTGTCTTAAATATTATATTCTTCATGTCTCCCCATGTTGAACCTGTTGTACCTTTATCACTTTTCCCAATGTGATGCACGTCATTTTAGGCAATGTGGGATAAAGCACCTTTTTTGTCCTTTAGTCACTTAAGTGAACATGGTACCTTTTTAAATAAAGTGACACGCTAAATGAACTTTAAAAGTCACTTAGTCAGTAAACCATATAATCATCAGACATCAAAATAATTGACCAAATGAACTCGGATAAGCACGTGCAATAGCTTGTGGGAAAGCTCTCGGCGAGACGCTTCCAAGCCAATACTGAGATATCAAGAATTTTGAGCTCTGTTTACTTACTAAAAATAGTAAGCATTCGGACAACCTGCCAAAATTGCTCTTATGGGTCTGAAACTGGAAATGTCTAGGCCAAATCTCGAACTGAACCCCGTAAAGAATTTTTTTGCTCCAGAAACCTAGGCTAAGTGAGCCGACAACACAGAATTATAATGTTCCAGAAAAAGAGGACATTACAAGGGCTCTCCACTCATCCGTGGCTGCCATAACAGAATCCTAGAATTCCATCTCAGGCGGCTCTACCTGTGTCGGTTGCTCACCGGGTACAAACCGTGGAAGTAGGGGTCTATCCCTAACTGGTGGACGAGGGCGTGCCTGTCTATTGGAATGAAGGGAGATCCCAACTGATGTGTGGGATCTATGACTATGTTGACTTCCTGTGACTAAGACTGATCTGCTCTGCTCCTGTCTCTCATGCATGCCTCCCTGTCTATCCAACTCCATCCGTTCCAAGGTACCCTATAACCTTTCCAAGGTCTGAACTATTCTGGGTCGTGTAGTGATTAGAGTTCGCATCATCTCTTTCACTTCCTCCTCCATTTGGTTTTGTCTGGCACCTCTCTGTTCATCTACCACAATAGTTTCTTGTTCAATTCCAAACCCTTGCTCGAGTTGAGCTCTCCTGCATGTGTAAAATTTGTTTATCTCAACTTTACCTGCATGCATATAAGTGTTAATAAAATTCACAAGATGGCAAGATCGGGGCTTTGATACCACTGAAAGATTCCCAATTCCAGTGACCGTAGAAATTATTGTTTGTTTCAAAATCTAAATCTATGAATAGCATTTGTTACCACTGAATGATCTTAGCTGAATTCTGATTTCTTTTTTCTTTTCCTTGTTTTTTTAGTTTTTTGGGGTTTTTCGGAAATAAAAAAATTGCATAACAAATAGGAAATAAATAACACTTCAAAAATGTAAACATATGCTACAAATTTTATCATTACTGAATTCTGAAATAGTACATACCCGAACCAACCAGGAACCTGATATATTAACTTCAAAGCGATCACTGCCAATATACAATACTATCTTAAACAAGGATGAACACCAGCTACAGCGAGATGCTTTGAGAATGATTCAACCCTAAAGAAAATGCTACAATTAAACGTCCAATGCCAAAGGGAAGCTATAGTGTCCAATGATAAAGAAAAGACCTCCAACCCCCACGTGAGCTATTGCAATGGAATGCCTATTGCCAAAAGCTGGCTGCCCAGCTGCAAGTACCCTACTCCACTCAAATGATAATGCCAAGATAAATCGACCACCTCCTCTGTCAATCTGAATGCAATGAAATACAACTCCAATCACCAAGACCTGCTGAGGTTTGCGTCCCAACAGTACAGACTTGAGAGTTTCGTCCCAAGCCACAAAATTGCCCTTACAAAGCAATCTCACAATTCATAAGTTTCAAAATGCCAAAAAGACAATGAACAATTAGGCCTTCATTTCCTTATAACTCCTCCCAAGTGCAAATCGAACCTTAAATGAGAATTACACTTTGCACTTTATAATAAAATAACATTTTCCCAAATACAGGCGTCCAGGCTAAGGAAAAAAATTACTTTATTAAAATCTCATAACTCATAGTGTCAAAAACTCTACGGATAATGAAAATAGTTTATAATTATTCAAGACCTTTCCAACAAACTATAACACAAGGGCACATCTAATCAAACGAAGCCATATTCCCCTTATTACTTTGAAATGGCTATATAAATAGACTTTTATTAATTATTTAAATGCTAACTTAGGAAATATTTAAATATATTGAAATATTCCCTATTTTACCCTTGAAAACCCAAACCAACCAAATAAATGTGAAACTAATCGTGTCACCTGTCTGTGACTGATACCAGACGAGATGGGTCAACTAGCAGTCCTTTGTAATCTAGAGATGCTCTTAGAAACTAGGGAACACACCCTGTCAACTTGAAACTAAAACCATGAATGGTCTCATGGAACCTCACATCGAGAAACTGACACATCCTCCTAAAATGTAGGGATACCCCCTAAAATCAAGGAACTGCACCAAACTGACTCCCAACTCCCTGTAATGTCAAGCCCGATCATTGAATATCCTATATGAGTCTCTATCCACAACTGCTAGCCTATGAGACCCCCATGATAGGCTAACTCACATAACTCTACTAGTTAGACTAAAGAGGGGACATGATACCATGTAGGGGTGGGTGGTTGCAATATGAAATATTTGTATGAAATGTGTCACTAAATTGCAGTAATCGTTGAATGCAACCATATTACAATTGTCATCCCTTTAAGTCCTTTCACTTAGCCTACCGGGATGCAAGAGAAATAGGCTACGTGTCAAAATAATAGTTACCTTCTAGAGGGGGACATGACAGTCCTCCCTCCTCGAGGTTGCTTGTCCTCAAGCAATCGCAGTGCTGGATGGTGAAGGATATGCTCATTTTTCCAAGTAGCATCCTCAAGTGCTAAGTCGTTTCATCAGACTAACTATTTCCTCATAGAATTGTTCCTCAATTGTCTCTCCCTGACCTCTAGTACCTAGGTAGGCACCAGCTCTAACATTCCCTTTTCATCCAATGGAGGCAATTCGGGTGAGCTCGTAATGTGCTGGTCAATAGCCTTCTTGGGGCATGAGATGCGGAAAACATTGTGAATCCTCCTGTCATCTAGTAATTCTAGCTCATAAGCTACCTCCCCAATTCTCTTCAATAGCCTATAGTGTCCATAAAAACAGGGCTTGAGATTTTTGGAACCACTCCTCTTTAATGAACTTTGTCTTTAGGGCTAGAGATGTAAGAACACCATGCCCCCAACCTCAAATAACCTCTCAGTCCTGTGACGATAAGCATAAATCTTTTTCTAATTTTGGGATCTCCCGCATATTTTCCCTGAGAGCTACAAGGATATCTTGTTGTTTTTGCAACCAATCTTTTGCCAATGGAGTTCTACTATCAACCAAGGCCAAGTCTATGAAAGAAATGGCTTGTAACTATATAATGCTCTAAACGGAGACATGTCAATGGACATATGATGAGTTGAGTTGTAGCAATAGTTGCCGAAATATAGCCACTGGACCCAAGCAGCTCGCTGCTGTCCTAAAACATAATTGCGGACATATCCTTCTATCCACTTATTTACTATCTATGTCTGCCCATCCGTTTAAGGATGATATCTAGTGTTGTGGATTAGAGGTGTCCCAATTAGTTTGAAAAACTCTTGCCAAAATGTGCTAAGAAACTTGTTATCCCTGTCACTAACAATGGTCTTAGGGAGGCCATGCAATCTGAAAACCTCTCAAAAGAACAATGTTGCTACCAAAGAGGTTGTTCAATCAGCTGCCACAACAAAAAAGTGGGCATATTTTGTCAACCTATCCACTACTATGAATATGTTGTCATTTTCCTACACCTTTGGAAGCCCTGTGATGAAATCTATAGATATACTATACCATTTGTGCTCAGGAACTAGTAGGGACTACAATAGATCAGTGGGATAAATGTGCTCATAATTGTTCTCCTGACAAGTCAAGCATTCTCAAACATAGTGACGAATATCGTCCTTGAGGCCCTTTCAAGTGAACCTCTCTATGATCTTCTTGTATGTTTTGAAGTACACAGGGTGACCTTCTATCGGGTTATCGTGTATCACCCATAAAATCTACCCCTTAAATCTGGATTAAGGGACCAAATAAATTTTGATTTTGTAACAGATAACATCATATATAACCCTGTATCTATCATCTTGAATCTACCCATCCATGATGTTGCATGAAAATGTGTTCTTGGAATACTCAACTCAAAGTTGGGACTTTCAATCAATTGAGACTTGGTCATAGCACAAGAAGTAGCGTTAGTTGGTCTCTAGGAAAGTGTGTCAACTACTAGATTATTCTTCCCCTTGACCTATTCAATGTCAAAATCATAAGCTTGAACCTTGCTGATCCATTTTTGTTCTCTCATTCAATTCCTTCTATGCCAAGAAGAAATACAAACTGTTGTGATCCGTTCTTATCACAAATCGTCCACCTACCAAGTATTGTCTAAATTTACCTAGAGTATGGATGATGGATAACATCTCTTTATCGTAGGTGGAATACAACTTCTCATGATCCTTTAGCTTCTTGCTCTCATAAGAAATAGGATGCCTATCCTACATAAGTATTGCACCAATCCCTTCACCAAAAGGGTCCCACTCCAAAACAAATGGTCTAGTGAAATATGGTATTGCTGAACTAGGCATGTACTCATCCCCTACTTGACCTTATCACCTCCACAACCTCAGATCATTCGGCGAGGTTAGTAAGAGGTGCCACAAGATGGGTAAACCCCTTCACAAATCTCCAGTAGTACGAACACAACCCAAGGAACCCTCTCAAATTTGAAACATTCCTCAGTGGCAGCCAATCTAGTATAGCTCGTATCTTTTCTTGATGAAGCTTGAGCTCATTAGCTCCAATAACATGCCCAAGGTACATGATCTCTTTAAGCCAAACTTGGACTTGGATTCTTTAGCAAACAATGAATGTTGCTCCATGATATTCAGAACCTCATCCAAATGTTGTAAGTGTTCCTCCCAAGTCCTATTGAATATTAGAATATCATCAAAGAAAACCAACATGACCTTATGTAGTTGCTTATTTAATGTCATTCATACATTACTAGAATGTAGTAGGTGCGTTGGTGAGTCTGAAAGGCATCACCAAAAATTCAGTTTCCATAGTGGTACCTACAAGTTGCCTTATGCACATCGTTCTCACGGACCAAAATCTCATGGTATCCTGAACGAAAATCAATCTTCGAAAAGTAGATGGCCCCATGTAACTCATCCAACAACTCATCTATGAGGGGAATGGAATACATGTTCTTAATAGTCCTCTTATTCAGAGCGTTGTAATCAATACACATCGGCAAAGTCCCATCCTTCTTTTTAACCAAGACCACTAATGAAGAAAATGAGCAAGCTTGATCTAATGTGCCCCATGTCTAGTAACTTTCTAACGGTCCTCTCAATCTCCTCCTTATAATGCCTAGGGTGACAATAAGGTGTAGTAATGACTAGCTTTGCACCCTCTTCCAACTCTATCACATGTTCAAACTAATAGTCAAGAGGTATGCTTGGAGGAATATCACCGAAAACCCCTTTATGCTTGTCTAGCACTGACTGGATATCAATGTGATGCTACTGTCTCAAATCCGAAATAGATTTAGTGGAGATAAGTGTCTCAATATGAACTCCATCCTATGAGCTGAGACAATCCTAGGATCTCTATCAATCATAGCTCTAAATATGATCTACTAATCTCCCCTCATAAACTCAATCTGCTTCTAATCATGATCAACAGGTGTACCTACCAAGAGTCTAGAGCCACTGCAAACCCAAAATAGCATCCATCGCCTGTAACACAATCACATAGAAATCTACAATCAATGTGTAACTATCCAGCTGAATCTGAAGCTATGAAAGCATCCCAAAGCAATAAAGTAGATCTCCACCAACAACCTTAACATCAAAATGTGAAACTGCATTGACCTGTAGCTTCCTTTTTGTTGCTATTGAGGTGCTAATGAATTATGTTTAGCTCCCATATCCACTAAGAAAACCATTTGAAGCCCTTTAACTATTCCCTTCAAGAAGCTAAGACTACCTGTAGGTACTCCTGAGAGGGTGGCAATCATAGGAGGCTGATCTAAAACCTATCCCTCAACCCTATCCACTTGGGATTTCTCATGCTTGCCTTCTTCATTGCACCATTGTATTTGTTGCCTTTATTTTCATCATCTGAAACTACTTCAATGTATTTGTAATCCGGTGCCTAAGGCTCTTTGCATGTGAAGCAAAAGTTCTTCCTTCTTGGCTCATTCTTAGACTCAAAAGCTACCTTTGGTGGAGTAGCCTCATTCTATTTTGAAGACTTCATAATGGTCCTTGACCCCTTAAAAGGCTTCTCAGAGGGCTGAACCGCTGATAATGAACTATCTAAATCAAGTGCCATCTTGATTGCATCTTCGAGAGTATTGAGTTTCAGCACTTTAACAAATCCTTTGAATTTCTCACTCGTTCCCTCCAAAAAAAACATGGCTTCCTACCTTCAGACATGTCAAGAACCATAATAGATATCCGTTAAAATTCTTCAATATAGGTTTCCAAAGCACCATTGTGCTTAATCTGAGCTAGTTCTCTATAATAAACTTATATGTCCTTCCTATCAAATCTAGCAATCATCCTTCTCCTAAACTCCTCGTATGATTAATCATGTTGTGATCTTGAGTGACAAGGTCGTAATGCCACCAATCATAAGCTGGCCCACCAAATGCATAGTATTAAACTTGATTGCCTTGGTTTCAATCATGGGTTTTAATGTAAGAAATGTATCCAACTTATGTACCCATGCCTTGGCTATAGTCTTCCTAGTGCCATCAAACACTAGTGAGGTAAGCTTGTTCATAGGATGCTTCAAATCATTGTTTGGGCCTCTTGGCCTTCTATCGTGGCTAGCCCTTACCATCTCCCTTCGCAATCCCATATACTAAATAAAGCTCAAATCTTCCTTAACATTATTTGGAAACAAATCCCATTCAGCGTGCATTGCCATGACATCATCTAGAATAGCCATTGTTGCTCCTACATTAACAATTTCAATTTCCTCATTATGTTCATCAAACGTGGCCACCAAGGATTTGTCTGTAGTATGAGTAGGTGCTCTCACACCTAGTGTTCCAGCTACACTACCACCCTCACTATGATGACTTTGGCGACTTCTTGGCCTGGTATTCATCAGTTACATTGCTTTCGTAAGTTGTTGCAATACATCAACAACATGGTTTTGTCCTTCTCTGAAAGCTCTCAATGTTTCCCTTGCTTCTCTATCTGCTTCCTCAGCCTGATTTGCAGCCTTCTCGGCCAATGAATGAACTACAATCTCGAATATTGTCCTACCTTTTTGTTGGTTTTTCGGATTGCTGCAAATGTACTAAGCACTACCTGTTAAGTGTGTATTTTTCAAATGCATTGATCTCTTTGAATTTGTATAAGGAATGAATCAAGAAAAAACATGTCCCTTCATGGGACATTTCTATTAATTAATATAATTAATATAATGGAAAACTTAATTATAGTTGTGTGTGTATGTGTGTATATTATTATAATTATATTAATTTCTATTTGATCTAACAAGTTTATCCTACTAAAGATACCAAAACATCAACACTTCTAGTATTGGTGGGGGTCTCCAAACTCTTCATACTTCTGATGAAGGTTAATCCCCTTAATAACACAAGCACATAGTAGGATTAGAGAAATAACAAGTTGCAAGAACAAAAAGTTGGCATCTTATTATCTCCAAAAGTATACAATTGCAATTTTCAAAAATAATACATGCAAAGCCACATGGGAGATTTCCTTACAATATTCTGTAACCAAAGCTACCACCAGCATCCCAAAACTGTCCTAGACAACCCTATGGGCCTTCTTTATATAGGCAATTTTCCACTGCCTAAGAAGGTTCTAGAAATTTAACCCTAGGCCTTGAGGCCAACCAACACTAAATCATTATTATTTTTCATATTTTATTACATTGGAGTAAGCCCCAACAATTTTAAGTGGCCCAACTTCTGAAAACCATAACTCACTGTCAGTTGCTCTAATTGACTATTATGACCCCATTTTAGAAATGCCATGACCTGATCTGCAATACCTATCGGGACAAGATCTAGTCAGCAGAGGTTTGACCCATTTTCAGAGCTTCTAAAGCCTTCAAAATTGAGTTCAAAGTTTTTATACCTTACTGCCAATGCTGAAATTTTTCAATAACTTGACAAATAGACTTGATATTGCAATGAGACTTTACTGGTACCCTAATATATCTAAAATAAACCTCAAGGGATGAAATCAGAACATTCTAAGCTCAAATGACCAACTTAGTAAAAACAGTAAGCCTCTAGAAATAATAACTCTAAACTGTGATAACCCTTATCAAAGAGAAAACAAAAATATTTTTGGGTAATACAAGATTGTCTTACATCTAGGGTGCTCCTGCATCAATTTCCCTATTATAATGATGCATTCAAAAAAGCCATCCAATAGGCAGCAGGCTCACTGCGTTGTTACCACCAAAAAATCTCTAGTGCCAATTTGAGCGGACTAACTGAATTGTTGTACCCAAAATAAAAGTTTGAAAATCTATTTAAAGTTTATTTGCATTCCTTGCTACTATGCAATTATCAAACAGCTCGTTTTGTAGCTTTAGGCCATGCAAGACTTGACATCGAATAGCTTAAACAAGAGAATGATTTGGTCACAATCCAATGTTATAACAGTATTTCATCAAGACACCACTCGTAATGCAACAATCACTATGATATTCCCAAAACTTCATTGTTTGCGTAAGTTATTACATTCTCAACTCACAAGAAACATTAGAAATAGAAGGTAGATTATATAGTTTGGTAGAACTTAGGAGCGTTCGCACTCAAAATCTAATAACCGGAAGAATTGGTTGTCTGAAACAACTATCACATCCACCTCCAGCTATATATGCTTCAGCATCCTATACAGGTATGTCAACACTTAGAGCTCTGATCCATCCGCTGTTAGTGTCCAGCTGAGAATGCTTCGCTTCCTTATCGAAATCAACTATTTTGATGAGATTGGTATCTGTTGTTCACATTGGGTATCCTCTGAGATGTTACTCTAACCTCCCAACACATGTGCACAATCAAGACGACTCCCTATGCCTTCTACTTCTATTGCAGTTATTTGGGAAGTCCTCAAGTCATTGCTCGGATGAGCTTACACAGTTTGGCAACATTAATACCAAGTGTGAGATTCAATTCCATTGCTCCCTGGCATCATATCACTTCTACACTAGCTCTTCAAACAAACATGCAAATGATCACTATGAAATCCTAAAGTAGATTCACCCATTGGGATTGGGTCTACGCCCAACCCAGAATACTGAAGATGGTTGTCCTCAAATAGACTTGCCACAAGATGCAAGATTTCTTGTTTTCCAAAAATGTCTTTTGCTCATGTCCCCAAGCCCAGTACCTTCCAAACATTACAACTGTGAATTGTGTCCTTGGAATCAAACGAGCATTACGAAGCATAGACCTTCGTGGACAAGTGCCATGAGAGTGGGCAGGAGTTATGTTATCCCAACCGCAAGTTGTGAAAGGGAGGAACAATGGGTTGACAGGAATGTCAGGACAATTACAAACTTGTTTGCACGACTTGAGGATATAAACTAGTCCACGCACCATAGTCATAAGTGCCACCAAGTAGAGGTGGGTGATTGCAATATGAAATATTTGTACGGTATGTGTCACCATGTACCAGTAATTGCTGAATGCACCCATATTATAACCGTCATCCCTTTAAGTCCTTTGACTTAGCCTACCGAGATGCAAGAGAAATAGGTTGTGTCAAAACAATAGTTACCTTCTAGAGGACATAACAAGGTAGATCTTTCAGAACCTATGGAGGAAGTTTGTTATACTCATCATACATGTCAAGTATTTCTATTCTTTTATCGGCTTGTGAAATTTGTGCTTACTGTTGTCATATCTTAACGAGATCTTTATTGACTTTTCCCATATCATGTATCTTTCCCATAGTTAGATACTACTAGTCTCTTCCCCAAATTTAGCAAGATAAATGTTCTTTCAAAATGTAGAAAGATGATGTGCTGGGACCGTTTATAATGCTCTACTCAAATCTGACAGGCCTTAAATTTTCAGTTTTTTTTTCCTCATATGAATTTCCTCAAATAGTTGATGTGCAAGGTTTGTTCTAAATTTTTATGTTATTGATCCAAGAAGACACATTACAAAGCACAAATTTCTTGCGTAGATATTATGTCTAACAGTTGCAAAATTTAACAATCTCAATGCATATTTAAATGCAGAGATAAAACAGTTCACACCCCAATCTGATATGCCATCTCTTATCAAATACTTGAACATACATTAAGGCAAGCATTTGAGCAACAACTACAAAATGGACTTTGATTATTACTTAAAGAAATTTCATCAAACACTTGGCAGGCAACCCGAATGGCACAAACCTTTCATTCAAAGTTCCACAAAGGCTACAATATATAAAGGCATTGTATTGAAGAAGCACCTCTTTTTACAGTTGCAAGCAAAATTCTTCAGTCCCTAATTTGTCTTCTCAGATGGAGTGTTTATTTAGAGATCTCTTTGTGTTGCCCATTAATGCAGTGACTCTTTTCCTTGCCTTGAGAACCCAAGGAAAATACTAAACATTGCAAACTACTGCCCATCAAACAAGCTTTCATATCCACTCCAGGACTTGTGGCATTCAATAATCAATCGTTTTCGTGAGTCGAATTATTACCAGGAAACACAAATAATTCCACGTTATTGAAATGATTCCTAGGTTGTTGTGCAATTGTATAAGTTATATGACGCTCACAATCATGCCTAGCTTCTAGAAGTCATAAAAATATGCCATATCTCATTTTGCTCCCAACACAAGTACACTCACAGCTAATTCACCCTCATGCAACACCATGTCACTTAAGAGGTATTTATGTATCTACTCAGACCATTTGGCTATGTTCGACAAAGTATAATAGAATCAATCTTCATGCTAAGCACAATAGCTTTGATTCTACAGTTCAATATCTGACATGACAATGTGAAGAACCAATAGAAACTCCTACTATGGCTCACCGCAAAATCTGAAGAAATTTCCTGTTACCATAAAATGCCCAGTTCCAACAACCATGTGCATTCAAATGTCACTATTCTGCAACAATAGAAATTCTTGTCCCTCAATAATCATGGTAAACAATATATATCATCAGAATTTCAAAGTCTTGAACCTTGGAATATAGAATGAATATCATAGAATGAAAACATTAGTTCTCCACCATTTAAATTTCAGTTACTTAAATTGCCCAACATTCACACTTTCGGAAATCTATATGCTTGTTCAACATTCGAAATATTTCCTAATGACGTCAAATATTTTCCAAGTTTGCTATCACAAAATACAAGCTACTCAATAATCTTTCAATACATTGGAGAGGTTAAAGCGCCAATAATAATTTCTTCCAGACTTATAAATGGTGCCTTCCGCAATTATTCATGTCAACTATATAATGATAACCCTTTCACAATTTAAGCACTGAGCAGGTCCTATAACTTCACACGACAGATATGATTGGCACAACATTAAAAATATTTACCTGGAAATAAATTTATTTAAATTGCCAATCTCTAGAATAGACTTTCAAATAGTCGGCTATTCCAAGCCCAAAACATAAAATTAAAGTCCCTTATTTCTGTCGATAACACTATATTATTTTATCAAAGTCTTCAAGGCACGGCATCATAAAATAAGGAATCTAATAGCTTCTTAAACTAATTGATTGCCCAAACCATAAAAAGTTACCTCTTTTGAGTTAAATCGACTGAAACTCTGGACTGTCTTTAAATAAAACTTTGATTTTAATTTTGCAAATATCTTTATCACTGTGAATTTCTCTCTGAATTCAATTCTAGAAAATGATTTCTTCAATGTTAACCCTTCAAGCTGATAGGATACATTGCTTTGATATCACTATAATATCTTGAACCAGACATTTGCCCCAAATATCCCAAAAATTATCTCAGAAATGCAAACAAATAATTTCATGCAATATATTTCAAATTTAACCAGCAAAAATCCAAGAAAACAATACAAAATACCCAATAGAAATATAAACTCTGAAATAATGTTGTATTTAAATCTCAAGCAGAAATGAACTTTCACAAATAATATTGCATTGAATTTATTCGGCAAAAGAATCACAAAACCTAGTCGTAGTTACAAAAATTACACCAAGATTGGATATCACATATATGAACCTGAAGCACTATGTGAAACACCCGCACGATGTCTCCAACTTACAATGGATTTATGTCCATTGTCTCCAAGCTTGAGGGTTTCCGACCTCTCACTTGCTAAATGTTTAAGCTTTCCAAAACTCTTGAAGAGAGAAAATGAAATCCAAAATCATAAACCAAGTATGTTGAATGAGATCTCTCTTCTATTAAGCACAATCTAGCGACTCTTCACATTCATTTCTCTGTTTCTTTATTTCCTTTTAAAATATGATTTTTCCGACTTAAGAAAATAAAGTACTCATAATAATAAAGTGACATTAATAATATGAACTTATGTTTTAATGTCACTTTGTTAATGAACCAATTGAATCTTCCAACATTAAAATTATTGAACAAATGGACTCAAATAAACATGAGTGATGGCTTGTTAAAAAGGTCTCAGCAAGATGCTCCCAGACCAACACTGAAATGCTAACAAATTTGTGTCTGCTAACTTACTATAAATAGGAAGTATCTAGAAACCAGATTGAAACAACCTTGATAGGCTAAGAACTAGAACTGTCTAGGCCAAAAGTCAATCTGATCCTTGAGAAATCCCAATTAGCCCACAAGACCAAGGCAAAATGTAATGTTCCTGTTTTTGTCGGCATTGGAATTTGAGAGATTAGCCTATTATTGAGATCCTTGTAGGCTAATTATTGTGAATAGAGGGTCTTCTGTGGCAGTAGCTTGGCTTGGGAGGGTCTTGTCTTCTCCACAATTCAATAAGCTACCAGTTGGTCTTCGTTTGACTCAAATTGGACTTCGTTTGAGCTTAATTTTGTGTACTTAATATTTGTGGTAAGTCGGGTGTTGATTGAGATGGACCCTTTCTATTTTTGGAAAATGCATATGGTCACATGGAGAAATAATAGGTATGACTCCTATTTCAGATGACATATTTAAATGATGAGTATTTTGGGAGTTATTATATTTTCAGTAGCCAAATTATTATTAAATTAAAATAATTAAATGGCTTATTATAAAGTTATAATTTAACTTTATTATTTTACTTAAGTTGAAGGTTGAGTTATCATTGGAAAGAGTCATTTATTAATTAGTTAAGCCAATGGAAGCTTCTAATTAATGTTGTGTGGTGAAGCTTCTTCAGTGAAGTTACATTTTGGCAACAAAAGGGCATATGGAGATTATAAATACAAGCCCATTTCTTGAGAAAAACATGCTTGGATATTTATTTTCTTTTGTTGCCTTTGTGGCTTTTCACGAGTTATAATTTTTGTGCACTTGCCGAAGTAAAAGGGTTTGAATTCTGGGTTGTGTATGCAATCCACAACTAAAGTATTGTGGATAGTGTTCTGGAAATTATTCTGAGGAATTGTCTTGCAATTTTTGCTACTGAGGTAAAGCAAATTGCCTTGCTTCTCTATTGTTTCTGTTTGTATCTGAGAAGTTTATTGGAATTGAAGAAATTATCCTTGTTTGAAGCAAACAATAATCTGTTATTGATTTCCTTATACTTGCATCTGGGTTTGGATGGCTTGAATATGAGCTAGGGCTGCCAATTCCTTTTCTTGTAGCAGCATTTGGATCACAAATACCTGCCGACATCCATATAGGCAGTGCTTGACATCCATATAGGTAGTGCTTGTATGTACTGAAAGGGCTGCAAGTTATAATCAGGCCTTGCAATGTTGAATTAGAGGCCTGCGGTTACATTTAAGGCAAAGTCTGTCATCTACAGGGGCGTCTGCAAATTGCAGTGGCTGTGGCAGTTTATTGATGGCCTGGGAACTGATATTTGTACCTGTGTTTGAAGTTCTGAGCCTGCGATTTATTGTTTAGGGGTTGACATCATTTCTTGGGTGGCTGAAAATCTGAAGTTGAATGCCCAGAATTCTGCAAATTACATGGGCAGCTTAATTCTCAGTTAACATCTGTGACTTTCCCCAGGAAAGCAGCTTGTGCATGGGCATTTCATCTAGCTGATAAGAGCAATATGTTGTATCTGCTCAAGAAATTTGACTGGTAAAGTAATAAAAAGTTTAAGGATTGATTTTGCTTTCCCACAGATTGGTAATGTTGAAGATCAGAATTTAGTTATTAACATTTTCCATAAATTTTCAGAGTTAGTGTGTGTTCAGAAAATTCAATAATTTAATGTTCATTTGGCATAAAGAACAATCTGTAATTATTTCCTCACTGTCTGATTTGGCTTGGCCATCACCCGTGATATTACTAACAGTTGCCTTTCCTTTATAAGTGTGGAAATTAGTAATTGAGAATCAGAGAACTTTGGGAGTTCATTTCATTGGTGTCAGAGCTTGTATGCAATGTGTTTGACGAAAAGTCAAACCACTGTATAGTCAACGAAACTTAAGTTTTAATCCAGGCAGGGTTATTTACACAAAATGGACTAGTGATGCATCAAAATTTATTGGCCTAGACAAGGGGGCATTAGATTGATGCAGAGAGAGTTAGGACTTCCTCAAGTTTGATGACAATCTTGTCAAAATGAACAAATTGTTTATGCTTCCCTTAATGCAATAAGCGCAACAAATGGCTCAACTATACAAATCACTCTCCCAATGTTTTCCAAATGGTTTAGGGGCTTTTACTAATCCAACCTGACCAACTGAATCCACTCACAAAGTTCTAAGTGCCCACTGGATAGGAAAACCCCAAATGCTGATCAACTAGGCCTAGAGGGCAATTAGGCCTCCAAAGACAGAAAACTCAACTTTTCTCCAAACTTTTCCTAATGACTTCTAAAAAAATTTCATTTTAGGATACCAATTTGGCCCTTCTTCAACATATCAAAACCCTACTATTTGGTGCTTTGGACCAATCTACTCAATCAGTCAATTGTGACTGATTTTAAGACAAGATAAGCACACATTTACAAAGCAACTATGTCCAACATGTTGGTAAATAGATTGTTCTTTCTAATTCTGACTCTTAAATGCCCAAACTATGAACAATATCTGATTACAAACAGTTGAAAAGTTGCTTTCGAAAAGGCTAACTTTTATCTGAATTAATAGGTACAGCTCCCTATTCTGGATTTGCAATGAATTATGTTTTGTTCCTAAAACTTATATGGGGTGTGTTCTTGACCCAAGAACAAGAGAGGTAAAACGAGCCAGGCCTAAACAGGATCTAACTCAAGCAAGAAGTGATTTCTGAAGAATTGATTAAGTTCGTGAACCCACACATCTTATGAACTCACAAAGCTTAATAACTCAAAACGACATAATAACTAATACTAAACTGATTCAGCTAGAATCTTAGCTACAGAGAAGGAAAGATTAACTAAAGGGAAAAACATCTAACAGATTTCTCTTTGAACATGCAATGACACTACTTATCACATCCGTTCACTACTTCAAAACAGGGGAATGAAACTCCGTTCGTTCCTTGCTTCAATTTAGATAAAAGAGAAAACATGTAATTAAAAACTAACAGAAATGGAACAGAAAATAATTGATACAAAATACCATTCAATTGACTCTGCAACATCAAGTACTTCACACCAAAAAATTCGCCAACCCTTTATTAATCTTTCAATTTCATACATATAGGATTCCGAGATGACCATTACAATAGAAGTTCAATTGGTTCATCTCCTCAAAAGAATGACAAATGGCAAGAAACTAGTTTGTTGTATTATAATGATTACATCAGAAAATGAAAGAGGTGGAATATGAATCACTTTGTCTTCTTTCCCTTTTCAACTTTTGCCCTATAGGCCTTAGCAACAACAATGATTGGGATTAGCTCTTCATGCCTAAGCACGTGTATGTTGGTGTATCTCAAGAGCCACTTAGAATGCTCCCTGGCCAAATCCTTCACAGCATTCAATCGATCTTACAATTCCTCCGTGGCCACATGTATGCATTCGCTGAGTTTCTGGAGTTCCGCAACTCTGTTTTGATTACTAGAGGATACATCCGTCAGACTATCTATGAATTTGGAGAAATTCTTCTACATGACGATTATTCCAATGAGTCCTTTTCCTTTGCCGCTAGTCTACGAATCTGTATGCAATCCCCTCATGAGCTCAAAACCTCTGTCTTGGTCCTTTACTTTATCCTCTGTCTCCTTAAGTCCTTTCTCTACTAACAAGATCATTTCTGATTTGAACTGCATGCTCTGAAGCCATTCGAACAAAGGTTCATCTCCCTTTGGCAAGATTTTTGCTTCGACGGCTTCCTTTGCCTTCATTTGAATAATCATCTTCAGAAGAGAGATACAATCATCACTCTTCACTCTTTCTCTAGCCAAAGTATTTCTATTTGCCAAGATGTTATCCTTCTCTGTTTCTAATCTTAAGATAACATTGCCAATTTGCTCAATAATAGAGACTCCCTCCAATTTGAGCTTCCCAGTCCAGTCCTTACCAATTTGGCCAAAGTGTCTATCTTCTTGAAGCTGGGAGATAAGGACTTGAACTTTGGCAGCAGTAGGATTACTTGTTACTGGCATTCCGGAGATACTTGCCAATGGAATGACCAATTGTCTAATAAATCTGTTCAGCTCTTCTATCTCTCCCTTCATCGTAACCTTTGACAACTTGAGGCTCTCCAGTTGTCCTTCAATTACTTCATTGGTTGACTTCCACAAGCCAACCTTGGTGTCATGTCTGGCCTCTCCAAGATCCACCGAGTGCAGAGTGAAATCATCTGCGGACATATCTTCCATTTGTCCATCCTTGCTGGGCTTCGCAATTTGCATTGTTAGGTGCCTAGTTTCAGGATCTTGTCCAAGGATAGACAAGGTCTTTTGCTTCTTGACCTTACTCAAAGCAGACCCAGAGTGAACTGCAAGAGATAAGGTATCCTTATTTGGAGCACCTTCATCCTTCCTCTTTCTCTTCTTCTCCAGAGTGTCCTCTTACTAGGAATCTGTGCCTATCACCTTGGAGGCCGTCCCAAGTGAGTCTATGTTAAACATCTTCTTCTCGATTGGAGTGATTGCCATCACAATCGAGGGGAAGGGGTTCTTCGAGGCTTGAGAAATGAGCTTGGAAGAGCTCTGGCCTTTCTCCGCCTCTGAGGTTTTCTTAGCTGCCTCATCAGATTCAGTAGATTCATTGCTACTGCTCCTTCCATCTCCCAAATCCACTATCTGCACTGGGGAGCTACTTGGTTGCAGAAGTGTAGCACTTACTTGCGGAACTGGGCTATGATGAGGTGAGGGAATGGGGGTGACATGAGGAGAGGAAACTGAGGTGACAGCACTATCTTTTGGCTCCTCTGTCTTCTTCTTCTCAGCATCAGTTTGGGTTCCAATAACCGGGAGAGAACCATCCTGATAAGTCTTAGCCATAGGGATGTTCTTATCTAGAGGTTGGTCACCTCCCCCTGATGGTTGAGCTAGTCCTTGAGTGATGGCCAAGGTTACACCTGTTGTGCCACCTTGAGAGGAGGAAGGAGTTGCAGCTGTCGGAGAAGCTTGACCTGATGTGCTTTTACTTCTAATTCTCGCAGTAGTCCATTCGACCCACTTTCCAGTTCTTTTGATGATTCGGGCCATCATGATATCTAAGTCTTCCTCAACATTCTTGTAAGGCTCTGAACTGAGAGGAGTGCCTCTTAACTTAGTCAGATATGTATTACTATACATATGTTGCCCATCATCCTCCAATCCTTCAACAACGAGGTTGATATTATATGTTTTTATTTGCTCTACTGTGACCCTGGCTAAAGCACGATCTCGACTTTCAAATTCGTCTTTACAATCTACCCAATAATTTTCAACAGTGGTAATGTGTTTGATCACACTCCCAATCTGCAACACCTCCCTAGCATATCTGTTCGGATCAAACATAGGTCTCAGGACCTCATACATCTCCAATTTGTACCTCATCTCGAACACTTTAAGCATATTCTTTGCATCAAATTAGGACTTGCAACTGAAAGCTCCTACTTTCATAGGGAACTCATATCCCTTCTTCAAGCTCCCGCTCAGCACGTTCACTTGGATTGCTTGCCTCACAATCTCGATCAACACGATCATGTCGCTCAGATATCTGGGCAGCTTCAAGGGGAATCCATTGAAAGCTGCAAGGCGCAAATACGAGAAAGATGAGAACTGGATAAAATAGCTTCCGAACTGGCTAATAGCCGCCATTGCCTCTGGGCTGAATCTCCTCTCTGGGCATCCCTGAAGCTCCCTGCAAATTCTCATAGTGAATGCATCATTAACTTTGACATATTCCGCATAACTATTTTGCAATTGCAAACATGGATAGAACTCATAACACTTCACATCATCCAAAAAAATTTCTATCCTTGGGAGGCCCGGCCATAACTGTAGAGAAGCTAGCATGTAAATTAGAAAGGGAAACATATAGAAGGTGTTGTAGAACTTTGCGGCGCTAAGAGCATTGGAAAGATTTTCGCTTACCTCATGAGCCCAGTCAATATATTGAGTATCTGAACAGATAATCTGTACCAAAAAGAAATATTGTTCAACAAAATTTAGAGCTTCTACCTCACCTTTCAGTCTATACAGGAGAACTAGAATGTCTACAATCTCGGGTTTGAGATTGGTACCAAAAAGGGTCTTAGGGACCTTATTCTTTGGCGCTCCATGGCTTTTGAAACCAAGACTGCATCATCTCTTTCCTCCAGACCATCTTCTTAGCATCTGTATTCTTGTCTACAACGTTTTATCACTTTATGATAAAACAAGATTTAAACAAGTTGTAATACTATTGCTTCATCAGTTTCTTGGAGGTTGTGGCCTTTAGAGGTAGTTGCCTCATTTTGATGAGGTTGAAGCCTACTTTTTGTTAAGAAGGTTGGAGCCTTGGATGTACTGGGTTAGAGCCCACATTTGCAGTGATTAGTGATACCGTGGCTTTAACTTTTTACCCAAAAGGGTTTCCACAAGATAAATCCCTGTTTCTTTGTTTCCTTTGTGTTCATTTAGTTGCATTCTTATCAAGATGGATGTAATCCTTTGTGTTCATTTAGTGAACACAAAGGATTACAAAAGAAACAAGATAAGATGGATTACAATTCTTATCAAGTTGAAACCAAGACTGCATCATCTCTTTCCTCCAGACCATCTTCTTGTGCGTAGGATGAGTGCATGTGTTTTGTGGACCAAAGACAAGAAGTTTTTGGGCATTCATTCTGAAGTGATTTTGATGGCTTGGGTGAGTTAAACATAGGGTGTAAACAAGGGATTACACACTCAGTGAGATAGGCATATTTTTAAGGCAGAAGGAGGTCTATTGCAACGGTGTGAAGAGCAGATCATTTGTGTGTGAGATCTGATAGAGGAAGTTCGTCTGCCGCACTTGTGAACTTGACTGTATTGTATGTTGCCTCTATTTATATTTTTGGTGTGAATAGGTGTTTTACCTAACTAGTGCATCTAGTGGGTCATATTTACATGTTTCCTAGGTCCTAGAAGCTTTAATTGTCTTGATGAGACCTTATCGCATTTATGTCTTGTTACTTATTTTGTGTCAAGGGATTAAGACACATTTCATGATCTTGCCTAATCCTAAACCCTAGCTTTACTACATAAAGAAGGTACTTCTCGCATTGTAAATTATCTTGTGCGTCATAGTCATATAGTATTCTTCATATGGAGGGAATAATAGCATCTACTCTTGTTGCTTCAATCTTGTCTTCGTGGAATTTATTTGCTGTTACAAATAAATGATATTGGGTGCTCACTTTGATATTCTATCAAAGCATGAGTGACTCCAACATGGTATCAAAGCTAAGCTTCAGCTCCACATGGTATAACAGAAATTATTTTGTCAAAATAAATGAATAAATGTGTGTATTTGTTTCCAGCAAGCAATTTATTTTAATTTTTACTATAGTCATTTTTTACTGTAGGTAAAAATAAAAACATTTAACTACACATTCGTAGCAAGAAAAATCAAATCGCAATTCAAAGTGTTTGTAGACCTGTGTAGATTTGGTCCGCATATGTGTTAGCTTCTTTTGTTATTGGCATTAAGCACATTTTTCCTTAGCGCTAGCTCTCACCCACCCAACCTAGAACTTAAGGTTTAACACAACAACCACCATACTTAGAGGTTGTGCCACTGATAAACCTCCCTTCAAATGCGTTAGTTAATTCATGAATTGATGGAGTTTTTTTACACAATTGAAGCCACAAACAATCTCCATCAAGCCTCCCTTGTGCCACCAACAATCCACTCCAGCTCCACCCCTCTACTCAACCTACCATCCTTGACTACCCAGCTACCCACTCTTGTTCACATGGGCCACCAATGGGGGCTTAAAAAGTTTGCTTTTTTTGTCAAGTTAGCCAAATCGAGAAAATTGTAATGTCCCCACTACTAGGGTTAGCAAAAACCTACAAAGTAAATGTCAAAATCATAATAATAACAAATCTCACTATACTATTCTACCCTCTATCTTAACCCTAACCTTAAGAACCTCTATAGATCAGATTTCCTAACCCTTTAGTTAATCGGCCAATCTTCTCTAGAGTGCACCCCTTAAGATTCTTCTTGGACAGAACATCCTTTATCCAAGGCCAATCACATATGCATATGTTGACATCATCAAAATATTATGGCCATTATCCATTTCTCATCTAGTTGTTCATACAAGTTACTTGTTACATCCCCTATTTTGCTTAGTTCAAAATATTTTATATAGCTATTGATACCCATGCAAAGTTGAGTTGAATGGTTAAATTAGTTGTTCATTATGGTTTCATGTGAAATTGAAGTGTTGGTTATTCATTGTGATTCATGAGAATTGGAAATATTATTTATCATTATGATGTTACATGAATGGAAAATGGTTTAGCTAAATAACTAAGTTGCACGGGTACCTCCCGCACCCCCCCCCCCCCCCCCGCCCCCCCCCCCAAGAACCTAAAAAAGTTCGAACCAATTTGAACTACGGGTCTAGTTCGAACTTGGTATGACCAGGGTGCAATTTTTGCACTGTTGGTTCGATTGGGTTCGAACTAGGTTCGAACCTGATCAAACCAACTCCGTATTTTCAAACCTTGTTTGAACCCGCAACGAACTGGGCCCCGCGAACGACTGGAAAAGTGTATTTTGAGCAAGATTTAATTGTTTTTTGGCATCCATGAAACCTAAAAGTTGTTATGAATTGCTTTGGTGCCCTCTCATTGTCATTTTATGTTTCTAAACATGTTATTTTGTCTTAAGGGAGAGCACATAAGTTTTTGAGCAAGCATCTGGTTGTCAAGGAGGAGTTTGAAGATTGATTTTTTGGTGTTCTTCAAGTGTTTGTGCATCATTCATACACATTTGCAAGCTTGCAATGGCTGGAAAAGGTAAGATCTTATTCCGTTTGCTATTGTTTTTGTTCTAGTTTTTTCATTTTTCCATTTCTCTTTCAATCTTCATATGTTCTTGTCCATTATTCCAAAATTTGTCATTTTCTTGAATATAAATTATGAACATGTATCTAATTGATTGCCATAGAGAAAGGAATGTCATCTACCTCTTCATCAATAGGCAACATCGAACAAAGAATGGAACCCAACTCTGATTCTCCCCTATGGAAGTATGTAGACATTATAAAACCCCTTCCAAGAGGTGGTGAATTCTGTTGGAGATGTCGGGGATGTGGTGTAGAAAGAAATAGTTCTTATTATCGTGTGGTGGATCATTTATGTGGTTACACTGGAAGAGGAATCAGGAAATGCCCTGGCAAAAAAGGTGCCCCTATACCAAATCAAATTGTGTTAAAATATATTGAAGAGCATGAAGCAACAAAAGAGAGAGGACACAGGGCAACAGAACTCAGTAGCAATACAAGTAAAAGTAAAAGAGCAAAGGGAATGCAGCCCCCCCAGATGTTATAGTACAAGACCATCCTTTCTTTAGTGCCGCAGCGGACACTGACACTAAATTTGTCCCCCTTGTAACAAAAGAAACGGGCCACTAGAAACTACTTTTCAAAATAAGGGTCAAGAAATTGTTGACATTAAGGTGGGAAGGTGCCTATATACAAATGGGTTGTCCTTTAATGTTGTCCGCACTCCATTTTGGAAGGACATGTTGAGGGGTGCCAATGAAGCTCCAAAAGGGTATCGTGGCCCCGGGTATGAGAAAGTGTGCACCACCTTGTTGGATGAAGAGGTCCAACGGATTGAAGATCAATTGAAGCCCATAAGGGACTCATGGGTTGAGACAAGGGCGACAACTGTTTCAGATGGTTGAAAGGATTCCAGGAACCGTCCCTTGATCAATGTCCTTGCGGTGTCCCCTAAAGAGGCAATGTTTCTAAAAGTGGTGGATTGTGAGGGCAAAGTAAAAGATGGGCCATTTATTGCTGATATCCTAATTGAGGCCATTGAACAAGCGGGTGCAAGAAACGTTGTCCAAGTCATAATGGACAACGCAAAGAATCGTAGAGCAATAGGTTTGTTGGTTGAATCACGTTATCAACATATCTTTTGGACACCTTGTGCAATCCATTCACTCAATTTTATGCTACAAAAGATTGGGAACCAAATTGAGTGGATCAAAACAATGTATGAAGAGGCTGAGGACATACAAATGTTTGTCACAAACCACCACATGACTCAATCTATTTTTAGAAACTACTCAAAATTGGAGCTATTGAAGGTAAATGAACTTGAACTTAAGTTAGTAATTTAATTTTTAATATTTGACAATTTCTGATTTTTCATATATTACTTGTGCAATGTGTATAATTTTCAAAAATATGTATCTAATAGTTGTGTTTTGCTCTAATTTGTGTCACAGGTTATTGAGACCCATTTTGCATCACATATAATCGTCTTAAAACAACTTGTGCAAGTGAAAGATGCACTTCAAGGTATGGTAATCAGCCATAGTTGGGGTGTATGGAAGCAAAAGAACACTAAAAAGGGCGAACAAAATTAAGGATAGGCTATTGGCTGAGTCATAGTGGGAACGTGTGGAATATCTCCTTAAGATCACCGAGCCTATTATGAGCATGCTTAGGTACGCTGACATGGATAGGCCTTGCCTTGGAGAGATCTATGATGACATAGACTCAATGCTTGAGAAGATCAAGCAAGTTAAGTAAGAGAAAGAGCAAGATCCGCAAGAGACCTTTTTCAAACAAGTGCAAAAAATTATTTTTGAAAGATGGAACAAAATCACCACTCCATTACATTTGCTTGCCTATGCCTTGAACCCCAAATACTATAGCTCACAATATTGTAATCTACCAGGAAGGTTGCCACCATATAGAAATATGGAAGTGTTTGACGGGTACCAGGCAGCATTTAAAAGAATATTGCCTGATGATCATATAAAAGATGTAATCATGGATGAGTTCATAGAGTTTGTCAATGCTAGAGGTCTAAGTAATGATGCTCTTCGTCGTCAATTCAAGAAGGATGCTCATGGTTGGTTGTACCTCCATGGCCGAAAATTTCAAACATTGCAGCCCCTTGCAATCAAAGTTATATCACAAGTTTGTTTTATTTTTAAAAAATTAGATCACTTTCTCTTCAAAAGAATCATGACTAGAAAGTGATTTTAATTTTTTTATAAGATTGAATTAATTCTTTTTTAATTGCTTACCCTATGTTGTCTTTATAGGTTGCTACTTCTTCTGCATCAAAAAGAAATTGAAGCACCTATTCTTTCATCCACTCGGTGAAGCGCAATAGGTTGCAATCAAAAAAAGCAGAGAACTTGGTATTTGTACATAGAAACTTGCGCCTTCTTTCGCACAAGAGTCAAGAATACAGAGAAAGGGAGACAAAGAAGTGGGATGTAGGTGCAGAGATTGCGGACTTGGATGCTTCCACTACTCAGCTTACAATTGATGATTTTGATGACTTTGAAATCAAAACCATTGTTGATTTTGCTGCTGATCCCATTGGCCTTGGCGCAAATAATACCGAAGAAGAAGAAGATGAAGATTGAAGACCATAGAACTAAGAATATTAATAGATTTTCATTCCATTAGTTAAACAATGAACGTGAAACATTGATACTTGAACTTGATATTTTAAATGTTTTGAATCTTTGATGTTGAAGTTGATTGAACTATGTTACTATATGATGGTATGATCACTTTGATTACAAGTTTAACTGTTTATGGTGTTTTATAGTTTTTGTTGTTTAAATGTGTTTATGCTCCTATGCTACATTCTAATTTTAACTCATGCTTCATAAAAGTGTGTATATATATAATAAATTTTACATGTTTTTGTACTAACGAATACAAACGAACCCAAACCCCTTTCCAAAATTTTGTCAAACTTGCGAACCGGTTCTCGAACTTTGAACTTGGAACCGAACTCGAACCAACAACTTAGCTAAATAATTATTTGATTTTGATTAAATGATTTGGAATATGTTATTACCTTGGTAAATTTCCCTTTTGCAAGAACACGATGGGGGGGAGCATTGCCAGAGAGGGAAATGGGCATGACAACACCAACCTACCATTGAGCAAACAAGGATGAGTCCTAAACCACCATGGCCGAGGGAAAACGGACTAGCCAAGCAAGAGTATACCAAGTGATCACCATGAGCTAACTGGGTTGACAAACTTAATAAGATAATGAAACGAACAACTAAGAACAACTGTTACCTTTATGCTATGGATCGACTTCAAGGCTTCCATGTTATGTCAAAGAAGTTCTAGTATACTGAGACCATGGTACTTACACGTACTTATACATGTACATATATATACATATATATGCGTATATTCAAATGTGAGTACATAAATGTATACGTTTACATAAAATATGATGTAGACACAAAAATATGTATATTTAGAATACTATGTATATGTATGCATATGTGTACATACATATACAAATATATGTAGATACAGATGGTGTCATTATACTAAAGCATTAGAAGCAATTTATTATCTCCAACTTATGTCAATGTTTTTAATATTATATTCATCGGCCCTTATAATATTATTTTCCATTGGCATTTTATATGTGGCTTGGAATATTCAAATCAACAATGTGACTTATAGTCGCCACCTTTCAGTGATCTTGCCCATAACTCCATTCTGGAGATATAACTTAGGAAACGGAGCATGGTTAAGGAACGCAAAAGATTAGTAAGACATTTTCATATATCTGCGACTGGTTGTTCTCTTCATGTGATTTATTTCCTTTTGAGCAGATCCCAACTCTCTATCTTTTTCTATACCTATGATATATTCCTCTAGCAACAGTAAGCCATTCCAAGCCTCCTTCTACTTCAGCTATTACTAGCGATCATAGCTAGAGCTCGAAGATTGATTAATACAGTCAAGGAGCCATGCTAGGCATTTGCGAGATTTTAATAGCAACAGGTGGCATACCTCTATTTTACAAGCCAAGTCATGCATCTATCTGCATTTCTTTTTTTCCATTTATTATGATTGAAAACTCTGAGATTCAAGCTAGTAGCAAGAATGAATTATTTTCTTTAAATTATCAATAGAGTCGGACGAACTAAGATCCATGTTTGAATGATTTGTTTATATAAGTTAAAGTAAACGGTTCAATTGCTTTTGTACATGCAATCAATCCAATTTATCTATAGATTATCATGATTTCTTTTCAAAACTTAAAATAATTGGGCAAGAATACCTACTCTATGCAATTCTTATATAGGGGTATAATCCATGTGCCTCTGAGATAAGACGAGGTACCATCAGAGAGTTAATGATATTGTTTATGAAATGCCATGAACATTTTGTATATATAATTGTTATAAGCCCAGGTTAGGCAAAGAATTCTTGTCTGGAATAAACAGAGTTTAAACAAGAATCATGAACAGCCACACCAGGATTCATCAATGATGACTAGACGACGGTGTAGGTTGATAACATTGATTTAAGAAATAACTTGCAAGACAAAAGGGTGGAAACTAGTACAACACTAAACAGTAAATGAATATAAGAAAAAATGTTAAACTGAGTCATCTCATGGTCGTCAAAGGGTATAAGTCTTGTTATCAAATCAAGCGGTGGGTGATTGGGCACATAGTGTCCATGTAAATCCCTAGCTAGGGTAGATTTAATGGCTTATAATACTGCTATGATCACTAGAGGTCAGGATAGCTTGTAGTTGGATGGATAGGTTGTTAAAAGGAGTTCACTGCCTAGCTGACTATGAAGTTGACACTCTAACACCAGGATGCTCAATGGCAAGACAAGGGTGTTCCCATACCTGTTCCCTTGCAGGGAGGGCCTTTCTCAGTTGAGATTGTGTGGGCATACTTAATGTTCATGGTTGAGAGGTTAAGCCTCTGACAATGCTTCTCCTCTCCACCAAGTGCTAGGACTTGCTCAACACAGAATGAATCTACACCTATGTCTCCTTCATTTATCGGGTATTTTACTTTTGTATATTTTTCAAGTTTAGTTGAAATATGTTAAGTTAGTTGTTAATCTTTTTCATGTTTTCAAGCAGTTAAATCAGTAATGAAATTAATCTTTCCTTCATAAAATAAATTATCTATAATTCAATTAATATGTTATAATCGTTAATCTCTTTCATATAAATGTA
Organism: Cupressus sempervirens; assembly: GCA_028749045.1. NCBI lineage: Eukaryota > Viridiplantae > Streptophyta > Pinopsida > Cupressales > Cupressaceae > Cupressus > Cupressus sempervirens. The sequence continues at coordinate 649,130,472 of CM053792.1, read as the reverse complement.
TAAAGTACCTATTATAACTATCTTTCATGTATGTGAACATGGTAAGTAACGAAATCACTATTTTATTAATTGTTATTCATGGTTAGGAAAATAGCTTGTTACATATGGTATCATAGCTCTGGGTTTGACATTGAACCGTGGGCTCATCATTGCCTTCAAAGAGACTGAAAATGTAATGTTGAAATGGGACAGAATGAAAACCCAAACCACACCTCGAAAGAAACCCCACCATCCTATATTCTTCTTTCTAATAGAGAACATGCCAAGATTTGATTACTCCTATTGTTCCACACCTAGACATGGTGAGACTCTAGCTCATGCCTTGCATCGGACCAAGGACGAAAGAGTCACGTGGACTCCTGCCAATAAGGCAATTATGAGAACCCAACTTATCCAAATTTGGAATGCCAAACAAACTAATCCACTCATGATTTATCATGTACCTTGTAAAGGGCAAGATAAACCCAAGGAAGGAAACTGACAAAATACCCAAGAATAGGGTGTCTGATTTCCTTAAGAAATTATGTTAGATTATCTCTTTATACCCTCAAAAGAGGGATATTATTTGTAAATAAGTGTGGTTGCAATTGCAACAGGCAAAAAGAACTCTATCTTGTTTTTTTTTTTTTAAATAATGAAAACTAATGGCATTTTTGTAGTTAATCCATCTTTTCTTTTGAGCAAACAATTACTATCATGTCCTCTTTCATTCAGATGATAAACATATTAATGTAAACATAATATTGATAAATGAACCAATTGTACATTTCACAAAAACAAAATATACACTATGACAAACAACGGGAACAATGACCTTATAGAGAATGAGGTATCCAATGAGGCCAACCCTCAGGATTCCATGGACCTGTTGGTCCAAGTCTTATGAGAAACTCAAACCAAAATGGAAAATGTGGAGAAAGGGATAAATGAATTAGCAGCCCACCTTGGGCTAAGATAGGAAGATACTCACTCCTCGCCTCCTCCAAGAATTGAGCAAGACTTATTTGCTCACAATGCACACAAAAACAGGCCTCCTTAACACCATCTGAAAAAGCAAAAGAAACAAGAAATAGTCAGTGATTTGTCTGCTGATATTAAGAAGACTAAACCCCTTATATTTTCAGGATCTAAATTTGATGAAGCCACTAAGGCATGGTTGATGGAAATAGAGCAATATTTCGAAATTTATAAGTTTCTCTAAATCCTCCAAGGTGGTTTGGGGAATCTACCATCTTTCTGGGGAAGCAGCGACATGGTGGTGAAACACCAAAATAGAATTGAACATTAAAACTACCGACATCACTTGGGTTAGGTTTGTCAATATCTTCAAGAACCGATGGCTACCACAAACCTTCTCTGATCAAAAGTTATTAGACTTCCAAAACCTTAAGCAAGGGGACCTAACAGTGCATGGCTATTGGGAAAAGTTCAATCAACTGTTGAAATATGTTCCTACCTATCCAGAAGATATGAACCTAAAGGTTAGGAAATTTTTCATGGGACTGAACAACACAATTGGGGAGTAGTAGATGTACTAGCACCTAGAACCATGGAAGAAGCTCTTGAAAGGGCCATCCATTAAAAACAGGAAGTAAGGATGGATGACTCCATCCGAGATAATAAAAGAAAGGCCAACTGGAACGCCACTAGTCCTGAATCAAGGACTCACAGAAAGAACTTTAAAAACTTTTAAGTCTAACAAATCTGAATTCAAAGGGAACAACGGTAAAGACTCAAAGGGAAATTCTAGCGGTAACAATGGTAACAGGGGAAATAAGAGAAAAGGACCAGCCAAAGGTTGTTTCACTTGTGGCGGAGACCACTATGCCAACGATGTCCTAACAAAGGAACCCCTAACCAGCAAGCACGACTTCCCTTACCTTCTCTACAAGTGGTCTTTCAGCAGAATATTCATGCAGCATTATAAAACCGCCAAACAAAACAGCAACTAGACCCCATAGAAACTCCAAGTAAGATTTATGGAAACCACATTTCTATTTTAATTGATACTAGAAAGACGAAATGTTTAATATCCCCTAAATTGTTGAGTAGATTTCCAAAAAGAACTAGATTTATGGCAAACCCTTGGACTGTTGAATACGAAAACCAATCAAAGGTTCGGGTAGATCAATGTTTGTTTGAGGCTCAAGTAGACTTCCCACATTTCTCTACTAAGGTTAACCTGTATGTAGCGCCTCTAGGGTCCGATGACATTTTCATGGGAATAAATTGGCTTAGCGAACATAGGGCGAAGGCAAATGTCTTGCAAAGACAGTAGATTTTCTAGATGACTGAGGGAATCCTATGAACATTCAAGGAATATTGCATCAAGTAAAACCACATCAGATATCAGCTATGCAACTTAAGAGATATAGAAGAAAAGGGTGTGAAATATTTGCCATAAAAATAGAGGATCTAAGGGAACCACTAGAAACCACATATCAGGATGATTATATCTTGGAAGATGGGGAGATTAGAGAAAAAATAAAAGAATCCTTTGTAGAAAGATACTCTTATCCTAGGAATTATAAGGATGTATTTCCAAAGGAACTGCTTGGCTTACCCCTTTCTAGAGTATTTGATTTTACCATAAACTTGGTGCCTAGAGCGAACCTATATCAAGAGTACCATAGCGGATGATCACTACTGAATTAATATAATTACAAGTACAATGCCAGGAAGTATTGGATAAGAAGCTCATCCGACCTAGTGTTTCACCTTGGGGAGCCCCAATGCTATTTGTTAAGAAAAAATGATGGAACTATGAGGCTGTATAGACTATACAATGCTTAACAAGGTCACCATAAAAAACAGATATCCATTTCCCCAGATTGATGATCTATTTGACCAAATGAGAGAAGCAACAGTGTTTTCAAAAATTGATCTTAGACCAGGTTACCACCAACTTCAGATTGAGGAAGACATTCATAAGACTACGTTTAGAACCTATTATGGACACTATGACTTCACATTTTTGTCCTTCGGGCTGACTAATGCCTTGCTTTGCATCTTTTATGAATCTCATGAAAAGTATATTCCAGCAGGATTGTTAAGACAAGTTTGTGTTGGTTTTCATTGATGAAATTCTTATCAACTCTCTGAATGAGGAGCACCAAAAACACCTTAAGATAGTTTTACAAAGATTGTGTGAGCATAAGTTGTATGGGAAGTTATCTTAGTGCTCCTTTATCAAAAAAAAAATGACATCTAGGGCATATTATCTCAGCAAAAGGAATTGCAGTAGACCCCACCAAGATCAAGACAATTGAAGAGCGGTCGATACCACATGACTTGGAATTAGTGGCTATTGTCCATGCTCTACAAATGTGGAGACACTACCTTATTGGGAAACCATTTGAACTCAAATCTGACCATCATGGATTAAAGTACATATTCACTCAACCCAATCTTAATGCTCGCCAAAGGAGGTGGTTAGAGTTCTTAGTAGACTATGATTTTGAGATCAGTTATATCAAAGGTAAGGAAAACCAAGTAGCTGACACCTTAAGCAGGTGGACACATTTCAGCTGTTGTAGCCATAAATACTGGACTTAGGGAGAAAGTAATTCAGTGTCTACCAGGAGATGGGTTCTATAATGAAGTACGTCGAGTACTGCAAAGGGATCCTCAAGATATTAGATATGAAGGGTACTGACTAGAAAAGGATGGACTCCTGAGATATAAGGGCAAGATGTACATACCTAAGGACTTAGAAATTCGGCAATTTTGGAGAAATCCATGCCACTCCTTACTCAGGCCACCGTGGAGTAACTAAAATGTTGGCCGAAATAGAATCATTATATTTTTGGAAAGGCATTAAGAAGGGAATAGTGGTATGGCAGGTTGCCTCGAGTGTCAGAGGGTCGAGGCTGAGCACAAATACCCAGTTGGGCTATTACACCCAAATGAAGTTCCATCCTGGAAATGGAAAATAATCACTATGGATTTCATCCAAGGATTACTAGTGACCAGAAATATACATAATACCATCCTCATGGTGGTGGATCAATTAACAAAAGTAGAACATTTTATTCCGGGAAACTTAACTGATGGGGCACCAGAGATTTCCCATAAGTTCGTAACAGAGATTTTCAAACTTCACGGAGTTCGAGAAAAGATTATATCAAACAAAGATGCTAGGATCTAGATTTTGAAAAACTCTATTTTTTGTCTTGGGGACAAAACTGAATATCAGTTCAGTCTACCACTTTGAAATCGACAGCCAAACAAAAAGAGTAAACTAGGTACTAGAAGACCTCTTGAGAGTATATTGCATGGATCAACAATATCAATGGGAAATGTATCTTCCTCTGGTTGAATTTGCTTTCAATAACTCATATCAATCTACTATTAAAATGACACCTTTCGAAGCTATGTATGGACGCAAGTGTTGAAACCCTATAAGTTGGAACAAGATTGAGGATCAAATTATTGTTGGGCTAGAGATGCTTCTAGAGATGGAGGAACAAGTAGTTCAAATCTGTTAGAGGTTGAAGGAGGCAAATGACTGACAAAAGAGTTATGCAGATGCAAAGAGGACTCCGAAAGAATTTTTAGTAGGAGAAAAGGTTCTCCTGAAAGTAAAACCCCAAAAAAGTATCATCAAGTTTGGTAGAAATGTCAAGTTAGCCTCAAGATATGTGGGATCATCAATCTTGTAGCCTACAGAATTGCTCTACCTCCAACCCTTGCCAAGATGCATAATGTGTTTCATGTATCTTATCTTAAGAAATATATAGCCAACCACAAACATGTTATTGATTGGAATCTCTTGCAGGTACAAGATCCTAGGGTGGTGGAAATAGAACCACTCAGAGTACTCGAGGTGCATAAGCTCATCTTTCAAATTTGAGATATCACTCAGTTCAAGGTCCAGCAGGACCAATATGCTGAAGTGAATGCCGCTTTGGAAGATTATGATGAAATCTTCTAGAAATTTACACATCTTTTTCCAAAAAATTGAATTGTGGATTTAAATGAATAAATTGTGATTTGAATTGAAACATGATTTCATGCTGCTATATATATATATGTATCAATTGCATCTTTTAATTCAAATATTCTTTGTGTTTTTAATTGCAAAGTTCATCGAGGATGATGAAACACAAGGGGGAGGGTATGTTAAATCCCCTATTTTGCTTAATTTCAACATATTGTATATAGCCATAGGGACTTCATGCAAAGTTGAGTTGAATGGTTAAATTAGTTATTCATTATAGTTTCATGTGAAATTGAAGTATTTCTTATTCGTTATGATTAATGAGAATTAGAAATATTGTTTATCGTTATGATGTTACATGAATGGAAAATGGTCTAGCTAAATGATTATTTGATTGTGATTAAATGATTTGGCTACGTTATTTCCTTGGTAATTTTCCCTTTTGCAGGAACATGACGAAGGGGGGGAGGGGGAGGAAGCATTGTCAAAGAAGGAAATGAGCATGAGGGCACCAACCTACCATTGAGAAAACAGGTATGAGTCCTAAACCACCATGTCCAAAGGAAAACAGACTAGGCAAGCAAGAGTATACCAAGAGATCACCATGTGCTAACTGGATTGAACACTTAATAAGATAATGAAACGAACAACTAAGAACAATTGTTACCTTTATGATATGGATCGACTTCAAGGCTTTCATGTTATGTCAGACATGTTTTAGTATAATGATACCATGGTAGTTACACATACTTGTACACGTACATATATATATATATATATATATATATATATATATATATATATATATATATATATATATATATATATATGCGTATATTCAAATGTGAGTACATGAATGTATACATTTACTTAAAATATAACATATACACACAAATATGTATATTTAGAATACTACGTATACGTATGCGTGTACATATACAAATATATGTAGCTACAGATGGTGTCATTATACTAAAGCAATGGAAGCAATTTATTATCTCCATTTAATGTTTTTAATATCATTTTCATCGGCCCTTTTAATATAATTTTCCATCGGCCTCTAATATGTGGCTTAATATTCAAATCAAGAATGTAACTTATATTCGCCACCTTTCAATTATCTTGCCCGTAACTCTATTCTAGAGATATAACTTGAAAAACCAAGCATGCTTAGGGCACGCAAAAGATTAGTAAGCCATTCTCATATATCTGTGATTAGTTCTCTTCATGTGATTTCTTTCTTTTTGAGCAGCAGCCTGTCATCCCAACTCTCTATCTTTTTCTATACCTACGATAAATTCCTCTAGCAACAGTAAGTCGTTCCAAGCTTCCTTCTACCTCATATATTACCAACGATCGTAACGACAACTGTAAGATTGATTAATACAGTCAAGGAGCCCTACCAAGCATTCGCGAGTTTTTTACAAGAGGTGTCATACCTCTGTTTTACAAGCCAAGTCATGCATCTATCTACATTTCTTTTTTTCCATTTATTATGATTGAAAACTCTGAGATTTAACCTAGTCCCAAGAATGAATTATTTTCTTCACATTATGAATAGAGTTGGACGGACTAGGACCTATGTTTGAATGATTTCTTTACATAAGTTAAGTAAACAGTTTGATTGCTTTCGTACATGCAATTAGTCCAATTTATCTATTATAGATTATCATGATTTCTTTTCAGAACTTAAAATAATTGGGCAACAATGCCAACTGTGTGCAATTCTTATACAGGGTTATAATCCATATGCCTCTAAGGTAAGATGAGGCACCATGAGAGAGTTCATGATATTTTTTATGAAATGCCATGAACATTTTTTATATATAATTGTTATAAGCCCAAGTTGGGAAGAGAATTCTTCTCTGGAATAAATAGAGTTTAAACAAGAATCATGAGCAGCCACATCAAGATTCATCAAGGATGACTAGCAAGGTTGAGATGAAGGGTGTAGGCTGATAACATTGATTTGGGAAACAACCTGCAAGACAAAAGGGAGGAAAACTAGTACAACACTAAACAGTAAATGAATATAAGCAAAGAAGTTAAACTAAGTTAGCTCACAGCGGTCAAAGGGTATAAGTCTTGTTCTCAAGTTGAGCAGTGTGTGATCGGGCACATAGTGTCCATGTAAATCCTTGGCCAAGGTAGGTTTAGTGGCTTATAGTGCTGCTATGATCACTAGATGTTAGGATAGCTTGTAGTCGGATGGATAGGTTGTTGAAAGGAGTTCATTGACTAGCCGGTTGGGAAGTTGACACTCTAACACCAAGATGCTAAGTGGCAGGATAGGGGTGTTCCCATGCCTATTCCTATGTAGGGAGGGTCTTCCTCGGTTGAGATTGTGTAGGATACTTAGGGTCCGTGGTTGGGAGGTTAAGCCTCTAACAATGCATCTCCTCTCCACCTAGTCCAGAACTTGCTCAACACAAAACGGAACTACACCTATGTCTCCTTCATTTATTGGGTATTTTACTTTTGTATATTTTTCAAGTTCAATTGAAATATGTTTAGTTAGTTGTTAACCTTTTTCATGTTTTCAAGTAGTTAATTGAGTAATGAAATTAATCTTTCTGTCATGAAAGCAATTATCTAGAATTCAGTGAATCTGTTATAACTGTTAATCTCTTTCATATGAATGTATAAAGTTACTGTTATAACTATCTTTCATGATTGTGGACATGGAAAGTAACGTAATCACTGTTTTATTAATTGTTATTTAAGGTTAGGAAAATAGATTGTTACATTACTAATCTCTCGCATTGGCACAATAGTCATTCATATGAGGATTTGATCATGTACTGACACTAGGAGATTCCATTTATCACTCATCTAGCCATTCATATGGGGTTGTACTAATCTCTCACACTAGCACGATATTCATTCATACAAGGGTTGCACTAACCTCTCACACTAGCACTATGAGATTTCACCTATTACTCATCTAGCCATTCATACAAGGTTGCAATAATCTCTCGCACTGGTACGATAGCTATTCATATGAGGATTGTACTAACCTCTCATATTGGCACTATGAGATTCCATCTAGCCATTCATATAGAAACAACTACAAACTCTACACTAGCACATATAGATGTGAGCATAGTCCCTAGATTGGCACTATGGAAAATTTCTTAAATCTATAAGGAATTATAATGACATCTTGCAATACAGCAATTCATTATTCATATTTAATATAATATCAAGTATTAAACATCATTCTTTGAATATTTACTATAATATTCCAATCTTGACAGAGGAAGCACCTATAGTTTTCCTAGTCGTGAAAAAGGGACTCGTCTCTATAGGTGGATGTGTAGTTCATACAGTGTAGGTAGGACTAGGAGAATAAATGTTCACGTACAGTGAAATGTTTTCGCTGTACAGCGTGATTTATGTATAGCGCATGATGTGAGGTATGTAATGAACAATGGAGGGAGTTGATGACCATACGGTGGAAGAGATTGGTAGGCACACGGTGAGAGAAATCATGGATGTATGGTGAGAGGCGTGGGTGTACGATGGAACAAGGGAGTGGCATACAGAAGATTTTGGGCAGCGTACAATAGTTCTCTGAGGTGTCATACAGAGACTTGGGAGAACCATTATGAAGTGGGGGTCGAACTCAACAGAGGGAATTGGAAAGGTAGGGGTTGTTGAGAACCAATGCAAGCTACACAAGAATACAGTGCATAGAAGAATCCACAACAATGCATAAAATTGTATGTTGAGCATAGATGAGTAGGATTTGTCCCATAAACAATTATATTTACAGACAAAGATGGTGATCCAATTTGCGAGATCTGAGCGAAGTAATACAAAGAACAAAATAGGGTGAGGAAGTCCACTAAGACCATGACAGCCAAGTAGGGAAGGTCTTGTAATTTCGAAATGGCGAGATACACAGAGCTCCAACAGGAGTTCGCAATACAAATAAATAAACCAAGTCGCATACCTAAACAACTCAACCTCGACGGACATATCTACCCCATCGAGGTAGAAACTATGTGCTAACAGAAGACACAACAAACTCCTACGGAATAAAATAAGATAGAAATGGGTCCAAAGTATGCTAAATCAATCGGCCCCATAAACAAATTTTAATATCTCATTTATTTTATGAAGGAAACATTACGTTTACCACTTTCTATATATTATAGATGGATATGTATATGTATGTATGCTTTGGTACTTATTTGTATACCTACCATATATCTATATAAGAAAATTAAATAATATATTTCATACATAATAAAGTGAAAAGGAAGCTTATACAAATATAATTACTATAGTATATGTAAATTAATTTATAATATCTCAAATGACCCTTACCTCCACTTAACTTGGTGGAGATTCCCCCTAATCCTTTTTGCAATGTTTCGTTTATTGTTAATGTCCTTTACTTAGTTCCTTTCTAAGTCCACTGATCCTTTTCTTTTACCTCTTTATTTTAAATGTCTGCTTATTTATGTATTAATTGGTCCCTCCTCCTTTTCAGATATCATATTGTTTTTTTCTATATCCCCCATGGCTGGCTTAATTTCTTTTCATCTTATCTCTATCATGCCAATGTGGATTGAATAGGGTTGGCCTTTGCTGACATCATCCTTCATCTTTGCGTCCGCGTAAGAAGACCTTTCCACTCATCTTGCAATGTTGTTGCTTATTTTCATTGGTGAGTTTTGATTGGGATGTTAACGTGGCCACCTCTTCTTGTTCCTTTATTAAATATGGTGGTATTACCACCTTACGACATTTAGAAAAGTCATCTCATAATTATATCCGTCCCTTGATTTATTGAATGATGTTTTTAAATGATAATTGCCTTTTCAATTAGGAGCGTTATTCTCCTTTTTACTTACATAATACTATTTATTATTTTAATAATGATAACCAGTGATCATATTGATATATTATTAGTCATTTATTAATATTATTTAATTTCATTTATTTATTAATAAATATATTGATATGTTTTGATATTCGTAACTATATGCATTATATTCGTTAATCTAGATTCATTACATAGGTTATTGATCCATAGCAATATTTAGTCTTTCTTTGTGTACGTGAAAACTCTAACCAATCATTGTGATATTGAGTACAAATCATGCTTCACTGGTGATTGTCATTATGCATATTATTGATCTCCCTATAATCATAGCTTATGTCAATATTTATTCATTTATATTTAATGATTCTTAATAGTAAGTCGATTGCTTTGCTAACTTCTTATTATTAATCTTCCTTACAAACAGATGATGATTCAAGCTCTCATCATTGATCTACAATCATTAGAACTAAATATGAATCAGTGATGACTAATGTTTTGGTCCATCGTCTTAGTTGTTTGTCATTGTGATTTTATTATGTTATTATTATTTATTTAGTTATTGTACTTCAATTTTTCTATTATCATTACTATGTATTATTGTATCTTATTCGAGAAAGGGGTTACTATTTAATTGATATGATTATTTTTGGCGAATGCAATATTATTAGAAAGCTGGTTCCAAGCACATTATCTAGTGGTGCAGGTAATTTTCTCATAATTTTTTGTTGGTGCATTTTAGAGCTTGTTGAAGTCAAATGCGTAGTTTTTGGCTTCCAAGCTCGTAAGTTTTGACTATCCTATGTTTTTCATGATTTTTGTAATGTTGGAAAGGTCTTTTGAAGTTCTTTCACTCTATCTATGATCTTTTTCCAAATTTTATCCTATTTATAAGTATTTTAGTGTTTTGTATCTTAACACTCTAGTTGATTACTTGTATGCTTTGGCAGCTAGACCCATCTTTTGCATCTTCACATTGGTTTGGTCCTTCTAGGTTGGGCTTAGGAGGGTGTTGGTATGAATAAAGTGTTTTACTTACTAGTTCACCTAATGGATCCTATTAAAATGTCATGTTTCTTTATGTCCTAGAAATTTGTCTTTAAGCGTTAGTTGTCTTGATGAGATCTTATCTCATTTACATGTGTCCAAGGTGATTTAAAATTTGTCTTTGTTAGTTGTCTCATGGCATAGGCTTAAGAGAAATGTTATGATCTTGTCTAATCCTATGCCTTGCCTTGCCTATATAAGGAAGTTATCTCTAGCACTAGAAATCATCTTGTATATCACAATCATATTGTATTCTTATCTGGTGGGATGGCATCTTCTCTTGTTGCTTCTCTCTTGTCTTTGTCAAGTTATTTGGTATTAAAAATTAAGATCTTGGGTGTTCACTTCAACATGGTATCAAAGCATGAGTGATTCCAACATGTAATCAAAGATATTATTGAGCTCCAACATGTACACCCATTGTAAGTCTCTTCTTTTTTGCATTAGATAGTTAATTTATATTTGAGATGTCTCTAGGTTAGATTTATTGAAACTTATGTCACAATCTTAAAATGGAAAACAAGAAAAAAAAATGTAAGTTTCTTTGAAAAAGAAGCATCCAAAATTGTTTAACATTTCAGATTTAGCTTTTGGCAAAATTTTGTATGCCAATCTTAAAGCTCCCAAAGCCTATGCCCATTGGAGAATCCTTTAGCTGATTTTTGTGTTTTAAGTGTTTTTGACTTCAGTTTTAAGTCTTAAAACTAGCATTTGGCAATAAGTATACTCTACATTTGATTTCAATTGTATGTTTAAGTAGACCGAATTTAGAGACAACCATTCCATCAGCGTGTGGCATTTAAATTTCCTTGTTACTACTCTTTTACTATATGGAATTCAAGTTTGAAACGTAGGCCAAAAAGAGAGCAAACAAGAGGTAGGCCTGGACCTAAGAGATAGAGGCATCGACAGAGTGATCTGAAACAGGCAACCAGCAAGATGACCTTGACTTACTTTGATGGCAATGGGAAGGTTACAGCGAGAGCTTGGGTACATAGGCTTGACACTTATCTTTCTTTGCGTCCCATGACTGAGGAGGATGTCATTTGCTTTGTTGTGTAGCACTTGGATGAGATAACCCATGACTGGTGGTACCATGGTTTAGTATCACTGCACCATGATCAGATAGTATCCTACAAGGAGTTTGGTCATAGATTGGTAGAGAGATTTGACAAGAAAGAACCTGAGAATTATTACAGAGAGCTGGCACAGTTGAGACAGACAGGGGGTCTTGAGGCATTCATTAGTGAGTTTCAGCACTTATCTGTGATGGTGTATGACATTTCAAAGAGGAGACGGGTTATGTTATTTGTTGAGGGACTAGTTGGGCCTCTCAAAGGGTGGGTTAAGTCCTTGGATACGCCTACCTTATAGGAAGCTATGAAAATGGCAAGGAACTTAGAGATGTCTACCCCATGAAGCAATTTTGCTTCCAAACCTACTACTTCATCATATGATAATAAGGCAAACCCTGAGAAGGATGACAAATTTGATTCTAAGAGACCTATGGCAGCCACTTTAGATCAGGAGACTCTTAATGATCTAGGGAGGAGGAGCCTTTGTTTTTAATGTAAGGGTCTCTCTAATGACAAACATGATTACCCTTTGAAGCCTAAGGGTAAAAAGAGGATCATGGAGTGGTTTTACGATGAGGAAGAGAGTTCTAATTTTTCAGAACAGCCAACTGGAAATGAACAAGACACACATGAGGAAGCAGTTAACAATGATGAAGTTATTGATGATTCTAATCTTAAGGTGGTATACCTTTCTAGCATGAGAGAGGACGGATCATTTAGGCTTCCCGGTCTCTTGGCAAGGCAGCGAATTATTGCTCTTATTGATATAGGTGCTACTCATAACTTCATTGATTCACGATTGGTCTCCAATAGGGGTATTGAGACAAAGGAGTTTGAGGGCCTTAGAGTGCAGGTTGTTGATGGTTACACTCTTAAGTATGCGATAAGATGATTTCTGAGCTTCCCAAGAAGCTGAATAACTATTCATTTAAGGCAGATTTTTATGTTGTGGACATGGGGAGTACTGATGTGGTTCTTGGTATGAGATGGTTACACACCATAGAGGACATTTATCTCAACACCAAGGAGATGGAAATGAGGTTCATTAAGGATGGTAAAATTCACATCCTTAAGGCTACTAGAAATAGCAATCTGAAATTGATTTATTTTAGACGTATACAACATCTTGTTGAGCATGATACAATTGATTGGGAAGCAAAGTGTAGGATGTTGCCTACATTTGATAGGACAAAAAAATCACCTACCATCCTAAAATACAACATCTTAGAACTAAACACTCTAAAGTGTTTAATGACTTACCGCCTGGCAGGCCACCTGATAGAGGCATAGAGCACATCACTAAGCTAGAGGGCACTAACCTCATTATGATTACTCCTTACCAGCACCCTAAGTGGTTGAAAGATGGAGTTGCTCGCTATGGGACATATTAGGTTGAGTAAGTCCCCTTTTGCTTCATTAGTTGTTTTGGTGAACAAAAAGAATGGTATGCTTAGGATGTGCATTGATTATTGGATGTTGAACAGAAGGACTATTAAGAACCCATATTCAATTCCATGCATTGATAAGATTATGTAATGTCCCCTTGTCTGGGCCTATGCATTAAGAGTCTGATTTAATCAGAAGAGACTTTTTTCTGACTACTCTACACCTTCATTGAGTTTAGGCAGAAGTAATAGACTTATCAAGAATGTACTGAAGGTTATCCTGAACTGCAATGATCTTTATACGTTGAGCTTGTCTGCACTTTAACAGTACTTCCTTTACTAGTTTTGATACCCGACAGCAAGAGGGTAGTCAACATGCTAATTATGCTACTATGTAGAAGGTTTGCTTCATCAAAATATCTCATTTCCAGACTCTACACTAATTAATGTTTTACCATCTAAGGATTATTAGACAACCAAATTAGTCTTCATAATCAGATACACTCTAATGCCTAAATCCCTTGTAGTGGTTGCTTGTGTCATTAGAATTGAATGAATGAGCAAAGATCTTCTGTCAGTAATGAATCCATTTCCTCCCATAAAATTGTACTCTCAAGATATCACTTTCAATATCCCCATATTCTCATAATATCAATATTAGAAGTATTATCTCGACACCTAATAGTTATGGTACAATAGTGTATCTTGCGAATGTGTTAGAATCTTATCTTCAGCACTCCGATTACTAATGACCCCGTTGATATTGAAGATAACCATTCATGGTAGATTTCATCTGTGTATGATTTCTATATTATCAAGGCGCTGACTGTATTGTCGACTTGTTCATATATGCTGCTTGCAACTCTCGCTGTTTGTATTAGATTGAATCATGTTGGATACTAATGATATCACCATGAAATTCCAGTTTATAACCTAACCACCATGTGCCTGTAGACTCTGTACTGACTCCTTACTGGTTATTCAACAATATTGCAGACTGGTTTAGGCATATTGGATATCGGAATTTCATTTGATGATTGTGTCCATATCTCTTCAACATATTATCTATGTCAATTCTCTAATGGTCGATGCCTGGGTTTAGCATTGAGAATGGTCTCATCTAAGTATCCTCATTTTATGGTCTTCATCTCTGTAGTAGTTGACTCGTCTCTTTTACTGGTTCTTATCTGCTATGGAATCAAATATCTTCCTTCTTTGGCTAAATTACAGATCCTGAGACCCGTTGCGTTATGGGTATTTTCTTATCAATGAATGTTTCTTATGTATGTCAGATGTTGAAGGTGATATCAAATGCTGGATTATCCTATGCTGAATTTGGTTCGAAAACAAAATGCTGAAGTGGTGATTTGCTGACTGTATAAATTCACTGCCTTTAATAATCTTCCTTTCTTATTTTATTTCCTTCCCATGATATCCCTACAATCAGTAGTAATCCCTCTAAATATTTCCACTCGGGATGGAAAAAAAAAGTCGCATCCCTTAAATTTGGCCACAACTACTTTGGCGCTAGTCTTTAATATGACTTTGTATTTTAAATATTGACTGAATGATATGTGTGTGTGTGTGTGTGTGTGTGAAATATGTGTTATTGTTTATCATTTATTTATTTATGATTGTTATTTACTATCTCTTTTAACTATACTATAATTATATTCTATTATTACTTGACAACATTATATAAATACTATGTTCTAAATAATAATTAATTGTGATTACATAATGATATTGTGCTATTTATATTATAAAACTAATATAGTTAATTTAAATGAATTATATTATAATTTATTTATTCATTTTATTTTATTTTTATTTATTATTATATTTTATTGGAAGAAAATTGGGGACATGATAGTCTACCCTTCCTCAAACTGCTTGTCCTCAAGCAATTAGATCCTTTGGTGCATCTTTGATCCTAAAATGACAATTTCAAGTTGAGGTTATTAACATATCATCTTGAAAATATTTCATCATGTTATTCAAAAATAAATAAAAAATATGAATAAAAGTTATCTTGATCTACTGTAGTAACACTTGTGAATTGACTCTTGCTAAATGTCGCTTTCTTTCTGGATGAGTAAGCTTTCAGAGATGTAGAGTCTTTCTCTTAATTCCTTTTTAAGAATTACAACTTCATTAGAATGTCCTCTTTAACTTCAACACTCACTAAGAATGCCCTTGCTCCATCTTGACAAAATTCCCTTAATCTTAATGCTTGCTAAGAATGTTCATGATGCTCGATACTCCTTAATAATGTCCTTACTTTTGACACTCATTGAGAATGTCACTGACACTTGGCACTCACTAAGAAACATATATGAGGATATATGAAAACACAAAGCATGCAAAAAATATATATACATTAGTGTATGAAAAAACAATGCAAACATGAAGTATATGTTGGCCCCAATTGATAATGATGTTAATGTATGTCAAAGAGTCATTGATGTCAAGCCTTAATTGGTTAGACATTATGCTAATTCAATAGAATGTCATATCATTTGATTGATAAAGAGGGTTTGAAGAAAGTAAAGTGATGATGTAAGTGTTAATAAGTGTATGATATTCAATGGGCACTTGAATGAGTTAGACTTTGACAATATACTGTTGGGTTTGATTGTTCTACATGATTTGATTAAGTGTTGAGATCATGTATAAACAAGACAGTTTGGTTGGTAAATGAAGAACCATAGTATTAATCAAGCTATTACAGATGCAATTGACCACCTGATGAAGATGTGAAAGATGTATAGTGTTAACCGAGTAATTACAGAGTTAACTGGGTCTAGTGTTGACCGAGCAAGATGTAATGCTAACCACGCATGGAAAGGAAGAACAGTTTAGAAAAGATTTAATCTGAGGCCAATATGAGATGAAAATAAAGATTGTTCGAGAAGTTTCGAAGATAAGGATGGAGTTAGTTATGAGATCTATGA
Source organism: Cupressus sempervirens (assembly GCA_028749045.1). Classification (NCBI taxonomy): domain Eukaryota; kingdom Viridiplantae; phylum Streptophyta; class Pinopsida; order Cupressales; family Cupressaceae; genus Cupressus; species Cupressus sempervirens. The sequence goes on along the minus strand of CM053792.1, from coordinate 649,114,240 downwards.
CTACAGAAATTCAAAGAAGATATGATGGAGATTTAACAATTTGAATTGGAGCACAAAGTTTAAGGTGGATGTATATTACCCGAGTCTAGATTCAATGAACCTAAACCTGATGAAGATTTGACAATTGTGATTAAGCAACAAAACCTAGAAAATTCTAGAGGAGCAGCAAAAGTTTTTTATTTAAGGGTGAACTCAATGTTCATTATGGCTGATGAAGTTGAAGAAGCAAGTGATACCCAGAAGGATAAGCAAGCAGAACTGCATTGTGAAGATCAAGCAAGAGAAGTGCTAAATTAATGTGTGAGTAAGTGGATCAGCCAAATGGGATCAGAAGGAAGAAAGAGGACGAAAGAGGAAAGAGATGGAGCGACATAGAGATATGAATAAGCAAGGTAGTGCTAAAACCTAACAGATCATTTCATTGTTACTCTCTAACCATTGTAGCAGAAAATCTCTTAACTGAGTGGACCTTATAGTCTTATTTGTAAATCCATTGTATGGTGACATTCTGTTGAATGTTTTTTAAAACTTTTAGAGTAAGCCACTCTTTAGATATTTCAAGGAGTGATAAGGTCTAGATGATCTTTGGTAAAAATCCTTTAACAAGGTCACATTAACAATGTGTATGCAACCTTTAACAATGTTGGCTCCTAACAGAGCTCACTTTAGAAAAGTGAAATTTTTGGGTTGCTGGTCCCAGGTGGTTTTTCCCTTAACAGGCTTTCCATGTTAAATACTTGTGTCAAAGTTGTGTGGATACTTATTGTGTTGCATGTTTATTTCATGTTTACAGTTTATTGTTGCAACTCAGTATAAGCTAGTGTTAGAAATTTGTCCAGCGCTCTCCTTGGGATTCATAACAAGAGCTTAATCGCCTCCTGTGTACTATAAAGTGAGTGGTTGTATCGAGCATTGACAAATAGGTCTTTTGGTGCAACAGAAACCCCACTCTAACAAGTGGTATCAAAGCTTGGTCACAGGTTCGAATCCTCAGACGCTCGGGTAACGTTGAGGGGGAGATTGTTAGAAATTTGTTCAGCGCTCCCCTCAAGATTCGTGACAAGGGCTTAACTGCCTCGTGTACTATAAGTCGAGTGGTTGTATCAAGCATTGACAGATCGATCTTTTGGTGCAACGGCAACCCCACTCTAACAGCTGGAAGTTTACTCTGATACTCAGTAGAAGAAGTTAAAAGGTGTTTGAATGATTAAGTTGAATGTTAGATCTATTTACCAAGCTAGTGATCTGAAATATTAAAGTGTTTGAGTTTGTGGTAAATTGTTTTGAGGCCTGTAGGACAACTGGTTATAATTGACTCACCCCCCCCCCCAGCTATCTAACAATATACACATTAATGCATGAAGACAGGATGCAAACACAAAGCATACACATTTTAAAAGCTTAGGTAGATTCCTTCCTCTAATTACAAGTTGGAATAAGCCAATGTCAAAGAGATGTTTCTTCATGATATTCTGAACCATACACTCAAAGTTTAGATTGTTGTACCCGCTACCTGAGTTGGTGATGACTAGCTTCTTAGCAGATAGACCTGCATCATATGTTAGTACTCCAACAAGAAAATTTGTATAAGATTATCAATATTGTAAATCAATAAAATATAAGATCCTAAATCCCAATTTAATCTCTTTCTTAAGGAGAGATTGTGATTGGATGCTTAGTTCCAGGAGGAGAGCTTCCTAGGGCTCTAATTGATAGAACAACTCTCCACTAAGCACCATCTCCTCACATTACTTCCTCTTGTTAAGACCTTATGGATAATCAATCTCAAAAGATCCATCTTTCCTAGGAGAGAATTTTCTCTCATCCTAGGCCTTATGGATACCCGCTCTGGGTATATCCATTGTTACATATGCATATGTTTTTTTTCCTTAACAATATATAGTGGTTCCTTTAGAGAATACTCGATTCTCTACCTCACTTCCTTAAGAATATTCAGTTATAAAATATCTTGTGAAGTCCTTCAGAGAGGTTAGCTTCCTGCCTTAATTCCCTCTAGGAATTATGATGTATTATTTTTCCCTCTTATTAGTGGCTACTTGGAGTAGTTTATATCTTCTTTCTATGTAATGTCCCCTTTTTTAGCATTCATAGCATGATGTTGTCGTTAGCCTATTTCCCCATGGTCCCGTAGGCTAACCAGGACATTAAAGGGACTTAGAGGCCATTTGGCCTAGATAGTTTCAGTTGCAGGTCTTTCTAAGGGGTTTTGAGGCAACTTTGGGCATACTTACTATTTATAGTAAGTCATCTTGGATATGGTCGGGCATCCAGTGGCAGCGGTATGTCGATGGTAATTGTTTAAAATCAACAAGAAGACTTGTTTATCATTGATAAGATTTGTTATGCATTGATAAAGCTATTTTATAAAGTTAAATTTAAATATTTAACTTTATTAATGCATAGACTATAGTTTGTGGGAAATATTTAAAAGAGTCCCCTTTATTTTATAACACATTGGAGACATAAGTTACATAAAGGGAGTTATCTTTTATCCCACATTGAGAAAACAAAAGATGGAGCTCTTGTGAGAACACTATAAAAGAAATGGAAGAGCTTCTTTTTAGCATGCTTGGAAATATCAAAGAAATTGGAGAATTTTCTGGAGATCATGTCTCAATAGTTTGAAGGACAAAATCCCTTCAAGCTGGAAATCTTGACGCCATTGAAAGATATGGTCTTGAGATTCAACATAGTAGCAGTCTGAAAAAGCGGAACCAAAAAAGCAAGCTGAAAAAGCGAGTACGAAAAAGCAGTCCGAAAAAGCGGAACCGAAAAAGCAGGCCGAAAAAACAGTTCGAAAAAAGCAAAGCAAAAGGGGCAGCATTGAAGGAAAAATTATTACAGCCGTCTACAACCAGTCCATTGTAGTCTTCTAGCACAAGATTCTCATTGATGCAAATTGAAGAAAAAGTCATTTGAAGCTAGCTGAAATACTATATCAGTCATACGTCCCTTGCATGTGAATTGTTTGACGAAATTCATTGAGCTTTTATCAGCATTTTTTTGAGGGCAGATTTGAGGAGGGTTATTACAGTGGTATCAGAGCTTGCTTGCAAAGTGTTTGACGAAATGTCAAACCACTGAAGTATAAAGATTTTTGGTGTTTGAAGAAGTTATAACCTATAGGGATTATTACATTCTATTGATCTCAACAGATACAATATTCTGAAAGAATTTGTGATTAACTCTAAGAAAACACTAAATTAGTGATTGCTCTTGAATGTATTGATGTGTCATTATATATTGTTTACTGTTATCCTCGTATCCTTTTTCAGTTCCATCTGAATATTGCTGAATTATCAATTCCTCTTACTTGAATCCTTCCCCTGACCACTTCTTGCTATTTGATGTTCCTTCTTTGGTATATGCTACCAGGTACATGTTATGTCTTGCGATGGATGTTATTTGTTAGATGTAGATCAAGGTGTTGATTGCCCTCAGATTGTTATTTGTCAAAGGGCTGATGTTTTACTTCTTCCGCAAATCTTTTACAAGGTTATCTGCAATTCTTCTGTAATGTCTTGTATAATTTAATCATGGGCCGCCATAAAGTATCTACAATCTTTCTTGAAAGTATGATACAACTTTTCACATACTTCACTTTTGACAAAAATTTTTTGTTCTTAGAGGTTGGCCATTATTTAAAATTCACCCTACTGGATAGCAAGATCGTGCTCTAATACCACTGTAATGTCCCCTTGTCTGGGCATATGCACTAAGAGACTTTTTTCTGACTACTTTACACCTTCATTGAGCTTGGGTAGAAGTAATAGACTTATCGAGAATGTACTGAAGGCTATCCTGAACTGAAATGATCTTTATATGTTGAGCTTGTCTGCACTTTAACAGTGCTTCTTTACTAGTTTTGGATACCCGACGGCAAGAGGGTAGTCAACATTATAAGTAGAAGGCTTGCTTCATCAAAATTTCTCATTTCCAGACTCTACGCTAATTAATGTTTTACCATCTAAGGATTATTAGAGAACCAAATTAGTCTTCATAATCAGATACACTCTAATGCCTAAATCCCTTGTAATGGTTGCTTGTGTCATTAGAATTAAATGAATGAGCAAAGATCTTCTGTCAATAGTGAATCCATATCTCCCATAAAATTGTACTCTCGAGGTATCACTATTAATATCCCCATATTCTCAGAGTATCAACATTAGAAGTATTATCTCGGCATCTAATAGTTATGGTACAATAGTGTATCTTGCAAATGTGTTAGAATCTTATCTTCAGCACTCCAACTATTAATGACCCCGTTGATATTAAAGATAACCTTTCATGGTAGACTCAGCCTGTGTATGAATTCTATATTATCACGGCACTGACTGCATTGTTGATTTCTTCATATATGCTTCTTGCAAGTCTCGCTGTTTGTATTAGATTGATTCATGTTGGATACTAATAATATCACCATGCTATTCCAGTTTATAACCTGACAACCATGTCTCTGAGCTGGTCCTCTATACCAGTGAATTGTGTTCATCTGCTGAATAATTGATCTGCAATTTATCTGAGCAATTGATGGTTTCATTGTATCATTCAATTAAATATCTGGCTGCGATTTGAGAACAGAGGGAAACTGATTTTAGTTGCATTGAATCTGCTGCACAATTTCTTGCAATCCAATGCCATTTTGTGGAGTTGGCATAAGCTGTGGTCCATGTTTGATAACCTGTGATTCTTCTGCTGAAGCAGCATTTCAATTATATGCTGACACCATCTGCATTAAGGGGGTGGCGTGAGGTCTGGTCTGGCAGTGCTTTCCCTTATAGAGCTGCGTTTTACTTTCAGCAGCAATTCCATTCTTACTGTGGCAGCGTACATCTTTGTAAGGCTGCAATTAATTACTTCATCAACGTCAACCTCAACTCCCACATTCTTTGTTACAATCAAGTTTTAATGCATATATGTGTGAACATTTGTAAATATCCTATCATTGTTCAATTGCAAAAAAAGTTGGTGCGAGTTATCTTCAGTCTCCTGCAATTAAGTTTTGCATTCATCTATTCTGAAAATTCCAAAAAATATATATATTAAAAAAATCAAAAAAAATTGCAAAATTCCAAAAAACACAAAACAATTCTACAACATAATTCGAAGAGAGCCAGCAGGGATCCTGACAATATCTCAGCCAATACTTGACAGAATTGAATGAAACAAAAACCAAAATGAAGAGCATTCCGTCCTCCATCAAATTCAATGTCAGTTAGAACAATACAGCAAAATACAATCGAAAATGACTATGAACAAACTGTAGCCATCAAAACCCAACAAGATAAATTGCAGAAAATCCAACTTCTATTAATGTCAACCTTCATGCATCGGGCAACTCTTCCGTTTGAAACATTTTCCAATATGTTTAACTTGTTCTCAACCATCCTAACCAACACAACTCCCCTTAACAACACATGGAGCCAATTTGGTGGTTGGTATTTTCTAAAACATAACTATTATTATGCTGTCAACCTTGACAACTTACATAACCTTTGAACTTTTTTATCATGGATTTAATCAACATTCCTATTACATGAATACAGTCATTTGAGACCTCATGAATGCAAAATCACAAAAACACTTTTTGTTCTACCTTTAAGCCCATACATGGCTCAATTAGACGCATTTGCCCATTATGGCATCCCTTGACCTTCGTATTACAAATTCTTCATTATGAACAAATATGGCTTTAATAGCCTCTATTACATCATCATTTAATCATGGATCATTGATGTTTTTGTAGGGTTTCCCTTCCAACAATTTAGGAGCACAAAAGAAACTCTAAGCATATCAGAGAAAAGAGGATGCTACTAAGAAATGTAACAAACTAGTTGATGAAGTAGATATGATGACAATAAAATTACTTGAGAGGGTTCACGTATTGGTTCATGACAATAAAATCAGGATGTCCACGGAAGTATAAAGTGAGATGACAAAGCATAAGAGTATGTGAGAAAGGGTCACAAAACTAAATCAGAGTATAAGATTAAGATAAGATAAGATAAGATAATAATATTAATGCCCAACAAAAAACCAGGAAGGTTTATGGGACACAGCATACAAACAAAAGAGTCGGCTGCAACAGAAACACCAAAACGATGTCAGAAAATAAACAAAACAAGACAAAAGACCAAAATCTTGATTGTTGAAATAGCTATTTGGGAAATTCGAACTCAGGCCCGCCATGCAATTCCTTTCCAATTGACAACGAAAGTAGACATGGTGTTTGTCAACACTAAGATCATGGTTTGTGTGATTTTAATAGTTAAGTCATAAACAAGTTGTTGGAACTTGGAATCATAGTTCAAAATATCGTGTAATGACCCTTGTTAGGGCCTTAGTTGATTTTCACTAAGAATTTCCAATTAGGGTTTGGATTATGTTTGTTTCATACTAAGATACTTCTTACTCCTTAACCCTCTCCTAATCATTAACCCTAAGGCAAATGGAGAATTACTACTACTCGAGTATTGAAATAATCAACTTGATGCTCCCTCATAATTCTCACCCATATTGAGACTCAAATTGATAGAATTACTCCTTCCCCTATGCAAACTACCTGTCCGCTTGGTTGTGCTAATGAGTAATTAAAGAATTATCTTAGTATATATTATTATCTTACATCATAAACATAATGCTTTTGAATAAGCATCCAAATTCATAATACATTTAGTAATTAACATGTTTAAGACTCAATTCCTTACTTCTCTCCCAAACTCAACCCTAGGGAGAGCATCGATATACATGTCGTAGGGCACTTGACAGCATTACATACTATGGGTTTACTCCGCCTTTCCCTACACAATACCATCTATCAACTCTCGATAATATAGCAAGGGAGAAAGGAATAGACTATAAACATTTTAAGTCTTTGTATTACAAAATATACATATAATAATATACTCTATAAATATATATAATTCTGATATATTCGTCACATATATTTTCCATACACACACATAATTTTAAGTTTTCTATTCTTAGCATATAGAAGTTCCATATAAATTAATTCATATATATTTCTAACCCATTCTATATTAATGTATGTCTAAACCTATGTCAATACATTTTTAGTTCAATGGTTTGTATTTAAATGCATACAACAATCCATATATAAATAATTGATTTATTTCTTTAATGTAGTTCTCTTTATAAGATAATTCACTTAATCATTTGTCATTTTAAATATTGGAAAGTCAAGCCTAATAATTAAAGTGATCATTGAGAACATACCTTAAGCATGACTTTACCTATAAGTTGTTTAGTAATGACAAGAATAGATCACCCTGTGATTTCGGATTTTCCCTTTGTACTTAGCCTTTATTAACTTGTTTGACCCTATCAATGATCAATGCAAGGTAGTTTCTTTTCATTCCTTTTATGTTTCTTGTCTTCCAACATGAATGCAAATAAATTACTTGTTTCTTTTGCTCTATAAATTTTCTATTATATATCAGTATTTCATTCGATCATATTGGGTGTCATCATTCAAAAGATCTGTGTTACATCTTGTCCCATATTCTTCCTATTTAATCATATTAGTGATTGCTAAATAATCATTGTATAATCCTAATCACTGCCACTGTATTGCTGACTCAGTGCACACTCTAGTTTTATCGGTGTTAATGCTACTTTCTTATTCCCTGATTGTATTCCTTCTTTGGTTTGGTCATCTCATGTTTTTGCCCAAGCTATACATATACTTAATGACCCGGCATGACCCTATTGCCATTGTTTCATTGGTATGTGTAATTATAAGTTTCACATTACTATTGTATTAACACGCTTAATATTAATAGGATGTATGAATATTGTTGATGACTTTAATTGTATAATATTAATACATTATTATACATAAATGATTGTTTTAGTTGTATTTACATGTTATATGACTTCTACATAGCTGTTTGTATTGCTATGCATGAAGACTGTATGTGAAATGTATGAATACTTAATGGTACCAATATATCTTTGACTTGGTAGATAGATTATCTTGTGATAATTATACATTACATTATATTGTTAATTATTTATTTATATTTCAATTTCACTTTTATTATCTGATTTTATCATATTGATTAATATCATCACCATTGGTATATTTACTAATCACATGTTTATGCTTAAAATTATATACATTGAATGAATAAAAAATGTATTTTTATTAATTATGGTTTGCGATATATCGTTATCAGCAACTTATTACCAAAGGCAAAAATAATCCAGAAAGTGTCGCAGATAAGTCGGCAACTTATCAGGAAAATATCGGGAACTTGTGAATCTGTATTCACTTAAAAAATCTCTTCAAATCTGCTTCAAATCCACAACAAATTGCTCTGCAATGCTACAAATCATGTTCTTTCGCCTCTAAACCCTTTTTTCCCCTCCAAACACCAATTTACAATTAGAAAAATGTAATATGCACCTTTTTGGGCTGCCAGTCCCTCGAAGCGGACTGCGGCCGATAAGTTTACAAACTATTGTGATATTTTACCAGCTTCTCTGTGATATTTTACCAAATTCTCTGCAATATTTTACCAACTTCTTAAAAATATTTTTCGATGTGGAAGTTAATGTGTATTTGCACCTGGATCAAGTTATCGCGATAAGTAGACTTATTGCCAAGAAGTTTGAGCTATTTTGATCTATGGGTGGAATAATGTTTCCTTTAAAAAATCAAAATTTTACAAATGTTAGATATAACCCGTGGAATATTTTATCCGATCCAATGGTGTGAGGAGAGCAGTCAAAACACATGTCATCTTAATAGGGACCCTCGGCTACATTTCAGCTCAACGTTTCAAAATGGAATGCCAACTCAACAATTTTGAATACTGCAGTCACCAGCGGCATCCCCCTTTAACTCGGAGTGAACAATCGAGTAGCCGCAATTAGATCTTCTGCAGCCATGAAAAGGGTGCAGCATCCAGCAACAGGTTTGATCAATTTTCTTTCCTATTCAGTTTTCAAGAGACAAATTACTTTCCTTGTGAACTAGTTTTCCTAGAAATCTGTCATGTCATTTTCTTTTCCATTTCAGATAACAGCACGGTCATGAACCAGATGAAGAGCAAATTCCAAGTCATTTTTCTTGTCTAGTTGTCATAAGCTAACAGAATAGGAGTTGTTACAAGATCAGTGATGATACTTGTTGATGTGAGTTTTGTTCCACTACAACATGCAGAATCAAACACTCAATGTTTCAAGGTGAAACACAAAACATCCAATCCTCTCCTGAATAAGGATGCTCATATGCTAAACAATGTAGATGAATCATGTGATCAAATGACACAACCTCAAGGTTCCTTCCTATTGTAAACTTCCACTCAGTTATAATGATGTCTTATGTTAGTTATGGCAAAGGGACTTACGCTACTCATTCAATGGATATCAACTTGGCTTTAACTTCTTCTAATTACTTCCAACAAACAAACTTCAAGTAAAAAAAATCTAATCTAGCTTTAAGAATGCAAGAAGATGTTGATGAAGGGTGAGCCTCTAACCAATCCTTACTTCGTCGTATCAACTAGGTATAGGAAGGTGCTATCTTCTATGGATGCAAAAATAATTTTCACATTGTCAATATTCATCCAAATACCTTGTGAAAACGCAATCTAAATGAACATCTCCAATAGAAACTGAACACTTCGACTTCAGGCACAAACCTAACCTTGCATTGCTACTCACAATCAGCAAGTACCAAAAGGTATGAGCACTAGCTCCACTATTAATCACCATTCAAAAATATCTTCCATTCATCTACTTCTACTTAACATGAAATAAAATCCTAAATGAGGAATTGGAGAAACCATTCAACACTTCAGAACACCATTAAGTAATCCATCATGACGACCAACAATGAATCATCAAGTACTTTGATAGCATTATGGAAACATTTTCAACAAGTCTCATCCTACTCTAGTTCTACTCTTACATCTAATCTACTCTCTAGCTAATGACTAGCTAACAATTACAAATCAGAAGGCCTTGGCATTTCATAGTTGCTCAACTACAATGAAGGGTGAAGAATGATTCAAGATAAGGGCCAAGATTTATCCCTACGTACCCTAATCAGGGTTTCCACACTATCAACCAATTACATGAAAGCACCACCATGTGGGCCAATAAGAAAATTATAATACTTTTGAGAGCCAATGAGAAAATTGTACATATGGCATAATATGATTGAATGTGCCTATAACTGGAATTTTCTAATTGGTAGAAGACAAATGAGCACCACCACAGCATCCTTATCTTGTATACTTGATCAATTCCTTTGTGATGAAAAATATCTATTGATACTCAACATTATCAAGCCTTCAATTGTGATGGCATATTCCCAAATTGCTTCATCTTCTCAAATTTTCTCCATCTTCTTTCTTGGAAATTTTCCTGTGGCCATGATTTGTACTTGCTTGTACTTGTAAACTTGAATCTTGAACTCTTTGAAGTGACAAAGTCTTCAAGTACATGAGATCTTCAATCTAAACTTGGATTTCCGGAAGAACAACAAATTATCTGAACCGCTTGAGCAACAAAACTTGTTAGAATAGATGATAAGTTTGTGCACCTCATCACAAATTTGAATATCTGTTAATTTTAGCTTTCTACCCTCTTGATTAGGTTAGGATTGTTAAGAAGGCACCCATGCTGTCTCATTCAGCTCTCAAACTCAATCCTTGATAAAGGGATCAATCTGAGGGGTTATAATTTCATGATAATGATACTTTGTGTTGGAAACCAATTTCCTAAAGTCCTGCTGAGTCCGACCAGCATCCAAAAGAAAGGAGGTAAGTGTGTATGTAAGGCTAATCAATGAACCAGAACAGTACGAAACTGAGAATATCTTCCACATCATAAGCAAGACAATCCTCTAAATGTCTTAAACAATGTTTGAATATTATATTTTTTTAACATATGGTACTTATGCTGAGGAATTCATTAATGCAAAAATATCTTGATTGATTCACTTGCAAATTCTATTTAGTCAGTTGAAGCCTGATTTAAGATTTGAACAAAAATTGGCAAGAAAACCAGCTATGGAGTTTTTATATCTTGAAACATGAGAACATCCATTGGAAGGATTATTACCTTCCAAAGAATGTCCTATCCGCAATGAGATTTTGCAATTTCAGATGTGCCAGATTTTCTCAGTCTAGGAAATGTCTGACAAAAAAGTGAATTGCAAATGATTCTATAAAGAAACAATATTCACCCATTGGAGATGAGTGAATATTTTTTGTCTATTAATTACTTCATTTTTATGGGTTCGTTTTACTTTCTGATGCACTTTCCTTAACAAAATCTGGGTTTATATCAGATTGATTCTGGACTTAAACATTCTTCTTAAAGGCAACTTTCTTGAATTTTATTTTTTCAATTTGCACTAGAATAGAACTCAGAGAAGAAAGTATGAAGATAAGAAACTCAACCTATACAATAAAACCAGCTCTAGAAAGTAACCATAAAATTGTCATGGAACTGAACATCTTATTTTACTTGTATTCCAGCACAGCGGAAAAATGCTTCTAATCTGTCACTGATACTCACCCAGCTAAAGCAGTGACAGAACTACTGTATGCTGTTGATAAAGCTGCAATTACCAAAGCACCTGTGCTTAACTGGATACCAGCTATTTGTTGTATTTCTTTGAAACTGAAGTCCTGTTTCAAGAATAGAGCATACAAGCTCATCACTAGTAGACAAAAACCTGTGTTCAACACGTAGGCATTAAGGAAAAACCATGTTCTATTATTCAGCAGGGAAGAAGAGCAATGCACCTTAAGAGAAATCAACAGTAAACTCAAAGACAACAGTGCTGAAGTTACACAATATGCACAAGATGCGCCTTCCAACTTTACAGTCAAAAGGTACATAAAATAAGCACTCGCAGCTGTCATTGAGCTAGTGATCCCCATAAAAATCCATCTGATTTTATCTTCGTTGATTCCAAACAGTTTATTCCTCTTCGATAGCTGCAGAGCAAGAAATGCCGTAACTCCATAGCCAGCCATGCCAATTAAAGATAAAGGAAGACCTAGCAAGCATTGAGGAGAATGATATAGATATTGTTGATTAGAACATAAAGCATATATAAGTTTCTTTGACTATCTTCTGTTTGAAATATTAGATCATAAAGCATATGAAGATTGTTATAGACATTTACTACTATGTTAGAGAGAAGCATGTTATTGAGCAACATCAAACGTGTCTTACAAATTTTTTTGTCTTTTAGACGCATAAATTTGACATGATTATACACCTCTTGATTGCTAGCTCAAACATTATGAGAATTGTTTCTAATTATATAGACATGTTGATTATTTTTCATGTTATCATTGGATAGTATGATATGGATCTCCTACAGCTTATGAACCAAGGAAACATAGATATATATTGGAACTTGAAGATTACAATTTAATGCTAATATTATAATGAATCATGAAACTTTCAACAACCATAACAAGTAATGCAACACAAACAATAAGTATCAAACAAACCAATGCTTAAAACAACCTCACAATTTTTACAGGAATCAGTAACCAAAGCAATTTTATCAAGGCAGTGAAAAAGGAGCCATTTGCATCATAAGTATTTGCTACAATACGATCAAAATCTAAAGTCCAAGAAAACAGTCACTGACTTAGGAACCAAGCCCATATAATAGTTTGGTTTAAAGTAGAATTGTCAAGGACCAAATAAATAAATAACTTTTCTTGCTGATGAGCTAATCTTAATCAATAATCTGATAGTTACATATTGCCTCATGGCATTCCAAAACACGTGTATAGTACAGAACAAAGGTTCGAGCATAACAGATTTTGAATGTATAAGTAGCTAGTGGCTGCTTCTTCAAATATGATCTAGAATATTTCTATAGATAGGTTCAAATACTAGCAATGAAGAATTGGTGTTCTTTCAAACTCTGGAACTTCTGGGGACATCAGACTTCTTCATGTTTTTCTCGTTCACTGAATAACAAGTTATGACAATCCCTTAATAACTTTTGCAAAGAGTACCTTTCATGTTCATTGGACTGTACGTAAGAACTTCAGAGCACTGTACGAGTTGTATGTAGGTGTTAGTACAGCTGGAAGGTCTGAAGCTGGTGGATTTTGGCTGTGATAGTTGTTTGATTGTCAATTCATGCTGCAGATTTCTGTGAAGACCGCCATGAATCAGTAAGCCTTGTCATCAATGATTTGAGGTAGTGACTAAGTGGATTTGATCCCACTCTTCAGTTTTCACTCAAATTGGGCTTGTCCAGGTCAATGCTTGCGTCACGCTTCATTTTCATGCCCTATTTATCCTTTTTACTGTAAATTACCATGTTTAAGACTGTTTGCTGTTGACCTTTCATGGACCAGCTAGGACTCAAACCTAGGACCTTCCATCTGCTGCTAGTGCTCTATCAAGTGAGCTACTGGCCCCTATAGGACCAATCCATCTTTTGTCTGAGTTTGGCTTATTACCAACTCCCCTCCTTAATCTACCTAGGTGCTTGGCTTGTCTCTGATACTATGTTGAGCTTTCATGAATTAGTTAGTACTTAAACCTAGGACCTTCCATAGCTACTGGAGTGCTCTACCAAGCTACTAACCCCTATAGAACCAATTCATGCTTTGTTACATCCCAAAATTTTGACCTAATTAAAAATAAATTATAGCCATTGAGATGATTAGTTAAAAACTATTGTTTTCCTTGTTCATGTGAAAAGGGTAGTTATATTTAACTGTTGTTTCATATGAATTTGGTTGTTATCAATTATTATGAATAATTGTTTATTGATGATGGTAGTTAGCCTTTACTTATCATATTTTGATGATGGTAGTTAGCCATTACTTGTCATATGTTGATGGTGGTAGTTAGCAGTTGTTTGTTTACTGAATGATGGTAGTTAACTATTTTCTTTACAACTATCTGTGTTATATGTTGTTAGTGATTTATTATGGACAACTTCTTATTATTGTGGAAATGTTGCACAGGTGGTTGTAGGAGCAAACAAAGGGGAGAAAATATTGCTTAATGGGATCTACGGAATGGGGCACTACTTTAGTCCATTGATCCAATCGGCAAGTATGACCTCTACCTTGGTAAGGGCCTAGCAACTGCATAACAGGGTACATACATTGGACACGCATGAGCTACTTGGACAACATATAAAACTTTTATATATTTTAACATAATCAAAATTCATACCTTTGATGATCTATGTTGGCATCCTCATCATTGCATTATATGTATATATACACACATATGTATAAAGGTATGATGCCACCATGATATTAAAATATCCAAGCTCGTCTCTATTAACATACGTATACATGTGTTAAATTCTGTAACTTCATAATCTTACTGTTCTGATAAGAAAAATCGTATGGATCTGATTATAGATATGATATGATGCCTTTGAAAAGGCCTCTAAATATGATATATTGTCTTCTAGGTAACCGGCGTCTATCTTAGGTTAATTCTTGTTTGTCTAAACACTAAACAAGATTATTTAACTTAATTGTTACCTTGTCTAAATCCTAAATAGGTGCTGATTTATAAGAGACAGTCCTAGCGGACCTAGGAAAGGACATGTCCCTTCTAGGGTCATGTTCCTTAGTCGCCATATTTATAGAGGAATGTTTGTGGATAAAGAGCACACAAAAGCATTTTTCAAGTCTGCATCTTTAGCAGTCATTCCTCAGCGATTTATTGAAGAATATAAAATATTATTTTCAGAACTGTTATCAGCAAAGGAAGATCTCATATACAATCAGAAATTGAACAAGGCAATCTTTATTAAGGGAAATATATTAGATCAGAGATTGTTGCAGATTTTACTGAATATTTCCATCAGAATTTGAAGAAACTTTACATGGTATCAGAGCTCTGGTACTCGAACCTAAGCTCTGCAAAATTCAGTTATCAGACTTCATATATATCTAGCAACTATCTGCTATCTTCAATGGCATACACAATCAAACTCGAGGACAGGTTTGATGGAAAAGAACACTTTGATGCCTTGAAACTCAGAATCATGATGGTTCTTGAAGAGAACAATGTAAGACAATTCGTTGATAAAGCATCTAAGCAACCGCCAGTTGAACCTCATAAATCCATCTGGAGCAAAGGAAATAGGAAAGCAATTCAAATCATATTAAAAAATGATATCATACCCATACTTATAAAACATCAAACTGCATTTGATATGATGAATGCATTACGAAATGCATATGAGGTCAACAATGCAACTAGGGTTTTAGCACTGAAAAGGCAACTAAATCACATTCAGATAAAGAAAGGAGAATCAATGAATTCTTACTTCCTAAGGGTTGCCAACATTAGAGATGAACTATCAAGTATAGGAACCATTATTAGTGATACACAATTAACACTAACAGCTATAAATGGATTACCAAATTCATGGGAGACTTTTGCACAAGGAATAAGTGCCAGAGATAATCTTCCTAACTTCAACAGAGTTAAGAATGATTGTCTTTAAGAAGAATCCAGAAAATTAAAGAAATGAGGGAAACTGAAAATAGAAGATGAAGAACTTCATGTTCTTAATACTAACTCCTATAAGGGCAAGAAGAAGCATTTCAAGAAGAAAAAGGGAAATCAAAAGAATGGAAAACCCAAGAAAGATTTATCAAAAATAAAGTGTTTCAAATGTGAAAAATTTGGACACTACAAATCAAATTGTCCTGAGAATTCTAAACCATAGTTTAAAAACTCGGTATCAGCAATATCTCGGCTAGCCCAAAAATTTTGAAAAATTCAGAATCGGCAAAAAAATGGCAATAAATCAGCACTTTTATCAAACATTTGAAAATATAAAATTTCTTAAAATATTCTAAAATCTATTATAAATCTACTAATATATTTTCTGGCCCTCGAATGGAAGAATACTTTGTGAATCACAAATAATTTTATAATTTGACCCCCGACTGAAATCACAAACCGTTCAAATTTTCTAGCCCCCAACTAAAATCACAAATAATTTGTGAATCTGAAGATTACGGAATGGAAGAGTGTTGTTTTAACGCATTGAAATGGCAGAATCTGACTCGTAATAAGGAAGTTGTCGGCGGCAGGTAGAAAGAAGACAGTTTTAATCAAGTTAAAAAAACCCTAAACGATGGATGACTTTTCAACAATTTTTAGGGCAACTTTTTCATTTCAACGCGTTTTTTTTCCATTTTTATCACCGCATTTTTTGCATTATTTTGGCGCCGAAATTTATTGCATTTTATTCGGATGTAGGAGGGTTTCGTGAGATATCGCGATATCTACCTTTTTTTGGCGATATTTTGAACTATGTTCTAAACTACAAGCAAACTGTACAAATGTTACTAGAGAAGAAGATACCTATGATCCTGAGAATTGTGTATTGTACTCATCACTATCAAATGAAATTTCAAATAAAGCATGGGTAATTGATAGTGGATCTTCTAGACACATAACGGGATACAAAGGACTAGACTCCTTTTCAAAAAAGGTTAATAATTCTGCACATTCTATCGAAGGAATTGGAATTGCACATTGAAGCTAAAATCTGAGAATTCTCTTCTTCTCAAAGGTGTGCTCTACGCACCAGGAATTAAAAGAAATTTAATCTCAATTACAGCACTAGAAGATGATGGGCATAATGTTGCATTCGTGAACGGCAAAGTAATAACTTGGGCAAAGAACTCCTCAATCAAGAAAGCAAAGTTGATTGGTCAAAGAAAAGGATATTTGTATGAATTGAAATCTAGTCGACCTATTCAAGCCTTAATTGATGAAGCTGCAAACATAAATGAAATATGGCATAGAAGATTAGGGCATTTAAATTTCAAAACCTTATCAACAATGGAGAAGATGGTTAATGGGTTACCTAAACTAAATAAAAACCACTAAAGTATATGCAAAGGGTGTGCTCTGGGTAAGAACACCAAAAATTCATTTCATGATAGCACTAGGAAAACAAATAATGTATTAGAATTAATTCATTCAGATTTATGTGGACCTATGTCTGTTCCTTCTCTTGGAGGATTCTAGTATTACATTTTGTTCATAGATGACTTCTCTAGAAAAACATGGATTTACTTATTAAAATGCAAATAATCGGAAGAAATCCTAAAGAGGTTTAAAGAATTCAAAACATTAACTGAAAATCTTTTTGGGCATAAAACTAAAAACCTTAGAACTGATAACGAAGGGGAATATACCTCAGACTTGTTTAAAAATTTTTGTAAAGAATCAAGGATTAAGAGGGAGTACATTGTTCCTTATACTCTAGAACAAAACGGGGTAGCAAAAAGAAAGAAAGAATAGGAAAATTATAGAAGCTGCTAGAGCTATGATTTTTTATCAAAATCTAGAATATTATCTTTGGGCAGAAGCCTCTTGTACTGCTGTATATATTCAAAATGGAAGCCCTCACTCCTACCTTAGAGATAAAACTCCTAAAGAAGTATTTACTAAGGTCAAACCCAATATAAGTCATCTTAGGATTTTTTGGTGTCCTGTATATATCCATGTTCCAAAAGAAAAGAGAACCAAGTTAAAACCCTCTGGAAGGAAAGGGATTTTTGTAGGGTATAGTGAAAAATCTAAGGCATATAGGATTTTCATGCCTAGACAGAAAAGTATTGAACTTAGTAGGGATGTGATTTTGAAGAAGAGCTTGCATTCAAAAGAGCCTTGAGTTCTAAAGCACCTTCTCCTTTATCTAGTTCTAAAGAAATAGTGAATCTGGGTCCCAGAGGGAGAACTTAGAAGAAATTGAAGATGAAATTCAAAATATGAATCTTGAAGGAAATCAAAATTCAAAGAAAAGACCACTTTGGGCCATTAAAACAGTCAAGGCAGCTCAAGACTTTGTTGCACCTTCCGAAACGGTCAGAGAAAGCAAAAGACCTAAAAGGTTCTCTAGTTATATAGCAAACATGAGTGATTTATCCAGAACAGAAACAACCAATCCTTCTAATGCTATTAAACATATAGCTTGGAAAGAAGCTATGACAGAAGAATACCAATCTATTATAAAAAATGATGTTTGGGAAATTGTTCCAAGACCTAAAGGAAAATCTGTTGCATCTTCCAAGTGGATATTTAAAATAAAGCATGCAGCTAACAGTAGCATTGAAAAGTATAAAGCTAAATGTAGCCAGAGGATTTTCTTAGAAGAAAGGGATTGATTATGAAGAAACCTTTGCTCCTGTTGCCAAATATACCTCCGTAAGAGCAGTCCTAGCAATTGCAGCATCAAAGGGATGGAAAGTACATCAGATGGATGTAAAAACAGAATTCCAAAATGGAAAGATTACAGAAGAAGTATATCCGGAGCAACCTAAAGGATTTGAAACTCATGATCATAACGCTTTTGTTTGCAGGCTCAAGAAAGCTCTATATAGGCTTAAACAGGCTCCCAAGGCCTGGTATGAAAGAATTGATAAATATCTCACCGACTTGGGATTCTCCAAGAATGAAGCTGATCCAAATTTATATTATAAAAGAAATAAAGATGATATGGTGATTCTGATATTGTATGTTGATGACTTACTAATAACAGGTGATGATCATCTCATAGATTAGTGCAAAAAAGATCTAACTAGAGAATTCGGGATAAAAGATTTGGGATTCCTTCATTACTTCCTAGGACTGGAAGTACGGCAGAATTCTGACAGTATCATACTTAATCAAGGGAAGTATACATCAAACATTTTGAAGAGATTTGGAATGTGGAATTGCAAGCCTATGTCTTCTCCAATGGAGACTAATCTACATAAACTTAAGGAAGCAGCAGCACAATCACCTTCCATAGATTCTAATCTCTACAGACAGATGATTGGGTCCCTTATGTACTTAGTAAATACAAGATCGGATATTTTCTGTTGTTAATGCCTTAAGCCAATTTATGTGTGAGCCAAAGGAGATTCATCTAATTGCAATTAAGCACATTATAAGATACTTACAAGGCACTCTTAATTTTGGACTAAAATATGAGAAAGATGATCTAGATTTGCATGGATTCACTGATTTAGATTGGGGTGGACGTGTCAAAGACAGGAAAAGTACTTCAGGATGTTGTTTCAGTTTAGGATCAGCGATGATATCTTGGATATGTAGAAAGCAATCTTCAGTAGCTCAGAGCTCCATAGAAGCCGAATACATTGCAGCAGCGATGACCTCTCGAGAAGCAGTCTGGCTAAGGAAGTTACTTGTGGGATTATTTGGGCAAGCCATGAATCCTACGATTATTCATTGTGATAATCAGAGTTCCATCAAGCTTTCAATGAATCCAGTTTTTCATGATAGGTCCGAGCATATTGAAATTCCTTACCATTATGTAAGAGATATGGTAGACAGGAATTCTATAAAATTAGAATACATTTGCACTACAAATCAGACAGCAGACATACTCACCAAACCTCTATTTAGAGTGAAGATAGATAACTTCAGGAGGAGACTTGGTATGGTTGAGTTGTAATCCATTTGTACTCTTTAAATTATTAATAAAATAACTTTATTTTGTCAGGCTATTGACTGTTATGGGCTCCACTATTTGTATTCATTATTTAAGAGGTGACGATCTCTGAGATAATGAACACTTGTATAAAAGACATTATGAGAGATGACGATCTCTTAGATAATGTGCTAAACAGTAGAGTTCTACTATAAGATCTAGATGAGTTCAAGATCATATTGTGATGTAGATATTGCTATGTCTATAAGTCACAATTTGGATAAAGAAAGAATTTTATTCTTCGGGGTTTATCCTATGTTCTGGTAGATCTTAGCTCAGAATCTTGTTGTGATATAGAAGAGCTAGTACCTATGAATCACAACTTGATAAATGAAGAATTTAATTATTCTTCGGATTTTATCATGTATATTGCTTGCATGCAATATCATTATCACTAGTGTAAGTGATAAGTCACATCACAGGTATAGTGATATGACATAAGTATCATATGTTCTATAGTACCTCATGCTTGAGGATTCAGATAGATATAGAGTATCATTCTATGCTTATTCATATTATTTGATGATGCTAGATATGTTATCTCTCAGTATGATTATCAAGTTAAGAGGGAGTGCTAAATTTTGTAATTTCATAATCTTACTGTTCTGATAAGACAGATCGTACGGATCTGATTATAGATATGATATGATGCCCTTGAAAAGGCCTATAAATATGATACATTGTCTTCTAGGTAACCGGCGTCTATCTTTGGTTATTTCTTGTTTGTCTAAACACTAAACAAGATTAGTTAAGTGTTACCTTGTCTAAATCCTAAATAGGTGCTGGTTTATAAGAGACAGTCCTGGCCGACCTAGGAAAGGACGTGTCCCTTCTAGGGTCATGTTCCTTGCTCGCCATATTTATAGAGGAATGTTTGTGGATAAAGAGCACACAAAAACATTTTTCAAGTATGCCTCTTTATCAGTCATTCTTCAGCGATTTATTGAAGAATATAAAATATTATTTTCAGAACTGTTATCAGCAAAGGAAGATCTCATATACAATCAAAAATTGAACAAGGCAATCTTCATTAAGGGAAATATATTAGATCAAAGATTGTTGCAGATTTTACTGAATATTTCCATCAGAATTTGCAGAAACTTTACAATGTGTGTGTGTGTGTGTGTGTGTGTGTGTGTGTGTGTGTCAGGAGGATATGAAGTTAAAATAAATTCTCCGAATTATGCACATTTATAAATATGCGTATCTTGATAGGTATGACCTTGGACATAATAATAGTATGATGATATCATTTGAAAATAATACATACATACATACATATATATATATATATAATTCTTTTTCATAAGGAGTCCTTTGAATTTTGTTTTTAAATTATAAGTCTCTATGAGAGACGATGAGTACACTTGGCGCTATTTCTTTCTTTTTGAATCAGTGAACCAAGAAGTCGATGATCTTGTTTATAACTATCATCTTGAGTTGCGGCTTCAGTTTAAACTTTCTCTCTTGCCTAGACATACATTCGACTGCATTCCTTTCTTTTCAAGTTAACATTCATATGGCTCCCTCTCTTCTCTTCGTATTCTTACTCTTTCCTTTCGGCTCCCAATATTGAATGTGAAACTGAGCTTCTTGTTTTAGATGGGGACTCTCTATCAAGCATCCTCCTTGGCTATTCAAATCATTGAGAGCCAGCTAGTTGGGACTACCCGAATTCATTCCATCATTGATCGGGTTATGTGGATACTTCTATTTTCTTATTTGATGTATATGTATCTGAAATCTAGGCGCAAGTTGGTTTTAAGTATGCCAATGTTATTCCTCAAGGCATGTCTGTGATACAAAAAGATGAATAATGATCAATTCATTCAATCAAGCTTAACATGTATACTAACCTGTTTGAATCAAAAACAAAATGGATATGCAATGTGTGTATTCTTATTCTTGATCAGCTTGTCCTTTATTTTTGATAATATAATCTTCTGATTTTACAAGAGAGAAGTCCTTGAGTCTCAAAGACGGCTTAATGCCAAAAATAAATTATCATCTTTATATCAGCTGAGTTTCAGCAAATGAACTGTTAATGAAGGATTTCATTAATGAACAAACACCAAGGACTCACCCTAGTTGGATGGCCAAGAAAGAGGGTGAAGAGGTAAAGGAAGTTCTCCAAAAACAAGGAACATAAATCAGATTTGTCATGATAACTTAATCACTCAAACTTAAAGAACTTTCCAATAAGCTCATGCATGTCCAATTTACTTACCCTGTTGTCAAGTTGAGCGGTGGTGATCGGGTATTATAAACCCATCTAAAACTTTGGCCAAGGTCGTTAAAGGCATGCTTGCCTTCTATAAATCACATGATGTCGATGGCGCCAATTAATCAAATATGTCCGTCTATTACTGAGCAGACATTCTAAACACCGGTACAACTCGAATGGTTGGACTAATAGTGCCCCAAGCCTAGCCCCGGGGTAGGGAGGGCCTTTCTTGTTAAAAGATTGTGTGGGGGTTGATAAGGTCCGTGGTTGGGAGGTAAAGCCTAAGCTAATGCTTCTCCTCTTATCCGAAAGCCGAGGCTTGCACAACAATTATGGGACCCTTCAGTTAGATGTCCGTCTATTACTGAGCAGACATTCTAAACACCGGTACAACTCGAATGGTTGGACTAATAGTGCCCCAAGCCTAGCCCCGGGGTAGGGAGGGCCTTTCTTGTTAAAAGATTGTGTGGGGGTTGATAAGGTCCGTGGTTGGGAGGTAAAGCCTAAGCTAATGCTTCTCCTCTTATCCGAAAGCCGAGGCTTGCACAACAATTATGGGACCCTTCAGTTAGATTGTGTATGGTTCTCTTCAATTCTTTACTATGCATTATTTTCTCTTGTAATTATTAAATATCATAGAATTGATGGTAATGATTTAAGTTCTTTTGTAATTACTATAGAAATTAGTTATTTTAGTTGGTTGTTATTTCAGATAATTTCACATAAAATGGAATTAAAGATTTTCACTTCAGTACTTTTGGTTTCAATTATTGCTTTCATATCTACTTCATTTCAGATTTTAGCTCTATCTTTTTAGACTAGAAAATTCATTTGTTACATGCTTGCTCTGGGTTTGGCTTAGTGCCAACATTTGGTTCAAAAGTGTGATGTCCCCAAATTATGAGTATCCAAATTTTCCGTAGATTACAATTTTTCATCAAAACAAGTGGAGTTTAGAGACACCTTTCACTTTGATTGAGGCCCTACAACACAGTTAGGGATTATTTATAATCATAATTCATAGTTAGAATTCTTTAACTAGAAATTAACATATATGAGGAATGTACAATCAATCAATATATTGCTAGGTTTAATTTTAAGATGACTCGACCATAAAAGTGATAAGGTAGGATTACCTGATTACGTGAGACCCCATATCCAAGCCCAAAAGTGGATATACCATTCCTCCTGATGTATGTGGCCCATGCCATACATGTGAAGTAGATATCACCATTTTCCTCCAAATTCCACTCCTATCTTGCTTCCAATCATTGGATATCATTATGCATTAGTTTTTTATGACAAAGGTCATGAATATTCACAATAGGATGCCTAAAAAGCCCATCCTTCTTGAGCCCAAAGGCAGTCCCCTTTGGCCCAATCAGATTACCCAATCACATACCATGAGGTTGCATGCTTGGAAGGTGACCCCGTCATTGTTCTCCTATCCGTAGTCCCTCATTTCTGCATTCACAATATGGTGCCTTGAAAGTCCATCCTTTCTAAGCCAAAAGCCAGTACCCTTTGTACCCCTTTGGCCCCACAAGACTCCTTGGTCATATACCATGGGCTGGCATCCCTAGAAGGTGACCCTATCTACAATGTCCCCATTTTTAAATAGGATTTAATAATAAATAAACAATAAACAATATAGTTTCAATAATTAATAATAGTGACAAATAAATATATTACTCTTTTAAAAGTATATTAATATTTTCATGTTATAATATTTAATCATTTTTAACCACATAGAAATAATGACATATAGTATCTTATAATATAATAAACAGGTATATCATTACTAATATGACATGTTATCAATATAATATATCATTAATATAATAATATAATATAATATTAATAGATTGATATCATAATCAATAATTAATATCATAATATATTATATGAGTAAAAATATAGTAGTGAATGACCGATCAAAAAAATATATATTAGTGAATAAATAATATGATATCATTTCACAATAGTAATGATAATAAAGTAATCACAATAAAATAAGAATATAATTCTATTAACAAAATAATATTAAATAAACAATAAATAATAATGGTACTATTATCTCCATCATCAGCTGAAAGGAGGCTTGGGTGTCAACTATCTCAGCAACCCCATACAACCAAAATATTAATAGATAAACTAATTAATGGATGGATCAATCAAGTGTAAGAAAGGGGCAGTAATAAAGTTAAGATTAATTGTTTATCAACAGAAGAAGAATCCATATATTCAGCCCAGTAGTGGCTTACTATTGATATACTGCAAAAAAGTGATCTAATAAGGATAGACAGTGAAAACAAGTTTAATGTCAATGTCTACAATGTCGGTTAATCTTTGAGATTTTGTGACTGATGTTTTCGACCCTATCTCGCAGATAATTAATGTATTCCAAGCCTTGTGTTGAGCGATCATCAAAAATAACCAACAATTGTCATGATTCAAAAACACCAACACATCCATCATATTAGAAATATTTCTTAAAAGAACCAGATACGAACTCATCATTTTCTATGTTTGTCACTAAATGACTGGCATATTGTTAAGAGATTATTAATGAGGGAGAAGTGTGATTAGCACTAAGAACAAGAAGCAATCTCCTAAATGGACATACTTTGTCATCTAGAGTTGCAACCCTTTGATGAAAGGGGATATTTATAAGGAATTCATTCAGACAGGGAAGGGGGAACTAAAGGGAAAGAAGAGATATGAAGCATCAAAGGTCAACAACTAAGACAAACACATAAGACATTCCCAGTCAGCAATAAGGAATCATTATTCTCCTTTGGGTCATATTTAGATTAAAATAACTCTTCTCTTACATTCTCAGATCAACACAAACTAGAGATATTCTAGAACCGATAAGAACTCATATTCAAGTCAATACAACATAGAGGGACTCTCTATAATTCCAGATCAATACCTCTAGCTACTTTTTATCGATTATTTGAAGTATTTTCTTATATCTGATCAATACTGGTTGGTTATAGGAGCTTCTTTTTAAAGGCACTTACATTATTATCAGCTTGGCCAGTCAAATTGGAATACGAGATATTTAATAAAATTATAATTGACAAATAAACCATTGCTGATCTGCCTTCCATAGCATCAAACTTTTTCCTTAATGGACTCTTCTATGGTCTAAATCCATTGCATTAAGGATATTAATACTGTATACAATTATCATATTCAATACAATATCTGGCATGGGAATAATTTATGTGCAAGTTAATAATATAGACAAGTCTTCTACAAATTGGAGGATAGATTTCAGAAATTGGTCCAAATTTTAAGTTATCCCTTAAGTGGGGACATTATAGTGGTATCAGAGCATACGCCTGCCATCCTATAAATTAAAGCTTATGTAAACCTATCAAAGAAGAACAAAGAAGGTCACGATGAACAAAATAGCCACTAACATGAGGTCCTATGGAACAAACAAACCAAGCCCTCCTCAAAGCCTAATAAAACATGGGGAACTCAATCAATAATCTGAAAGGCTGCCCTCCCACGGAAGGGACTGTAAATGTTTGGTAGCTTCTGTCGGATAACTCTATGGTTATTCATATAATTATATATGAGATATAATATTATGTGAGATATAAGCTTATTATTTGAGATATATATATATATTATAACATAATTAAGTTTGTATTATTAATTATCCATTTATTGAATAGACATGCTTATTCACCCATGCTCAATATAAATGAGAGGATGTTGCATATGGAAAACATGTACCTTATTACAAGCAATGCCATTACATTTGCAGCAGATCCGAGAAACATCAACATGGTATCAGAGCAGTGTTAGATCCTAAAGTTCACATGCGATGGTGAAATTGTTAAAACAACAGGAAACTATAGCTTTCCCCAAATATATTACTAAGTGAAAATTTTGATTACATTTTGTCTATGCGTGAGAAGTTCCATACCTCTACAAAAAGATAAATTAGGATAGTAGCTACCTCTGGCATATGTCAATGAATCAATTTTTTTTTTGAAACATCATTGTTTATTATCGTGAAATATATAATATGTCTCTACAATTCCCAAACATGGATGAACATTGCCATCGAAACAATATGCATTGCTTAGTCTACGTAGATATTGTGTGAGCATACATTACATAGAGAGGTTGTTTGGGAAGGAAAGAAATTAAAGGTTGAACTAGAGAAATCTTTGAGCTTAGCCCATAATGGAGTCACCCACGTATTGAAAACATTGTAATACTATACCAAATTCTTTGGGCATCAGAATATGTGAAGGTGTCAAATATTCTTGATTCATAAACCCAAAATGGGTGAAGCACATTGGTATTCATCATTTGATTTAAGTATTCCATGATAACATACTTGTCTTTGCTCATGCTTGAAATGCCTTCATCTTGGTTGTTTGTATAAAGCGATTGGTACCTGCATTTACTTAATCGCTGCTATGCATTCCGTCCCCACACTCATCCTCGTGCTCCACATCACTTAGTGTCTTCGCTATGTGATATATTGCAGCCACCTCTGAATTTAACATGGTA
The DNA here is from genome assembly GCA_028749045.1 of Cupressus sempervirens. Taxonomy (NCBI): domain Eukaryota; kingdom Viridiplantae; phylum Streptophyta; class Pinopsida; order Cupressales; family Cupressaceae; genus Cupressus; species Cupressus sempervirens. The sequence goes on along the minus strand of CM053792.1, from coordinate 649,087,946 downwards.
TCAAAATGTATGTTTTCAAGGTGTGCCCATCGTAGATACCTCTCATTGGAAATCACAGAGATTATGCATGTCATCAACCCTTTGTTGAAGATAGTAGCTACGATAGAGATCTTTATCTCTGGAAATATGAATGTTATTACTGTTATTATCATCTTCAGCTGAAAAGGACACTTAAAGTTTAATTTGTAACATTATAAATGTAAATGACATGTGTCATTCACATGCATTGAGGCATGAATATTCAAAGAGTCATATTTAATTATAGGAGTTATGAGAAACTCAAGAGACCTTCAGTTAGAATATGAAGAGTCTCTTCTATTGTTATATATTCACATCATGCGATAAGCATTGTACATTTTTTTGAACATTTCATTATCAATTAAGATATTTTGTGTTGTGTGGCTAGGTTTTTCTGTTCATTCTCGAAGGGTTTTCCCATGATATTTCTGGTGTTCTTTGTTTGAGTTTTATCTCTTTATTATTGCTGATTATTTCATAGTTTTTTGGGGTCTAGTTTCAACATGGTATCAGGCCAGGTTGATATCAGCAATAAGAAGAAATGTTGAGTTCTTTTGCCTGCTTTTGCGACATTATTTATCTTTCAAATGATGTTTGTTTTGGCATCTATTTGTTATCATTGATTATTCTTAGTTTTCTTCAAGAAACTTTCGACATTTATTTAATGGGATCATGCAAACTGCATGTCTTATTTTGTAAGCATCAACAAGCTCATGATGAAGTTTACATTTGTGTCAGTGCATCCTTCCTGTAATCTTGTGGAGTGATGTACTGGTTTTATCTTATCTCATTTGGGTGATTAGGTCAGAGGTTTGATATTTATTATGCATGTGATAATATGTATATTTGGGGCATCTCTGCATCTTTATTTTTTATAATTTGTTCTGTTCCTTCAAGTGCTTTCTTATTTTATCCTATTCGGTTTCATTTTATGTGAGACAATAAATATGTGACTATTGTCTGTCATACATATATATGTTTGTTAACCTTTAGAGGTTAGAAGATATCATTATTTCTTCTTTATTGATTTTATCTATATTTTTTTTTGGAACCGATTGGGGCCTTTGGAGAAAGTATTTTCCACTGAGAGTAATTGCAGGAAGGGGAAGTTATTTGTTGGGTTTTGTGTAGGAATTGTAGGATAGCTGAGCCACGAAGGCTATTCATCTCCAGCTTGTCATTTTGTTGCTGTGGGTGTAACGGTAGTAAGTTTGACTCGTTTTAGGCCGATAGTTGTTTTTTAAGTTTTGTTGTAAAAATTTCAATTTCTTTATCTTTAACACTTGATATTGTCTGCCATTTTATTTATTCTTGGCGTCTTTCAAAGTTCTAGTTGTCATGACTAGGCATTGTTATTTCTTTGTCTTACCACTTTGACTGACGTTTGAAAGTTATAACTGACGTTTGGATACAATTTGTATATATTTCTTTTGTGACTCCTTTATAGCCGGTTCATATAATTTCATATCAGAGGAGGGGTGATGTCGTGCTTGGGGTTGTCGGATTTTCAGTCTCTCACAATGATACTTTGTGTTCTCTCGCGCACTTTCTATGCTGACATAAATTCCTTTTTATGAACCCGCCCCCTCCTCAGTGACTTTGAGCTATGTAATATACATTTTCTTAGTCGTAGGTATTTTGTGGCAATTTCTCTCTTTACTGCCGTCAAAGGAATTCGAGCGTCATTTCTTCAGCTACCCGATGAGCTATCCTCAACCATCTACGGCATACTATAGATGATTATTTTCAATTTTGTACAGATCGAAAGACTTCTTGACAAGATTGCATTTCTTGGTTTTCATATGACTTTGCCTTCACAACACGGAGGAGGAGCTGCCGCTAATGGTACTTTACTATTTTTTTGGGAGTTTTATTATCATATTGTAACGCCTCTAAGTTTATTTTGCAGTATGTCATTTAATCAATTTGAAAATTTGGAGTTTTTGTATTAGTGAGCATCGTTCTTGATACCTGTCATAGCAAACGACAGTGAGACAAATCTAGTCATTCCACATTCTTTGGTATCATCACGATGTCCTGATATCTTTTGTCTCATTCATGCTAGGGGTAAATTTTTATGTGACTATTCTGGTTCGAAAACTGGAGGCGGTTGATTTATGCCATCTTTCAATAAAAGTTTATATTGTGACATTATTTTATAAAGCCTTACAAAAATTCTCACTGCCATTGATTGTGAAGACATGTGGAGTTGTAGTTGAATAAAGTTTTTTTTTAGTATTCTCTCACACTCAACTTCAAGGATTTTTAAGGATGTTCGGAAGGGCATCATGATATTTGGAATCTTGTTCAGTGGCTCTTGAATAGATTCAAGATGAGAGGCACAATACCCATACATGAAATTGGCTTGCAATCCAATGGTGAAAAATCTTGGCTCTTGTACTTGAAATGGGACCCACAGATTCTTGATTACACTCCTCTTTCACATCAAGGAAAATTTTACGACAAACATGAGATAAGTTTTCATATTCTTGAATATTAGTAGAATACACTATTGGTTAGTATCTTTGACTGATTGATCTTTGATCTCTCATCGTTACAGCTACAACAAGAAAGGCAACAGGTTGCTTTGGAGATGCTAATTTCAGAGGGAGGTTTCATAATTAAGAGGGAGTGCTTATGAAATCCCTTCCATTGTCATACATACTTGTGATGTTTATAAGATTTGTAAAATTTGAGACTTAAATGGAACTAAGTCTTGTTTTCTTATATCTATTTTCATTCATGTGAAATCAACAATGAAATTGTAAGATCAGCAATGATAACTCTTTCACTATGCAATAGTGAAAATCATGTTGAGAGAGTCCATGATGTCATCACATTGAGAGATTCCGTGATGGGAGTTGATGTCATGTTGAGAGATTCTGTTCACGTTGAGAGTCCGTGAACAAAGGCTTAGCTATGAGTCTTGCAAATTTTTCATGTTGAGTTATTTCATGAATATGATTGGTTGTTATAGGTTTTCATGTTGAGTCATTCCATGAATGTGACTGATTCCATGAATGTGATTGTTACAGGTTTTCATGAATCTTATAGAATATATTGTAAGATTTTATCATTAACATTTTGGTTGCAGTTTTGTGTGCTAAAGATCTCTCTCTGGCTAAGAGGGAGTGTTGAAGATAGTGGCTGCAATAGAGATCTTTATCTCTGGAAATATGAACGTTATTACCGTTATTGTCATCTTCAGCTGAAAAGGACACTTAAAGTTTAATTTGTAACATTATAAATGTAAATGACATGTGTCATTCACATGCATTGAGGCATGAATATTCGAGGAGTCATATTTAATTATAGGAGTTATGAGAAACTCAAGAGACCTTCAGTTAGAATATGAAGAGTCTCTTCTACTGTTATATATTTGCATCATGCAATAAGCATTGTACATTTTTTTGAACATTTCATTATCAATAAAGATATTTTGTGTTGTGTGGCTAGGTTTTTCCGTTTATTCTCGAAGGGTTTTCCCAGGATATTTCTAGTGTTCTTTATTTCAGTTTTATCTCTTTATTATTGCTGATTATTTCATAGTTTTTTGGGCTCTAGTTTCAACACCCTTGACCTTGGAAATAAATAAGAAAAGAGTTACCTGGAGGTAAGTATAATCGCTCTATTATTAGATTCTTATGCGACCATGATACATGAAAATATAATGACAAGGTACACATTATGTTAAATGTTTAAATCCTTCCTTACTCACATTTCATTATATGATATGAATAAATATGATTTTTTAAATAGAAAATTATTATGAGATCTATTTGTATGTGGCAATATATATATATATATATATATATATATATATTAATTGATATTAATGTTATCTGTAATCAATTAACTACATTGATTATTGGAATATAATTAATTCATCATGAATTAATTACAAAAATGCTGATATTATTATTGAGAATAATTATAATATGTGATTTTTATTTCTATATGAGATATTTGCCTTGATCTTTTTTTTCCGAGAATGTTCTTGCAGGAAAAAGAGAGAGATTAAGATTCAGCGGGAAAAGACTGAGGATGCTATTTGGTTAACCTTCAGTGAACCCGATTTTATTAATTGAGAGGGAGTACACCATATTGATATGGATTCCCTAGTGATCTATAAATTGTGACAATCATGAGGACTATGATTCATAAATTGTGACTATGTGATTTTAATGGGCCTACCCCTATGTACATCATGAGGAAGTGACGACTTCCAAATGATCATCACTTGTATTTGGGAGAAGTTGTTGTAAGGTGACGATCTTACAATCAACTTGTATCATGAGATCTAATAAATTGAGTAAATGGTGAATGTCTTGTATCTCAACATTCTGGGAGGCCATTACTCTTAGAGTACTTGGTAAATATTATTGATATTCTGGGAGGCCAATACTCTTGATATCAAATGTGATATCTAAATGTTTTTGAGTAATTGGTGAATATCATTGATATTCTGGGAGGCCAATACTCTTGATAGCCATTACTCTTAGAGTACTTGGTAAATATTATTGATATTCTGGGAGGCCAATACTCTTGATATCAAATGTGATATCTAAATGTTTTTGAGTAATTGGTGAATATCATTGATATTCTGGGAGGCCAATACTCTTGATATCAAATGTGATATCAAACCTTGTTTTTTTGAGTACTTGATGAATATCGGATGTCAATATTCTGGGAGATCAAGACTCTTGATATCAAATGTGATATCTTACCCTAAGTTTGAGCAATTGATGAATATTATATGTTGATATTCTGGAGATCAATACTCTTGATATCATATGCAATATTAAATTGTGGAAAACTTCTGAGATATCCTTATATTACCAATGGTGTAATATTTGTTTTGTGTTTATCCTCCCTTGCTAAGAGGGAGTGTTAATGTTTGGTAGCTTTTGTGAGATAACTCTATGGTTATTCATATAATTATATATGAGATATAATATTATGTGAGATATAAGCTTATTATTTGAGATATATATATATATATATATATATAACATAATTAAGTTTGTATTATTAATTATCCATTTATTGAATAGACATGTCTATTCATTCACCCATGCTCAATATAAATGAGAGGATGTTGCATATGGAAAACATATACCTTATTACAGGCAATGCCATTACATTTGCAGCAAATCCGAGAAACATCAATAGGGACGCTAGTTTGAATCATTCAGAAAATAATAATGTGTCATCATCTTCTAGGATTCCCCAACCTCCATTCTTGCCTAGGGAAGAGATACCAAGAGAAGGGATAGAACAATCGATGAATAGCGCCGAAGTCATTACAAGAGCTTATGCACATCTTGAGCCCCACATTAGAGAGGTTGTATCATTTAGAGAATTTCGTCAAGACAAATGACAAGAGGCACCTAGGAGGCACATAAACAAAGAGCTCAAACACAAAGTAAACAAAGTAACACTTCCAAATTTAAATGGATCGAGAAAAACCGCAACTGATCCATGGTTGCAGAAACTGAATACCTTCTTCACCTTGAGCCCCATGACAGAAGAAGACACGCTCCAGTTTGCAGTGCTCCAATTGGATGGCGCAGCACATAAATGGTGGCATCATGGGCTTGATTCCCTAGGCCACCAACATATATACTCCTGTGGGGAAATTTCCCAAAAGCTTACTAGTAGATTTGATGAAAGAGACCTTGAAAGGTATTTTGTAATGAGCCTAAGTTGGCTCAACCGACTATGCTGATGAAAATGCTAGATGTTTTTTTTTGGATTGTGTTTTCTATAAATAAAAATTCTGATATGAAATTATGAAATGTGCAATAGCAATTCACACCAATCTCTGAATTTTATTTATTAACAACTGTATTGCAACAATATAAATTCGATTTTTACAAATAGAGATGAACCTGATAACCTCTCAGCTCATGTATGATCTGCAGCAAAGTTGGATTCCTCACTTCCCTATCACACTGGAAAACAGTGAACAGAAACACCTGATAAAGATGGCCACATGCAACAGCAAATTTCTCCAAAAATATGGGCAACGATATGCAGGAAAAAGGCACCAGATTGCAGCACAATTAGCAGGTCCAAACGCCAAGCACGGCGTTGCCAAACACAGCCCGATATGGGCAATCAAACCCTCATCATAACCACAGGAAAATCACGCCATTTGCAGGATACAATGTAGTCAGAATGCCATAGGAAAATCAGGCCCAACAGTATGAATAACTGGGCGTCCAAACCCTCAGCAACTATGACATCCAAATGCAAAATAAAGGCAAGGGAAATGCCAATAGAAAATCGCCCAAAGTCCATGCTGAAATTCCCAAATTTCTAGGCACCTATATTCCAAAACGATCTCTACAATTTGCATATGCAAAATGTAATTACCTCTTAACCACACAACGTCTCCCACCAACAGAGAATACAGAAGGAAGAACACTCAATCTCAAGATTGATAAAACTCAGCTTTAATCTACTATACTTCAACAGTAGATTCAATGCACAATTCAGATTTCAAACCCCCGGAAATTCAGATTGAATCCATTCTACCTTAGCAAAGGATCGTGATTCACAACTCAGTAAAACCCTTATAAGAGAATAACCAAAAAGCAATAAACAATCAGATGCTTCTATCTCACAAATGGGCTCATATTTATAACCCAAATCAACACTTAGCCTCCTCTTCACATTTTTCACTTAAGAATCTTCATCTTCACAATTTCATTTTAGAACACTAAATAACATGAGGTGCCTTAGAAATAATGAAGCCTCATTAATTAATTAATAAAATAAACCCATCAATCAATAAATCCATCCATTGCAAATGATGACCAACTGCACTACCAGATATGGCAACTGCCCAAAATAGCATGTCCACAACTAAGACCCCTCAAATCTCACTGTCAGCTCACAAGGGTCGCAATGACGAGCTGACCTATCCAAATGCACGAACCTACTAAAATGGGGACATTACAATCCTCCCTCCCCAAGATTGTTTGTCCTCAAACAATCCGACAGCACACTGAACATCCAACCTCCACCAGGATCCCATATGAAGAAGCACATGATATCTCTATCATCACTGAACCAACTGCATACCAACAACATCATCAGGACCAGCAACATAATCTTTAAGATAGCACTTAGTACTTGTTTTGATGATGAGGAGACCAAAATGTCACCAGAAGGAAACTCCATAGGAGATCTTAGTATGGCCTCCTTCTCTAAACCAACCCAAACATCAAACTTAGTTATAGACAAACTCCGCACCCAATATAAATCCTGCACATGTGGATCAAATATGAAGCTATATGCATTCATTGTTGCATATACCCTACTGCCACTCTAATCATCCCCATCAAAATCATCATCTTGCTATGATGACTCAGCCTCAATCTCGTCATATTAAATCCACATGGCGCAGTCCATTGCTCCTTTAGGCCTTAATGCACAAGTACAACCTTTAGAGAAAGACCCCTTGCTCCAAAAGCGAAGTTATCCTCCTCAAGTCCTTGTGAAGCCTCATCAATCTTCCCAGCTGATTTCCCCTTGTCTTCTATAACTAGTTGGTGCTCCTCATCAACAAGCAGAGGGGCAAAAGACTTCGAAGCAATCTTGCCTCGAGAAGATGCCTCAAGATCTCTCACTTTCCGCATAGCCTCTTGAAGAGTAGATGGGTCCAATGACTTAACCCAACCACGAAGTGCCTTGACCAATCCCTCCACGAACAACACCACTCGCCTCCATTCAAATATGTCATAAACCATCACTGAGAGCCTCTGGAACTCACTGACGTAAGCCTCTAAGCCACTAGTCTACCTCAGCTGAGCTAAATCTCTCAAATAAACCTCAAGATCCTTCCTATCAAATCTCTCTATCAAACAGTCCACGAGTTCCTGATAGGACGTAATCTGATTGTGGCATAAGGAGACCAACCCATGGTACCACCAATCATAGGCTACTCCGATAGTGAATTAATGCAATTTATAAAAATGAAATTAATTTTCGACAGTGCCCCTAGAGGAAACTCCATTATCTGAGCAGCTTAAAGTCAAAACAAGACTAAAATTCGCACTTTAGAGCCCTTAGAAAGAAAATATCAGATAATATGCAGAAAAAGTCAGCCAATGTATCAGATGATCTCAGTCAAAGTAGTGTTCAATGAGAGTCTCCAAATTTCAGAGTTTGAATGAAAATCATCCTTCCATCCAATTTACAAAACACTGCAATATTTTTGCAATATCTGCTTCTAGGTCTCAGCCACTCCGGCATATAGGTTTGCACTGGAACTTATATTTTCCAAATTGCACTCGTATAGTTCATGCAGGATTCAAAAGTCGTGAAAGTTTAACTTTCATTAAATGGTTAAAAATGCTAAAAGCATTAGTTAGACTCGCATTTTTTAAGGTTACTTATTGTCATTAGTAGAATGGATGTTTGAACCTACAACCAAATTCCAATCTACTTGTCATGGCAATAGTGATGCACCTCTGTTACAATGGAAGATAATCACTATTCACCTTGTAGAAAGCTAGAAACCTATCTAGTTCATTTATCTACATTAACCATAACAAAGGCATTGGGAATATTTTAATGTATAAGACAGACAGTGTTTTTTGTTTTTGTTTTTTAGAACATAAAACCTACTGTAAATAATTTAAAATATTTATGATCTAGCTGACCATGTTCAAATGGTCACACAAAGCTGTTGCCATAGAAATGCACAGACGTCTAGCATTGGCATCATGCTTCATGTTAGTGGGGGCCACACTAGCATACAAGTCTCAAATAAACTTGGTGCATCTCAACAATCACAAGTCAATGTTATATTTACCTAGCATCCAAGCCTTTCTGTAGCAATATTAATGGTGATCAGAAATGACTGGGGAAAATCCTTTAAACATTTGGTGTAGTAAAATGATGACAACATATGTATACACATACACATGCATGTATGTCTGTGCATGTGGACGTATACATAGGTGTATGTGTCTTGTGTGTATATGTGCATATATAGCACATGTGCATGTGCATGTGCATTTTAGATATATATATACAAATTTTGCCTTGGAACTTTCATAAATACATATTTACATGTGTGTACAATTTTTTTCCAATAATATGCAAATTTTGACTTGAACTTTAATAGATACATATTTACGTGTGTACATTTTTTTCCAAATTTTGCCTCTTTTTGCAACTTTATTTATTCAGTATTCTTTCAAACTTTGAAGATATTTTGACTTAAACTGATCCTCACACATCTAGTATTGGTAATTTTCCATGTTAACAAAAGAATATGAAATTTCCAATTAAAAATATAGTTTTGAAAATTCAAATATCACTGCAAATAACCCATTAGAAGTTTTCTTGTGAACAAAAACTTACCAAAAACAGAGGCATAGCTGCTGTTTAGGACATTTCCACAACTTCCGCCATCCAAGGGGCAAAAGATATCATTACCTGCCACTTTCATATAAGTCAAGTAGGATGTTTCAATAAGCCCTAACACTGCAAGTCCTGCGCCCCATCCATACCATGCATTCACACCATTGTTTTCCTCCATATCATTTTGCAATTGTTTTGCATATTCTGAAACTTTGAGCCTTTCAGAAGACAATTCTGTAGCATTTGCCTCTGTGCTGCCATCTCTAAGTGGTTTCCCGGCATATGCAACCAAATTATTAAATCTAGGCACCCTCTGCACAAATTATTTCCATATATAACTCAAACTTGCAATGAAGACCACACCTAGACAGAAACTATAATTCAAATTACATTTTAACTTGCACATGTTTGGACTTAGCAACACTCTAACTCAAATATTAAAGTTTTTTGGTTACTTAGTTCTACAATTCAACATTAGTAATACAGTTTATAGGAATAACTATGCATAGTTTTGAAGGAAAGAAACTTTAAGGTGCAATTTCTAAACTGAACATCGCCTATTGATGTCAATAGCTAGAGACAACAAATTCCCAAAATCATATTACTAAATCAAGTATGTCAATCTGGTCTGTAATGTTATTATCAACTTATCTGAAAAGCATGTACCATGATTTTCCAGTGATCTAAATATCCCTAACGTAAGTGGATTAGAAAGCCTCAATGTACTTGCAAGCTTGGTCACAAGTTCAAAACCAAAGGATCGGATATCTAATTAACATATATAAAATAAAATGAAAAAAACATATTTTCTTATTAAAAAAGAGTTCTCAAATTATATGAAGCCCCGGTGTGCTGGCAAAGAGTGGTTGGCCAATGCTATCCTATCGGTTGAGAGAGAGCAGTTCGCTGATGCCTACTCATTTCTCATTAATCAGATAAGGGGGCACAAATTTTGAGATGCATCTAGCTTGAGGGAAAAGGCATTCTTTTGCAAGGAAGCAATTAATTGAGGGCATGAATGTGTTTACTCATCAATCAACATGGACATCCAATCTTATACTTACTGCTCAAATTCTACCAAAAAGAGTCATGAAAGATTCCTCAACACAACGAGGGCGTAACCATATGCTATCCTAGATCAGAACTCCAATCTAACCTCACAAAACATCATACTATTTTGGTTCGCTGTATTGAATCGAACCTCACAAAACATCATATTATTTTGATTCGTTGTTTTTGGATTGACTAGCTGAAAAGGTGTGCCCAAAATACATTCAAATTTCAAAACATAACATTTTGTTTCATAACCGGAGACTGGGGATAATAAATCTAAAAGCAAGTTATGAGTAGAAATTTAAGCAGAAAGTAAACTCTCACATGAAACATAAAAAACGGAGTGTTTTACTCACCACAACACAGAGAGAAGCAAAGTTAATGTTTTCTGATAATGGTTTCAGATTGACGTCTCTTTCAACTCTATACAAATTGACTCTGCTACAAATTTTAAATTGACCAGAAATTTGTGGGATAAAATGACAGAATCGAGAAGCTACTGAAGATGTAGGAGATGGAATTGTCCATCCTGGAGCCATTCAGGAGCAGTCGTCCGGACTCGAACAGGGGTGCAGTCTTCAATAGAACATTTGGGCTTTCATTTTTTATAAAACCGTGGATATCAGCCTGCCAAGAGTTATGTTGTAGATATCATAGAGAAATAAGAGATTTCGTGAGGGTGACACCAAGAATATTAAAATAATAATATTTTTTAAAAAGCCTAAAAGTTCCCTACAAACTAGTATTATTATTTATATATATATTAGAATTTTGATAATTGTATAGATTTATAAAATAATATCATAAATTAAAATATTATATTAAATTAATTTATCAATACTTCCAAAAAAAAATTTAAAAGTTTCTAAGGTTGATTTGGGAAAAATTGGGACTTGGCGCCAACAACAAAGCAAAGATTGAGATCTTGGCAATTGGTGTAAAGATGTGCAAATAAAAAGAATGGGATCATATGGGTATTGAGGGAGGTTAAACGATACATACCAATGCACTTATAAAGAAACATGTTACTAAGTAGAAACTAGATGTTGGGGTGGAGTGGGTTGAGGAAGCTGTAGGAAGCCTAGAGGATTTTTTATATGCCACATTTATGTAGAGGTAAACAAGTGTCCAGATTCATTGGCTTGTGTTGGGTGACTCAACAAGAGGTGGATAAAATTGATATTGATTCTTATAGATGAGAAAAAATTTGTAGAATATTAGAGGGAAGTACTCTTCACAAGCCAGGGGATAATGAAGTGACTTAACCTATGACAAAAATTGATCTACTCTCTAACTCTTCTCAAGAGGACAAATTCAACTAGTGGTTTCAAAAAGAATTTATACATGATTGAGCAAATTAGCACAAAGATAGACCTTACTTTAAGTGATATTCATTTTCATTCTAGATTCAAAAGGAGTGTTTTGGGTCATAGATTGAAATATGGGGAAGAACGAGTTAAAAGGGAATTGTTTGTCAAATAATTGAAAATTGATTATCTTGGTTCATTTGTCCATATTTGTCTTTAATGCTAGACTTTTCCTCTTATGAGATTGGTTTTTGAAATCGTGGGGTGGTCACAAACTCAACATATCAAACCATTAGAACTACAAAATCATTTTGGCAAGACTAAGAGCTGTAAAACTGGCAAGAGTTGCATTATTCTTAGATTTTATTTGTTTTGGCATTGAGAGAGAAAATGATATGGCTAATTCTTTTGGTTTGGAGTGTTAATGTAAGAATGAGCCACCAGACTATTAGGACTTTTAAAATTGGGACTTGGCACCAACAACAAAGCAATGAGCCAACTTTTAAAATTGGGACTTGGTGCTAAAAACAATGCAAAGATTGAGATCTTGGCAATTGGTGTAAAGATGTACAAATCAAAAGGATGGGATCATATTGCTATTGAGGGAGGTTAAATGATATGTATATAAATGTACTAGTAAAGAAACATGCAACTAACTAGAAACTAAATTTTGGGGTGGAGTGGGTTGAGAAAGCTCTAGGAAGCCTAGAGGATTTTTATATGCCACATTTATATAGAAGTAAACAAGTGTCCAGATTCATTGGCTTATGTTGGGGTGACTCGATAAGAGGTGGATATAATCGATATTGATTCTTATAGATGAGAAAAATTATATACAATATTAGAGGGAGGTACTCTTCACGAGCTAGGGGATAATGAAGTGACTTAACCTATGACAAAATTTGATCTACTCTCTAATAAATTCAAATAGTGGCTTCAAAAAGATTTTCTACATGATTGAGCAAATCAGCACAAAGATAGACCTTACTTTAAGTGATATTTCATTTTCAATCTAAATATAAAAGGAATGTTTTGGTTCATAGATTGAAATTTGGGGAAGATTGAAATGCAAGGGAACTGTTTGTCAAATAATTGAAGATTTATTATCTTGGTTCATGTGTCCTTGTTTTTCTTTAATGCTAGACTTTTCCTCTTATAAGATTGGTTTTTTCAATCATGGGATGGTTATAGACTCGAGATATTAAACCATTAAAACTACAAAAGGATTTTGGAAAGACCAATAGTAGTAAAACTAGCAAGAGTTGCATTATTCTTAGGTTTTATTTGTCTTGGCATCAAGAGAAAAAATGATATGGTTAATTATTTTGGCGTGGAGAGTCAATGTAAGAATGGGTCAATGGACTATTAGGAGATATATAGGTTCAATATCAAAGATTGTGAAGATCGGTCTCTATTGAACAAGTAACTAAAGGATGAGATTCAAGGCTTGGATAAAAAAAACATGAAAATTAGTAGCTAATATACAAATCTAAACAATAAGTTCACTTAATTGTGGAAAACCCATGATTAGATCCTTCTTACTTATGATACCCAAAAATAGCAAGTTAAGCATGCTTTATAAACTTATTTTATGTGAACTTGTTTTCACATAAATAATGATTAACATCAACATAAGATATAAGAAACAAGAAATAAATCAATAACATAACATCCACACGTAACACTTGATTTACATGGTGAAAACCTTGCAAGGAAAAACTCCATCAAAAAGAGAGGACAAGCATGTATTAACAACAATAAATATGCTTACAATATAATCACTTACATTCTCCTATTTTCCTCCACTATAATAGTACCTATGCACATGTGAACAACCTCTATATGCCTCCCACCCATCCTTTGAAGTTTTAGAAAAATCTACATTCAACTATTCTGCATTTCTTCCTAATTATTCTTCACCCAAAAGCATGTATTTATAGAATGTAAAGAGATCCAAAAACAGTAACAAAGGTTCTCAAAAGTGTCATTTTATTTCCTCATTCCTCAACTCTTAGAATACCTCAATGGATTTTGAGAAGACATAAGTTTATCTTCCAATACTTTCCCTCCAACATGGACACCTATACTTGCAAGATATCAAAAAATCCCCTACCCTACAACTTTAAATGCACATAACAAGCATCCATACACAAAGGAACCTAAAGAGAAACACTCATATTATATTCATCAATTTTATTTAAACTTAATAAGAAAACAATTACATTCATAAATCTACATCCATAAAAATGATCTTGGCTTTCATAGTCTCACATTTATCTCACAAACAAAAAATACAAAACTCACTATGTTCTTTCTTCTCCCCTTCTATCCTTTGGACACTCTTAATTCAAGTAAATATCTTTATACAACCACCACATCACATTTATTTTCCTATCTCTATTTATTAATAATAAATACTATTCATAATCTATTGTAGTCATTCCCAAAAGTAATTGATGTTCTTCCAATGTTTATTAAATTATAATTTACTCCTTTTTCATGTTAGGATTCAACCTTCAAGTCCAAACATGATATTCATTTATTTCTCTTAACCCACTTTAAAAGTCCTAAAGTTAAGGAGTTTGTGTCATAAGTTGCTATGTTGAATCTATGTAATGATTATAGCATTCATTAGTTTAGTGGAAGAGCCATGGAGAGTTAATGTTTGGTAATTTATATTTGTGGTAGAGTTCACTATTGACAAGTGGTGAGAGGTAGGTGTTGCATATGGACTGGTGACCACTATGGTTGAGTTATGCTTTATTGCAGTAGAAGTTTCTATGTGTAATGTGTCATTACTTTAACATGTTGACACTAGATACCTCTTTGGTATTAGAGATGGTTTTGGAAACCATGGACTCTTTCCCCTTGTGTTGAGCTCTATAAATATGTATCTACTTAGTTTATTTTGTGTGATTAGGTTGGATACTTTCTAAGGAGCATTTATGTGCCAGATATTCTCTAGAATTCTTTGTTGCTATAATATCTCTTGATGAGCATTGACTCAAGGATTGTGTTGTAATTGTTGTTGTTACTAATCATACAATTGAGTGGGGCTTTTGGAGGGTGGATTTCTTGCCGAAAGGGTTTTTCCATGTATATCTAGTTTTGTGAGTTTATTTTCTTAAATCTGATTTTGTATGTGTTTATCTAGTTTGCAATAGCTTAAGGGTTTGTAAAAAATTAGCATCATCTCTCTTATTAGATTTAGAATTTGGAAACATTTCCATGCTTTGGCTTCCTTTTAAGTGGTATTAGAGCATGACCATCTTTGTTATTGTTGTTGGGTAGACGATTTTATTTTTTTTTTGTTGATATAGTTTCAATGGAAGTTTTGCAGGGGAATTTTCGTAATATTGTTGCACCTTAGATATGGAAAGCACATCCAACATAGTAGAGATGGATAAATTTAATGGAAGCAATTTTGAGTTGTGGAAACTCCAATGGAGGACTTGCTTGTAGATAGAGATCTATGGGTTGCATTTTCTTCAATGAAACCTCAAGCTACATCATGGGATGATTGGGATAAGATGGATAAAAAAGTCAAGGGTTTGATATGACTCTACTTAGGTGATTTAATGCTCCTAAATTCCCATGAAAATAGAACCATAGTTGATCTTTGGAACAAGCTTGGTGATATTTATTAGTGGGATTTTTTCTTGAGAAATAAGTAGTATTATTTGAGGATATAGGAGGGAAATTTTTTTTTTGTTGATCACTTGAATGCATTTAATATGTTAGTTTCTCTATTGAATTATGTTGGTGATGAGATTGATGATCAAGATACATGCATCCTTTTGTTATGTTCTTTGTCAGACTCATGGGTCACCTTGTTAGGGCTGGTAGAAACACAACAAACACTTTCAAATTGGAGGATGTGGTAGGTCTATTGTTATTTGAAGAGATGTGAAGAAAATATTCTAAAATGGCTAAGGAGGCCCTGGTTTCTCATGCTAGGACAATGGAGAAAGGAAAGAAGAAGGACAAGAAGGGTAGATCCAAGTCTCCTAGGAGATCTAAATCTCCTAGGAGAAATTCTCAAGGCAAAATGTTGGAACTGTGCAAACCTAGTCATCTTCGAAAAGAGTGCAAGGATGGGAAAAAAGAAAAGAAAATAGAGATAAAAAGGATTTCTCTTATCATGACTCTAACAAATCCTCTCAAGATGATGTAGATGATTCTTTTTACAGCATTGGCAACACATGCATGTAAATATGTGTGGTTAATAAATTTGTGTGAATATTTCCACATGATATCTCACATAGATTGTTTTTCAAATAATGAAGAGTTTGATGGTGGTAAGTTGTATCTGGGTGATGACTCTCAACTAAATCATGTTGATCATGGTAGAGTTAAGATCATATTTCTTGATGGTAGAGTGAAGAGGATTGATGGTGTGTTGCATATCCCTAGTTTGGCATGAAACCTACTTTGAAGGGATTGATGGTGTGTTGCATATCCCTAGTTTGGCATGAAACCTACTTTCAATCTACAATATTGGTGATGTGGGTGTGTACG
Source organism: Cupressus sempervirens (assembly GCA_028749045.1). Classification (NCBI taxonomy): domain Eukaryota; kingdom Viridiplantae; phylum Streptophyta; class Pinopsida; order Cupressales; family Cupressaceae; genus Cupressus; species Cupressus sempervirens. The sequence continues at coordinate 649,071,672 of CM053792.1, read as the reverse complement.
TTGTTTTCTTGAGTGGTGAATTTATGACTAAAAGAGGCTCTATTATGCTTACTAATGGTTTTAGGATTGTCATCTTGTATTACCAAGATTCATGCACGATTTAGTGCAATAGTGTTGATGTAAAGTCCATGAAAGGGCTTTGGATTCTTTATCCTCACCATTAGATCAAGAAAGGAAGAGGACATTTGACGGTCATGCTCTTTGGGTACCTAAAGATGTAAATTCTTTGGAGATGAAGCTCTAGTTGAGAAGACAATATTATGGTACCAAAGACTTGGTCACATTGGTGAGAAGGGTCTTAAAGCCCTAAAAAATAAGAGTCTTATTAAAGGCCTTGATTATTGTATTCTAGAGTTAAACTTCTATGAACATTTTTTTAAGGTAAACAACACCATGTTTCCTTGTATTACGGTTCTCATAAGTCTTCTGGCTTTTTCAATTATATTCATTTCAGATGGGTTTGTTCTAGTTAATGTTCCTTTTGTATCTAGATTTGTGTACTTTGTATCATTCATATATGATTATTGTAAAGGGACATTTGTGTACTCTCTCATAAGTAAATGTCAAGTTTTAGTCAGTTTAAGGAATCCAAGTCCTTGATTAAAAATCAAATTGGTAGGAAAATTAAGTGTTTGAGAACTAATAATGAGAGTGAGTTTTGTTTAGTAGAATTTGACAAGTTTTGTAAGGATTGTGGTAAGAGACATGAGATAAATCCATACACCCCACAACAAAATGGATTTGAAGAGAGGATGAATAAAATGTTGATGGGGAGGGCTAGGAATATGTTGAGTGGTGTTGGGCTTGAATTTTTTTTTTTGGGATGAAGTTGTAGCCACTGCATGTTATTTAACTAATAGATCTCCTACTTCAACACTTGTTGAGAAGACACCCATAGAAGCATGGTCTATAAAGAAGTCTACAATAAGATATCTTAGAGTATTTGGTTGTAAAGTATATGATCATGTGCCAAGTGAGAGAATATCAAAATTGAAGAACAAGGTAGTTAAGTGTATCTTCATTGGCTATGGTGTTGGTGTGAAAGGTTACAAGATTTGGGATCTAACTATAGAGAGGTGATCTACACTAGATGTGTGATATTTCATGAGATGAAACCTTCCATAATTTATTTACATCCAAAGAAGGAAGAGAAATAGAAAAGTAAGTGGTTCATATTCCTTCTACACGAAAGGAAGAACTGCAAGTTCCTGATGGACCCAGTAATGAGATGATCTCAAGTAGCTTTGAAAGTTTTGAAGAAGAGGAAGAACCTCAACCTCAAACTTTGAAGAGCTCTACTCATGAAAGGAAGTGACTTGATAGATATGGTTATTCACCTCAAAGGTTTGGATTTTTTTATTTTTATTTTTAAAGAGGGGTAAACGCTTTGACCTGGAGCTATGAACCAGTGAGGCCACAAACGAGGGACCTCATCCCCATGAGATTTGAACCTTGATGGCAAGGATAACAACTCAACAACTTAACCATCACAATATGCCGCTATTGGCAACAAAGGTTTGGATATTCTCAGTTGGATTCTAGTGGTATATTTGCTTGACTCTTAACACTTATGAGCCTGGTACTGTTAGAGAGGCTATGGGTATTGTTAGGATTAACCACAAATAGAAATAAAAATTACATGCAAATATAACCAATAAAAAAAAATAATAACACAGAAAAGAACACAAGACATAAGGATTTAACATGGTTCACCCAATCCCTGAGCTATGTCCACCAACATCAAGTCCAATATTATTATTATCTAGTGATTACAATCCACGATCCCTTATAGCTCAATATTGCCGCAAGAAGCTACAATATCATCATACAATCTAAAATCCCTAACCCTAAGCCATTTTATACAAGCTTTTGTTGCTTACAAAATTAGGATTGGAATAAGTCATCCAAGAGAAAAATAGCAGCTAACACCTTTTACAATAATAGAGCCATTTTTGGCTTCGGGGGCATTGCTCCTCAACCCCACCTTGTACTACGACTAGGAATGCACCTTAGGCTCCCACATACCTTGTAGGAATAATCTAGGAGGAAATTGCATTGAATAAATTGATTAGACTCCACATCACAACAATCTCTCACTTGGAGATTGGACAGACTCCACAACAAGAACCTTCCACTTGGAGATTAATCATAGCACCTCTAAACTTGTAGCTCGCACTGAAATATCAAACCACCCTAGACTTTGCTATTATTTTATTCTGTTTAGTCTAGAAGACCAACCAAAATTTAAGAGGAGTTTGGCTTCTCCCTTGTTACTGCCTTGGTAAACATATTTGTTGGATTATCATCTCTATGTTTCTTCTCCAGCTTTAACTGTCTATCATCCAAAACTAACCAAATGAAATGGTACCACAATTGTATGTGTTTTGTCTTTGAATGTAGAACATAATTATTTGCAAGATGAATGACACTCTGGCTATCTATGAACAAATAATTATCCCTCTATGGGTGTCCCAATTCTTCCATGAAGAACTGAAGCTATATCATCTCCTTGGCTTCCTCTATAGTAGCAACATACTTTTCCTCTATAGTGGATAATGCATTGACCTTTTGCAACTGAGAAATATAACTCACTATTGTCCCACCAATAGTAAATACATAACTTGTAGTACTCTGCCTGGTACTAATATCCCCTACCAAATATGAGTTAACATAACCCTGTAAATTGGTAGTACAACCCCCAAAATGTAAACACTTATTGAATGTTCCTCCCAAATATCGAAGAATCCATTTGACTGCATTCAAATGCCCAATTCCAGAATGACACATATACCTACTACCAACTCCCACTGCATGTGCAATATTTGGCCTAGTACATACCATGGCATTCATCGAAGTTCCTATAGCTAAAGTATAGGCTATCTTGGACATTTTGTCCTCCTCTTCCTATGTCTTGGGATACATCTCCTTAGTTAATTTTAAATGACCAGGTAAAGGTGTGCTGACAACTTTAGCTTTCTCCATAGAGAAACATTACAACACCTTCACAATATTTGTAGCCTCAACTAAATTCAATTTTCTATTTTTCCTATCTCTGCAAATCTTCATCCTAAGGATTTATTTTTTTGCCCCCAGATCCTTCATAGCAAATGAATATGCTAACTATTTTTTTAACCCCTTAATGTGATCCATGTTAGACCCAGCTACAAGAATATCATCAACATATAAACATAAAATAATGTAGTTGTCATCATCCAACCTCTTAAAATAAACACTATGATCTGAATGAAACCTACTATATCCATGCTCATGCATAAAACTATTAAATTTCAGATACCATTGCTGAGGTGCTTGCTTCAAGCCATATATACTTATTTGCAATCTGCACACTAAGTTCTCCTTACCTTTGACCTCAAATCCCTGTGGTTGTGCCATATATCTCTTCATCCAAATCACCATGAAGAAAGGTTGTTTTGACATCAAATTACTCCAAATGCAAATGTTCAGTAGCCACAATACTTAAAACAATACGAATAGAAGTCATTTTAACAACATGAGAAAAATATTATAAAAATCAATGCCCTTTTTCTATGCAAATCCTTGTACAACTAACCTGGTGTTAGATATTTTCTTACCTCCATCCTCTTCTTTCAACCTATAAACCCATTTATTCTTTAAAGCCCTTTTACTTGTAGGCAACTTACATTAATCCCATGTCTGAATTTTCAACAAGGGATCCATTTCTTCTTTCATTGTAGACTGCCATTGAATCTTAGTATTGACTTGCACAACTTCATCATAACATTTAGGTTCACCAACATTAGTTAGTAAAATAGAGTACAAGGAGGGAGAAAACCTTTCTAGAGGTCTACTTATTCTTGTTGACCATCTAACATTCACTTGGGTGTGTGGTATTTGTTGTTGCAGTTGTTGAAGAGCATGAGGGACTGCTTGAACATTTTCCTTTTGAGTACCATCCAACACTACATAGCCATTATCTTTCTTGTCATGTTGCTGCAATAGATCTTTGTACAATGCTTTCTCATTGAATATGATATCCCTGCTTCTTACAATTTTACAATTTTCAAAATCCCAAAGCCTATTACCAAATTCATCAATGTCATATCCAACAAATACACATTTCTTTGACTTAGCTTCCAACTTGGTTCTATTTTCAGAATCTATATGTGCAAATGCTTCACAACCAAAGGTTTTGAGAAAAGAATAACCCACCTTCTTATGAGTTCATGATTTCTTTGGAATACCACAACCCAAAGGAGTAGAGGGACCTCTATTGATCAAATATATAGCTGTATTGGTAGCCTCATATCACATGTTTAAGACATCCCAACATGCAACCTCATGCTCCTTGCATACTCCATTATTATCCTATTCATGCATTCAACCACTCCATTTTCCTATGGAGTCATTGGAACAGTTTTCTATCTACGAATACCATTAGAGGAATAATAATTTTTAAATTCATTGTTGTAATACTCATCACCATCATTAGATCTAAGACATTTTAATCTTTTACTAGTCTCATTTTCAACCAAGCACTTTCATTTCTTAAAAGTTATAAATACATCAGATTTTTGTCTAAGAAAATAAACCCATACTTTTCTAGTTCCATCATCAATAAATGTAACATTATAATGAGATCCACCAAGGGAAGATACCTGAGATGGTCCCCATACATTTGTATGCACAAGCTCTAAGTTCTCATTTTTCTTTTCCTTTCCACTCTTCACAAAACTCGCTCTATTTTGTTTTCCATACACACAAAAATCCATATTGACACATTTTAGACCTGGTAAAACTTTCTTTGAATGAAGTAATTTCATATCTTTCTCACTCATGTTCTCAATTCTATTGTGCCATAGCATTGTATCAAAATCTACATCAATTTTTTGTTCTCCCTGTTCAACTGCATCAGTTGTTCCTAAACATTCATTTTTCTCTGAAACAATTAAAGTAGAAGGAACAATATGACTTGTACAAAGATATAAGATGCCTACTTTCAAACCTTTTGCTACCACAAGGGAACCTTTTGAAACCTTCCAATTTTTATCATTAAAAGTAACTACGCAACCCTCATCATCGAGTTTTCTTAATACAATTAAATGCTCACTCAGCCTTGGAACATGTCTTTCCTCTTGCAGTAGCCAATGATTCTCATTCTGCAACTTAATCTTAATTTTTCCCTTTCCAAAAATTTGACAAGGTTCATTATCCCTCAAATAAACAAGCCTAAAATCCTCTTGGACATAATCTAGGAAATAATTTTCTACAAGGAGTAGCATGAAATGAAGCCCTTGAATCTAAAACCCATGAATCATCAACACTTTCTAAAGAAAGAAGCAACACATACTCTTCAAATTTGTTACTTAACGTATTTACCTCTATATTCCCTTGTGGTTTATCTCCTTTATTGTTCTTTCAAGTCTAGCAACCTTTCTTCTTATGCCTTGGTTTCTCACAATACCAACAATCTCTTGGTCCTCTAGATTGAGACCTCCTTCCCTTTGATTTTCCTCTTGATTTCCCATCATTTCTAGAATTACTTCCTCTCTCAATCATTTCGCCTCTACTTTGTGTGTTCAAAGAACTTCCTAATGTAGATCCACCTGAGGTTTTCCTATGAGTTTCCTCACTCATAATAACACCAATCACATCATCAAATTTTAAGGTATTAGATCCAGAAACATAATCACTCACAACTATTACCAAGTCATTCCATTTTTCAGGAAAAGAACACAAAATCAAGAGAGCCCTAATTTCATCATCAAAATTTACATTTATAGAAGATAATTGAGTAGTAACTGTATTACTCATTTAAATGATCTACAATGGATCCACCTTTTGTCATCTTCATATTAAATAAATGCTTCATGAGAAATACCTTGTTTGAAGTAGAGGGCTTTTCATACAGTTTTGCTAGGGTTCACATCAACTCTTTTGTTGTCTACACTTTAATAATATTAAATGTCATTGATTGTGCCAGCTATGATCAAATACTTTCAACTACCTTTCTATCCAAAATTTCTCACTCCTCATCTGTCAATGTTCCCTGTTTCTTGGCTTTTCCTTCCAATGACCACCATAAATCCTTCTGATAAAGATAGTCCTTCATTTCCATTTTCTATAACTAAAAGTTCTTTGCATTAAACTTCTCAGCCTTCAGCTCACCCTCATCTTCCATTGCTCCCACTCAACCATGAGACTCCCACTCAACCATGAGATCTTCCTGTAGAGAATAGCTAAAAATAAAATTAAAAAATGATGACAGTTTGGGCTAAAAAAAATGATGACAATCTGGCTTTGATACCACTTGTTAGGATTATCCATAGAAATAAATAACAATTACATCCAAATATAACCAATATCATAAAACAATAGATCACACAAAAGAGAACACAAGACACAAGGATTTAATGTGGTTCACCCAATCCCTAGGCTACATCCACCAACATCAAGCCAAAATTATTATTATCCAATGATTATAATCTGCAATCCCTTACAATGCAATACTACGACAAGAAGCTACAATATCATCATACATTCTAAAATCCCTATACCTAAGCCATTTTATACAACCTTTTGCCACTTACAAAATTAGGGTTAGGATAAGTTATCCAAGAGAAAAATAGCAGCCAATGCCTTTGACAATAGTAGAGTCATTTTTGGCTTCGAAAGTGCTGCCCCAAGTCCCCGCAAGGGGCATTATCCCTTGACCTTGTCTTGGGGGTGCTACCTATTGGAAATATGGCTAAGTAGGGAAAATTGGAATAGTATTAGAGTTGTCATTTATGGAAACATATTCTCTGTGAAAAGAAGATACTGTGTACAAATATAGATCCCATAGTTAGACATAGAAAATTCTCTAAGTATTAGATAGTTATCCAACAGAGCATAGACAATTTTGATGTGTGCAGATGACAAAGACATTATTGGCATATGCATAGTTGGGTACATATAGTATAGAGTGTCAAGATAATGTATGTAAGTGCGCGAGTGAGTGCAAATAGTATGAAATGAGTTATGAATTAAATACCAGTAAAGGTAGTGTACAAGCAGAACGTAGTATAATAGAAAAATGTGAATTATGGGTTAAGGATTATTTTATTTATGAAATAATTACTTGACTAATTAGGGATGACATCCTAGGTGTTAACCCAAAGAGAGTAAGAATTATTTTTGCATTTTTTCAAGTGTGTGAATGCTTGAAGGCCAACTGAATAGTTTTGTAAAATGTAAAAGGTACAAATGAAAAATGGTGATATGCAAAGTTATGTGAATGTTGTAAGATATATGCGAAATCATGTGTTAACTATGTATGATGTAAATTCTGATGTATGATTAGAGGTATGCGAAGAGCAACAAAGGAAAGATTAGATATTGAAAATGTCAACATTGTAAAGAGGTTTTTTTATCTATCTCTTTTGTATAAGGAACTACATTCTATAATTGTATGTTTGGGTAGTGGGATGATGTTGCATACATTTTGTAACTATATATATCAACTCCTAAGAGGGTTGAAAAAACACATAACAAGGTTGAGACTTTTAATAGGGCCTAGTCCTCTAATAAGGATAGAGACACTATATGTATGTAATAGATTCATAATAGGGTCAACATCCTTAACCAGATACTTTTGTTTAGTGGATCATTTTGTGGGTGCCATCCCCACTAGGGTTTTCCCTTGTCCAGGGTTTCTCTAGTTAACAAAATATGGTGTTATGAGTTCTCTTTGTGTATGGTTATTCTTACTGTTCAACACTATTAGTTTACTTTCATATGCATGTTATAAAGTAATTAACAATATTCAATTTTGGGAAAAATTTTGTAGAAAATTGCCTCTTAGTATTCCCTATTTCTAGCAATTAGTATCAGAGCCCAGTTACTCAGAAGAGGCTAAACAATTTGAGTAAGATCCCTATGGCTATGGAACAGTTGTGAAGAATCTTGAAGAAGCTCTTGAGTAGATCAACATTCTTACTGAAGAAATATATAACCTAAAAGAAAGATATGAAGATGAAAAAGACTACATTTGGAAATTAAAAGATAAGATTGATCATCTCAAATCCAGAAAAGAATCTAAAGAGAAAGGAAAAGTTAGAAATAGAGTATCTAAGTTGAAAGAAAGAAAATAAGATTCTGGAACATGAGTTGAAGATCATTGAACTAAAGCTAAACTTGAAGAAAGATAATAGCAAGATTGAATCAGATCTGAAATCTGAGAATGCAGATCTAAGTTCCCATCTTACTAAAGTGACATTTGAACTTGAATCTATCAAGATAGAGCATGCCTAACTTGAAAAGTACAATACTATTGTGAAAGGGGAGTTAACCCAAGCTAAGAAGAAATTAGAAAAGTTATATTCCAATAGTGAGAAAATTGACGAGAAACTATATTTTTAGAGATCTTCCTATGATAAGACTAGTCTTGGATATTTCATTGGAGAAAAGTCAAAAAAAAAAGTCTGGAGCAAGAAAGGAACTAGATCAAGTTATTGAACATCTTGAATCAAACAAGAGTGATCAAAATGAGACTAAATTCAGTCAATCTAAAGATGCACCAAAAGAAGTTGAGCAAGCAAGTCAACTTGATAAAAGTGATGAACCTAAGCAAATAGAGCATGTTGAATCACCTAAAGAGGTAAGGTATGAATTTAAAGGTAGATGCTTTTCATGTAATGAATTTGGTCATATGAAGATAGACTATACAAGTAAGTCATTCAAACCTATTGCAATTTTTTGTTATTATAATTGTTATGGTTTTGGTCATAAAACAATTGATTGTAAGAAACCTAGATTTGATAGTAATAATAGCAGTGGTAGCATGTTTAGAGATACTAACCCTACAGGTAATGAGAGAATGAGATCAAGTGAAAGTACATCTAGCAGATCCAATGAAGGAGAATGACCTAATGGAGCAAGGAATCGTATTGTATGTCACAAGTGTAACAACTTTGGACACATTGCCAGAAATTGTAGAGCACCAATTAACTAGTCTAGACCTAATCAAAGAAGAAATACACCAATATGTCAGCTATGCAATAACTTTGGTCATATAGAAAGATTTTGCAAAATGGACATGAGGAACATCAACAAGAATCTAAATTTCAAAGAGACAATAACAAAAATTTCAGAAGGAATGATAGCAACAGTAATAGTCAGAAAGATGAATTGAGAGAGCATGTGGAAAAATTCAAAAAGGTATTTGTCAAAGCTAAAGATCCATCAAGTTCACAAATAGTATTGGAAGAATAGTATTTTAGTGCACCTGATGAAAGATTGAAGTCAACTATTGTATGTGATTCATCCTATTTGAATTAAGCACTTTCTTATGAAATATTTAGTACCAAAGAGATGTAACTGAGGTTAGAAATTGAGTGAAGAGTTGCAAAGTCAATATGAGGTAGAAGATGGTGTGTAGAAGTTATAGTTAAGTGCATAGATATTTGGAGACCACATGAAGTTATACAAAAGAAAACAAGTCGATTGGTAAATAAAAACTTTTTATAGATTGAGCAGTTGCACAATTAATGCAAAGTTTGTTTTGGTGAGATATAAACCATGCGAGCAAGATTATGTGTATCATTTGATCTTTTGAAGAGTTAAGAAGAAGTAAAGAGTGATTTGATAGCTAATTGAAGGTAAATTAAAGTGTTTTCAAGTGTGAATTTAAAGCAACCCTAGTTATACAAAATTTAGGTATTTTCTGAATTTACAATTGTGTTTCAAAGCTTTTAAATAAGTAAAATAAAGAGCCCTACAATTTGTGATGTGATGAAAGGCCAAGGTATTTGTGATGTGAGTGAAAGGCCAAGGTATAAGTTTAAGAAGCACCCTTATGTGTCATTGGAAGATGATCCTCTAGGATTGTTTTCACAAGTTCCACATGATGTATTACATGTAGAAGACATCAAATCATATATATATATAGCAAGTTTGGGAGTATTGGGGACAATGACATTCATAAAGACCTAGACCTAGTATGTAATTGTGATTTATCACTGAAGCAAGAGTTTGCACACCTGAATGATTTAAAATTATTAAGCATATATTCTGCATAGACTTTGATAATCATGAGTGGAGTAGAATCATCTTAAGAAGAATTCATGAAGGAATGTTTTGGGTAGGAGACATCCCTGTAATGATTGATAACAACATGATCCATAAGCTCACTGGTTTGAGCAATGAAGGTAGCAACCCAGTCAATGAGAAGAATGTGAAGAAGTTGGTTGAAACAAACTTGAAGACAAAATTTGATGGAAGAAAATGAGGTTTGACTTGATAAAAACAATTTATGTTAGGGTTATCAGTAAGGTCATTGGCTACAAAATGAACTACAGTTCCAGAGTGAACTCAATACCTACTAGATTTATCCATGCAACATATCAAATGATAAAGAAGAAGGAAAAAGTAAATATGTGTGAGATTGTGAAGCAACAACTATTGGACAATATTGAGAAATTGAAGAAGACAAAGAATGTGGTGTTTAGATTTGAATCCCTCCTAATACACCTATTCTTCCAAGAAATCAGACAATTCCTTGGTATGCTAGACCGAGAATGGGATAATGATCAATGCACTATAAGATTGATAACACAATATTATAGGAAAAAAATCAGAGGAAAGAATAATTGTAGACATATCAAGAATGATGAAAGGTTGCCAATTTGAAATGAAGTAAAAATATTTAGAATTCCACCTACTCTAGTGGAGAAATATATGAAAGACATATGTTTCATGGCTGAAACCAATGTCACGTGTATGAAAGTAGTAGATCCTAGAGTGAAGTTCATAGACCCAATGGGCTATGAAATGAGTGAAGAGTTAATTAAGGAATATGCAAAGATTATCTTGGAGTCAGAGAGAGATAAGGAATGTCCTTGATGGGGGACATAAGAAGAAAAGGTTAAGGAAGTTCATAGTGAACTTCACAATAAATAAATCAAGAAGAAAGTTGAGAAAAAGATAGATGCAATTCTTAAGGAAATAGGTATGAAAGCAAAGGAATATAAAGAGACAATGGGAATTTCTATGGAAATGATAGCAAGTGGAAAAATTGAAGTTTTGGTAGCTACATCTCTGGCAGTAGTAGGAGTAGTAGAAGGAGCAACAGTAGTAGGACCATCCACACAAATATTTAGTGCACCCTATGCCATAGTAGCACAAGTACAACCTATTGTTGTACAACCTATTATTGTACAACCTATTCAAAAGAAGAAGGATGAAGAGGAGGTAAAGATAATTGGTGAACAAACAATAACTCCTCCAAGCATAAGGAAATCTAAAAGACTCACTAAGGTGAAGCAAGCAACAAGAGAGTCACCTTCAAAGAAAAGAACAAGGCAACTACCCACTGGACTAGATAAGAGATGGAAAACTTTGTAGATGATTAAGTTAGCTAAATCTAAAGAAAAATTAGAAGAATTAGATGATAGACCTATTGAGAAGGTTGTGACTGAAGCCAAGACAACCTCAAGTAAGAAACCCTGGAAACCAAAGGTAGAAAATCTAAATGTTTCGATTATTGATAATAAAAACTTTGTACAGTTGAAAAACTATTATCATTTGTATAGTAACATGGATAGAATGCAATTAGAGAATACAGTTGGTAGATATATGATTTTGGAAAATAAGAGATTTGAGGATATTAAAAAAGACATACCTCAAAATTTGTATAATAGTTTAATTAACAGAAAAAGAAGAGTAGTAGAAGAGGATAAAGGAATAAAGGAAAATCAAATAAGGAAACTCTGTGAAGTTAACAATGTTGAGGACTTCAAGAATATAATTAAGGGTGTTGAACCCCTACTAAGGAACAAGAGAAGAACAAATTTGTTGATGGGTGGCAATTATAAGGAAGTGAATGAGGAGAAAAACCAAGAAATAATTTATTTTATGACCTCTATTCCCATTGTTGCTAGATAGAGCAAGGATTTAGGGGGAGCAATCCCTATGTTAGAGGAGAAGAGTGTACATACATTAGGAATAGAGGCAACCGAGGACACTGTGTTTTCAGGATCATCACCATAGATTACAATTGGTACTGATGCCATGCAAGTGGACAGTACATAGATAATGATAGATGATAAGGAAGATCCTTTGAAGGATTATGGTTCAAGCATTGTTGGCAATATTAGTAGCTACTCTATTTTAGAAGAGGACAAAAAGAGAGAAGAAGATGAGAAAAAAGAGTGAGGAAGAAAAGAAAAGAAATAAAGAAGAAGAGAAAAGGAAGAAAGAAGAGGAGAGAAGAGAGGAGGAAGAGGAGAAAAGGAAAGTAGTAGAAAAAAAAGAAGAGTAAATGAAATGAAGAAAAGAAGAAGAAAGAAGATGAGGAGAAAAAGAAGAAAGAGATAAGAATAAGAAGAGAAAAAGAAGAAACAAGAAGAAGAAGAAGTGAAGAAAAAAAATAGAAGGAAGAGAATAAAAAGGAGGAAGAAGAAAAGAAGGTAAGTGTACCTAGCTTGTCTAGGGTACCCCTTTCCCTTGCAACCCTGACAGGATCAGATGATGATGATCAAACAGTGCTGACATCATCCGTGAGTAAGATAATAAACAAGAACATACAAGTAAGAACCTATAGAAACTCTCATGGATGTAATAGAAAAGCTATAGAGTAAACTTACAGTAAAATTGATAGATCCTAATCCATAGGATAGAGAAAAGGTTGTGATTCAAGCATTTGATGTTGAATTCACTAACTTGTTAGATATAACAATGGTTCAAGCCCAAATCAAGGATGATGCTCAAATGTTTGACATTGTGTGTCAAAATATCAACAATGATTTAGGAGCTCTTGATGCATGTTTCAAGGAGCTAAGGAGGTGCAAATAAGAAGCAAAGGAATTATAAACCAAATGTGCTATGTAATTCAATTTCACAAAGGAAAGTGATGATAAGCTATAAAAGAAGCATGTTGAAGTAAAGACATTGACAGATCAACTTCTACAATTAGGCATGAAGATTGAAGACATTGAAGGAAAAATAATGAAGACTTATGATGAGATAATTCTTATAGAATTAAAAAGAGAAAGGAAAAAAAAGAGGTTCTCACTTCTAAGAGAACATTTATCATTAGAGATTAGTACACTTGAGAAGCAAGTAGAGGAATGTCTTAAAGCAAAGACATCCTTTGACAAATTTGTTTATTTAGACTTAAATGCAGTAGAAATTGCATACTATGGGTTGTGCGCTCTACTTAGTATATCATAGGGAGTTAAGGACACATGGGAGAAGAATCCAAAGAGTTTGAAGACAAGTATTGATGATTGTATCACATGCCTCTCAACCTGATACAAAGGTAAAGAATCCAAATTTTGACTTGTGTATAGATTTTGACACCTTTGTCATTGATGTCAAAGGGGAAGTAGTATATGGAAAATTGTATAAAGTATAATGCATGAAGTATATATAAAGGGGGAGTAGTACTTATGTATTATAAGGAAAGATGGTTATAAAGGTAATGATCCACAAATTTTGGATTTTTGTAAATTTTTCAAAGGCCAAGTTTTGTAAAGTTTTTTATCAACATTTTGGGACTTAGCCAATTTTTCCATATGTTGTCATCAATGCCAAAGGGGGAGATTTTTGGCAATATGGATAAGTCAAGTAAGTTGGAATAGTATCAAAGTTGTCATTTATGGAAACACATTCTTCATGAAAAGAACATGCTATGTATAGATATAGATCCCACAATTAGACATGGAAAATTATCTAAATATCAAATAGTTATCCAGTAGAACAAAGATAGTTTTGATTTTTATAGATGACAAAGACATTATTGGCACATGTGTAGTTGGGTATAGATAGTGTAGTGTCTGGATGATGTATGTAAGTGCATGGGTCAGTACAAACAATATAAAATGAGTTATGAATTAAATACCAATAAAGACACTACATATGTAGAACATAGTATAACACAAAAGTGTGAATTATGGGTTAAGGAATTATTTTTTTTACAAAATAATTACTTGACTAATTAGGGAGGACATCTTAGATGTTAATCCAAAGAGAGCAAGAATTAGTTTTGAATTTTTCCAAGCGTGTGAATTCTTGAAGGCCAAATAAACAATTTTGTAAAATGTAAAGGTAGAAATGAAAGATGATGATATGCGAAGTTATGTGAATGTTGTACGATATATGCAAACTATATATGATGAAAATTATGATGTATGATTAGAGGTATGCGAAGAGAAGCAACGGAAAGATTACATATTGAAGATATCAACACTATAAAGAGGTTTTTGTATCTCTCTTTTGTATAAGGAACTACATTGTATGATTGCATGTTTGGGCAGTGGGCTCATCTTGCATAAATTTTGTAACTATATATATCAACTCCTAATAGGGTTGGAACAAATCCTAACAAGGTTGAGGCTTTTAACAGGGCCTAGTCCTCTAACAAGGACCAAGACACTATATGTATGTAATAGACTCCTAATAGGGTATATATCCTTAACCATATACTTTTGTTTAGTGGATCATTTTTTGGGTACCATCCCCACCAGGGTTTTCCCTTGGTTAGGGTTTCCCTAGTTAAAAAAAATGGTGTTATGAGTTATCTTTGTGTATGGTTATTCTTACTATTTAACATTGTTATTTTACTTTCATATGCATGCGATAAAGTAATTAATAATATTCAGTTTTGGGCAAAAGTTTATAGAATATTGATTCACCCCCACCCACCCCTCTCAATATTCCTTATTTCTAACGCTACCCCTAGACCCCCATAGAAATAATCTAGGGAGAACCCACACCAAATAAAACTCTAAGTCTAAATAGGCTCCACATTACAATAGGTATGAATGATGTAGATTCTTGGATGGAAGCCATGAATGAAGAAGTGGAAGCATTAAAGAAGAATGAAACCTAGGATCTAGTACCTTTTCCTAAAAGACAAAATCTTGTTGGATGTAAATGGGTGTACAAGAAGAAATTGGGTCTAGATGGCAGTGTTGAGAAGTATATAGAATGATTGCTTGTAAAGGGGTATTCATGGGTGGAGGGAATTCATTATGGTGAAATATTCTCTCTTATAGTGAAGCTAGCATCCATTCTATTCTTATTATCATTTGTAACAACTTATGATTTTGAGGTTGAGAAATTAGATGTGAAGATAGTGTTTCTTGATGGTGATTTGAGGAGGATATTGATATGTCACAACTAGAGTATTTCATTGAAAAAGGTAAAGAAAACCTTGTTTGTAAGTTGAAAATATATTTGCATGGTTTAAAGTAGTCTCCTAGAGTGTGGTATCAAAAGTTTAACATGCGTGTGTTGTCCTTGGATTTATGACATCTAAGTATAACCATTGTGTCTATAAAAAATCTGAAAATGGTCACATTTGGATCATATTCTTGTATGTAAATGATATGTTGTTTATTGGGAATGGTAACATAATAATTTTAGATTTGAAGTCTTAGTTAGAAACATAGTTTTAAATTAAAGATCTAGGTGCAACTAGATATATTTGTTGATATGTGGTGACTGATTAGGAAAGTACTGTGCACTTTTCATAATTCTTTGGGGTTCAGGGTATCACCCACAGAAAAAATTGGTTGACTTGTCAAGGATTTTTGGGTTGACTTGTCAACCATTTCCTAAGGTTAACTCATCAATTTTTTTAGGTTAATCTATTAAGACAAAATAGTCTAGCCCTAATTTTGTGAGCAACAAAAAGCTTGTATAAAATGACTCAGGGTGAGGGATTTCATAATGTAAGATGATAAAGTAGCTTCTTGCAAGGGTATTGAGATATAAGGGATTACATATTATAATCAATGAACAATAAGAATATTGGACTCATTGTTGGTGGAAATAGCCTAGGGATTAGGTGAACCATGTTGAATCTTTGTGTCTTATGTTCTCTTCTATGCACTTTATTATTCTCTGATCTTGGATATATTTCCATGTAATTGTTATATATGTCTCTCTAATCCTAACAATATTCTTGGGATTTAGCTCATTAGACATTGAGATAGTAGAGAGTTTTGGATGAGCTAAAAGAAGCATGGCAGTTAGTTGTTCCAATAACATAGGGAACAAATCTTTTTAAGGAGGATTGTCCAAAATTTCCTACTGAGATGGAGGACATGTCTAGAGTTCCTTATGCAAGTGTTGTTGGCAGCTTGATGTATGGCATGGTTTGTACGAGGCCAAAGATTAATTAGCTTGATGTATGCTATGGTTTGTACGAGGCTAGACATTACCCAAGTAGCAGGAGTCCTTGGTTGGTAGATGGCTAATCTTGGAAGGGTGCATTGGGATGCAATTAAAAGAGTGTTCAAGGTTCTGAGGGGCACATATGCATTTTTTTTTATGTTTTAAAGGTAATTATATTGGATCTCAAGATTCAATTTGCATTCATAGATATGTGGATTTAGATTGGTAGGTGACATTGATAAAAGAAGATCCATGAGTGGATATATTTTCACAATGTTTGGTGGTGTAATTAGATAGATGATTAAGTGACATGTTGTAGCTTCTTTTTCCACTACGGAAGTAGAGTATATGGTAGCTACTCATGATTCTAATGAGACCAATTGGGTTAAGAGATTGTGTTTTGATATTGGTTTTGATGTAGGACAGATTACTATATGTTCTGATAGCTAGAGTGTTATACTTTACATGCCAGAAAAAAGCATGCTAATGTACAATATCATTTTGATTGTGATATGGTGGAATATGGAAAGGTGAAGTTAGAAAAAAAATGGCACTTTAGAAAATTTTGCAGATGTATTGACAAAACCAATGATAATTGAGAAGTTCATATGGTGTGTTGGTTCTATAGGCCTTAGGGCCTCGAGTAGGTGATAAAGATTTAACTCTTGACATGTCTTTGACAAGTGAGAGAATATTTTTGATAAGATAAACAAGTTTTATAGGGACCCTAAAACCCAAAATTAGCTACATAAACATGGTTGAAAACAAGAAATAAAAGCCCAGCCAGATAAAAACAAGTCTAACGGCTACTAATAAGCACAAGGACCAACCAACAACAGAGGCCAATAGAAAGGCTAGAAAAACAAACTATCTTTTAATAGAACTTAGCAAAAGCTAGAAACAAAAGCCAAAAAAGATACAACAAAAAACAAAAAGATAGAACAAGAGGGTTACTCTTCATTCTTCCTCTCGAGATCCTGCATGGCCTGGGTTGCCTCATAAATCTTCTGGTTCTCCTCGACCATCTGCTCTTGGAATTTCTGCATATCCTAGTCCAAACTGGTGTAGGTGATATCAGTGGCCATATCTTCATTAGACCTGGCTCTATCTATGTCCTTACCATCCTCACCAACTAGAAGGTCTCTATCTTTAAGCACAATAGTTAAGGAGAGAATGTTGTCATTGATGAAATTGAGGAGAGAAATCATCTGATTAGCCAAGTTATGATTGTAGTTTTCCAGATTCTTTATTCTTCTCTCAGCCAGACTAACTCTTTCCTACTATTCCCCCTAGTTCTCATTATCTATATTCTTCATGTTTCCCTCCAACTGACCAACCTTCTCTCTGACCTCTTCCAGCTCATGGTATAGCCACGTGATTGATCTGAAATTATTAATCATGTTGTTACGAGCATTTTTCAAAAGATTCATTCCCGTCTCCCTAGCATTATCAGTGATAACCAAAATAGTAGGGTCAATGAGCTCTTCAAGCTGGGGTTGTTCCTGGTTAGCCACCATAATCTGAGGATTCATAGCTTCTCTAAAAATTCCCATCTTTTCTCCTATCTTTGACAAGCACTTCCCCTCTTTACCACCAATTTAGCCTTTTCCTTCTCCTCAGGATGGGATTGGGGATGGATAGGTGAGAGAGGGAGAATCATAACATCCGACCCCTGATTCAAAACCCTCTCATCATTTGTACTATCCCTCTTCCATTTCTTCCCTACATGTTCTTTCATATTCTCCTCTTCCTTCTCCTTACCCTCATAATCTAAAGCCATGTCCTCCTCATCCTCATTATAATCTATCTCATCTTTATTAGAGATTTGGCCATGGTCCCTTAGACTCTTTCTTCTTGGGGTTATTATAGAGGGTGACTTCTTAACTTGACCCTTAATTTTCTTTCCAGAAGAATTATTCCCCTCCCCCTCTGAGCTTATGCTCTAAATGTCATCAAAATCAGAAGAGTAGCTAGAGCTACCATTGTCAACTTTTTCTTTCAGCGAGGGATTGTTGCTAACCGTCTGAGCTTTGAAGTGCTCATGGATTAGTAGTAACAATCCCTCATGCAGAGTAGGGTTGATAGTAGGTTTCTTCTTAAAACTAGACATTGCCTTACTCATGAAGGTAAATAAATAGTAAGGGAAAGAGATTTTACTATCATAACGAAAATGATTCAGAAGAACAAAATGATGGGTTCTTACTCGATCAAACCTAGGATCCAGAGTAATATATTCAGTGACAGCACACAAAACATACCTCCAGAGCTTCTTGATGGAATCCATAACATAAAATGTCTCGCTTTTAACCAGTGCATTCATTTCTTCAGTGCTCTTCACAAAATCCTTCACTGCATTGGTAGAGAGTTTTTTTATCCCTGAAAAACTTGAAGCCCTCCATTAGAATCTCAATAACTGTAGTGATAAGCTCCTCTGTTATCATAAATGAAACACCATTCACCTTAACCTTGCCATCCTTCCACAAATTCACCATGCTATTGGTGACCTCAAGATCAAACCCATGAAGTTTTGCAATGTAATTTGCAACTCCTCCCTTTTCCATCTTTTTCCATACTTTTCCCCTATTTCTCCATTTCTCCGCTTCCCCCACCAGATCCTTTCTGTAGTGTTCTCCCACCATCTCTTCACTTTTAGCTCCTATAATTCTCATATACTCTAAGCTCTGCAACTCCTTCACAGACAAAATTTTGTCTTTGTTCCTTTGAAGAGCGCCAAAATATTTTACCTTATAGAAACACAAGCAATAAATGAAAATTTTGACCCACAAAATGTGTCAAAAAGACAATGATAACCTTAGCTACTTGCGATATCCAAAAAAGCCTTTATGACTTGTACTCATTCCCCAAATTCCATTAATAGTCATAATTGCTATTAGATCTCCACCGTACACCCCTAGATTTTTTTCAAGTCGATAAGGCTCTTGGCTTCTACTAGAATATTCTTTCTCGATTGCCATGTAATCAACTTGTTAGATCCCACACCTTTGTTGGCAAACCAATCCACAATAGGATTTGCTTCCCTGAACACATATGTGATGTGGACAGTTTCAAATTTAGCAAGTGTATCACGTGTCTCTTCAATTAAATTGGCAATCGACCAAGATGGAAGAGTTTTTCCATTTATACAATTAATGATATTATTAGAGTCCCCCTCTAACCAAAGTTTAGTTATTCCTACTTCAAAAGCTAGTTTAACCACATGGCATGATGCTCTGGCTTCAACAAAATGATTGGTTTGGATTCCCAACAAAAGAGAAAAAGCCGCAACTCCCTCACCAAAGTTATTTCTTATTATTCCACCACTTCCCGAAGGACCTGGATTTCCTTTAGAGGCACTATCAAAGTTGGCTTTATACCATCCCTCTGGGGGAAGAAGCCATTTGGCTTCTTGTCTTTTTCTTTCTCCATCTTTCTGCCACCAACTTCAATATCTCCCCCCTTCTTTACTTGATAGTTTTCCTTAATATTTTTATAAATCTTCCTCCCGAGAACAAAATTTGGCTCCTCTCTATCTCTAAAAATTCTATTGTTCCTTTCCTTCCAGATACTCCAGCAAAAGTGAGGCAGAATCCAGGTGCTTAATTCCTGCAAAACAAAAGAATTAAACACACTTTTCCATTGAATGAAAAAGTCTAGAAGATTGTCCAACATACACCAACTAATCTCTAAATCATGGGTTAGGAACTCCCAAACCTCCCTAGAGTAAACATAATGAATGAACAAATGGTTTCCCGACTCTAGTTGGTTTTAACATAAAATACATCTATTTGGCATAACATGTCCTCTTTTGATAAGATTATCTTGAGTGAGAATTTTATTCTAAAGGGCCAGCCAATAGAAGATATTGATCTTAGGAATAAGACCAGGGAGCCCAGCATTTTCCCAATGGGGTTTCTCCCTTAAACACCAAAGAGAGTTATAGCTTGAAGCAACATAATAACTACCATTGGGATTATCCCCCAAAATCACTTCATCTCTCTTGTTACTTAGAACCATAGAGTTTAACATTATCATAATCAGTTTCAGATCCTCAAATATGAGGGAAAGATCTCTCCATCCCTGGCCAATCCTATAATTGCTAACTTTCAACCCAAATTGTCATGTACATTCATTCACCCAAACTTCATAAATAGGATTGTTAATAAGGAGACCTTGAAATAACCAACTATCAAACCAGAATTGGATATCCTCCCCATTGCCCAACTTCCATGAAACTTTGTCCCTTGCCAGATCCCTAGCCTTTAGAATACCATTCCAAATGATCGACCCTTTAGGAATGTCCTCATTGTTAAGAATAAAATAAAGAGAAGGCCTTCCAATGTATTTATTTATCAAGATATCTCTCTATTCTCCAGTTCTGTTGAAAATACACCATAATTGCTTAGCCAGAAGAGCCTTATTGAGATAGGTCAACTTCCTAATGCCAAGACCTCCATACCTCTTTAGGAGACAAACATTCTCCCAAGCAACAAGAGGATACCTTTTTCTCTCTTCAAGACCGGTCCATTAAAAATCTGTTTGACTTTTTTCCATTTTCTCAGCAAATCTCACTAGAATCCCAAAAAGGCTCAAAGCATACATAGGTAGGTTCTGTAGAGTAGATTTGACCAATTGACATTTACTTGCCTGGCTGAGCAAAGCACCTTTCCATCCAACCAACTTTTTACTGGATTTGTCCAATATCCCATTCCAGAAGGAATCAGGGGGAGAAGAGCCCAAAGGGAGCCCAAGGTAAGTAGAGGGAAGCTTTCCCACTCCACAACCAAGGATCTTAGAAATTTTTCTCTATTTGACTTATGGGGTATTAACAAAGAATATCGAGCTCTTATCCCAATTAATCAGCTGCCCCAACCCTCTAGTGTAAATATCAAGGATCTCCTTCATAGCCTTAGCCTCCTTAATAGAAGCCTCCTCCCCCCCATTATTGTATCATCCACAAATCCCTGGTGGGAGAAAGGATCACACTTAGAGGAAGGCTTGATCCCCTTGAGTCTTCCATCTTTCTTATTACGCTTCAGGGTGTCTCCCTATCTAAGACCTCTAGAAGGTTTAAACAAGTCTGAAGGAAAGGTGTCTCAACCTTTGAGTCCAAACATGATAGATTATTTATTTCTTTTAACCCAATTTACAATTCCTAAAGTTAAGGAGCTACTATCATAAGTTGCTATCTTGAATCTATGTAATGCTTATAAAGGCTACTAGTTCAGTGGAAGAGTCATGGAGAGTTAATGATGAAAATTAATATTTATGGTGGAGTTCACTATTGACAAGTGGTGAGAGGTAGGTGTTGCACATGAATGGTGATTGTTATGGTTGATTTATTATTTGTTGTAGTGGAAGTTTCTATGTACAATGAGTCATTAGTTTATGCCTCTTTGGTATTAGACATAGTTTGGGAAACCATGGGATCTTTCAACCTGTGTTGAGCTCTATAAATATGTAACTATTTAGTGCATTTTGTGTGGTTAGGTTGGATATCTTCTAAGGAGAATTTATGTTCTAGATATTCTCTAGAATTATTTGTCACTATAATATCTCTTGATGAGCATTGTCTTAAGGATTGTCTTTTAATTGTTGTTTTTGTTGATAATACAATCAAGTCTACCTTTTGGAGGGTGGATTTTTTTTAACCAAAATGGTTTTCCACGTATATTTGGTGTTGTAATTATATTTCCTTATATTTGATTTTTAATGTGTTTACCTAGTTTACAATAGCTTAAGGGTTAGCAAATTTCAACATCATCACTCCTATTAAAGTTAGCATTTGGAAGTGTTTCTACGCTTTGTTTTCCTTTCAATTCAATGGACTTGTCGTTCTCTATTCTAGAAAACCTAGCTAACACATCCCATTTTATCCTCTCTACTATTATAAGGTTCATACATAGGATATTGGTTACATTTAATGAATCTATATTTGCATGTTTCATTCAATAAATATTTGTACCTTATTTTAATGCTCTTACTCTATCACAGGAAAGCAAGATGCTCCTGCATTAATAAGCATTAAATTAAATGCAATTTAAATGACCAAAAACCAAGAGACATGCATTTCCTCTTCCATTATCCCACTTGGAGAAGCTCATGGGTCACTCTTTATTAGAATTTCAAGTCATTCAATATCTTATTACATACATCCATAAGTGTGGAAATAATATGATATAATTTTCTTTACAAACCCTTTTTACTAATGCTAGTGTAACCCATTGCCCCTTATGAATGTATTACAAACAATAGAAAAAATTATTTATTACAAACTATTTTTCCAATGTATCTTGAGTGTCTCAAGACACTTTCCAATGATGATTGAACCATGCCATTGTATTTATGAGGTAAATGGAATTTTAATCCTAACATTCTCCCACTTGGCATCATACATTCTAAAAATATCTATAGGGATTACAAACAAGGGAAACCATCCATTAGCCATCCATGCATCATATGAGTCTTCATCAAGCTCTCATATTCCTACAAGATATCTACAAATATAACCCTGACCATTATCATCAAGCAAAAAACTCCTCACCTCCTCCAACTTACCACATATAGAAGAAAAGGAATATGTTAAGGTGAACCATGTCAAGTTTCATTGAAACCTCCATCAATATCCACATAAACATAAGCATTCGAATAAAGTGATAACAAAGGCTTTGAGTAACTACCTAATATAGAAGCATCTTGGGTTGCTTGGTTATCCCACTCATTTGGAATGGTGGTGCTCAATTACTTCTTTGGACTTGCTTGATAGTTGTTGTTATTGTTGGCTCAGTGGATTCATTTTTCCTTCCTTCACCAAGTTGGCCAAGCTCGGTTGGGTGCATATGTTCATTGTGTGATCCTTTGCTTTGTTCACTAAGTAGTTCCCTGCCTCATTTACTAAGTCTGTTTGGTGATGCTTGTCTAAGTCTATTTGATGATGCTCGGTTTCCTTTGTTCACTGAGTTTTTCATTTGGTTCTTCTTTGAGAGTGGAGCCATGCATTTAATTTGTGATTTGAATTTAATGTATGGGATAGATCATTGGGAAGTGTGTAGACCTATTTTTGGTTATTTCTTTCTCCAATATAGATCCAAAATCTTTTGTAAGTTTTTTTGACAAGTATAAATAGGGAGCTAAGTCTTAGGATGAGGGAGGTGTAGGAGATAAGGGTAGAGGTTAGAGATGGAGTCCAGAGATCAAAAATCGTGCTTGATACATGAAGAATCTATTCTGTAATTGAATCTTTGTATTTGACTGCAATCAAGAAGGCCTTACAACCCAATATGTATGAATTAAATTGATGAATTAATTAAAGATCTATTGTTTCTCTCCTTCTAGCATTGTCTCTTGGTTATTTGCTTCCATTATGAACTCAATGAGGTTTCATGGTAACTAGGTCAGCCTTTGGCCCTAATCACCATCCTCCCTTGTGCTAGGTGGTATCAGAGCCTAGTTTTTTCCTTTTGGATTTTGGGATCATGGAGAACTCTAGGTTGGATTTCTTGTAGAGTGGCATATTTGGATTTTTGACCTATAACTTGCACAGGGGTACGATCTTGTAGGAACCTATTTTCATGATGGTTTGAGGTAGAGGAAATGTAGGTAATTCTATCATGGACATGTTGAGACAAATTGTAGCCACATTAGATATTTTTAGATAGCGCAAAGGCAAGGAGTACATCTTGATGATGTTAATGATGATGAAGCAGTGGTGGCACCTAATCTTGAACCTGAAGTTAAAGAAGATGAAGAGAGGCTTTTAAGAGTTTTGTCTCAAGTAAATTAAAAATGTGATTTTGAAGTTACTATTTACGATGGGAGATTGGATACCAATTCCTTCTTGGATTGGATCTCTAAGATGCAAAAGTTCTTTGAGCATGAAGGAACCCTTGATAATAGAAATGTGAAAATAGAAGTCACTAAGATAAAGGGTCATGCTTCACTTTGGTGGGAAAATTTGCAGCTAGATAGACAAAGAAGAGGAAAAAATAATATCATCACTTGGGCAAAGATGGTAGATAAGATAAAGAATAAATTCTTCCTTGTAGATTACCAGGTTAATTTGTTGTAAAGATTGAAAAACTTGAGGCAGAAAGACATGACTGTGAAAACTTATACTAAGGAATTATACAAGTTAGATATCAAATCTATACATGTGGATGATGATATTGAGAAAGTTTCTAGATAATTGGATGGTTGAGAACTATGATTCAAGATGAGATCAATTATGTAAAGATGGATAGCATTGAACAAGCATACTATTATGCTTTGAAGGTTTAAGAAGTTTTGACAAAGAGGCATGAACAAAGAAAAAGAGGAGGAAGATTTTAGAGAGGCATAGACAAATCTTATGAAGAAAATAGGAGAGTTAATGGTATAGTACAAGATAAAGGTAAAAGTGAATTTGGAAAATTGAAGATAAAGGCAAGATTGAAAGGAAGGGTGGTAGTTCACGCCAAGGAAGAGGTAGTTTTTATCGAGGTGGTTATAGTAGAGAAGTGTTTCATGGAACTTGTTTTAAGTGTGGAGAAGAAGGTAATAGAGCCTTTGCATGTACTCATTTAGAAAAGAAGATAGGAAGTAGTAGCAAAAATGCCTTAGCTCAACAAGAAACTTTGAGTCCACCTAATGAACTTGAAAAATGGAAGGAACTTGATGATAAGGAGAATCTTATGGAATGAGAAGGAAAATGAGGAATCTATTTTAAGAAGAAGCTTTTTCAAGACCAGATGCAAGATCTTAGATAGATGGTCCAAGGAAATCATTGATAGTGGTAGTTCAAATAACTTGGCATTAGAGAAGTTAGTTAACAAGTTGTAGTGACTAAGGCTGAAACATCCTAAATTATACCATATTGCTTGGATCAACAATGAGCATAAGTTACTTATAAGTGAACAATGTCTTGTGAAATATAAGATTGTAAGATATTATGATGAATTCTTGTGTGATATCATGTTGAGGATTGTTATCAAATTATTTTGGTTAGACCTTGGCAGTATGATAGACAAGCAATATTAGTATGCCATTTGGTCTAATGGAAAGAGACAAGTATTCTTACCTTTGATAGAGAAGCTAGACAAGGATCATTATACAATAGTTAGGGTTTTCCTAGTGAATGCAAATGAGTTTGTCAAAGATGTGAAGACACAAAATGTTTGCTTCACTATAATTTCTAATGCATCGAGTGATGATAATGTTGACCAAGTTCGAACATAAGTTGAAGAGTTACTCATAGAGTACAAGGAGATTATTTTAGATAATATAATCGATGGTTTACCATCAATAAGAAGTGTAAGTCATTGTATGAACTTGATTTATAGAGATAGTTTTTTGAAAAAAGTACCTTATAGATTAACACTGAGTGAGAATGCAAAACTTAATAGGAAAGTACATGAATTGTTGTAGAAAGGTTTGATTAGAGAAAGTTTGAGTTTGTGTGAAGTACCTACTATATGGAACCCAAAAAGAATGGAGAATGGAGAATGTGTATATATTCTAGAGCAATAAATAAGATCACAATGAATTATAGGTTTCCCATGCCAAGGATGGATGATATAATGGATTGTTTAAGTGACACAAGATATTTTACCAAGATTAATTTGGAGAGTGTATGTCATCATATTAGAAACTTAGAAGGTGATGATGTTATAGTCCATATAAATCGGGGGGGGGGGGGGGGGGGTGATGAATTAGTTATCTAGCTATTATCACAATTATCAACCTTATTAAGTTTTAACCATACGAGCAATATAATTAGAAACCATAATAAGATACTCATGTACAATAACATGATATATGTTAACTAGGGAAACACTTGATCATAGGGAAAACCTTGGTGGGGATGGTACCCAAAAGATGATGTACTAATATAAAAATTCCTTATTAGAGGATGGACCCTATTAGGAGTCTATAAAAATATTCAGTACATATCAGTCCCTGTTAGGAGACTTTGAATCCTTGTTAGGAGTTGTAGAAGGTAGATGGACCCACTATCCAAACTTAAGGGGAAAGACCAATGAACCAACTGTCCAAATGATCTATGTATTATTCCTTGAAGAATAATAGACTTGAACAATACTTATCCTTCCTCTTTACCTGTCATGTCAACCAGACTTCTGCTCCTTTTGATCTCAATACTAGATCACAAAACTTTGCATCCAATAGTCCCTTGGATCGCTTACTCACATTTACCAAACACTCTTCTCTTGTTCACACTTCCTTGAACACTTCACATGCTCGTGCCCTTTACAAACAAAGAATTTTTTTTCCTTTATACCAAGTCCTCAAAAAAATTCCTTGAGTTGGCCTTGAGGTTTTCCCAATCAAATTATAATAGGACCACAATAAGATAATTAATTATTTCACAACCACATATCACTATTGGCTCATAGTCTACACAACTTCTCACACATGCGACGTCAGGACTTGCACACTTACTAACATCATCATTAGAATGTCCTCTGTCACTATTTAACTTTGTGTATCTTGATTATATATCTGTTAAGATATAAAATACAATCATTAAAAATTGCCTTTTAGGTACTCTCTTTCTATACTACTCTCTATAAATCACATATCTTTTGTATCTCTTTGACTTATGTTACATGCACTTAACCTTGCCATTAGGACATAGTGTGGAACATGTCCTTAACTTCGTGTTACTTGAATATCAAAACTCTATCTGTATGACCATGATCTTTGTCTGCTACTCTGCCAGTCTTCATAGAATTACTACTATGTTGACATCAATGAAAAACATAGTCATGAATGAAACATGTCAATACTTCCACATGCTCTCTAATGCTTAGGATACTTACCTAAAGGAATACCATCAATATTCATGCTTAAAGATGAATGTAAGATTTATTTTAAGACAAAATAAGGTTTGTATGAGTGGTGGGTCATGCCTTTTGGTTTAACTAATGCACCAAGTACTTATATGAGGTAGATGAATGAGGTTTTGAATATTTTTATGGGTAAGTTTGTGATTGTCTATTTGGATGATATTATGACATTCAATAAGACTAGAGAAGAATATTTGTTGTATATTAGGCAAGTGTAGGAGCGATTGAAAGAAGGGAAGTTGTTGATTGATTTGAAGAAGTGTTCATTCATGAAAGAGGAGATTGTACACCTTAGTTTTTTGATTTTTTTGATGGTTTGAAGATGGATCCTGAGAAGGTTAAAGAAAATCTTGATTGGATGAAACTGAAAAAATGTTGGGGAAGTGAGATCATTTCATGGATTGGAAAGTTTCTATAGAAAGTTTGTCAAAATTTAGTTCAATTTGTAATACTATGATTGAGACAATGAGAGGAGATTTAAAAAAAAAATAGTGAATACATGGTGCTGATAAAAGTTTTGAGACTTTAAAAAACAAGATTGTTGAATTACCTATGTTAGCTTTTCTTGATTTCAATAAGGTATTTCAAGTAGAATGTGATGCAACTGGTAGTGCAATTGGAACTATTTTAAGTCAAGAAGGTCAATTTGTTGCTTTCCTTAGTCAGAAGTTTAATGATGCTAAAAAGAACAATTTTGTATATGATCAAGTGTTATGTGTTATTTTTCATGATTTGAAAAAGTGGAGATATTATTTGATACCTATGGGGTTTGTGTTTTATATTGATCATAAGGTTTTACAAGATTTAGGAAGTCAACAAAAATTTAAATAGAGGTGTATGAAATGGGTTGAGTATTTGTAGAATTTCACATTTATGATCAAGCATAAAAGTGGAGTCACTAACCGAGTTGTAGATGCATTGAGCAGAAGGTTATATTTATTGACAGAGATGAAGATTGGAGTTCTTGGCTTTGATGAGATGAAAATTTTGTATGAAATTAATCCCAATTTTTCTAAGTAATGGAGAGTGTGGGGAGCAGCAAATATTTCAGATTAAACAAGTAAGTATGAATATAATTTCATTCAAGAAGGTATGTTGTTCAAAGGATTTTAATTTTGTATACTGAGGGGATCTATGCAAGTTAATTTGATAAAGGAAAAGCATATCAGTTGTTTGGTTGGGCATTTTGGTGTTGATAAGACATTTAATTTGCTTAAGGAGCAATATTATTGGCCTTAGTTGTATAATGATGTTTATAAGTTTGTAAGGAGCTATGGAGTTTGTCAAGTTCTGAAAGGAGTAAGTTAGAATACTCAATTGTATATACCTATTTTAGTACCTAAGAAACCTTGGAGTGATATCATCATAGATTTTGTTCTTGGATTAAAGAGGATGGTAAGATAGAATAATTCTATATTTGTTGTTGTGGATATATTTTCGAAGATGGCACATTTCATACCTTGTAAGAAGACATCAGATGCTATGTAGATTACAAATATTTTCTTTAAAGAAGATTGTTAGATTGCATGGATTACCGAGGAGCATTATATCTGACTGTTGAAGTTTAGTTCTATATCAGGTTGTTTTTGAAAGACTTTGTAGAAGAAGTTGCATACTGAGTTGAATTTTAGTTCTATATTCCATCCATAGACTAGTGGGTGGATATAAGTTCTAAATAGAAGTTTTGGTAATTTTTTTAGATGCTTACTTGGAGATAAACTAAGTATGTAGGATTTAGTATTGACACAAGAAATTTTTTTGTATAGTAATTATGTGAATAGGAGTATTTTTGAGATTTTTATATGAATACAACCTAGAGGTATATTA
This sequence comes from Cupressus sempervirens, assembly GCA_028749045.1. NCBI lineage: Eukaryota > Viridiplantae > Streptophyta > Pinopsida > Cupressales > Cupressaceae > Cupressus > Cupressus sempervirens. The sequence goes on along the minus strand of CM053792.1, from coordinate 649,042,870 downwards.
GATTTGAGGGATATTGTTGGAAAAGAGAAGGGGAGTGCTAAAGGAGAATTTTTTTTGAGGTTATGAAGTCTTTGCATGAGGAAGTTAAGGATAAATTAGAACAGAATAATCATAAATACAAGGCTAGTACAAATAGATGAAGGAGATATAAGATTTTTGAAGTTAGTGATGAGGTGATGGTTTATTTGAAGAAAGTTAGATTTCTTGTTGGCACATATAGTAAGTTGAAGATGAAGAAATTTGGTTCCTTGTAAGATCTTGAAGAGATTTAACAGTAGTAATGCTAATGAAATTGAGTTACCTGATTACATGTATATATCACCTATAGTCAAGGTTTTTGATTTGTATGAGTATCATGAATTTGATGAAGAATTTGTTGTTGTACTGAGTGATAATCCTAAGAAACATATGTAAGAGGTTGAACATATTCCAAACCAGAGAGTTGGTAAGAGAACAAGAGGAAAATACTACATGGAGTATTTGGTGAAGTGGAAAAACATACCTACTGAAAATGTTATGTGTATTTCTCAATCTGACTCGGATTTAGCTTGAGTTATGACACCTTCGTGATTCAAAGAATCATTTCTTTCAACCTCGGGTATTTGATATTAGAGAATCTTGTGTTGCTTGGTTATCATGCTCATTTGGAATGGTGATGCTTGGTTACTTCTTTGGACATTCTCGGTAGCTATTATTGTTGTTGGCTCGATGGATTCACTTTGTCTTCTTCCACCGAGTTGGCCTAGCTTGGATTAGTGCATATGTTTGCTAAGTGATCCTTTTCTTTTTTCATTGAGTTGTTCCCTACTTCATTTGCCGAGTTTGTTTAGTGATCCTTGTCTGAGTCTATTCGATGATGCTTGGTTTCCTTTGTTCACCAGGTTGTTTGTTTGGTTCTTCTGTGAGGTCTGACCTATGTATTTAATTTGTGAGATAGATTTAATGTATTAGATGGATTATTGGAAAGCATGTAGACCTATTTTGGGATGTTTATTTCTCCAATGTAGATCTAGAATATTTTGTAAGCCATTTTGGCAAGTATAAATAGGGAGACGAGTCTTAGGATTAGGAAGGTATAGGAGATAAGGGAAAATGTTAGAGTTGGAGTCAGGAGGTCACAGATCATGTGTGATACATGAAGAATCAATTCTATAATTAAATCTTTGTATTTAGTTGCAACTGGGAAGACCTTACTAACTAACATATATGAATTAAATTGATGAATCAAATAAAGCTTTATTGTTTCTCTCCTTTTGGTTTTGTCTCTTAGTTTATTTGCTTCCATTGTTAACTCAGTGAGGTTGCATGGTAACTAGGTGAGTCTTTGGTCTTAGTTATCATCCTCCCTTACATCACTACCTTACTCATAGAATTTGGAATAACAACTATGTTGGTGTAATTAAATATTTCTAATAATACTTTACTTAAGTTTACTCAAGACAACGCATTTGCATATTAGTTGCCAGGTAGACACATATGAGGTTACATTCCAATTTAGCACATGGAATTGGAGAAATCCACTTGAGGTGGAGTTAGTTAGGTCATCTCATACATTTTCATGTGGGAGCTCCACCTATTTCTCCTATCACATTACATCATCTCATTATTGCACATGTTGTACATACTTTGTTGTACAATAGAGGTTGATCCATCTTTGGCAGACATGTGATTAAGCCTTATCTATTTGAAAAGTTATCACTTGCATCACTGATAGTTATCATGCATTGCCTATATATTGAGGCTCATGTACACTACATTAAATTAGGCATCTTATTTATTGTATTGTTGATCATCATCGACTTAATTAGTCGATCATATTTTTTCCTATTTCTCTTGTATTCTCAATTTAGCTTCTAGATCTTGACATTTCATTCTTTTCCTTAGGAAAATTATTATGTGGTATTAGAGCTTGGGGCAAATTATTGCATGGTAACAAAGCTTGAGGTAGATTCCTACATGGTATCACAACAATAGGAGTTTTATTGTAGAGTCATTGGAGAGTAGTCTTCTCTAACTTTGGAAGGCCATGACTTAGATCAAGATATAAATAGTTACTGGGAGTGTCTAGATAAAGATATGGCCTCAAAATTGCATCTAAGTGGCCATTTCCATGAAATTTGATTATAAATTTTTATATACTGGACAAAAGTCAAAATGAAGGCAAAAAAATACAAATTGGGCTTGGCAACCCAATCTATAAATTTGGTAACATTTTTCAGAAATTAGTTTTTTGGATTTGTGATTTTATGTAAATTTTGTCAATTAAATTTTTGGTAAAATTTGGTTTTCTTAGCAATAAGAATTATTTGTATTATTAGAGCTGCAAGCTATCAGATAACATCAACAAAAATCACCTATGTTTGGGGTCCAAAAGGGTGAATCTCACCATTTTTATCATGACTCAAACCACCTAACATCTCGCCAAGCCTATCACTTTTTGATGGATGTAGCTATTTTGATGTAAAACATGACATAGGTGATATATATAAGCATGTCCCATGATAAGATATCATAACATGACTTGATAATATTCAAATGAATCATAAACTAATAGACATGGGAAACATTTATGGAAATGGAATGGGTGGAAACAAAAACAAAAGTTGAAATTTTGAATTTTAAAAATTCACTTCCCCAACATTATCTTGCCCAATTTAATATCAAATTGTTATTGACTTTTTTTTTTTTTTGGTTTTGAGAGCATCAATGGAGGATGTAGCTACATAGGAGCATTTTGTGAGAGAGAGCTATGGACCATGCACTATACTCAACTTAGAGTCTCCCTCAAATTCTAGGTAGCTTTTCCCTTTATTCCCATCAGAAAATTCCTCCTGCATAAATTCATGAAAGTTTGTATGAAGGTTTTTTTGGCTTCCAATTAATTTCCAAAATATGGAGTCCTCTTTGTACACTTATGGTTGAAATGTTTTGCACTTGACACATTTTTATCACCATTTCTTGTTTTGATTAAGTAAAAATAAGTTTTGAAAGGACTTGGAACCTTTTACATCGAAACATGACAAGACTAAGAGAAGCTATGCATCAACACCAAAAAGATAAACAAGCCATAACAGAAAGCCCTAAAACAATAGTCAGAAGAAGAAGACAACAAAAAATAAATAGAAAGACAACAACTGGACAACTATAAGGTCTTCAATAGGTCAGTAGCCTGATCAACCAAAATGTTCATTTTCACAACAGAAGCCCTCAACTCATCGATCTCTTTATCATCCATGACCTCATTCTTCTTCAAATTTTACCTTGTGCATTTTCTAGGGCCATGGTCCTCCTTCATTTCCTTTGTGCCCTAGTTCTTTCTCTCATGCTCCAAATTATCTAATGCAACAGCATCCTGGATGCAAGAGCAATCTTGCATCACCCAAAAATATTGTCTTTTCTATTTTAATAAGGACTAGTAGACAGGGTGGTTACTATTTATGGGAACTTGCTATTTTTAGTAAGTTTTTCATATGAGCTTGGAATGTTCTCATTTTCTATAGGAAGGTTCATTTTAGAGTTATAAGCCTACCATAAAAATCTCATTGCTCCAACTTAAGTATCAGAGAAGTTATTATGGATTTTCGGTGGAAAATTTTGCAAAAAAATATTCAGGCTCACTGTTGGAGGTCTTAGAGTGCCTGAATGAGGTATAAAAACTCAACTGAAGGGTGCTTGCACTATTTTGAGCCTATAGATTAGGAGTTGGTATTTCTGAAAACTGGTATAATAGCCAATCAGAGCAACTGTTTGAGAGTTATGGCCTTCTGAAGTTGGGCTACCCAAAATATCTAAAATAATTGTCAAAGATGTATTTGGTGAACTCTGTATGTATTGTTAGGTCTGTCAGTCCTAGGTATTAAGTTTCATTGTCTAGAACCTTCCCAAGTAGCATAAAATTTCCTATTTAAGAAAGGCCTAAACACTGTCTAGGACAGCTCTGGGTGATAGTTTGTAGCCTGTCTTGCAGATTATTGTAATGAAGGTGCCCATGTGGGTTAGCATATTGTACTTGTAAATTTTATAATACCATATTTGTGGTGCAAATAAGAAGTCCATATTTTGTTCTTGTGCTTTCTATTGTTTCTTTGTTTTTTTTATGAGTTTATGGTATTAAGGGGAGCACCCTTTGTCAAGTGGTATTAGAGCTAGAGTTCTTGAGTGTGTGGATAGATCGCCGACTATGAGGCAGTTCACACCTGGACCATGGTTTGGGCTAAGCATATAGATAGATCACTGATTGTGAGGCATTTTGCACTAGGGTTTTAGGAGAAGCGCAAAAATTCCTCTGTAAAGAGAGCATGGTGGAAGAGTTGTAGGTGTTAGACCTAACGGTTTTAGAGCTCTCCAAAGACAAATGAAAGCATTGGAAGAAAAAATGTGTAGAGGAATAAATCTTCCTGTAAGAGATGAAAATGAGGTTGAGGATGAAGTAGAAGAGAATGCTAAAGCAGAAGTAGTTCTAAACCCCGAGGAAGAGAGGCTTTTTAGGGCCATCTCCAAGATTGGAAAAAGACCTAAGTTTGAAGTTCCCACATTTTTGGGTAATCTTAACCAAGAGGAGCTGATCGATTGGATCAATGAACTAGAAGAGTACTTTGAGTATGAAGATATTGATGATCCTAATAGGGTCAAGTTTGCAAAGGTGAAACTAAAGGGACATGCAAAAATCTGGTGGCAAGAGGTTCAATTGGAGCGAAATAGAAAGGGAAAGGAAAAAATGACTAGATGGGAACAAATGATAGCTAAACTAAAGCAACAATTCATTACTATGGATTATGAACTTGATCTATTGAAGAAAATGCAAGGGTTGAAGCAAACAGGAAAATCTATTCAAGAGTTTACTGAAGAGTTCTACTAAGTTCTCATTAGTACTAGCCATGCAAAGGCTAATATGGAGAAAGTCGCATGTTATCAGATGGGTTTAGGCCAAGCATTCAGGATGAGCTGAGTTTGGTTTGAATGAACGTTACTGAGGAGGCATACAAGTTTGTCCTAAGAGTTGAGGAGAAACTTAGCAAGAAGTTTGACAACAAGAATAGTGGAAGAGGTCGTGGTGGAAGATCTGGTAGACAATCTTATGGTGGTCATAATGATGATCAATAGAACAAGGACGATGCTTTAAGTAGCAATCAAAACTAGAGGGGAAACAATTCCAATCATTTCCATGATCAGAACAATAGAGATCAAAGAGGAAGAGGTAGAGGACAAGGATCTAGAAGAGGAGGCTTCTGTGGGAAATGTTTTCACTGTGGAGAAGAAGGGCATAGAACATTTGAATGTACCCAGTGCCAAGGAAGGATAGATCAAAGAACAGAAGGCTAGGCCAAAGTTGTACATGTTGATGAAGATGCTAGATCATCACATTCTAAAGATGCTAAAAGAGGAGAAGTCCTAGTTAACAAAAGAGTCCTACTAAGTGGTGAGAATGAACCTGATCAAAGAAGAAGCTTGTTTTGAACATGGTGCAGATGTGAAGATAAGTGTTGTGATGTGATCATTGATGGTGGAAGTACTAAATCTAGTGTCAGAAATGATGGTCACAAATTTGAAGCTAAAGAGGTAGAAAAACCTACATCCATATCATATTTCTTGGGTGCAAGATGACCACAAGGTCATGGTTAATGAGCCATGCTCAGTGGAGTTCAAGATTGGAAGCTACTAAGATGAGGTACTTTGTGATATCATACCTATGGACATATGTCATATGTTGTTGGGTAGGCCATAGCAGTTTGATAGGCATGTTGTACATGATGGGTGAGCAAATACCTACACTCTGACCAAGGATGGAGTGAAACATAAGTTGAAGCCATTGAACGAGAAAGAAGAAAAGGTATGTAGTGCTGCCAAAATATGTTTTGCTGATGGAAAAGAGTTTCTCAAAGGTATAAAGCATGAGTATATGTGTTTTTCTATAATTTCAAAAGATAGTAAAGAAGAAGTAGAGGAGGTACATGCAAAAGTTGCAGATATGTTGGGAGAGTTTTTTGATATTGTATCAAATAATGTACCTGATGGATTGCCCCCAATGAGGAAGACCAGTCACCAGATGAATTTGGTTCTAGGAGCTAGTTTTCCAAACAAGGAAGTGCATAGAATAACACCAACATAAAGTGATGAGTTGAATAGACAAATTCATGAGTTGTTGTAGAAGGGCTTGATTCGAGAGAGTCCGAGTCCATGTGTTGTACTAGCAGTATTAGCACCAAAGAAGAATGGAGAATGGAGGATGTGCATAGATTCTCATGCTATCAATAAGATCACAATAAAGTATAGATTTCCACTGCCAAGGATGAATGATATTATGGACTGTTTGAGTGGAGCTAAGTATTTCACAAAGATAGATCTAAAAAGTGGATACCATTAGATTCGTATCAGAGAAGTTGATGAGTGGAAGACTGCTTTCAAGACCAAAGAAGGACTGTACAAGTGGTTAGTCATGCCATTTAAGCTAACCAATGCACCAAGCACTTTCATGTGGCTCATGAATGAGGTACTGAAGGAGTTTTTGGGTAAGTTTTTCATTGTTTACCTAGATGATATAGTCATCTTTAGTAAGCCATTGGAGGAGCATTTTATTCATATTCACAAGGTGTTTGATAAGTCGAGGGAAGAAAAGTTGTTGATAAACCTAAAGAACTATAGTTTTGTAAAGGAGTTGGTGTACTTGGGATTTGTAGTCTCAGCAAAAGGTCTAAAATTGGACCCAGAGAAAGTCTAGAGAAAGTGAAGGCTATCCTTGAATGGCCTACTCCAAGGAGTGTGATAGAGGTAAGATCTTTTCATGGAATGGCTAGTTTTTATAGAAGTTTATTAGAAGTTTTACGAGTATTTGTGGATCGTTGACTAAAATAATGAGAGGGGATAGGAAAGAGTTTAAGTAGACTATAGGAGTAGATAAGAATTTTAATCCATTGAAGTAGAAAGTGACTGAGTAGCCTATTTTAACACTTCCTAAATTTAACAAGGTGTTTCAAGTAGACTGTGATGCTAGTGGTACTACAATAGGAGCTATTATGAGCCAAGAAGGTAGACCTATTGCTTACTTTAGTGAGAAATTGAATGATGCTAAAAGAAAATATTCTATTTATGATCAAGAATTCTATGCTATAGTTCAAGCATTGAAGAAGTGGAGACACTATCTTCTTCCTGAGGATTTTTTTTTGTATACTAATCATCAAGCTTTGAAATATTTGAATAGTCAAGGAAAATTGAACCAAAGATATTTGAAGTGGGTTGAGTTTTTGCAAAGTTTTACATTTTTTTTGAAACATAGGAGTGGGAAGTCTAACAGAGTTGTAGATGCTCTTAGTAGAAGACAAATTTTGCTAACATGATTATAGATAGAGGTGGTTGGGTTCAAGGAACTTAGTACTTTATATCCATATGATCTTGATTTTGTTGAAGCGTGGAAGGCTTGTACAGAACCTGTTACACTTGATAGGACAAAGTGGTTGGATTTCATGATCTAGGATAGTATGTTGTTCAAAGGAAGCTAGTTGTGAATTCCCAAAAGTTAAATGAGAGAGAATTTGATCAAGGAGAAGCATAGTGGAGGATTGGCTAGACATTTTAGTAGAGATGAAACCATAGCTTTGGTTGTTGAGAATTATTACTGGCCACAATTGCAACAAGATGTGAAGAAGTTTGTACAAAGTCATAGAGTGTGTCAGATGGTGAAAGGAGTGAAGAAGAATATAGGGTTATATCGATCATTACCTATACCAGAGAAGCTGTGGGAGGATGTCAGCATGGATTTTGTTCGTGGATTACTGAGGACACAACACAGGCATGATTCTATTTTGGTGGTGGTTGAAAGGTTTTCAAAGATGGCACATTTTATTCCTTGCAAGAAGACTAGTGATGTTGTTCCTATGGCAGAGTTGTTTTTCAAAGAAGTGGTGAGACTACATGGCATGCCAAAGAGTATAGTTTTAGATTGAGATACCCAATTTGTTGGGTATTTCTAGCATACATTATGGAAGAAGTTGAAGATAGATTTGAAGTTTAGTTCATCACATCATCCAATAACTAATGGACAAATAAAAGCTATGAATCGTAGTTTGGGAAACTTGCTAAGATGCTTAGTTGGAGATAGACCAAAAGGATGGGATATGATTTTACCACAAGCAGAATTTGCATATGATAATTCTTTCAATAGGATTACTATTAAATCACCATTCCAGATTGTATATGGGAGTAGTCCTAGAAATGCTTTTGAATTGTGACAGTTGGATAAAGGAGAGATGAGTAGTGTTGAAGCAGAAGATTTTGCTAAACATTTGAAGAACATCCATGAGGAGCTGAGGAAGCACATCATAAAGATGAATAAATAGTATAAGGCTAAGGTAGATGTGAAAAAGAGGTATAAGAAATTTTAGATTGGAGATGAAGTCATGGTTCATTTGAGAAAGGAGCATTTTCTAGTGGGTACATATAATAAGCTGAAGATGAAGAAGTTTGGATCATGCAAGATAGTGAAAAGGCATGTTTCTAGAAATGCATATGAAGTGGATTTGCCTACTAAATTGAATATTTCAACAGTATTTAACATTTCAGATTTCACAAAGTATTATGAAGGAGGTGATGGAGATGAAGTTGCAGAAGCGCAGTGGAGTATTCCAGTAGCTAGTTTGGCTACAAAGGATATTGAGGAGATATTGGAAAGTTGTGTTGGAAAAAGTAGCAAGAACAAGACTTATGAGGAATATCTGGTCAAATGGAAAGGGAGGCCAGTTGAGGATTCATCATGGCTAGCAAAGGAGGAGGTTAACCATCTTGGTTTTCCTCTGAACACTTGAGACGTGACAAGTCACTTCTCAAATTACCCCAGGTGTCTAATACAGGAGCATCCTAGGTGTAAGAGCAATTTTGCATCACCCAAAAATATTTTATTTTTAGTCTTTTCTATTTTAATAAGGACTAGTAGACAGGGTGGTTACTATTTATGGGAATTTGTTGTTTTTAGTAAGTTTGTCATATGAGCTTGGAATGTTCTCATTTTCTACAAGAAGGTTCATTTTAGAGTTATAAGCCTACCATAAAATATCATTGCTCCAACTTAAGTATTAGGGAAGTCATTGTGGATTTTTGAAGGATAAATTTGCAAAAACATCTTCAGGCTCAGCATTGGAGGCCTTACATTTCCCAGATGAGGTCTGAAAACTCGATAGAAGGGCACTTGCACTATTTTGAGCTTGTAGATCAAAAGCTGGTTTTTTTGAAAAGTAGTTATAATAGCCAATCAGAGCAACAGTTCGAGAGTTATGGCCTTCCAAAGTTGGGCCACCCGAAATATGTAAAATAATTATCAAAGATGTATTTGGCCAACTCTATATGTATTATTAGGTTTGTTGGCCCTAGGTATTAAGTTTCATTGTCTAGAACCTTCCCGGGCGACATAAAATTGCCTATTTAAGAAAGACCCGAACATTGTTTAGGACAACTCTAGGTGATAGTTTGTAGCTTTTCTTGCAGATTATTGTAATGAAGGCACCCATGTGGGTTAGCATATTGTAGTTGTGAATTCTATAATACCGCATTTGCAGTACAAATAAGAAGTCCATATTTTTTCTCTCGCATTTGTTGTTGTTTCTTTGTTTCTATTATGAGTTTATGGTATTAAGTGGAGAACCCTTCATCATTATCCAAAAAAACCTGGGTATTATTAGCAATACCTCTCAAAATGGAGCAACTTTGATCAACAATCTTCAAATTTCTTGTCGCAAATCACATCAAATTTGAATTTGTGATATTTATTTACCTCTACATAGGAAGGAAGCATGTTTTGCATTTAATAAGGCAGGAATTTACATGAGATCACCATATTATCTTCTAGTAATAAACTCAATGATCTCAAATTCAAGTCAGGCTTGTTCTAAATCTTCTACTTATTTTATTTTGCGACAAAATTCTTCTAGCATATCATGAGTTCGATCTCATTCAATTTCTTATTCCCTAAGAAGAGGGTTTTTTTTGGATCATTTTGGTAAAATTTTAGTTTATTAAAGTTTGAGATTGTGTACATGTTTTAATAAAAAAATTGAATCTTGTTTCATAATTTGGGGATGTGGTTTCGAGGGTATAGTTCCTCTCAATAAATCTTCAAAAGTTAGAGCCTTCATGTGGATGAATATAGAAGTAACTATCAAAATTCATTACAACTAAAAGTGGAGAGTAGAATCTTTGATACTCCATCCATTACATCCTAATCAAATGCTCCCTCCTCCCAATACCACCCCTTTTATCCACAATAGAAAAATATATAATAATGCCAGGAATAAATGATAGTGTAGTACACAATTATGGAGTTTTGTATACTTGGGGAAAATATTCAATGGCTAAGTCTTTTTCAACTTGAAGGCCATCTAAAATATATGCAGTAACAATAGAGAACATAGTAAGTAACGTAACATTAAACTTCAGTTTCACCTCCTATACTCAATGTCAACCACACCCAAAGGCCTATTTTTAATATTTCCCTCTTGGGTGTAGTTGTTAAATTATTAGACTCATAATGAAATCAATTTTATCAACTTCTCCACAATATTTGATTGCTAGGCAAAGGTTCAAACTTTTTGAGAAGTATTGTGAGAACAACTCAACATTAACCAGGCAATTTGTGTGGGAAAGAAATAATAAGTCATCGTTAGGCGACATGAAAATATATCAAATTTGATTGAATTTTTAAAAATGAGTATTTATAAACAATGAAGGAGCTTGAGCTGTGGGATTTCAAAAAGGAAATCACGTCTTTTTTTACTTTCACACAAGGTATCTGCGTAAGTCATTGACTAAATCACTGTTAAAAATAGATTGGTTTTGACAAAGTAGTGACAAAATACTTAGTCATTATCTATTAGTATTTCAGTGCAGGCTGAGTGATTGGAGTGAACCAAGAAATCAGTGCAAGTTGAGTGATCAAAGCATGTTGAGCATCAGTTGTTAGACAATACATGTTGAGCAATATACCTAGTATGTGCTTAGTCACTCATACTTCAAGTAGACTATACATGCCAAGTGATTTAGGAGCTGAGTAAACAATGTATGCCAAGTCATTCAGGAGTGAAGTTATAACATTGAGAATATAGTGATGGCCGAGCATTAGATCTTTCAGATGCCAAGTGAAGAGTTTTGGACATAGTTATTTGTATAGTTGCTTGTAATGGTACACACTTCTATGTAAACCATTTTTGGGCCGACTTAATGATTTTTTTTATGATTCCAAAAGATATGTATGGAGGTATATTATGAATCCCTATGTAGCACATGCAGCTAATCAAATTAAGGGATGTTCTAACTGGAAATATGGATCAACCTTAGCCATCGATTCTTACCTAACCCTAGCCCACCTATGTTTACTTAAGGAGGCAAACCCCAAAGAGTTTTTGAGATGAGTGAATGCATGGAAGGAGATGAATGCTAAGTGTAGAGATAACATTCATGGTGGCTATAGAGGTTGTGATAATGATCTAAATTGCAAAATTAGTTAAAGAGAATAGAGGAAAGCAGAGAGAGGATAGAAGAGACATATCTAATTAGAAGGATCAAGGATTCATTAGGAAAGAGAAGATCTAACATCTAGAAACATAGTGCTAACCTAAGGATCATGGTGATGAATAATTTTAACAGGTGATGTAGAGTAAATCTCCTAACAAAGTAGTCTTGAAAAACTTGTGTAAATCTCTTATATGAGTGCTTGCTTTATTGTAAGTTTAATTCCTCTAACAAGGCACACTTTTAGTAGGGTGTTGAAATCCTTTAACAAGGTGAGACCTAATACTCTTTGTAAGCCTTCAACCGGGTAGACCCCTAATGGGGTAGATCATAGTTTATGGTCAAACTTATTATAACCTTAATTGGCTACACTTTACAACTATAGTAGTGAAGATTTGTGGGTGTCATCCCACCCAAGTTTTACCTAGTCATTGAAGGGTTTCTAGATAACAAATTTATTGTGTCATGTGTTATTTGTTTCATGCTATGGATGAACATGTGTAGTTAGCTATTTCAATTTACATGTTAAATTGTGAGATGGATGTGTGGTGAATGTTTTATGGTTAAAGTTTTAAGTGTTGATTCACCCCCCCTCTCATAATTTACTTTCCCTATTGTTATTTCCAACAATTGGGATCAAAGCTTTTTTCTTTGAAAGGAAACCTTTACAACTTTGGAGGAAAGATCTTGAAGATGGAAGTATACAAGTTGGGAAAGGTTATTGAGAACTAAAAGATTGAAGTACAACTTGCCCTACCCCAACTCAATGAAGCAAGAGATGAACTACAATGTTCATTGAAGAGGAGAAAGGAACTGGCTATTGAGCTAAATGACACTCATTACCAAGAAGAAGACACTACTGAATTGTTTGAGAATGGAAAATCAAGTGAAGAAGCTATACTTGTGATATACTTTTTCAAAAGAACAATGCCCTAAGTGAAGAAGTCATAAATATTAAGATAGAACAAGAAGTCCAATCACTATTACTATGTGAGGTGATCAAATAGAAAAATAAAGCTAAGGAAGACAAAGTCATGATTGAAGATGACAGAAGATCACTGACCAACAGACTAGAAGATAAGACATCAGATATGCAAAAGCTTGCTAACAGGCAACTGGATACAATGAATCAATTGATGATTGAAAGCCATGAATTGAATGGAAAGGACATTGAGATCACAACCCTAAAGTTACAAAATAATTAATTGAGGAATGAATTGAGAGTAGAAAATAATTTTTCTAAAAGTTTCAATAAACCTAGTGAATCCATCAAATACTTTAAGAAACTGATGAGATCTCTAAGACCTAAAAATGACATTGCTGGATTGGGATATACCAATATTGAGGAAGGAGAATTATCTAAAAATGGTGAACAAAGAAACAAAAAAGGTAAGAGCTACAAACCCACTTGTCATAATTGTGGAAATATAGGTCATACAACAAATGTTTGTAGGAGCAACAATGCAAATCAATTTCCTAAGAAAAAATTCAAGGGTTACTGTCATAAGTGTTATTTTTCTAGGACCATTTATACAAATGTAGTAACATTTCCAATGTGATTGAGGATTTCCAAATGCAGATTTGGATCTCATATAAATATGAGAGGAGGAGACATGTCTCTTCAAGAGACATGTCCCTATAGTTAATCATCTTTAGTTAATATATGTATAACTCACCTTTAAGCATATATAGAATATTAATATATTAATTATATATGTAATATATTATTATATTATTATATAATAATATATAATATATATTATATTACACATATAATATATATTATTCTTATCAATAATATAAGACATTAAACAATGTTCATATAAATCATGAATACAAATACTCAATGTAATGAGTATATCACTTCAACTGATGCTATACTTCAACACTCCCTCTTAGCAAGGGAAAAGTGACAAAAAACATTTAATGAGATATTAGTATCAAGGATATCTATACACAACATATTATCTAACTTTAACACTCTAAAATAGTGACTTGTCAAATAACTACTATCACAATGTTATAAACACTATATAACATATATTATGATCTCTAATTGTCTAAAACAATATCTAGAGTAATCATAATGCATTCATTATCAATGATCTCTAATTGTCCAAAACAATATGTAGAATTTTCATGATAACAAGCCTATCATTTGCAAGATCATCATCTTACAAAGATTACCTTATATTTGTTCGTTATCATGGTGTCTGACAAAATCTAGCTGAAAGAACCATGATAACAGGTCTACCATTTATAAGATCATCATCTTATAATGGTTACTTTATGTTTATATATGTCAATGAAAGATCATCACCTTTCATTACATATCATATGTGAAATAGAATCAACCATGAACCCAGTAATAGGATGGTACAAAGGGTTTTCACGTCATACTTCTCTCTCATAGAGGAGAGCACGTTATAAATAATTTCTCTTAGAACTTCTCCTCATAGAGAATATATCATCCACAAAGGATTGCATCTCAAAATTTCTCCCTTTGAACATCAATCTTGGGAAGTTAGGTCTTCTAGTTACATCCTCAAAAAATCTCTTTACCCAAGGATGCCTATTGAACACATCACTCCCTCATAACATACGTAGGAGTAGACCCATCATCCTCATGTAGTCACCCACATGTATTTCTAGACTCCCTCTTAATGTAGAAGAATCTCATAATCTCAATCATCAAGGATGAGAGCCTTATTTTATCCATCTTGACCATCAAGGTCTCTAGAGTTACTATCATTAGGTTGAGTCTGCACAATATCTAGTAGCATGTTTAAAGTACCAACTTTCTTTTCTATAGATGGTTCAATTGAAATCACCACTTTCATATGATGTACACAAGGGGTGGGTACATTAGGATCCATAGTTGCATGAATTTTAGTCCTCTTGACTATTACAATTTATCGATCATTGAAGATTCCATCACAACATAATTTACTCCCTCTGAATCAATATGATAGAGATCACCAAAGATTGATTTGATCTCATCTTCTATCTACTCCCTCTCTTTCAAGCCTTCCTTCTAAATCTCAATCTCCCTCTTTTTCCTACAAGAACATTCTCAGAGAAAAGATCAAGGAAAATAGCTCATATAGAAATATAAATAAGAGAGGGTCTCCTATCATAATCAAGGATAAGAATTTTGCATAATAAGATCATTTCAATACAATAAACAGCTTAAATCTATATTTTCAACATATTATTTTCTTATTAATGTCACATATAATATTCTGTGGTGACGAATTTCACTTATATTCTTTACAAATTATTTAGAAAATATATTTTACTTCATGTATAATCACCATACATTTCATATCATATAATTCAATGATTTAATAATGTAGAGGAAACTTTAATATATATTCACCTTGTTTATATCACTCAAAATATTTCAAATTCATCATGTTATATATAAAAATCCAAATCATATATGAAATGAAATCATAAGAATGAAATAATATGTACATATGTATACTTACCTTATCCCTCAAAAACTACGTTAGACTAATTCCACCTTTGTTCTTTTGCATCCAATATAAATTTCTAATTCCTTTAGATGATAAATACTAGTCACAACTACCTTAACGTATTCGGTAGATATATTTAGTCACACCTCTTGATAAATTTTGTAATGTCCCTCAACCCTCAAGTTGCCTTTCCATGAGTTTTTCCTTAACCCCAATATTATGCTATCTACTTGCAATGCAAGATTCATAGCTCACCCAATATTAAGTGTCTTTTCTATTTGACTATTTATCTTTCTTAAAATGTTGTTGTCTTTCTTGAAGTGGCATATTTTATACAGGTCCTAGTCTTTGGTGATGTGTGCGTCATCTTTAATGTTCTATTCCCCTAGTGTGCATGTAAACTTTCTCTCAATTATGTAGAGAACCAAGGCCATCATTGCCAAGGACACACTCAGGGGTACAACATCTGCCACAACTGCACAACTGTCAACTCCTTCCACTATCATGACTGCCCCCAATCACGAATGACAGGTCTCACTACTCATGCGTTGCATAAGAAAAATATTCTTACTATAATTTTGAATGATCTATCTCTAAATAAACTATTTAACCATCTCCTCTAAAATTCCTAATGATACTCCCTTAATACCATGTAAAGGGTTCACAACTCTACATCACATTGTTTAATATGTGGTTTTGAATGTTAATCCCACCTCTTGGTGTCACATCTCTTATTCTTATAGTATATATTAAAAATATATTAGATGAACACTGACTTATCAAATTGAAGAAAAGAAAAATTCTAAACATTAGATAATATCTATATTTCTCTTAAAATAAATTATTTATCAAAATGAATCACAACCTAAAAAATAAACTTATCTTCTTACCTCACTTCATATTGGTGACTAGTTACTTAATGACCTAAGGAAAATGTTAAGTGGGAGTACATAACCTTTAACATTTCTTATATGTTGGTTCTTGATATCCATGTGTCTCCTTTTTTTTTGTAGATTTGTCTTATCTTGCAGATTATTATTGTTATAAACTTTTCTCCTATATATGTAATTCTTGTGCTACACACAATGATGACTGTAAGGATTTGCAACACCAAAAATTGTCATAGATTATCGTTGGAATAGTATGTCATCCAAGCTTTCAATCCAAATACCCTCCACCAAGGATTCAATGATCCTTCTTCTATAAATTTTAGCATGGCGATGTATTTGTGATGATGCAATCCTCATATCCTTTGGAACTTGCAATCAATTGTCAATATCAAGCCTCTACAACAATCACCACCATATCAATAGTAACATATGGTTATATATATGGCATTATATTGTGTTCCTCCAAATTTTTTGCTTGTAAAATATATTCTTTCATATATATTTTATTCAATTCCGCCAAGACATGTTTTGATCGGTCACATCCTTTTGATGATTTTTACTTGTACATGGTGACTCTTCTAGGAGGAGCCACACCATAGACATTGACATCATCCACATAGTTACCTCTTGGTCACCAGGGCTTTGCTAAAATAGTCTACTCCAATTAGCTTTCTATTGTAGAACACAAAGTTGAATGTTGCACTATTAAAGTCCCCTTCCATTTGGATGGGACTGGTCCCATTCCTTTGTCATTGAAACTTCTACTCTCTGGCTAACTTCCTATATCAAGTATGCACAACATTTTATTTTACCTTGATCCGAACACTACCAAAATACCCTTATCTAGGTGAAGACCTAGAAATTATGTGGAATGCATAGTATCCATTTTCACAAGGAATTAGGAAATGATGAAACGAGGCCAAGTATCACCTCCAGAAAATCCAACTTAGACAGTGAGAGCATGGTGCTGAAACCATGCATTACAGTATCGTATGTATAAATATATGAGTCCTCTTCTACTTTTTGTTGCTGGTTTACTTGTTTCATAGATGAAAGTAGCAAAGCATATCAATGCACGTGAGTACTGAACTCCTTAGTCATGGTAGATTTATCCATATGGATAATATTAATTGTGGTAGGGTCTAAGCTTCCTACACTCATAATAAAACCAACCATTAATAAGGCTAGAAACATAAGTCATTCTTGATGTCCATCTCAATGTAGATGTGGTAGCTACTTTTGAATTGTGTTCCTCCTTAATAATAAGATTAACCTCTACATTTCTACGAGGACCTCCTTGTTAAATGTTTCGAATATCTTCCTAATTTTTCTTACATTTTCAGCCTACTTTGATACCATGCTATTTTTCTAGGATCATTTCTACAAATGTAGTTACATTGCCAATGTGATTGATGATTTCCAAATGCAGATTTGGAACTCATATAAATATGAGAGGAGGAGACATTTCTCTTCAAGAGACATGTCCCTATAGTTAATCATCTTCAGTTAACTATATGTATAACTCACCTTTAAGCATATATGGAATATTAATATATTAACTATATATGTAATATATTATTATATCATTATATTATTATATATAATATATATTTTTTGATAAGAATAATATATATTATATTACATATATAATATTATATATATAAAATTCTTATCAATAATATAAGACATAAAACAATGTTCATATAAATCATGAATACAAATACTCAATGTAATGAGTATATCACTTCGACTGATGTTATACTTCAACAATAAGTGCAACAAGGAAGGACATCAGGCACATGAATAGAGGACCAAGACCATGAGCACTCAGAGATTTGAAGGATACTTCCATAATTTTTGGAAGTATGGACATAAAGCATATGAATGCATATCTAATTTCAAGTGGACATCAAATAAGTAGAAAAAGGTACAACAAAATGGAAAATCCTATGATTGGGATTACAATACAAGGTACAATTATCACTATTGTCAAGATTATGGACATGTTCCTAAGAATTACATTAGAACACATTTCAGAGTCATCTACAATAGATGGTTGAGTGACACTACATGTTTTAGTTGTCTAAAACTGGTCATGTCAGCAAAAATTGTCCAACTAGGTCATCAATGCTGAGTAATAGAAACAATAAAGGCAAAGAAAAGGTCAATGTAGAGAAGGTCAAAGTGCAGATGAACAAGACATGGAAGAAGAAGGAAGCTTGTAGCACATCAAGTTTAGATAAGGTCATTTCATCCAATGGATCAAGTGATCACATCACCCCCAACTAGGCAATCAAGAGGTATGCATGGGATTGATATTTCAAAAGTTATATTATACATCAGCTCCAAGAATCTAGGATTTGAAAATATTATATATGCATGAAATAAAATGCAATATATTGGTTAGAACCTGGAAGAAATCTATAGTTTTGTTATTTTTTTGTCATGCCCAAAATACAAGGGCATGAACACATTTTATTATTATAAAAATCCATAATAATTAAATTCACTAAGCTGATTAGTTTAATTCAGTTAAGACATAGGTACAATGCAAGACAACAACACGGTTCCCCTAACAGTGTCCTGACATATCCATTTAAGTTTAAAGTCAATGTGTAGGAGTAGATCATTAAATTTAAACTTTCATTGTTTAACCGGTTAATTAATTTAAACAATCCAAATTAAATTAATTAAAAGATGTAGATCATTATTACTTTTATAAACCTTTAAAATATTTCACTCGTAAGACAATAGTATACTAGACCCAACACATAATACCAATCAATTATTTAAACCAATTACATCATCTAATGTCTATCGTATTTTAACACACACCTTGTCTACATTATTACATATAAATTTTAGTTTAGTTGTCTATTTGACACTCTGAGTTTAATCTAATAATCTAATTATTTTAAAATTAAATAAGTTAACTAATCATAGCTTAAACCTACATATTAAAACATATCATAATTCTACCTTAACTTTATAACCACTGCTAAACTCAATTGTTTTAAAATAAGATAACACTAACTTATAATTTAGAACAATACAATCACTAACATTCAAATAAACAAATTAATTAATCTCTACTATTAACTTTATTTAATTCCAAAATTTGAAAGTGAAGATAATGGGTGAAAATTTGGTCAAGTTTGGGTTTGTGCGACCCATTGATTCTCACTTCTCTCACCCCCATAAATGATTGTGCTCTCATGGAATGTAAGGGGGTTGAACATCATCCCTAGACAAAAGGCTATTCACAAATTAATTGAGTCTCAATCTCCTGATATGGTCTTTATTCAGGAAACTAAGCTTTCATTGAATGGATTGGCTAATTGTGCTGTGTATAGCTAGCCCCAAGGTTCTTGGCAAGGGTTGAGTGCCTTGAATAGTTCAAGAGGGGTGGCTTGCTTCTGGGACCCAAGGAAAGTCTCCCCATTATGGTGGATCTCTAGTTGGTCATCCATTTCTTTGATTTCCACTAGTTTTGAGAACAGAGAAAGGTGCTTCTTTTCCAACATTTATGCTCCTACGGACTTTGTAGGTAAATCCCAATTATGGGCCCATATTAGATTCATCCGATCCCTGGAACCTTATCTCCCATGGATTTTGGTTGGAGATTTTAATGTAGTCATTAGCTTGGAGGAAAAAAGAGAGGGGCTAGCTAGGTTGGACCAATCCTGAAATCTGCTTAGGGATATGATTGGATCATTGTTTTTCATTGATGTGAAGCCATCTAATGGTGTTTTTACATGGAATAATCAGAGATGTGGTGGTGAGGCTATCTCAAAAAGACTTGATAGATTTATGGTTTCATGCTATTGGATGGACAACAGGTGGATCACCAGTTTTGAAATTCTTGACTGGAGGGGGTTGGATCACTAGCTTGTTAAGCTTTCCATCACTTCATACAGGGTCACCAAGAATCCCTCTTTCAAATTCCAGTTGATGTGGCTCAGAGACTTGTCTTTACCTAATCTTATGGTGGATTGTTGGTATGAGGGGATGCCTGATCATGGTACAACCATGTATACTTTCAGTAAATGGCTTCAACATGTGAAGTATAGGCTTAAGAGATGGAATAAACAATGTTTTGGTTATCTAC
Organism: Cupressus sempervirens; assembly: GCA_028749045.1. NCBI lineage: Eukaryota > Viridiplantae > Streptophyta > Pinopsida > Cupressales > Cupressaceae > Cupressus > Cupressus sempervirens. Next base: position 649,022,900 of record CM053792.1, on the reverse strand, counting down.
ATGCTCAGAAGACCGCTGCTCAAACCAAGCTAGATAACATCACCAACCAGATTTGAGACCAGGGGTTGAACTTTGAGATGAGTGAAGCTGAGTCCCTAGCTCTTAAGGAGCTGGAAGAATGGGAGCTTTGGGAGGAGATTTTCTTGAAGCAAAAATCTTGTATTGATTGGCTTTAGGAGGGGGATAAGAACATTACTTTTTTCCACAACTCTGTTAAGGCACAAAGGCATGAGAACTCTCTCTCCTCTCTTGTCTTAACAGATGGAACTCAGATCTTTTCTTGTGATGATATCGCTAGGGAAGTAGTCAATTACTTTTCTATTCTCTTTTCTAGGGAGGATCCTGGTGCTAAGCTTGAGGAGCAAGATATCTTGAATTGTATCCCTCACCTAGTCTCTGCAGAAATGAAAGGCACCCTCTTAAGCCCTATCTTGCTTCCAAAATTGAAGAAATTTGTGTTTAATATGAAGAAAGGTAAGGCCCCTAGTCCATACAGGTTTTTGATTGAGTTCTTTCAAGAATTATAGTAGATTATAAAGTATGATCTCCTAGATGTGGTCTAGGAATCATATAGGAATAAACATATGTTGAAGTCTTTGAATTCTACCTTCTTGGCTCTCATACCTAAGAAGGAAGGGGCTAATTGGTTGGATCAATTTAGGCCTATAGCTTTATGTAATGTTGTCTACAAGATCATCACCAAATTGATTGCTAAGAGGCTTAATCCATTCCTCAGTTCTTTGATCTCTGCTGAATAGGGTGGCTTTGTTGATGGAAGGAAAATTTTGGATGGAGTTGTGATAGCAACGGAGGTTGTCCACTCTATGGCCACTTCTAAAGAGAAAGCTATGTTTATTAAACTTGACATGGCCAAGACTTATGGTAGGGTGAGATGGGAGTTCTTATAGAAAATTATTTTGACTTTTGGGTTTGCTGTGGAATGGGTCGAATGGGTTCTTAGCTGTGTGACCTCATCCTCCTTCTCAGTTCTTATTAATGGAGAGCCTTCTGAGTTGTTTGGTGCTTCTAGGGGACTTCAGCAAGGAGACCATCTATCTCCCTACTTATTCATTATCATGGCAAAGGGGCTTGGTAGATTTCTAAAAGCTCAGGTGCAACAAGGGTTTATCCAAGGTTGGAGTTGGAATAATAACCTTGCTTCATATTCTCATCTTTAGTTTGTGGATGATACCGGATTAATGGGCATGGCTAGAATCAGCAAGGCAATGAATATCATGAAAGCTTTGGATATCTATTTGAAAGCCTCTGGTTAGAAAATTAATGATGATAAGTCTTTTATTTAATTCTTTAATACTCCTTGGCTTATTCAGAATAGGATTGCTATAATTCTTAGATTCCAAATTGGCTCCCTTCCTCTGATATATCTTGGGGTCCCTTTGTCCTTGGGTGCCCAGTGGAAGGATTACTAGCAGGGGATTTTGGATAAATTCAGGAGTTTGGACTTGTAGATGGTTATCTTCTATTGGGAGATTGGTTCTTCTTAAGACTGTGGTGTAGTCTTTACCCATTTATTAGTGTTGTGTTCAAGTTCCCCCTTCTAATTTTAAGGGACTTTGATGCTTTATCTCGACAATTCCTTTGGTCTGGTAGTCTTCTATCCTTGAAGTGGAGCCTTATCAAGTGGGACTATGTGTGTAGACCAAAACATGCGGGTGGCCTTGGGCTTCACTCGATGGCTCTTATTGTCATTGCTTTGGTTGCCAAACTGTACTAACAATGGTGTAACAGTTAGGATCAAGAGTGGGCCAAGATTCTTACCCATAAGTACTTTCCTGGTGTGGATTTCTCTGAGGTGCCACATCTTCCTTTGGTGGGTAAAGGCTCCTGTATTTGGGATACTCTTAAGAAGTGAGCCTAACTAGTTAAGGAGGGGTTGTTCTGGATTTATAATAGAGGTTCAAATACTATTTTTTGGTAGGACTCATGGGATGGCCATCCTCCCATTCTTTCTAGTTTTCCCTAGCTTCTCCCCCTCTCCCAATCTTTTACTAATGCAAGGTGGCTTAAGGTGGAGGATTTTAAGACCGTCAAGTGCTTGGGGCAGGTTAAGCTAACTTGCTGGAAGGATCCTTAGGAGTGGCCCATGGGTGGATCTGATGAGGACTAGGCCCTTCTTTCTAGAGTTTTGGAGGATAGGTTTTGCAACTCTCTCAGTGGGAGGGATAGCTTGGCTTGGAGTCCAAGTCCAAAAGGTAAATTTTTAGTGGCTCAAGGCTATGCTATTCTTGATAGGACCCTTCATGGTCTGGCTGAGGTGCATTGGTGGAAGAAGGTTTGAAGCAACTTTTCATGGCCCAAGTGTAACTTTTTCTTATGGTTGTTGGTTCAAAAGAAATGCCTCACTTGGGAAAATCTTTGCAAACGAGGTTTCTAGGGACCATCAATTTGCATTCTTTGTTTGCACAATGAGGAATGTGTCTCCCACTTATTTTTTCTCTGCCTCTTTTTGAGAGAGATATGGCATAGATGGTGGGAGGCTTGGTGTCATGGTTGTACTCACGCTACTTCTCTTATTAATTTTTGGGAAAGCTTGGGTAGACCTCCAGCAAAGACTTCTTTATTACAGGTTGCCTGGTTGGTTGGTTTGGATCTTATTCTCTGGAACCTTTGGCTGGAAAGGAATTACATAATTTTTTGTGATTCCAAAATTGAATCCATAATTTTTTGTGGAAGTTGATTCTTAATAGGCTCCAGGAAACAATTTATGCAAAGTGTGATATGTCTATTAATATAGATCCTGGGGATCAAGTTATTGTGAGGAATCTAAACCTAGGAGATAATTGTCAGGGATGCATTCCCAAAAAAAGACTAAGCCATGGTAAGCAGTGAGTGTGTAGAGATGGGAGGTGGTCTCCTCCCCCGACTAGGTTCTTGAAGATCAATACAGATGGGTCTTCTCGTGGGAACCCTGCTCCTGCTGGTATTGGGGCTATTGGTAGAAGTGATGATGGAGGTGCAGTTTTTATCCTATCTATTTGTAAGGGTCAATATTATAATAATCTAATGGAGGCCTTGGCTATTAAGATTGCTATTGAGTGTGGCTGCTCGTTAGGGTGGAGGAAGATCATCAGTGAGTTTGACTCTTAGATTGTTGTGGATATGTTGAATAACCAAAGGTTGGAAGATGTTAGTTGGAAACTTGCCTCTTTGTCCAAACAAATCCTTAGTCTCTGTAGTTCCTTGGACTTTGTCTCCTTTCATCATATCCCTCACGAATGGAACAAAGTGGCAGATTGTCTAGCAAAGTGGGCTTCAGAGAATGTGGGTAGATGGGATATTAATGGTAGGGACAAGTTACCTTCTTAGTATTGTGAGATCATTGATCAGATGTTACTAGAGGACGGGAGTATGTAGTGTTGCTTTGGGCCTTCAGCCTTTGCTTTGTAACTTGGTTTTGATTGAATAAATTTTTACCCCTCTTTTTTCTTTAAAAAAAAAATTAAAAAAAAAAATTTAATTCCAAAATTCAAAATAACAAACACTAAAATAAATTCTAACATTAGCATATACTAATTAATTTATATTTAAAACGTATGGACTAAATTACTAAACATAAAACTAACTACTTTTAAAACTTTACTTAATACTACAAAAAATAAAATAAAATTATTAAATACTAACAACACTTAATTTAAAGCTATGAATAAATTCTAATATTAAATTATGCTAATATTGTTTACATACAAATTAAATTACTCAAAACTAATTTAAATAAAAACCAACTAAAGAAATCCTAAACTAACATAATATTAATAACTTAAATTAATACTAACTACACAAAATAATAAAAGTAACTAACATCTAAACATTATAACTATCCTACTAACTAATTCTTTTACTAACTAAGTTCCTCCCCCACCCCCACCCCCCATCCTACCCATGTGGGTGCATGGCCCAAAGGCTATCCCCACGCTGACCAAGTTTGGTCCTCACTTTGTTGCACATGATAGGGCCTCCTAAATGGGCGCTCAAAAAGGTATGAGGTGGAATTTTTTTATTAATAAAAGGCTTTGTTATTGGCTTTGGCATAAATGCACCAACATAAGACCTTGCACCCTTTTTTTCTCATTTGTTGGCTTGAATCTGACATGCCATACACATGGGGGTACGCGATACTTTATGTCAGCCATAGTTTAACATGTCAACTTGTCTAGAAAGGAGGAAGGAGGGTAGTTATTAGATAAAGGTTTGTTGGTAGATTAGGATATTGTAATGATTGAACATTTGAAAAGGAGCATTATGCTTCCTAATACACATGAAATTTACAAAGTCAAATACCAATCATATCATCGAATTCTCTTTAACATAGTTTGAAACTTAAATTGCATAATGGTATATCATCATCGTTTATCAAATTAAACCAAATCAATGAATATGATAACATAGGAACGCTGAAGTAAGGTAAAAATCATCAGAAATGATTTATAAGTACATATGCAAAAATTGAAATGAACTAGGAATATCATAAGCAAGGATATTACTCAATCATTTTTTATATTGACCACCCGATTCAAAGGCTCTACTAGGAGAGAACAAGGAAGAAAACCCAACATAGTTGTCATTTTAACAATAAGTTTAAATAACATTTTTACATAGGATTTCAATCCCAAGGAGAAATCTCCCAACATAACTGAATTTCAATAACAATTCCAATTTCCTTCTTGGCCCTTAACAAGGGATTATTTATGAATTCTACAATACATCACGGTGATCATGGAGAGAACAAAAATTGATCAGGAGACAACCAATCATAACATGAGGACAAAATCAAACATTCACTCCCATCCCAGTTTGCACAATAGGTTTCATATTGAACTAGACTAGGGAGAAGGTGGATTTTTCCAACAGGAGATGTCAGACACAACACCATAACAGGTGCCCTTTCAGGGCTATAAACTCAAGAACTTCCATTCTTCCATTCTTACATTCCAAAACTCATACGTGATTTGTGTTGACAAGTAGGGGCCCATAACACCCTACCCTCTCTCCCTCTTCTTGTCCTGAGAAGTGACTTTACACTATCAGAGTCCAACTAAAGACCTTCCTCTGTACATGGCCACTTCTGCCATATCTGAGGGTGAGTAATGCATTTACAACCCATACAATCCCTTTAAAATCAAAACAAAAATACAAAGGAAAGACATTTAAGAAAACCTATTTCAATCCCTCCCAAATAGACTCAACACACACACGAACATACATATGCAATAAAACTGAAACATGAAATGCAACATAAACAAAATGAGGTGAAGTATTCCTACCTTCCAAATAGGGTTATGGCAATTGAAAAAATTTGAGATGAGCTTGCTTTCCTCTCCTTCTTCTTCAATTCTGAATTCCACTCTAAAACTAGAGGTTGGGTGAACACTCAAAACCCTCTCAAAAATGCCTCTAAATAAGATCCTAAACTCAACCACCTCCCAAAAATCAATAACTTCCCCACTTGCCTAAAAGTTCTAGAGGCTTCTAACTCAACTAGACATAACACTAACCTCAAGGTGGAGTTAAAGTTATCCAACTCATGATGGAAACAATTAATTTTTGCAAGAAAGCAAAAATGGGGTGGGGCTAGGGGGGTGGGAAATGCCCCCGACCAATACCCATACCCCTTGGGTACTTAGATTTTATGATTTTAGGGCTTTAGGATTAATTAGTGACCTATCAAAAGCTAGGAAATTTTTAGAACTTTCTAACATCCTTCAAAAATGCAAATTAATCACTAATCCTAATTAGGGTAATTAATCTCGATTACTAACTATTTAGTAAAAAGGTCACTAACCCAGTCTGACTTAGATCTTTAGGTTACTCAGTTAACCCTATCATGTTAGAATGCATATACAATTCACGAGTGTCAAGCAACATTGAAAAGTCACTGTTACAAAACATTAACACTTAAAGATTACAAAATGATACATTTATTCAGTCCACAATACAAATAAAATATGAACAAAGAGGTTTACGTCTTTTGTTAGACTCAACCTTGGTTTCCACAAATGACACATAAGGTTAAGTTTCGTTTCTTTGTTAGATTTTTTGGCTAAAATATCTTGCACACTCATTGCACACATTAGTAGCTCAAGAAAATCTCATATATATATATATAAAACTTATCAGAGAAATCACATAAATTAAAACATGAATCTTTCATATAACTAATTGTTTAATTCATTTCTACTCACATTTAATCATCAGTAATCACATAATAAATATGACATATAACTTATTCATTAATTTAGATTAAGTACTAGTATACTCATCGTTAGGCATGCATATACCTAAACACCATAACATCACCAATTAAAGAATATTGAACTATATGAAGCATAAAACTTAATCATCGAGGTATCAAAATCAACACCTTTATCATCAGGTGAAAATGCCTTGTATCACTGTTAGTGAAATTTTAATGTTTAAATAATCAAGGTAATGTATTAGCTTCTGAATCGCTGGGTATTAAAACATGGATGTATCAACTACTCTCAATTTCATTAGGACATTCACAACATAAAACATTTCTTCATATATGTTCAAATCTCCTACAATAGATTTAACAGAGAAAATCATATTTAATAAGTACATGCTAGGAGAGACCTTACATCCTCCCCGACTAGCCTTTGACTTCCTCTCGAAAGTTTCACAACTAAAAAGTTCATCCTATGCTAGACCTTGTTTGGCTTATTCCAAAATTTACTCCTATTTTAAAGAATGATTAATATCTCACATACATACACAGGGATGATAACCTATTTGCCTGATTACCATTACTATAAGTGAAGTTTACTCCATAACTCTAACATGGTTATGTTTTCTAGGGTCAAACACTTCTTAAAACATATAGGTCACATATAAACAATTTTCTAATCTAATATAAATATAGCTATAGAGTTTCTAGCAATAATAATATCATAAGATGTTTTGATTTCCACATATCCACTCATTGGGGTAACAGTTGTATGAGCCTCCCTCAAAAGAGGTTTCTTATAATGCAAAATGGATCTTTATTTCAAGGTTAATCACTTTTCCTTTAGAGTTTCCACCACATACTAATTTCTTGATAGGATACTAAATGGTTCATCGCTACACCTGCACTTTTTCATCTAGAAGTCCATTCGGTTAACTCATAATCTTAACCAAATTCATGCTGGGCTGCAATTTCATTACTCATAACATCCAACAAATATCACTAGTCCTATTCTTGAAGTCTTGGGAGAGGGTGGGGCATGAATACTCTCACTAATAACTCCAAACCCTAATGTTAAACATCCACTTAATCATCAAGAATCCCTTTTGGCAGGCCCATCATATGTCACTTGCCAACAAAATTTAAAAGAAAGTGTCTCACAATTTAAATTCAACATCAAGGATGAAACATCCAATGCAAAAGTCAAAAATCAAAGAAATAAAGAGTGGCCACAATAGTAAAATTTTAATCAAGAAATAAAGACATAACCAAGAGGCAAAATAGAATCATCAATAATACAGTTGGCTAAACAGCCCCACATCACACTGTTGGCAAAAAGGAAGAACATTAAGAGTACCAAAATCTAAAATCAGAAAAATAAGGACATAAATCCAATCACTTAAAAAATTTACATTACTGACATAATGCGACCGTACCAGGGTCACTGAGGAAAATGAGGGATCTTAGGTCTTCCAAATACATTGCAAGGATCTTGAATTGATTTTAGATGGTGGTCTAATGACCATGTCGCTCAAACTCTAATTGATCCCACATACTAACTACATACTTATCTTCATCGACATCACCCTATGATTAGGGTTTACTGTACAAAGGGGTTTGGCTTGATCAGAACTCAATCAAAAGTGAAAATGCGAGGATATTAATATAAGTCCCCTTCAATTCTCTTTCTGTTACATTGGTTTCTTTTCGAATAATCTAACATGTGGGGACCTCAGTGTCAGTAGTGTTATACTTTGAGTTGTAATTACAAAACCAAATCTCTTATCCACAATTCACTATAATTACATATTAGAGCACATACCCATAATCTTTCTTCGGTCAAATTCACCACAATATACTGGCTGAAGTTGTGTTATCAATCTCACCAAATTTTTATGATCCTGTATACATATATATATCACTGTTTTGTTTATTTCATTGTTTATGCAAGTTCTAATTAACATTTGAGAATTCACTGATTGCTACTGTTCTTATCAATAATTCCATATTTCATGTTTTCCTAGTCATAAGTGACTTATGAATTCATCCTTAGTTTGTAGTTTTGCATCTACTTAGGTATAAAACCATTATTAGGATGTCGTCAATGTTTACTTATCCAATGTTAATGTTTACTTATTCACTCTTACAACTATCTCCTTGCTGTCAATTTAGGTCATCATCATCATTCTTAACATGCCTCATGGCTTATAATCCACTTATTACTTAACTTTGGTACCTAAACCTTTAGTTCGTACTAGGTTGATACTTTCATAGTGACCTTACTTTCTCTATATTTTAGGGTTATAATTGATCCAATAATTTCAATACCAGAGCCTACAAGAATTTACTTGATAGTTAAAATTTATTATTACTCATGCTTACTCATTAAGCATGCTAACATAAATAGACTCACATAACCCTAACTCCGAAGTTTGTATTTTCTATCTTGCAGATTCAATGCTATATGTTACATACTTCTTGCTATTTAATTTCATTCTTAGAACCATATATTTGGATAGATTTATTCCTTGATTAGGATTCTATTCCTCATAGTAGAATGAGATACTCCCTTTCTTTGTGTGTTCCTAGCTATCTCACTTGTTGAATTGCTTCTCGCATTAGTAATCCTATCATTTGATGTTTCCAAAGGTTACTTGCAGATTCCAGTTTAGCTCTCATTTTATTTTTGAGGATTACTGGGACAATACATTTTAAATTCTTAATAGGTTAGAGCTATCCCAAATAACTTGGTAACATGGTATACTCTTCAAGCATTACCTTCCTATTTACTCACGATGGAAATAATCAATTTTCGCAATAAAGTAAAAATGTGGTTTTCAAGTGACCATAAAAGTCAACAAAAGGGGCTAGGGGGTAGAAAATGCCCTCGACCCATACCCATACCCCTTGGGTACTTAGATTTCATGATTTTAGGCCTTTAGGATTAATTAGGGACCTGTCAAAAGCTAGGAATTTTTTAGGACTTTCTAACATCCTTCAAAAATGCAAATTAATCATTAATCCTAATTAGGGTAATTAATCTCGATTACTAACTATTTAGTAAAAAGGTCACTACCCCAGTTTGACTTAGATCTTTAGGTTACTTGGTTAACCCTAATTATCATGTTAGAATGCATATACAATTCACAAGTGTCAAGCAACATTGAAAAGTCACTGTTACAAAACATTAACACTTAAAGATTACAAAATGATACATTCATTCAATCCATGATACAAATAAAATATAAACAATGAGGTTTGCATCTTTTGTTAGACTCAACCCTAGTTTCCACAAATGGTACATAGGGTTCAGTTCCATTTCTCTGTTAGATTTTCTAGCTAAAATATCCTGCACACTCATTGCACACATTAGAAGTTCATGAAAATCTCATGCATATATATATATATATAACTTATTAGGGAAATCACATAAACTAAAACATGAATATTTCATATAACTAACTATTTAATTCATTTCTACTCACATTTAATCATTAGTAATCACATAATAAATATAACATATAACTTATTCATTAATTCAGATTAAGTACTAGTATAATCATTGTTAGGCATGCATATACCTAAACATCATAACATCACCAATTAAAGAATACTGAGCTATTTGAAGCATAAAACTTAATCATCAAGGTATCAAAATTGACACCCTTATCATCAGGTGAAAATGCCTTGTATCATTGTTAGTGAAATTTTAATGTTTAAACAGTCAAGGTAATGTATTAGCTTCTGAATCAGTGGGTATTAAAACATGGATGTATCAACTACTCTCAATTTCATTAGGACATTCACAACATAAGACATTTCTTCATATCCATTCAAATCTCCTACAACAGATTTAACAAAGAAAATCATATTTAATAAGTACATGCGAGGAGGGACCTTACATTTTTCATGTTGTTTCCAAGCATGGAAAGTTTCACAATTATTTTTGAGTGATGGTATTGTGTTAGTATTTGTTGAGCTCGCTATGTTAGCCAAGCATACTGGAAATCATGTATAAGCTGAGTGAGTGGGAAGTCCTATGATAGCTAAGCTTACAGTTGTATAAGTATTGAGCATTTATTACCGAATATGAAGGGTTATATAGTCAAATTTTGACTCATTTGCATTTATCAGTGATTGAAGAGAGCACAAAGGCAAATTGGAAAAGGAGATTCTAGTATTTACAAACTAAATTTGACTACTACTCTATAGAATTCATTAGATTGAAAGGTATTTATTTGCTGTCGAGTTACATTGTTTAAATTTTTGTAAAACCTAAGTAGCCAATATGGTAGCCAACTCTTCTACAAATGTTAGGAAAGAGGGAAAGGAGGTTTTTAATGTTTAGTTGACAAGTAATGATGTAAGACAACCACCTTTCTGAGCAATACCTGAGATAACATACAAAGGAGACACATCTGGTGTGTTATCGATGACACCACCAAAAGTTGTCATGATTCAAGATGTTAGGTATTGTTATACGGGAAAGATAGGAGAAGTAGGTGACGTGGAGATAAGATATTCCTACAAAAAACTATGTGATAGTAGAGCCTTGAGGGAAGAGTACAAAATCATTGAATGTAAAGGGTTGAACTGTGCCCTAGATTTTCCTCAAGTGTTTGAGACTGAATGGATACAGATTGTTCTAAGTTGCATACATGATAATTATATCTTTTTATAAGTTCGATTAGTTAAGCTCACAAAGAGGATAATTAGCTGAGTATCAGGGTACCCTAACCTTGATTGAACTAAGAGCATGCATAGTGATGCGAAGGAGGTGATATAGAAGAATACAAGTGTAGTATGAAACAAGAGAGGGATGTCTATTGACACAATCTCAGATCCCTTAATTGCCTTTGTAGTGAGAGTGATTGCTCACACATTCTTTCAGTCTAGCTGACTAAACAGTCTATCATGTATGACTGTTGATTTGGGTTACAAGATAGTAAAGAGGGACCATTCCTATGACCTTACCGAGTTGCAACTACAACAACTATCATAAAACTTGGAGGCCATCCGGAAAGAAAAAATGAATCATAAAAATTTGGTTCTTTACTTTTTTTGCATATTCTTTTATGTGAAAAAATCCTTCCCCACCTTTGACACAATTTCTTGGAAGACCAATAGGCCCATTGAACAATAGATTTCATAATTCATAGAGCAACTAGGTCATAATTTTGATTCAATGATGACAAGTTACTTTAAGGATTTCAAGGAATCCATGAAATAGAGGTTAAGGATCCTTGTATCACTTGTGGAGAAATATTATGATGATGGTTGCTTCCTAGTGGTTGCATACTGCACATATGTGCAAGTAGCCATACCTAGGGTCAAATGGTTGAAGCCCTTTCCATATTAGATAAATGTAGATGAGGCCTCTATAGCTATTAAAAATTTGTTAGTAGAAGATATTAGCAAGAGTGCTACCTCATTTGGGAATAATGAGGAAGCCAAATCAAGGATAACAATTGATTTGAAAACAACTACTATTAATAGGAAGAAGAACAAACTTGTGAAAAAGTTGAAGGAAAGAATTGGTGAAGAAGAAGAAGAAGAAGAAGAAGAAGAAGAAGATGATGATGGTGATGAAGAGGAAGAACAAGGCCAAGCCCCATTAGCATTAACTCAAGGAGAAGGAGAGGATCAAGAAGAAGATGCAAAAGGTGTTGAGGGAGAAGAAGCTGAGGAAGCACCAAAGGACACAAAGGCCAAGAAGAGAAAAGAAAAAGAAGAAATAGTGGAGAAACTTGAGAAGCCTGTGAAGAAGCCAAAAAAGAAGCCTACAGTACATACTACTAGGTATAGCACAAGGGTAGCCACTATTCAAGACAAAGAAGTTGCTAAGCCTAAAGACAAGAGGACACCTGACACAACAGAGCTGAGTGAACCTGTTAAGAAAACATACTAGAGATTGAAGAAGAAGTCAATGCTTCAACCTGAGTTAGATGAGGATAAACACTAGAGTTAGATGACATGAGCCAATTCAAGGTGGTAAACCACAATCCCTCCTCTGACTTAGACAATTTGTGTGATAATATCAAGTAAAATGTAGATTTATCTAGTTTTACACATTGAATTTGATAAGCTAGGGAAAGTTGAACAAAATACTATTGAGGAAGCCATATATGTCATGATGGCTACATTCAAATCAAATCCTCTAGAAATTGCCAACTCACTACCTAAGAGTCTATATGACTGAGTTGAGTAGAAATGGCAATAGAACTTGCAAACTAAAAGATAGATCAGGGAATCAACTCTGGCCCAAGTTATGCCAGAATTGGACAAAGGGAAGATTGTTAAAGCTATGAAAAAGCACAAGTCTAAATTTTGCCCCAAATATAGAGATTTCCATATCTTGAATAAGAATATTGAGGATGTGGTTAACAAAAGCACAATAATTTGGAAATCAATATATAGGTCATCCACTCCAACAATCAAAGAGAAAGGTCAACAAAAAATGCAAAATCTTACGCAAAGTGAACAAGAGGAAACAACGACTACAAAAGAGGTTCCTGTTAAGGATAGTAATGTGGAAGGTACTAAGGAGACAACATCAGAAGAGGCCATAATTGAGGAACAAAAATAAGATACACAAGATATTCAAGATGATTAACTATCAAGTACTAGTCCTACACATGTATACCAAGTGAGTCACCAGAAATTAGTGCAAATAAAGGATGTTCTTGATAATTCAGCTCAGAACATCAATCCCTTGACTGAAGAATATTTGAGAAAGATATTGAAATATTTCACCATGATAGCACAATTGTGTACTAATCCTATACTGGTGAGAACATATGAGATTGAGAAGGCATAACTGACATTTATATGGCAGAAACCACAAGAAACATCCACTATGCCCCCTTAATCTATTGATGTAAATGAGATAGATTCACAAGATATACAAGCAGATCAAAGTGTTAACCAAGGACAACATGATGCAACACACCAGGTACCATCTGTTATGCCTACTATCATATTTACATTAAAAGAGATAAAAGCACAAAATGTCACACCATCAGTGCCAAGTCTCAATAGTTCTAGTTTACAAGCTTTGGTAATGATTGTGAAAGATGGAATTGAAGTAAGATTAGGTCAGGATGCAAGTCCTATTCCTACACCACAAACACAAGGTGAAGCTTAGTAGGAAGTAAGTACAAATGATAAGACTGAAGAGTTGCAGGTGACTATTGCACCAAAGGAACAAATTTCTATATAGACCTACCAATTTTTGTTACTCCTCCCAGTAGTCAGGCTCTTTACAGGTCGATCACACATGTTACACCATTGAAAATATCAAGGCTGAGTGCTAGTACATAAAGGAGCATAGATGATACATCTTTTGGAGATGCCAGTTTAGATGAGGTGATTGAATTGCCCAAGTTTGATCTGGCAAAAATCACAATCGAAGAGATGGACATTCTACAAGAAGATCTATAGAGAAAGAAGACACATGAAATGATGAGAAGGGAGTATAAGAAAAAGAAAGTTTTGCATGAGATAAAAGACATATTTTATGATGCTTTTAGTCTCCCTAAGATGAATGAAGATAAGCCCAAGATTAAAAAACTTGTCACTATTGTTGACAAAATAAAGGATGAAGACTTGGACACAAATGTTAGACTTTTAGAATGTTTTGAAAGGAAATTTCACACTAAGGTACCTAAGAAGATATATAGTGCTATTTCTCTAAGACAAGTTTATCTAGCAACCAAAATGAAGAGTGTGAAGAAGGTGTTAGAGAATATTTTCTCTCTATACACCAAGTTATGTGATGTGAATCTTTTCACATAGGGCATTTAGAGGGCTATTAACCAACTACAAGGAGATTTACAAACTATAGACACTACTCTTAAGTTATCTCTTGGTCAAAGCCAAGCTCATTTCAGAGACTACTATCCACTCAAGGTATGCTTGTCTAGTTGAAATCACAAAATGCAAATATTCGAGCTACTTTGATAAGTATTCAATCCCTATTGACCCCACATATAGAAATCTTGCATAAGGAGCTAGCCTATGCTAAGAAATTGATGAAGAAAGATAACCAACTTTCAACTCATGATGGCTTAGTTGACCTTGCTGCTCAGCTAGACATTCAATATCAATCTCTAGAGGTAGCATGCAACAATTGGGATGCCACCCTGAAGATCATAATGGAGATCCATAAATCATTTTTGGATAAATACACTATCACTGTACCACCCATGACATAAGTGTGAAAAAAGGGGGATTATGGAGCTTTGGGATTATGAAGTTTTGAGTAAGGGGGAGTAATAATGTAGAAATACGGAACAACAAATCTACTCAACTGGGGTATCAGATTCAGATATAGAAAGGAAATATTTACTCAGGGGGAGTAATGGAGTAATAAGGTATGATAGTTAGTCATCCATTTTGATTTTTTTTTGAAGTTTTGATATTTTGTATAAGAGAAGAGTCACATATATATATTGTCCAAGTTATGTTCATAATAAGGATTGTCTATGCATGACACCATGTTTTTGCCACTGATGTTAAAGGGGGAGAATATTAATCTCCAAGTGGTTTTGAAAAAGTAGTGACAAAAAACTAGTCATTATCTATTAGTATTTTAGTGCACGTTGAGTGATGAAAGTGAGCCGAGTAATCAATGCGAGCTGAGTGATCAAATCATGTTGAGCATTAGTTGTCAGAAAATACATCTCAAGCAATATACCTAGTATGTGCCGAGTCACTCATGAGCCAAGAAAACTATACATGTCAAGTGATTCAGGAGCCAAGTAAATAGTGTATGTTGAGCCATTCAGGAGCCAAGTTATAGCATTGAGAATATAGTGATGGCCAAGCATCAGAGTCTTCAGATGCCGAGTGAACAGTTTTGGACATAGTTGTTTGTAATGGCACAAACTTCTATGCAAACCATTTTTGGACTGATTTAATGATTGTTTTATGATTTTAGAAGATAAGTATGGATGTATATTAGAAGTCCCTATATAGTACATGCAACTAATCAAATTAAGGGATGTTCTAAGCGATAATATGGATCAACCTTAGTCGTTGATTCTTACCTAACCCTAGCCCACTTATGTTTACTTAAGGAGGAAAAATCCTAAAGAATTTGTGAGATGAGTGAATGCATGGAAGGAGACAAATTCTGAGTGTAGAGATAACATTCATGGTAGCTATGGAGGTTGTAATAATGATCTGAATTGCATAATTTGTTAGAGAGAATAGAGGAAAGTAGAGAGAGGATAGAGGAGACATATCTAATCAGAAAAATCAAGGATTCATCAAGAAAGAGAAGATATGACATCTAGCAACAAAGTGCTAATCGAAGGATCACAGTGCTGAATCATTTTAACAGGTGATACAGAGTAAATCTCCTAATAGAGTAGTCTTAATAGACTTGTGAAATCTCTTAATCAAGTGCTTGCTTTATTGTAAGTTTAAGTCCTCTAACAAGGCACACTTTTAGTAGGGTATTGAAATCCTTTAATAGACTGAGACCTAACAGTCTTTGTAAGCCTTTAACAGGGCAAAACCCTCATAGGGTATATCATAGTTTATGGTCAAACTTATTGTAAAATTAATTGGCTACACTTTACAGTTGTAGTAGTGAAGATTTGTGGATGTCATCCCCACCCTAGTTTTACCTTCTCATTGGAGTGTTTCTAGGTAACAAATTTATTGTGTCATGTGTTAGTTGTTTCATGCTATGGATGAACATGTGTAGTTAGCAATTTTAATTTACATGCTAAATTGTGAGATGGATGTGTGGTGAATGTTTTATGGTTAAAGTTTTGAAGTGCTGATTCACCATCCCCCCTTCCCTCTTAGAGTTTACTTTCCCTATTTTTATTTCCAACAATCACAAGATTCATATAGTTTTTTGTATTTCTTTTCTTCTATGATTTTCATAAGCAGCTCCTAAGATCCTTGTTTAGTTGCATTGTGAAATTTTATGCCCGATGTGTAATGATGGGTTGCTAGAAGTATGAAAGGTTGACATATTTTAAAGTCTTGGAAAAAGGTGAGTAGGATGCATATGTAGAATTCCATTTATTATTAGAACTTCTAAAATTGATGAAGAATAATTTTTTTACTTTATTATTATTATTTTAATTTTTTTTTATAGATTTAGAAATGTGTAAGGTGCATATTTACTTTAGTCTTACATATAGAAATAAAAATTTCCATTATAGTCTTAAAAAAATGGAAATGAAAATCTCAAATATCAAATAACTTACAAATCAAACCAAAGATTGTAACCATCATAACTTTAATTATTCAATATTGTACTTATATTTTGTACATTAAATAAATAAGTATAGAGATGTTATTTAAATTAATGACATTAAATATGTTAATAGAGATGTTATTTGAAATAATGACATATGTCATACTTTCATTACAAGATGTTACAAAATTTAAGACTTATGTTGGAGTGTTAAGTTGTTGCATCTTTATTAGCATTATGATATCAATTATAGTTAGTGAGTTTTGTTTTGATTTTTATTTTTTTATGGATTGGAATGATACTTTGAGATGATTCGTCCTACTCTAACTTTCAATCCAATAACTCAGTCTACTTTGGTATTTGGTCTTGAAAACCTTTAGCTCATTCAAAATTATTGTTTTGATTGCAAGGGTAAAGCAAATGGAGAATTTGAGAGTAACATTTTTCATTTTGATTAACTTAAATGTTATGCAGGCATTTTAAAAATTTCTAATGATTGGCATTGCATTGAGGTTTGAAGAGTTTTTCATATAAATATATTCTTGTATTCTAAGCATGATTAAAAACAAAGGTTGAAATGCCTTTAATTAATTTTGTAATAGAAGATTTAATATAGAGGTTTTTTTGTGACTAGACTATTTTATGAAGCGTATGAGGTATGTAGACAACATAAGAATGCAATTGGTTAAAATGGAAGGTTACGTAGATTCAAACAAGATTTCTAAATGCTTTGAGAAAGCATTTTTTTATGAGATTAGAGATAGGTAGGATAATAAAAATTGATTGACAATTGCATTGGCTATAGATTAGAAGCATTACATTTTTATATTCTGGAATGATTATTAGGCTTGGTTTCCTATGGACTATTATCAAGATGTAAGAAAAAGTTATCAATTAGTATGAACATTTATTGGTTTTATCTTGATCATTAGGCTAGGTATTTTATTTAATTAGATACAATTTATTTGTATAAATAAATTGGACTGTATGATCTATCATTAAGATGTAAAAGATGATGCCATTTCATCCAATTATATGTGTTTTATTGATGTATAATGAAAGTCAAGTATGTCATTTTCATCACTATACAAAATGTTGTGATCTTTTAAACAATTATTGATTTTGAATATTATCTAAATGATATATGTATTTATATTTGTTTGTTGAATTGATTATGGTAAAACTTATATTCATTTTATATCATAGTAAGTGTTCTTATGATCTTATAAAAAATGCTACATTCTGGATACTACATAAAGATGACAAGTGTATTTATATTAATTCGTTAAACAATTGATGATAATTATATTCATATTATACATACATACATATATATATTCTATAAGATTTTGTACTTAATATTTTCAATTTGTATACTATGCTTTCTCAACTCTTGGAATAAGGACTACAAACCAAACAAGTATAAAAAATAGACAAAAAATGTATTCATCATATATTGTATATATCTTAATTATATAACATTTGTGTTGGATTTGGAGAACTCCTCAATAACAATATTGTTATTTATTTTTATAATTCATTGTCAATATGCATGTGATATTAGAAATACACAAAACATCTTAAGATCAAAGTTTTATTTTTATATTTATTTGATTTCAACATTTTTTATTAGATTAAAATATGTATGTGTGAAAGCCTCAAAGAAATGTACATAATTCTTATGTCTAATATATCATATGTATTGTATTATATTTATTTTAATAATGACATTTGAATTTTTGATACTTCAACATTATTAATCTTCGATATTTGTAATCTTAAACCATAAACACAAATTTAGCCATGTCCATGATATAAACTTAAATTCTCATTCTAATTGTTACTCCAATTAAAATCCTAACTCAAACCATAATATTTTAAATGTAAAAAGTAATTACTTTAAAACATATAAAGAAAAAATACATGATTTTTAAATATCAAATAAATGAGAGCTATATAGTGTAGAAATACATTTATTTACATAAGAAGGCTTGAAATAGTTATTTTTCAATATTAAATATATGGAAGTTAACTATATTTATTTATGAAAAAATGTTGTCAATTATTTTGTGTTTAGTATTTCTTTAAGGAAACTTTAAAAAATTGTCATTTCATCTATAAATTAGTTAAATAAAAATTATTTTATTCACATGTTATGTTTGAAGAGATATTTTTATTTACTTAAACAAATAGTTTAGAGTTATTTGCTTAACCTATCATTTTATTTTATTAACTCAATTTTTTTTAGGATATCATTTACTTTGTTCATTTAATTTATTTTTTAAAATTTTATTTTAATCTATTTATTTTAAGAATATCATTTACATGGATATCATGTTTTATAATCTCATATTTTATATTCACACACACACACACACACACACACACACACACACACACACACACACACACACACACACACACACACACACACACGCGCGCACGCACGCGCGCGCACACACACACATACCCCCCATTCTAATAATAATTATGACTCTAATTATAATTTTACTTGTATAAATATCATTCTTGTTTTAATTTCATAACGTTTGTAAACCCTCACTCTAGTTGTAACTATATTATAAACCAAACCTTAGCCCTTATTCTTACCATAATGAAATATTTAACCTTAAGCATGATCTCAAACCTATCCCTAACCCAAAAACCTAACCTTAACCATAAGAGTAATCATAATGCTAACATAATGTGTTTCTTGATATGCGAGTATAGTCAAAATCAACTACATGACAATCACATTCAACTAGGTAAGAAAAGTTTTTCAACTTGATATTGTGTGCTCATTCAATGTATGAACTTATTAAGAATTTTAGGTGTAGTATAAAAAAAATTAAATAGATAATAAATAGATAATAATGATTTTTGGCAAATGTGACATGTTTGTCAATGTATGCCCTAATTAGTGTTATTGATCTTTTTAATACAATGAACTTTGAACACACTTTACAATAATTATCACTAACTTAAACATATCAATTCAATAGCCATAATCCATTTTATATGTATCTCAACTCAAAATTATACATATTGCTAAAGGATGGGTATAGTATAATGGTTGATAATACAATGTGTTTCTACAACTACATGGTAAAACATGTTGTGAACTACAATTACACACTACTTCTAAATATCCTTAATAATTCTGAAAAAAGCCTCTAATGGTTGTAAATGAACTTAATTTATAGATAAATATATCTAATAATTAGTATTAGTGAGTTTTTATATCCTCATATTAGTACGTTCCTATTTCATCTCCAAATACACTCATTGATATGACCTTTTGCTTTATCATAGTGATAAGAATACACTATGAAAGATTCAAAGATGTGATTTACCTATATGCATTATATTTGGATATTATGTGATGATATATCCACCTATCTAACCATAAATCATTATCCACCTTTCTTTGTCTCCATCCATCTATCTCATCCCTCTCTTTTCCCTTCATGTAATGCAACAATTGAAATGCAAAGTTGTAAGCATGTCATGTATGACATGTCAAGTTTAAGATACACCATCATCTCATGTCAAATGTACACCATTCTCTACATCTCAAAGAGTAGGCACACGATCACATCAAGTTGGATGTACACACACTAATTAGCACAATAGTTCATAACACAAATCATTGGCAACATAGCCACATAATAGTTTATAATAAGACATGTTGATAAGAAATCCATTATGGATAAAATTAGACAATTCACAACATGTATGTGTGGTTAATAACACATAAATAACTTTTTATCAATTTTCTTTTCTTGGATCCATATCATATTATAGATAATATAGTGATTTATAAATGGATGTGTTGGTAACAAATTACTCTAAGTAGGGTTTCCACCAATTAGCCATGACACAACATGATGTGTTAACCAACAAAAAGAGAGAGAATATGATAACACAAAACTTAGCCACGAACAACATGATGTTTTAACCCATTGTGACATATTTTAGCTTATATCATGTTAATCTTGACTAGTTTTTCCATTTCTCTTGTGGGTTATCATGCTAGGTTTCCTATGAGTAACCTTCATGATATCCCTGTTTCATTATTTTATGGGAGGTCAATTTGGCATCCCACAAAATGGAAAAACCTTTCACTATTTCATTGGATTCCTATTTCTCCTTTGGTAAAATGGTGAAGCCGATTAGGCTCTTCTATGTGGTGGGGCTAACATTGTGTATTATCCCATTCTAAAGTTACTCCTACTAATTAGATGTAGTAACACAAAGATTACAACTTTGAAAGAGAAAATTACAACTATTTTTTCCCCATTCAACACATCATAGATAATCGACTTGGGAATTTTTTAATGGGCTCAAATCTACCACAATGGGTTAATGTCTTAGGTTTTCAATGGTTAAACTTCATGTTATCCCCATTTGTCAATTTTGTAGGAGGTTGATTTGACAACCTACGAAATGCCAAACCATTTCATGTTTCGTCAGGTTCCTTTTTTGCACCTAGTGAAATAGAAATACCAATTAGGCTCTTCCATGTGGTAGGGTTAACATTGTGTATTTTCTCATCTTGCAATTGCTCCTACTTATTGGAGGTAGTTAATAATTATAACTTTGAAAGAGAAATTTGAAAAGATCCTTAATCTTAAAGATTGAGTGACATTGGGAAAAGTACCCATTGTCTATTTCTTCCCCCATTTAACAAATCATAGATAATTGATTTGACTTTTTTAATGTGATAAAATCTGTCACCGTCAGTTCATACATTAGATTTGAAATGATTAACCTTCATGTTATCCATGTTTCTATTTTGTAGGAGGTTAATTTAGCACCTTGCAAAGTAGAAAAACCTTTCACTATTTTTTTGGGTTCCCTTTTGTCCCTAGAAAAATGGTGAAACCAGTTCGGCTCTACTACATGGTAGGGTTAACATTATGTGTTATCCTTTCTTGTGGTTACTCCTATTGATTGGAGGTAGTTACACAAAAATTATAACTTTGAAAGAGAAATTTAAAAAGATCATCAATCTTAAATATTAAGTAACACTAGAAAAATTGGTGAGAATGTCTGGACAATATCATTGATATGAGTTAAACAAATGCATGATAGGGAACTTGTAGAAGATTAATGTTAACAAAAGAACTAATTTGAGGTTATTGCACTCAAAGAGTTTAGGCCATATGAAGTATTCAATAAGGTTTCAATAAGATGGTATCTCACTAAGATAAAATGAAATAAGGATGAAGAAGACTGATAGATATTGAGGTAACATGGTGTGCAAACAAGAATGAAGAAGATGGTACATGTAAATAAGTATAAAAATACTTTTTAAAAAAATCTTGCATATTTTACCTATCAATACAAATAAAATTGGATCTTATTAATATTTTATCATATTACTCTCTTCATAGGGTTTAGAGTGTAATATTGATAGTACAAGGTTTAGGTCATATAAATAAACCTATAAGGTTTAGAGAAGTAGGAAGATACCATAAGGAATCAAGAAGAAAAAATCTTAATAAGGTAAAATGAAAAAAGATGCAAAATACCTGCACCAAGCATAAATCTTGAGGTAATATGGTATGCAAATAAGGATGAAGAAGGTGGTATGCACGAGTCAAATTAAATGAATATACAAAAGTTAGTATATGATGTGCTTTCATAGATATGGTACTTGTAGAGTTAAACTATTCATTTTTTATTTAAAGTCTTGAAAAAGGAGAGAGAGGGAGAGGGAGAGAGTAAGACAAGGAAGAGAGGTGAAGAAGAAGAAGAGAATGAAAAAGGAGAGAGAGTGAGGGAGGTGGAAAGAGAGAGGCTTCACCCACTCTCAAGTTCTCCCCTCCACCTTCCTACCTCTCTCTCTTTTCCTCTCTCGTACTCTCTCCTTTCTCCTCAATCTTCCTCTCATTTGATCTTTCCTCATCTATCTCTATTTTATGTCCTATCCTCTCTCTTTCCACTCATTTCTTCCCTTTTCCTCTTTCCTCTTCTCTAACTCTACACCCTAAGACCTAAACCCTTAATCTTAAGTAAACACCCTTATGTTTGAATAATTTATAATAATTGAGGGGAGGGGGGAGGGTGAATTAGTTATGCAAGGTCCAAATGTACAGATAAATTTTTTTAGTACTCAACACATATATGTGCATGCATTGATTTGATCATAAAAAATCTCAAACATTTGTATGTTATTGTCCTAGGTCAAATAAACCTTGTAGAAATGTAAACATGAAATATCACAAATTTAGTCACACAATTTTGACACAAGGATTTAATGTGGAAACCCAATTTGTGAAAAACCACCAGTAAGTTGCTACAAATTTTCACTCTTATGAAGTGAGCTCGGTGAGGAGCCAACCCTATTAAAGGCTACAATCCACACTATTAAATGTGACCTTGATTAAAGGATTTCAATCACCCTATTAAAAAAGAGCCTTGTTAGAGGACTTTAGAACATTCCATTAGAATGTCACCCATTTAAAGGATTTACTCATGATTGTTAGGTCAACCTTAATCCAAAAAAATTATCTATATTGATACAATTATTAGAGCGTAACAGTAGGATTTGAGCTGATAATAAAACAACTCACTTGCAAATTTTAGATATCTCATTTAGGTCTCCATTCTACTTGACATTCATTCCCCTTCATCTCTAATTGCTTGTTCACCTCCTTAAGCCTTCTTTCTTAGTGTGCCAACTACTGGTCTATTCCTTTGGCTACCATATGAAGCAACACGTCTAGAATCCAGACTTAGAATTGGACTTTGACACTTGCTTCTGGCCTTGTATCTCCTTAAATAGAGAATTTTGATCTTTTTCCACTTAATCACATTTGTCTATCTTAAGGTTAGGTTAGATTCATTGAATCCTCCCTTCTTTCCATTATGTTCCCTCTAGAAACTTCTCATATAATCCTCATCAAATTATTCTTCAAATGGTTTATCTTGAATTCCATGCCACCAACCCATTAAGCTTATCATCAAAACAATTCACATTATTCAAGAAATTAACTTATGTCATCTCAGATTCATCAAATCTTCATTCAAACTCTTTATGCTGTCACTCAAAAATAACTGACTTCTAATGCTCGGTCAACACTAGGTTGGTCGACATAAACTATATCTTGCTTGATCAATACTACAATTTTTTGATGCTCGACACATACTAAGTTTTACTTTGCTCAGTCATAACCATCTTTCTACTCGGCCTAGACTAAATGCTCGACTTACACTATTTGTTCGTTTAGGCTTGGTAAACACATTCTTATTGTATAGTCTTCTTCTTGTCTTTGCTTCAGTATCCTTTCATTGTAGCCTTAAGTAGATAAATAATATACTATATCATCAATGTATTACTTGGTCTTGGTGCTCCTTTTATACATCATATAGCTCAACCTTTCTCTAGGTACTCTAGTTATCCTTTCTTTTCAAATCCTCTTCATCAATCAATCAAATGATAACATTTTAACCAAAGTTAGCAATTGTATTACTAGTAGGTAGTAGGTTTGACATTAGTGACAAAATAATGATTGTTCCCACGATAGGTTTCTATACTTCAACAATCTTCTTTTTCAACAATCTCCCTCTTTGGCATTGATGGAAAACCAATACCAACAATAATACCAATAAGAAACTTAGTACCTTTTATTAAAATCTCTCCCTCTATTAGTATTTTTCCTTCCTATATATAGGTTACTATTTTCTTTGCAATCTCTCTTCTTCTTCAGATAAATTCTCTCTTCAAGATATTTAGTATAAAATATTCCTCTTTTTCTGATAAAGCTCTCTCTTTTTTACAACAACACCAAAGAAAGTCATCTATTCATGTAGATATCAACAATTCAGGTTTCCTTGATAAGGTTCTCCATTTGTTACCTTGCTTGTGATTGTAAATCTTTTGTTTTAGTTCCTTCCCTACTTCAGGTAGTTCCTAAAGTAAGATCCATTGCATCAAGTTGTAAAGTATGACATTCAACTTGGTTGATGCAGGGTACTACTATTACTTCTTTAAGTAGCTTGAGATATGGGTATCACCCCTAGCTTACCTTTGATATATTCATGTACATCTTTAGGTAAAGCCTTTGTGAATATATCAACTATCTATTTCTTTGTATTCACATATTCCATTGTCACTTCTTTGTCCTACACCAATTCTCTCAAATAATGATATTTGATTGCAATGTGCTTTGTCTTTGTGTGCATAACAAGATTCTTAGATATTTTTATAAAACTTGTATTGTCATAGTAGATTACCATAGGTTTAGTGATTTATTCCTTCATTTCTTTGAGTAAATATTTGATCCATGCCTTATTTGTATAATTCACTGCAACAACCACATATTCACCTTCAATAGTAGATTGCGAGATACAATTTTGTTTCTTGCTAGTCTAGGAAACTAATATTTTTTCTAAGGAAAATTCTCCACCACTTTTTCTTTTCCTGTCATCAATGTTTCCAGCCCAATCAACATTTATATAGGCTCTCAAGTCAAACTTGTTATTCTTCTTGTAGTATAGACCACAGTCTTCTGTGCCTTTTAAGTATCTCATAGGATTTGCAAAAAATCTTACAACAATCCCTATAGCTAGTGCAATATCAGGTTTGCTATGAACTACATATTGCAAATTTCCAACCATAGTCTTCTACAATGTTTGATTTACCTCAGTAGAATCATCAATTTTGGATAGTTTATGTTGTGCCACCATGGGAGTACTAACTATTCTTGAAACTTAAATACCAAAAGTCTTCAAGATTTCCTTTACATACTTGAGCTGAGTAATGTAAATACCATGTTTCATATGATATACTTGTAATCCAACAAAAAACTTTATTTCTCCAAACATAGACATCTCAAATTCTTTCATCATTTCATTTTCAAATGTCTTACATAATGCATTTTGTCCTCCAAATATGATATCATCAATAAATATTTCAGCTGGTAAAATTCCTTTACCTCCTTTTGTCTTCAAGTATAGATTTGGTGTTGTCATCAGTCTTCTCAAAACCAATCTTCACAAGATAATTATGTAGTCTTTCATACCATGGTCTGGGAGGTTGCTTTAAACCATATAAAGCTTTGTACAATCTACACACCATGTTTTTATTGTTTGGATCAAAAAATCCTACAAGTTGTTCAATGCATACCTCCTCTTCTAGTATACCATTCAAAAATTTTGACTTAACATCCATTTGATAAACTTTGAATCCTTTATAAGAAGAATAAGCAAGAAGACTTCTTACTCCTTCCAATATTGCAATCGGGGAAAATGTCTCTCTATAATCAATTCCCTCTTCTTATGCATAACCTTTGCAAACTAATCTTGCCTTATTCCTTGTTACTTCACCATTCTCATCTAATTTTTTTCTATTCCAATAACATTCTTGTCCTCCAGTTTTGATACTAGTGTCCAGGTTTTGTTCTTCTCAATCTGATCAATTTTTTCATTCATGGCTTGAATCTAGTCTTCATACTCTAGTACATCCTTCACTATTTTAGGTTTGTGTATGCTTAACAAACATGTGTCATTTCTTAACCAATTCCTTGTCATTATTCCATCCTCTTTTCCTCAAATGATTTGTTCACTAGGATGATATCTTCTGACATATTTTGATAATCTTTTCTCTGTTCTTCTTTCTTCAACAATAGGTTGTTCATGAAGCTCAATCTCAGGTTCACTATGTACTTCTCTATTAGGTAACTCAAAATTTCTTTCATATAAACCAATCTTGGCATCAAAATGTACCTCAGCTTATGACTGTAACTTGACATCCATTGTATGTGACTCAATAGTTACTAATTCTTGTTGATTAACAATTTGGTTCTCAAAATCATCAATATTAGTAGACATGTCTTCATAGGAGTTCATAAAGGGTTTGTAATTTTTAGGTTCCTTCTTTTGTTCATCTTCATGTATTTCTATATATTCATCAATTTCTACATTCTCACTTTCCACAACTTTGTTAGTGTTAGTATTTAAACACTTATAAGATTTGCTTCTTGTGGAATATTCTAGGAATATACCTTCCTCACTTTTTGCATCAAGTTTTCTATTTCTATTATCCTTTAGAATGTAACACTTACTTCCAAATACTTTAAACTATTTGACATTGGGTGAGTATCCATGCCATAATTTAAAAGGTGTGAAATTTGTACCTTTCTTGACTGGTACTCAGCTCAAGGTATAAACTGTTGTACTAATAGCTTCTCTCTAGTATTTCAAAGCAACATTCTTCTCCATCATTAGTGTTCTTGCACAATCCATCATAGATATGTTTCTCCTTTCAGCTATCCCATTTTGTGCAGGGGTCCTCAGAGTAGAAGTTTCTCTTTTAATTCCTCTATCATTGCAAAGTTGTTGAATTCATTTGATATAAACTCTCCACCTCTGTCAAGTCTTAGAAATTTTAAGCTTTTACCAGTTTTCTTTTTAATTCTTGCCAGATACCACTTAAACATTTGAAAAGCATAAGATTTTTCTCTCAAAAATTTTACTACCATCATTCTAAAGTAATCATAAACAAACAAAATAAAATACTTGTCACATTTTTAGCTTTGCACATCAATTGGTCCACATATATTAGTATGAAGTAATTCCAAAATTTCATGAAGTATGAGTCTTACTCTTAAAACTAGACTTTGTCATCTTGCCTAACTAATATTGTTTACAAACCACATTATTTGGTTTCTTCAGTTTTGGAAAACCTCTGACTCTTTTCATCTTACTGATACTAACCAAGTTGTCAAGATTTACATAACATAATATTTTGTGCCATAGCCACACATCATCAAATTGTACAATTAAATAGATTGCCTCAGTCATGTCAAGATAAAATATATTACCTGTTGTCTGATCATCACTTCCAATGAGTTCTCCATCAACATAATAGATCTTAACCTTCTTGTGTTCAAATTCAATTTTGCACCTTGAAATATTTAATTGTGATACACTCAACATATTATAGTTAAGTCCTTCCACATAGTAAGCATTATCACATATGATATTGTCTGTCAATCTTATTGATCCTTTACCTTTCACTAGATAGGGTGCATCATTACCAAATCTAACACTATTTCTATTACAATGCTTAAGGGTTTTGAACTTACTTTTTTCATCAGTCA
This sequence comes from Cupressus sempervirens, assembly GCA_028749045.1. Lineage (NCBI taxonomy): Eukaryota > Viridiplantae > Streptophyta > Pinopsida > Cupressales > Cupressaceae > Cupressus > Cupressus sempervirens. The sequence continues at coordinate 648,995,374 of CM053792.1, read as the reverse complement.
TGTGATGAGAACATCCTCTATCAATGATCCATCTGTCACTTTTGGTCACATAAGATACTAATGTAGTTGCTTCATCTTCGTCAGAATAATCTTTCATAGAAACATAGACAACTTCTTCATCACGATCATCTAATTCACCATAAAATTCTTCTTCAACAATGTAGCAAGCTTTCTTTTCCTTGTCCTTATAGCCTTTGTTACTCTCATCTTTTCTACTTTTGTATTTTTCTTCATTTATGTTGTTTGTCTTCTCAAGACATCTTGCTACAATATGACCAACTTCATTACAATTAACATATGATGAGTAGTTTACCTTTGTATTTTCCTTTGCCTTTGTGAAATTTCCTAGCTAGCTTGCTTCCAGTTCTTCCAGTTCTTCATCATCTATTTCATTATCACTAGCAATATGTTTGACCTTATTCTTTCTCTTATCTTTAGGTTCTTTGAGTGTTAGTTTAGCTTTGAAAGTAGAGTCAATATTCTCAAATTTGAAATTATCAAAATTTGAAAGTTCAAAAGTGGTAAGTCTACCAACTAGTCCTTCAAGGGGGCCATATCACTACCAGGAGTACACCTTAGATCTTGTATATCAAAAAATCTAATAGCATAGATAGGAAACATGGTTGTTAATATTTTTAGATAGCAATTTCATCTTCAATCTTTCCATTTGATCCTCTAATTGCATTTACAACATCTTTGATTCTTCCACAATACTAAACTATAGTTTCACCTTCTTGCATTTTCATATCATCAAATTTTCCTCTTAGACTTTCTGCCTTGGATCTTAGCACATTCTTGTCTCCTTCATAGATTTTTTGTAGAGCATCCCACATTTCTTTAGCATTAGTACATGTTTTGATGTCATCAAACTCTAAATAGATTATGGTAGATGCAATCTCCAACATTGCTTGATTATGTTCTTTCTTTTCTTTTAGTTGTTGACCACTTCCACATATTTAGTGGTCATAGTTGACTGTACAAAATTTTCAAGTCTACCTAGATGTAACTTCATCAAAATTTTCCATCCAAGAAAGTTTTCCTTGTTTAGCTTGGGCATCTCTTTTCTGTGCATCTTGATCTTTAGCTTCAAATACCTTCAAATTGTTTCCTCACAAGCACCAAAATCTCTAATACCAATTGTTGGAATAATTTAGAATAACTGAGAGTGGGGGTGAAACAATTATCTAGGGTCCAAATGTACAGATAAAACTTTTTAGTACTCAACAAATATTTGTGCATGCATTGATTAGATCATCCAATATCTCAAATCTTTGTATTTTACTGTCCTAGGTCAAATGAACTTTGTAGAAATATAAACATGAAATATCAAAAATTATATCATATAATTTTGACACAAGAATTTAATGTGGAAATCCAATTTGGGAAAAACCACCAATAACATGCTACCAATTTTCACTCTTTTGAAGTGAGCTCTATGAGGAGCCAACCCTATTAAAGGATAGAATTCACATTGTTAAATTTGACCTTGATTAAAGGATTTCAAACACCCTATTAAAAGTGAGCTTTGTTAGAGGACTTTAGAATGTCACCCGGTTAAAGGATTTACTCATGACTATTAGGTCAACCTTAATCCAAAGGATTTATCCAGATTGCTACAATTGTTAGAGTGTAACAGTAGGATTTGATCTGATAACAAAACAACTCACTTGCAAATTTTATATCTCTCATTTACCTCTCCATTATTCTTGGCATTCATTCCTCTTCATCTCTAATTTCTTATTTTCCCTTCAAGCCTTGACCTACTTAAGCCTTCTTGCTTAGTATACCAAATACTAGTTCATTCCTTTGGCCACCATATAAAGCAACATCTCTAAACTCTAGACTTAGACTTGGAATTTCACACTTTCTTCTGGCCTTGTATCTCCTTAAATAGATAATTTTGATCTTTTGCCTCTTAATCAAGATCATCCATGTTAGGATTAGGTTAGATTCATCGAATCCTCCCTTCTATCCATTATGTTCCCTCTAGTAACTTCTCTTATAATCCTCATCAAATTCATCTTTAGATGATTTATAATCTTGAATTCAGTGCCACCATCTCATCAAGCTTATCATCAACATGATTCAAATAATTCAAGAAATCATCTTATATTTTCTTAGATTTATCAAATCTTCATTCAATCTCTTTATGCTATCACTCGGTAAAAATTGACTTCTGATGCTCAGTTAACACTAGGTTTCTCGGCATAAACTAAATCTTGCTTAGTCAATATTGCAATTTTTTGATGCTTGACACATACTAAATTTTTCTTTTCTCGATCATAACCATCTTTCTATTTAGCTTGAACTAAATGCTCAACTTACACTATTTGTTTGGTCAAGCTTGGCAAACACATTCTTATTCTATACTCCTCTTCTTGCCTTTACTTTAGTATCCTTTCATTGTAGCCTTAAGTAGATAAACAATACACTATATCATCAAAGTATTACTTGGTCTTAGTGCTCCTTTTATACACCATATAACTCAACCTTTCTCTAGGTACTCTAATTTTTTGCAATTACAAGTGGGAAGAGAGTAAACTTGTTGGGGGGGGGGGGGGGGGGGGCAGGGGGCGGTGGGTAAATTAGGAGTTTAAACTTGGACCCATAAAACTTTCACCATTCATTCATCACATATATTATCAAATAAGCTGAAATAAAATGTAAAAAATATGCATCTAAATCATGTAAACATGCAATCAATCACACACATAACACTATATATGATTACCCAAAAACCCTCCAAGTGAGAAGGTAAAACTAGGGTGAGGATGACACCCACAAATCTTCACTACTGCAATAATAAAGTGTACCCAATGAAGGTTAAAATGATTTGACCATGAATCATGGTTTGTCCTATGAAAGGCCTACCCTATTAAAGGCTTACAAAGACTATTAAGTCCCACGTTTGTTAGTTAGAAGTGTATTTGGTTAGAGGACTTCAACTTACAATTAAGCAAGCACCCTGTTAAAGGATTTCATACAACCTGTTAGGACCACTCTATTAAGAGAGTTAACTGAAATTACCTGTTAAAATGTCTCAGCATAGATCCTGTGATTGACACTTTCTTGCTTGATAACATATCACCTCTACACAATCTCTAATTGATCCTTCACGATCTGATGTATAAATGTTGTATCCTTAGATCTATATCCTCTATTCTTCTCTAGCTAATTCTATAGTTCACTCTTGCTTCTAAGTCACCTTGAATGCTTTACAAACTATCTTGTTTGCTCTTCCAATTCGATCATTCTCCCATAATACACTAATAAATAGTTTAGGGCTTTGTCCTCCTTAAGAAGACTCTAGTGGCTTAGGGTTAGGTATGAATCTATGGCTAAGATTCATCCATTTTTCCACTTAAACCTTCCCATATTCTAATTGGAAAGATGTAATTAAATAGGGAATCCAAATATAGATTTGTCCTTATCTCCAAAAGATCATAATCTATCCTCAAGTCAGCTTAGAAACCATTTACATAGTTTTTTGTGCCATTTCAAAAAAATATGTCAAAACTATGTCACTTGGCATATGAAGTCAATCAAATGATAACACTCTAAGTAAAGTTAGAAATTGTCTTACCAACAAGTAGCAGGTTTGGAATTAATGACAAAATAATGATTATTCCCATGACAGGTTTCTATACTTCAACAATCTTCTTTTTCAGTATCTTCCTCCCTATCCCTCCCTATCTAAGTTGATAGTATCATAAAGAGAGGAAGAGGGGGAGAGAAGGGGTTAAGGGGGAGGAGTGGGAGAGAGAATTGTTAGCATCAATGCTGATGATATTCTTGTGGGGGAGTATTCTAGAATTATTGGAACAGTAAAGAGACATTTAGCATGATTGTGTGTTGCATTCATGAATATGTTTTTCATTGATGCTAGCATACTAAGAAAATTGGTAGAGTAGTGGACAAAGATTGAGGTTATACATATTGAATATTGAAGACAAGGTCAAGTGTAGTTGAGGACATGTTCTATAGCGTGTTATGATAATATGGGTAAGAGCGCATGTAAAAAGTTGAAGACTGGTGATAGTTATTTATGATTTAAATAAGATAGTTTGTAGATAGAGTTCCTGAGAAGTGGTTTCTTGTAATTGGATTATATCTCCTAACAAGGACAAAATATGGATGAGAGAAGTTAGACAAAGATAGAAGATAACCTAATGATGACATCAATGAGTACACAAAGTTTGAGGTCATAAAAGTGAGAAGTTGTAAATATTGTGAGATGACAATATTTTGTAATTATGGAAAAGATGTATTGTAGTGTATTATCTTAATGAGTTAATTTTGTAATTAAGTGAGAAAGAAACAAGGCTAACTCAATGATTCTTTTTGAGGACTTGATATAAAAGAAATTTATTTTCCTTGTGATGAATATGTGTATGGATGTAAGAAAATTGTATTGGATTAGTGAAAATTGGTAAATATGAGTAAGTGATCAAAGCGATCATTGTGATGTGAGCTTACAGATTTGGGATTGAGATCTGAGAAGTATTCTAGTGAGGTATTGGCATTGTAAGAGAACATAGCAAGAGTTCAAGTTACTGAGATCAAATTCATTTCTACTATTCTGAAATGAATAATATAGAGGCCATTTGGATAGTGAGTTTGTCTTTCCCTTGAAGCTATTTGGGCAATGGGCCCTTTTGCCTTCTACAACTCCTAACATGGTTGGCACAACCCCTAATAGGGTTGGAATCTCATAACAAGGATTTAAAGTCTCCTAAAAGGGACTAATATGTACTGAATGCATTTTTTTGGCTCCTAATAGAGTCTATCCTCTTACATGGAACATTTATATTAGTACATCATTTTGTGGGTGCCATCCCCATCAGGGTTTTCCCTTTGATCAAGGGTTTCCCTAGTTAACATATTTGGGGTTATTGTGTATGTGTATCTTCTTATGACTATTATTTATATTGATCACAGGTTTAAGGTTTAATAAGGTTGATAAAAGTTGTATTGATAAGATAAATGATTTCCCCCACCCCCACTCTTAGTTAGCTTGGTGAAATTTACTTTATAACAAGAATAATAGAGGGATATAATAGGAGATAGAAAGAGAGAGAGAGAATAAGATAAGTAAAGAAGGATGAAGAGAGGGGGAGAGAGAGATAATGGGATAGAGGGAGGGTGGATGGGGATATACAAGGAGAGAGAGAGAGAGAGAGAGAGAGAGAGAGAGAGAGAGAGAGAGAGAGAGATTTGGATTTCTCATTATCATTCCTTCTGTTGCTATTAATATTCCTTCTAGGATTTGGATTTCTCATGTTGTTCCTCATATTTTTAGGCATCCTCATATTCTTCATCCTATAATATCTTTCTATGTGTCCCATGTTGTTACAAATTTGACAGACTATAACATTGTTTCCATATCTAGGTCCTAATTGATCAATTTGTGCTCTATAGCCTCTAGCAATATGTCCAAAGTTGTTGCACTTATAACACATGATATCATTACTTATGACATTGGTTCCTCCAATAGGTCTTTTTTTTTATAGGATTAGTACCTCTAAACATTCTACTATTATCATTATTGAATCTAGGTTTCTTGCATTCAATAGCTCTATGACCAAAACCATGACAATTATAACAATAACTAAAAAGGGGCTTAAATGACTTACTAGTATAGTCTCTTTATTGTGACCAAGTTCATTGCATGCATAAAATATCCCTTTTAATTTTATCCTCTCTTCTTTAGGTGATTCAACTTGCTCAAGCTGCTTAGGTACATCTCCAGATTGATTAGATTCAATCTTGCTCTTTTCTTTGGTCTCAGGTTGTTGGATCACAAGATCTGATTCTTTACTTTCTTTAGACTTCTTAGATGCATTTTCTCCAAGGTATTCAAGACCTGTTTTATCATAATAGGTTCTCTATATAAACATCTGTTCATCAAGATTTTCATTGCTAGAATACAACTTCTCAAGATTTAGCTTAGAATGAGTTAGTTCTCCTTTTACAATTATATAATACTTCTCAAGTTCTACATACTACAATTTTTTAGTCTCAAGCTCAGATGTTACTCTGGTAAGGTTAGCCCTCATATCTGCATTCTTAAATTTGAAATCTGACCTAATGTTACTACCATCATCCTTTAAGCTCAACTTTAGATTTGCAATCTTTAGTTCATGCTTTAGGATCTCATTTTCTTTCTTAAGTATTGAAACTTCATCATCTTTAGGCTCTTTCTTAGACTTAAGATAATCTATCTTATCTTTCAAATTTTTAATGTAGTCTTTTGCATCTTCATACTTGTCTTTCAAAGTATCTCTTTCTTCAATAAGAATATCAATATGATCAAGATATTCTCCTGCATGCATGAATTTGTGGGCCTCTAAACCTCACATTGACTTCAACATGGTCCTTACCTGCGGATTCATCTTGGAATGAACATGGGATAGTTCATCCAAGAGGTCTGATAGTGTGACTCGTTGCCTTCTAACTAGAAGGATTTTGCTTGGTTATGCTCTTAGAGTTGAGATGCAGGCAACCAAATCATTCTAGAATGAAGGGTTTAAATGCAATTAAGGCTATATGAGATGCAGGTAATCTAGATGAGATACACACTTAGTCTAATAGCATATAAAATAAACTAGACTATAGGTATGCATATTAGAGCTGTATGATCTTTAAATCTAAATAATGAAAAGCTTATGAGAATAATGAGCTAATGAGTGCACAATTCAGCAGAGATTTGATGCAAATTCAATTCAACCTCTGTAATGAGGAATTATGAGCCTCTTAAATAGAATTCCTAGAATCCATCAATGGTTGAGATCAACTGAGATTGATGACTAGGATTGAAGCCAAGATTTAGTCAAAGTGGAAAGTTCCAAATATAGATGCAGTTACTTGACTTAGATCTTAAATGTAAGAAATAGTTAACTCAGATTCACTTTAGTGTGAGAGTAAGTGAATTAAGTCCTAATTTGAGAATTAGTTAACTAAGAATTTTCGTTTTGAACTGAGAAATAGAATTTGGGAAGGATATTCAATTTAATAAAATGAGATATGACCTCATAAATGCTTTTTCTATTTAATTGAATAATTACATTCAATTAATTAAAATAAGCATAATTATTAAATTAAATATTTTTTAATTCCTTAATGCATTAGCCTTAGGAGATAATTTTTTAATTAAAGTATAAATACTTCAAACTAAATTAAATCTTGATCAATAGGTTTAATGTGACTAATACAAGTCAATACTTTATGAATTAAATAGATGTCTTGATTAATGTAGACTTAGGGTTTTCTGCATTTGACACTTAGGTCAAGTAGCGATAATCAGAACTAGAATTTCCTAGTGACATAGGACTTAGAATTGATTAAAATAGACTAGAATTGATAATCATGGAAATGAGCCAATTTTGGGGTATTACATTTTGCCCCTCTTTGAATGAATGTGTGAGTAGCACGTTCAATTCAAAGAAAATCAAAAAGTGTGATGCACAGATCAAAAAATAAGATTGGTTCCAAAGTTGATATTACAGAGACCAACTAATAAGCTTTTAAGGACCATCTCCAGAATGGAGCTTAATCATAAGGAATCCAAGTAGAGCACCTAGATACCTGAATTGATAAGCATTTTAAAGGTTTTCTTCAAAATGAAACTTAACTTTTAAGGATCCAGATAGAACATCTAGATACCTGAAATTAATAGCATTTAAAAGATTGTCTCCAAAACGGAGCTTAATCTTTAAGGATCCAAATAGAACATCTAGATACCTAAAATTGATAGCATTTAAAAGATTGTCTCCCGAATGGAGCTTAATCTTTAAGGATCCAGATAGAACATCTAGATACCTAAAATTGATAGCATTTAAAATATTGTCTCCAGAATGGAGCTTAATCTTTAAGGATCCATATAGAACATCTAGATACCTGAAATTGATAGCATTTAAAAGATTGTCTCCAGAATACAGCTTAATCTTTAAGGATCCAAATAGAACATCTAGATACCTGAAATTGATAAAAGACAACAATATCAAATTATGAGTCATAGAATCATCCCAAGAATGAGGTTCGATCCTCAGGAGTCGAGGTTTAGATTGTCCTGATACCTGTCCATAGGACTCTCTATAAGATGCGATAGATGATAAAGATGCTAGGAAAGAGGAGAATGAGATGCCATGAGTGATGAGATGTCCCGAGTGATGAGGACATAAGATGGTAAAAAAATGCCCCAAGCAATAGAGATTCAGATTGATTTGAAATTCAAGTTCAATGATGTAATCATCTTGCCCCCTCAGGAGCGAAATCAAAAGATGACACACTAGAAATATGATGTAAGCAGTATATTGAGAGATACAAAAGAAATCCAAGATTTAGTAGAATATAGAAGAGATTAGAATGATATGTAGAAGTTTTAGAGTCAATTCAGCATGATTTTAAGGTCCAAATGACCAAGTTTGACCAAAAGTTGACCAAAGTTGACTAGAGTTGACTTTTTCCAAAATAAACTTTGAAAACATGAAGAATTTTGAGTTGAAAAGATTCCAAGAATCACAAAGTATCAAAAAAAGTGGACTGCACAAGCGTTCGATTGTATAGGTCCCAAAATTTTAAAATGCATTTTTGAGCCACTTAAGTGTGTTAGATTTCAAATTCGATCCCGAAAATGGATTTAGAATGGTCAAATTAGCTAGGGGGTGATTTTTGTGCAAATTAGAGCACTTTGATAAATTAGGTCAAAACCTATATAAGGGCCTAAGGGGTCATTTTCAAATCATTTGTGCCTTTTGTCTTTAGTGAAGAGGAGCTATAAGAGGAAGATGGCAGTCTCTCCGCAAGTTCATCATTTCAAGCGCTCCTGATGACACAGTTGACCAATGGACTATGAACCTCCAGTGAGTGGTCGATAACCTAGCTTCACATTTAATTTTTCACGCATTTTGAGGTAGTTTTAAGCATGTTTTAGGAGGTATTTAATTGATTTTCACGCAAGACTTTCCTTTCTTGTGTGAATCCAATCTTTGCTCACGTGAAGATCCACCAACCTAGTGTTTCTTCACGTGCACCAGTGGGAAATATCACACGAGAGATACCCACTTCTCATGTGAGATGCATAAGAAATTGGGTGAAATTCACTCATATTGTCATCGCCTCTTGTGTGAGAGCAAGTTTCTTCGTGCGAGAACTTGATTTCTTGCTCGAAAATGCACAATCTCGTGTAAAGAAATGAATTCTCGCACAAGGAAATGCATCTTCACACAAAAATTTGGCACAACATGTGAATTAAAATTGCATTTTTTGATGTTTTAGCTTTGAATTTGATTTTGTTTCATTGTCATTTTGACTTTATGAGCAAGTACTGACTATTTGCGCATTGTTGTTGTTTGTGTGTGCAGGAGGTCTTTAATGATGTTGCGTTTAGGTGTCATTGTCCACTGTATGGTGCTCTATTGTGGAGCCTCAATGACATAGACATGGCCCACATTGATAGATTGGGTCTCACCTCTCTATGCAGGATCCCAACAGTGTTGGTGAATCACGGCTTACTGACAACCTTGGTGGAGCGTTTCTATTTGGAAATGAACACATTCCACTTGCCCTAGGGAGAGATGACAGTCGCTCCAAAGGACATATACAGGATCCTGTGCATACCCTTCCATGGACTGAGGGTAGTATATGATATAGTGCCTCAAGTAGGGATAGAGGCACTGTAGGTTATTTTTAGAGAGAGTTAGTGATAGGGAAAGCCATCACTTGGGATGACCTTGTCCATACATATGGCTAGACGCATAGGTGGGCTTTAGTGTTAGCCATATTAATTAGTTGCTTCCTGATGCCAGACAGAGGATAGCATAGGCTAGAGTGTGGATGGGGGATCATGCTGTAGTGTATTCTTGATTCTCTTAAGCGATTCAAATGGGGCCAGTACATGCTGGCACACATGTTCTATGAGATACACGAGATTGTATATCATGAGTAGAAGAGCATCGCCGCTGGAGTATATGTTTTGCAAATCTGGGCATGGGAGCACCTGCTAGTGACGAGGCCTATTTTTGAGGATTCCTAAGAGTCTATGGAGCTGTACATATGTATATATAGGGGGCAGATTACCCAAGTAAGCCTAGGTAAGATAGATCATTGGAGGACCCATCTCAATGACCTGGTCTTTGTCGTATGGCTGCCCTGGCGAGAGACAAAGGATTGGGATGATGCTCCTAGAGAGCTGAGTTGGATGTTTTGCTCGTAGCCACTGGTGGGTAGGACCACACAAATTATTGAGAGGTTTTCTATCACACGAGTATGGAGATAATACGACCAACAACAAGATGTATCACAGGAGTACTGTGCCTATGCGAGAGTAGCCCAGGACCTAACACAGGGATGGCTAGCGAGATTAGATCTTGAGTGATCCATGATTGATGTGCACAACCTAGTTGTGGCATAGTGGGATTACCTCCATGAGGTATTAGATGTAGGAGTGACACCTTCATATCAGGCATATTTCATTAGCCACCTTATCCCACACTTCACAAATCCCCTGGGAATAGCAACATAGGCTCCCTAGCAGGTGCCACAACAGCAGGCACACTAGTAGCAGGTACCCCAACAATAGGGACCACATGTGAGGCACTGAGTATGACAAGTGTAGATTCAACCATGCTAGATGGGGTTAGAATCAGGTGTTGGTGGTAGTGGTGTGGAGTAGAGCTAGTGACAAATGCCGAGGGTGGAGGAGCAAGCATCCGTAGAGCAGGCACCTACAATGCTGGACAAGGAGATGCAGGAGCAGCCTGCTACTGGACCATAGGATGCAATATGGTAGTACAAAGAGTGGATCTGCCAACCCTCTTGATAGTTGGGAGATCTATAGATATAGATGGCAGTCAGGGATGCATGGATCACAGAGAGGGATGCAGAGATCCAGAGGCTACAGGAGTAGGTTTAGGTATTTGAGTGGAGGGAAGAGATGCTGTAGGATGAGGTGAGGCTATAGATGGCCTGAGCAACCTATTACTTTGTGGCATACTCAATAGTGGTGTCTGATGAGGCTCAATAGGTGCCTCACTTCTCATAGTATGCACAAGACTTCGGAGGGGCACGCCCGCTGGCTAGACCAGATATGCTGCCTCCTCCTCCTCATCCTCTAGGAAGTGATGGTGTGGGCCACAACTAGACATATGATATTCTTACCTCTGATTTTGATTCTAGCTATGCATTGATTGGTGTTCCAGCACCATTTTGTATCATTTTTGATCAATAGCCCTTGGGTAGCACTCATTTTTTGTACTGACACAGTCATCGATATGTATATGAGATTTTGAGCTGAGTAGAATATTGTTCATGTCATTGTCAGTGTTTGTCTTTTGCTTTTGATATGCATGAGATGATTTATGCTTGTGATTATGAGATGCAAAATTTTATGTGATGAATGCATGTTTGATGTGATGTGATTTGATTATTAATGTAAATGACATGAGTGTATGGATGTAATGCATATGGAAATGAATTGACATCTCATGAAGTGTTGTATGTTTTTTTCTTGATAGTGATAGGTATCTCCTTGAGGAGCGTGTGAATATGAACCAAAGAACCAAACATTTGTGTGACTATGGATAATCTTGATATCTTTGAAGAGATCCACAATCCCCCATCACGAAGGATGAAAAAAAAGTTGCAATTAAATCTCATGCTTATGCAAGTGAAGTATGCAATGCAAGACTATGTTAAATGCAACCCTAGGTTTGGTTACCAAGCCTCGAGAATTTATCATCACTAAGCATAGAACAAAATCCTATATGTCCTATAATTCCCACTAACATTGCAATCATGGAAATATGAATAGGACATATTGTTATAGATTTGTCGGGATGAAATGTAAGCATTCAAGGCAGAAGAAGCCGGAATAACCAGAAAATTCATCCCTTTTGATGTAGCGAGTTAACATAAGCATCAAAACATAGATGTTAGGATGACCAAAATGTTTCTTGCATGTCAGACACACCAAACACACAAGAGATTTGTCTTATGCTAAGTACTTAGTATTTATTCTGTCCACAACAACCCTTGTGTTCGTAACCTAAGACAAAAGTGTGGTAGATATACTCGCAGTGACCCATACGTTTACTTAGCAGGACAAGTATCAATATTTACTGTAGCATAAAGAGTTCACTCCAACAAGCTAGGAGAAGGACCAACATTATTGAGATATCCATATAAAAGGAGTCGAGGTACACCCGACCATCCAATACGAGATGGAGACTCTTATAGTGGAAACCCCTCTTATAGGAATATGTCAACTTATTGGAACTAAATTGAAAATAGAAAGAAAAGAAAAGATCATGCCCCTAGTCATTACTTCTCTAGTCAGAAATGACATCATCGAGTTGCTCAAGGAGACATGGTGGAAGCAAAAGTGAAACAAACAAAGAAAATGCTCAGCATATCCAAACAAGTATGTCATTTTGAGTTCAATGTTTTGTCATAAGATTGATGTCAAGTGTCAGTGTCCAAAACATGGATGAAAGAAATCTCTTCAGTAGGGTGACAATAGTAGGTAGACGCAGTCAGAATGACTGGTGACTGAGGTTAAGGAGGAGTCTTCGAGGTGAAGAACCTAAGAGGATTGAGCAATAGTAGATAGACACAACTAGAATGACTAGTGACTGATGCAAGAGAGATCTTCCATAAAGGAATCTTGAAACGTGACCCAAGAAACAGTAGGTAGACACAACTGAAACAACTGGTGACTACTACAAAAGAGATTCTATGAGGAGAATCTTGACAAAGAGTGACACTGGTGACAGTAGGTAGACATAGCTAGAATGACTAGTGATTGTCACAAAAGAGATTCTATGAGGAGAATCTTAAAAAGAGTGACACTAGCGATAATAGGTAGACGCAGTGAGGACCACTAGTGACTATCGTGAAAGGGATTCTATGACACTGAAGGGGAATGCCCTTGAGTTGTGACAAGACTCAATCCATGGATACATAAGCGAAAAGTAGGAAAAGTGGGAAAGAAACTATACAGGAAGCCAGAAGATGCACTGCAAGATGGATCATTAGGAACAAGAGCTGCTTGTTTACCAGGTTTTCACCTTCTTGGCAGAGCTTTCATTTTTTTGCTACCATGATGCCTGTTTCTAGGTTTTCACCAATGACACTTTTCTTGTTTTCCAATTTTTTTGTATTTTTTTCTTTTTTCGATTTTTTAAATATATATTTTTTTTTCAATTTTTTTTGGTGTTACCAAGGCATCTATTGCAAGGTTTTCACTAAGGTAACAATTTTTTTCAAGATGTTTTCTAATTTTTAGGATTTTTTCAAGACATTTTCAAACTTTTAGAACTTTTTTTAGAGATTACTAGCTCTCAAGAAGGATTGCCTTGATTTTGTTCCAGTGTCTAGCAAGGTGTAGGATGAGATGTAGCAGCAAGCTGGTGGATAAGTGGAGATGCATAGGCAAGTATGAAGCGGTGAATGTTACTCTCAAGGAAAGTCTTCACAAGATTACCCAAGCTAGGGAAAAAGATATAACAATATAAGCTCATGGTGTAATGAAGGGTGTCATGTAAATAATCCAAGAAAATGACCATGTGAAGAGATTGCTAAGAACTAATTTTTATTCTTTCTTTCATTGATCAAGACTAAAGGGTTTACTAAATAGGATAGAAAAGTTTGTTATGGAGGTTATGACTGAATGACTTTGGGAATGAGGACATCTGAAGGATAATCAAGATCATGATAGGATGTCATGGATGGAAGAATTATGCATGATGCCTATTTATGAGGTTTTCATCATGGTATTTATCCAAGGTGCCACAAGAAGTGGTTTTCACCATAGGATGGATTTATTTATCTTTACTTTTGCTACCAAGGTGCCTGTTTCTAAGTTTTCACTGAGGCACATTTTTTTCTTTTTTCTTTTTTTGGATTTTTGGATTTGGGGAAAGAATTCAAGCCTTCTCAAGTTAGATAGCACTCCTATAAGAAAGATAAGTTATGATAAGCCAAGGCCATAGCAAGGAACACTCAAAGATGTTGATAAGGTAATGGAAGGGAAATGATAGGAAAATGAGAGGTAGATGGAGGATAAGGTTGTTGGTTTTGGAAGACTAAAAAAAGAAAGGATAGCAAGTAGGCATAAGATTTAGAGGATCTCATGAGGGTGGATGAGATATTAGGCAAGATCAACATTGACACACACCTTGAAGGGTGATGGAAAAATGGGGAAATCATGGATGAAATAGATTAAAGCTTAGATATATGAGGTAGCAAAGCCATTTTGGAGAGGGGTGAAGTAGAAGGTTTTAAAACCTTTTTAGGAAGATGTTAGGAAGAAGATGGAGTGGAAGCCTTTGGAAGCTTGAATGTCAACTTTGATTTGTTTTCAATATTCAAGTCCTTCAAAAGAGACTTGGGAATCCATATAGCTTTTGATTTTTCATTAGATGCTTTGGAATGCATTTCTTCCATAATAGATTTAAGAACCCACACTTTCCTTGGTTGAGCTCTTTGAATAGTGGACCTTTGCGGTCTCTTTTGTGTATTTTCCTTCTTGACATTCACATGTCAATTAAAGGAGACATAGTGAACTTTTGAGGATGGATTCATGCACTTGTGTTTGAGTTGATCATCCAAATTGCTTCCAAAGGACTTGGGATTTGCAGATGAATGAGGCCAATATGACTGGTTTAGATGGAAAGGTGGATGTGAAGAGTTCAAGTATGTGTATCTTTGTTGATGTTGGGGTAGGGTAGGAGGAACATGTAATGAGCTAAGAGTGGAAATAGGAGATAGAGGAACATAAGGTCCCAAAATGGATGGAAAGTTTGAAGGTTTTAGCTTAGATGGATAGGGACAAAGGATAGATTTAGAAAATGTGAATGGACCATGAGTAGGGATATTAGCATATTTAGAGTGAGTAACACAACCAATGCCATCAATAGATTTATGAGTAGGTGTTATAGGATCAATACCTTTGACATGAGTATTTAAAGCTTGAGCATAGTTTTGAAGTGAATGTAGTGAGGTAGAACAAGAGGGTGAGGGAACACTTTTCTCTTCAAAAGGAATTTTAGGTATCATAGGAAAATTATCCTTCTTTTGGTCTTTAATAATCTCCTTAGGGATGGTGGAAGGAATATCTTGATCTTACTTAGTAGAGGTGCATGATTAAGGAGATGGAGGACTATGTGACTCTTGAGATGGAGGGATGAAATCTTGAGGGATATGAGAGGGTTCTTGATCTTGATCTTTAGATTTTTTAAAATCCTCTTGACATGGATCTACTTCTAAGGACAAGATATGATGTGGAGTTTACATGGTAGGCTCTTGAAGAGATAGAGAAGGGCTAGTTGGAGTGGGAATAATAGGAGTAGCAGCACATGAAGGTTTTGGATCTTTAGTTTGACTAGTATGGAAGAGGTTTGCAACTATGTCAAGATTAGCTTGGGTTTCTTTTAGAGGCATCCCTTGAAGGTACACATAGTAAATAGAAAAATAATTAGGTGCTTTTTTGGGTGGAGGTATGTTGGAAAGCTTAGACACTTTAGAAAGTGATGGTATGTTGGAAGAAGTAGAAGTTGTATTTGAACCATTACTAGACATGGTTTCATGAGGTTGATCTTTCTTGAGAGTATAATCTATAGTAGATGAGAGCTTAGATTTTCAAATTATGTCATTGTCAAAGAGATCTTGGATCTTATTTTTCAGCTCCTTACAATGTGAAGTTTTATGTAAATTATGTCTATGATAAACACAATAGTTACTCATAAAGGAAACTCCTACCAAAGTGACCTTGGGTAACACAATGAGTTTCTTTTGAAGAAGTTCTTCCAAAGTTGATTCATAAGATCTTCCCAAAGGAGTGAAATCATGCTTTGGTTTAGGTTCCCAAGGTTTTTCTTCAAAGATATTTCTAGATATCTTGGGTATTTGTGAAGTGTTCTTAGATATCTTGGATTCAAGATCACAAGAATTTGATTTTTGGTTGTCATAGGAGGAAGGGAAATTTTCTCTCAAGGAGAATTTGTTCGATGATGTTTCATCTTCCTCCTTCAATCTTTGGAGTTGAGCGCTCATTGATTGGATTTGGTGCTTCATGTTTGCAATAAGTAGCTCTTCTTCCTCACTAGGAATATTAGATTTAGCATATTTGTTGTTAGCCATTTTGATGTACTATGTTTCAAGTAGTGACAACCAAGTTTTAGAACATAAGTTAAGTTGCTATAGTAATAGAAAATGACAAAAAGAAAATTTTTAGACAAGGACCACACTAGAATGTAGTCTCAAAAAAGAAAGATAAGAGTGTTGTATACTTAGGTACGAGTTGTCTTAGTAATGGCTAGAATAGCCAAAGTTTATGATTATTGTGACACCAAGTATGATGAACATAGAAGGACAATAACAAGATAACTAAAAGACAAGACTAGTCAAAGTATGGATCACAAGTCATCAGCTAAATAGGAAACATACTAGGCTTAGAGCACAGATAGCTCTGATAGACCAGTTTGATAGTTCAGACTCAAGATCTCACATGAAGATCCTCTGGGAGTCGCACAAGAAAGTACACAAGCACATGCAAAGACTTAGAACAAAAAATTAAACTCGCACGAAGAGTTGTATAGAACCATGCAAAAACATGCTAGGACTTGCAAGTGAAATAGAATCTAGATAGTAGGACAAGACTGCAAGATCTCACACTAAGATTTGCATAAGCTTGCACAAAAACTTGGACAGGGCCACATGAAGAAATGATAGGAAAAAAGCTACTTGTTCAAAATTTTGAAAACTATGCACGAAAATGGAGACCAGATTGATAACTAAAACTAGATTTTGAAGGGACTTTGAAGATTTTAGATAGTTCTACATAGATTGTTGGTTTGTTTGGCAGATTTTAGACAGATAGCAAGGTTGATTTTCAAGTGTTTAAATAACATTTTGTTTTGAACAAGGCAAGTGTTTTCATCAAGACATAGGAAGCAAGCAGTAGTCGAATACAATCCAACTGAGGAAAAAGCAACTCAGAGGGATGGGGGAGTCTTGACTTTTAGTTTGTTTTTATAGGTTAGGACATGTTTAAGACTCGATAACAAACACACTTTATCCCTATAAAATAGAAAATAATAGAGAAGGCAAAACCTTTGTCCCACAACTTATGCACATGCATGCACCTCACACAGCCGTGTCACCCCCTAGAGGGTGCCCATGTTTTTGGTGTATTCAAAGGGCTCAATAACATTTACGCTGAATGAACACCCTTATGGAAGTGGTCAAGTGTGTATACCACCTTCAAACACCTAGTAGCATGCCTATGGTGAGTTCTATAGGAGAGATTCTTCCCCATCCTTTCACAAAGATTGTCTCCTTTCAGAGGTGAATTGGGTAACCTCTAACTATAGGTCTTTACTTGGCTTCTGTTCGTATTAATCCCTAGTGGCTCTGCAACCAGAGTTGAGACTAGCAGCCCACACTAGCATCTGACAGTGCACACACTTTCTTAGCAAGACTGGGGCCGACGTTAGCCAGTGCAACAGACAGAGCCTCCTCTTGATATGTGATATCGAGAATTAAGAGGAAGAAATTAATATGGCTTTGGAGTCCTTTGCTCTACAAATAATCTTGGTTATAGTGAGTTGGAATCTCCGACGAAAAGAGTGTGCTCACTTGGGTCATTCCTGGAGGTTGGATCACTCCGACAGGCCCTCTAATGGATTAACTCAGACTGGTGGTTCAAACATAAGGGTCAAAGTTTTTGATTTCCCTTAAGGGGAAAGAGCATACTCCTCTACCTTAGTTTCTCACCCAAACATGCAAAACACATTAATTACTGACTTAGCTTAATCAATCTAGACTCATTCTTCCTAAAGATTTTGATCCCCTTAAAAGGAAACCATCATCTCATCATAGAAAAGGATTGGCACTAGAGAACCACTAAGTTGCTTGCCTCGCTTGGAATGTAATCTTTCAAAAGCGTCTAGGTTTTTGATTCACCCTTGGTCATGACCTCCAAGTAGTGAAGAGCATAATACTCTATTCTTCTGTCTTGCACCCTAAGAAGTTCACAAACCCTAATTAAACTATGTTTAGAAAGCAGGAAAGAAGACACATTGTTTAGTGGGTTTTAATGTTGATCTTTGACAAACGTATCTTCAACAATCATCTTGCAAACAAATAGTTAGTTCATGTTTGAACGGTTTGTATAAGGAATCTTCTTCAAATGTCCTGTAGAGAACCATTAAGCTGTAGAAAACTAGAAAAATAGAACAGTAATGCTTCAGAGAAAAACATGTCAGTAAAAGATAATGAACAACATGCTAAAAAATATCAAAATTAACCTTACTGTTTCAAAATTTTGCATGAAATCTTGCATAGGACTATGCGAGATCTTTCATCGATCCTCCACATGAAGACTTGCACAATAGGGCACTTTTTCACATGAGAAAGTGTAGAGCTTCGGGCAAGACCCTCAAATCTTTGCATGAAAATGAAATTTCTTGCGTGAAAATTTGGAGAACTATATGGAATTGTACGAAACAACAATAAAAATGACATAAATTAATGTAGATGAGGCTAGAAAAATTGATTTTCTCTACCCCATAGTGGGCACCAAAAATGTATGTGTGAATTTGTGGGCCTCTGAACCTCACACACACTTCAACATGGTCCTTACCTACAGATTCTTGCTGGAATGAACATGAGTTAGTTCATCCAAGAGGTCCGATAGTGCGACTTGTTGCCTTCTAACTAGAAGGATTTTGCCTGTTTATGCTCTCAGAGTTGAGATGTAGGTAGCCAGACCATTCTAGAAAAAAGGGTTTAAATGCAATTAAGGCTATATGAGATGTAGGTAATCTAGATGAGATATGCACTTAATCTAATAGAATATAAAATAAACTAGACTATATGTATACATATTAGAGCTATATGATCTTTAAATCTAAATAATGAAAAGCTTATGAGAATAATGAGGTAATGAGTGCACAATTCAGCAGAGATTCGATGCAAATTCAATTAAACCTCTCTAATGAGGAATTATGAGCCTCTTAAATAGAATTCCTAGAATCCATCAATGGTTGAGATAAACTCAAATTGACGATTAGGATTGAAGCCAAGATTCAATCAAAGTGGAAGGTTCCCAATACAGATGCAGTTAACTGACTTAGATCTTGAGTGCAAGAAACAGTTAACTCAGATTCACTTTAGTGTGAGAGTAAGTGAATTAAGTCGCTTCTAATTTGAGAATTAGTTAACTAAAATTTCCATTTTGAACTGAGAAATAGAATTTGGGAAGGATATTCAATTTAATAAAATGAGATATGACTGCATAAATGCCTTTTCTATTTAATTGAATAATTACATTCAATTAATTAAAATATGCATAATTATTAAATAAAATATTTTTTAATTCCTTAATACATTAGCCTTAGGAGATAATTTAATTTAATTAGAGTATAAATACTTCAAATTAAATTAAATCTTGATCAATAGGTTTAATGTGACTAATATGAGTCAATACTTTAGGAATTAAATAGATGTCTTGATTAATGCAGACTTAAGGTTTTTTGCATTTGACACTTAGGTCAAGTAGTGATAATTAGAACTAGAATTGCCTAGTGACATAGGACTTAGAATTGATTAAAATAGACTAGAATTGGTAATCATGGCAATGAGTCAATTTTGGGGTATTACATCTCCAAGATTCTTTTGTTACTGATCAATATCTATAGAGATCTTACTCAAGATGTTAGGCCTTCTCTAAGTAGCTAGGCTTTGATACTAATTGTCAGAAATAGGAAATCCTTTTTTTTTGTTGGGGGGGGGAATCAATATTTCACAAACTTTTAGCCAATTATGCATATCATTAACAAACTTGTAACTTGCATATGAAAGTAAACTGATTATGCTGAATAGTAAACACAACCATAAGGTAATGCAACACACAACACCGTAGTTTTTTAACTAGGAAAACCTTGACCAAGGGAAAACCCTGGTGGGGATGGTACCCACAAAATAATATACTAATCAAAAGTATCTTGTAAAAGAAATTTGACCCTGTTAGGAGTCTATTACATATGTATAGTGTCTTAGTCCTTATTTCATGACTAGGCCTTGTTAGATGCCTCAACCATATTAGGAGTTGTTATTACAATTATAAAAAGTATGCAAGATGAGCCCACTACCCAAACATGCAATATACAATAATATTATTCAATACAAGAGATAGATACAAAAACCTCTTATTGTTGCTAATATCATTAATATTTGATTTTGCCTTTCACTACTCTTCACAAAACTTGGTCATAAATTCACACTGCTTTGATCTTATATAAGAATTCCCATCTTAAACATGTCAAATACATATCACAAAAACCAAACTTAACTTCACATTTACAAGTTTTCCTTTACAACTTATTTATTTGTTCTGTCAACCTTTATTACTTCACATGCTTTCCAAATTACCAGATTAACCCTTGCTCAGTTAGGGTTGACATGGAGGATGTCATCCCTAATTAGTTAAGCAATTATTTTGATAAACAAAATAATTCCTTAATATTAAATATTCGGTTCCATATCTTTTACCCTATTCTATCGGCTCAATATTGTCACTCTAAAACTAAAATATCTATGTCCATACCAATTGTACTATCACATGCTCATGCATACATATTGTAACATACTGTACTTTCTCCAGGTAAGTGCATACATGCCAAAAATTCTTCTACAAACTACACAGACCAAAATAGTTCCTATGGTGAAAGATAAATTATGTTGTACTTTAACACTTTTCTAAGTCTTTGGCCCAAAACTTTATCTCCAAGATCTACTGAGCTAATCTTGATTATGTCTCCATAAATGACAACATTATACTGTGTAACCTAGCCAAATTGCCAAAATGGGATTCAAAGTATCCTAATAGGGACTCATATGTAGAGATTATATTCATTTGACTCCTAACAAGGTCACACCCTTTCAGAAGGACCTTTCTATATTAGTACATTATCTTGTGGGCATCATTCCCACTAGATTTTCCCCTTTGATCAAGGGTTTCCCTAGTTAACATATCTTTTGTCACTTTGCATCATTATTATCTTGTGGTTGTTGCATTTTTTGTCTACATATCTCATGTTTGTTTAAGTTGATAAAACTTGTCTAAATAACATAACTAATTCACACCCCCTAGTTATACTAGTGGAATTTAATTTCTAACAATTGGAATTAGAGCTTTAGGTCCTTGAAGAGAATTTTTAATAGCTTATGGATATTTGTGGCTAAATTTAGGAAAGTAAGTTCAAAATTTGATGGAGTAAACTATGGAAACAAAATAAAATGATGAAGACTCACTTTCTATGTATGGAAGAAGATTATTGGTTGATTACAAGAGAAAAGTAGGGTGTGATAGAAGAAAAGGATTTGGCATCTTGTTCAGAAGAAGGAAAATATCTATTTATAGACAATATGTATGCTAGAGAAGCATTGTTGCTAGCTCTTCTTGAACCAAAGTATGTTGAGGTAAAAGGTTTATATCTTACACATTTAGATTAAGTTACAAAATTTATTTGAAGGAGATAAATTTGTAAAGTAGTCTAGATTACATAATTGGAAGAATATATTGAGTAATGATAGAATGATGGAAGATGAAACTATTAGAGTATATTTTGGTAGAATATCTAAGATTGTTCCAAAAATCAAGAGTTGTGAAGGAATAATGATAGAGGAAAAAGTTATATGGAAGATATTGAAATCTTTGACCCCTGACTATTTACACAAAGTTTCATTGTTGAATAAATTATTTTTGTGACACCTAATTTCATTAGAGATACATGTTGGCTATTCCCCCCCCCCCCATTCAACCAATTACTGTACTGATAACCAACCTGAGAGACCTTCAATGGGATGTATTATTTACTGTGGGTTAACACTTATGTATTATTCAATGGGATGTATTATTTATTGTAGGGGTTAACATTTTGCATTATCCTCTTTTACTAAGTTTCTTTGAATCCAATGACTCTCACATTTTTGTATTACTACCCTTGTCTTTTTGCGAAGATGCAACAACCATTAGATTTGATCGCATCTTGGGGATCTCTTTGCTACGTCTCAACTATCCGTTTGAAATAAATCTCATCTTGATCAATGATGGTGACTTAATATTTCATTGGGGAGATTCTTGCAGCATTTGGGCTGTCCATTTCAAAGTGAAGATCTACATTGATGATTTACATCTTTTTCTAGGAAAATTAGATATTTTCCATGTGGGTCAACTTTATATTTTACGTGGGCTGTTAACACTATATGTTATCCCATCCCACATTTGTTGATAGCAATGTAAATTGACTTTTTGTGGCCAAGACACGTTACAAGGACCATTTCTTTAATGTGGAATCACACCTTGAGCCTTGTTTGCATGACAACATTGCATTCCATGTCTCTTTATTGCATGTAATAATCAAATATTATTTGATCCCCTATGACTAGATGAATTATTTCTTCCCTTCCTATCACTTCCAGTAGCATAGTGCACTTCAAGATCATATTTCCTTTTGATATTCAATTATTTCTCTCTTCTACAACTCAAATCCACCTTGGTTGGGGTTTGAACTCAATGTAAACATCAAAGTTATGATTGATCTATAAAGGCAAGTTATAAATATTTTCAAATGGTTATTCTTTGATTCATGATAGTAGCATTATGCTTTGTTATTGTATTCATATTACCATGCACTAATGAAATTTATTATTTTACCTTTTTCTATATTCAATGTTCTTGTGTAGATTTATGCCTTGTGTTAGATTATTCTTGTCTCTATTCTTATCTTACATGTTGTATTACTTGGCTGGTAGTTGTTGTCTTGTGAATAGTTTTCCTTGTAACATTGGTTAAGTTATAACCTAGATGTATGTATTTGGGATGGCACAAGGTTAGGAAATGTGTATGTTTGGATGTTTTATTGGTGTTATGTGCATTAATATGTGGAGTTGTAACCACAATCTATTTATATGCATCACCATTTTCCCTTCAACACTTTCAAATTTAGTTCTCCCTCTCCCATTTCTTCTCAATTGGTAGTGTAGGTGCACCCTAATAGTAAGGAACCTGACCTTCTATGGAGATTTAGCCTCAGAGTGGAAGTCCCACACTTGGAGGTTGTTTCCATGTTACACAAGGTCACTCAAAGATAACATTTTAGGCAAGGGAACAAACTTTTCTGTCAACAATTTTTGGCACACCTGATGGGACAAGCAAGCAAAAATTCAAATCAATTTCCAGAACCACCACCAGTCATACCATAGTTTTTGGCACACCTTGTGGGACAAAAAAATTTAGCTACTCAAGTCCACTAGTAGCCATTTCAAAATCCATTCACTAAGAATTTCGGTGTTATTCTTGGTGCCATTAGCCTTTGGAGGCATTTCATCAAACACCATGGTGACTCTAGTGCACATTTGCTGGTTTCAAATAGACCAAGTGCTAGTATGTAAAGATCATGCTTGATCTTTTGTGATTTCCAAAACTTTCTATAAAATTTCACCTTTTATGAAGTTCTAACCATGGAATTTTTTCATAGAAACAACTACTTTCCCCCACATATCATGAAAATGCTATTCCTCATCCTTCATATTGCCATTTTCAGTCTCACCCTCAATCTGGTTATAACCGATATGCTCAAAATTATTACTACCCTCCTACCCCTGCTCCATTACACCCAACACCTCCAAATGAAAAAATCAAGACCATTGAAGCTATGATGGCTAAAATGAGTGAGAATTTGTTGGGACTCCAAGTGCAAACAATTGAATGGAGCAGGAAGATGGATTTAAGGTTTCAAGAACAAAATGAGCAGTTACTAGCCTAAGATAAGCAACTTGATGAGATTGCAAGGTAGCAAGAGATATGAAGATAATAGTAGGAGATGACATACCATGCCTATATCTAATGACAACAAGAAGAGAGGGAGACATAGATACAAATTGAGAAGAAAATTTCTATGTAAGTCCCTATAGCAAAAGAAGAGGAAATGAGGCTCCAATTAGCTCATTTTCAGTCCAAAGAAGTAGAGGCAATCCCTTCTCCAAGATTTTTCATCCCAAGCTTCAAGAATCCCCCTCCATTACAAGATCCTACTATTGTAACTTCTCCACTCCTCGTGCAAAAAAGATGGCCCCATGAGCCCTCCATACGTACTACCATTTAACTCTTTGAGGGTGGATTGATTGTATGGACTCTTGATGGCCCAAACATGTCATTTTGGGATAGTGAAACAAAGCCCACAAAGCTACCATGTGAGGAGTTGTATCCCATCAAGGAGGACAAAGAGGTAGTTGTTGAGCCAAAGGAAGAGGATCCAATCCTCTTATGTGAAGAGCTTCCCTCTTTTATTGAGGAAGAAGAGAAAGACAAGGTTGTTCCTTCTCTTGAGGAACACATCATGGCTTTTGAGCCTTTACAAGAAATTAAGGATTTGTTGCAAGCTAAGGAAGAAGAATATCAGTTGTTGTAGCAGATAGTCCTCATGATATGAAAGATGGAAAATAGAGCCTCATGGATAGCTCTATCCTTAAGGAGGAACATGCTGATATGCATGAGTTTTCCCCTCAACCTATGCATATTGTTGTAGCTATAATGGAGGATTTCGATGATGAGGATAACCTATTGGATGATTTTGATGCTATATGCTCTTTCATAAATTTTTAGTCATCATCTCATATATATGAAGAACATGTTCTTCAATAACAACAACTGGAGATTCACACCATATCGATAGCTCCCAAGGAGGTGGTTCACAAGTAGCATGAAGAAGATGTGGAGATTATTTCTTCAAAAAAATAGATGGAGCCATTTCCAAACCAGCAACATACAATGATTTCTTAGGCCTAGCACCATCAAGAGGAAGCCCCATAAGGCATCTAGCTCTACAACAATTCATGTTTCCCCTAGTCATGCATACTCTTGAGCATGAGGGTGAGTTCTAAAAAAATGAGCAAGTTTTTCTCAAGAAGGTAATGCCCCAATGTAGGAAAGCTTCATTGTCTTAAGCATCAAGAAGAAGGTGTTCCATGTAGTAGTATGCTTGTCATACTTGCCAATCCATTTGAGTACCCACATGCATGAAATAAGAAATCAATTTGCAAGGAGGGAAATCTACTTCAACAAGCTAGTCAATGTCTTCGTTTGATTTATTTTTCTTATAAACACTTGTATATAGTCAAGTAGGAGTTTTTAGCTTTCCAAGAAGTGTGCAAGCACATCTATTCCCTCATGGAGATAGCAAGTTTTGTCTTTTGCTAGTTGTAGAATTTTGTGAAGTTGCAGGTGGGATAACACATCATTCTTAATTGGTGATTCCATTCCTAATGGATTGCTTAAGGCCATAGATATATGCTTAGTAGGAAAGCATCCCTTCTAAGTTGCCAAGAATGTTGGTCATTTTTTTCCCCCCATTCAACCCATTATTGATAACCAATCTAAGAGACCTTTAATGGGTTGTATTCTTTATGTGGGTTAACATGCTATTTTGCAAGGTTTAACATTTAATGTTATCCACTTTTTCTCTTTTTCTGAGTTGCTTGAATCTATCAGTTCTTGCATGTTTGCATTACTACCCTTGGCCTTTTGTGAATATGTGATAGCCATTAGATTTTATTTCATCTTGGGAATCTCTTTGCTACATTTCAGTCATCTGTTTGAGCTCATCTTGATCAATGGTGGTGAATTAATCTTTCACTGGGGAGATTCTTGCAACATCTGGGCCATCCATTTCAAAGTGAAGATCTAAATCGATGGTTCACATCTTTCTCTAGGAAAATTAGATCTTTTCCATGCAGGTTAACTTCATATTTTACATGGGTAGTTAACACAACATATTATCCCATCCCACATTTTTTGATAGCGATGCAAATTGATTTTTTGTGGTCATGACCCATTACAAGGACCATTTCTTTAATTCATAATGACACCTTAAGCCTTATTTGTATGACACCATTACACTCCATGCCTCTTTATTGCATGTAATGATCAAATCTTATGTGATTTGATCTCTTACGTCTAGATGCATTATTTTTGCCCTTCCTATCACTTCTAGCAATAGATTGCACTTCAAGATTAGATTTCCTTCTAATATTTAGTTATTTCTCTCCTCTACAACTCAACTCCACCTTGGTTGGGGTTTGAACTCAATGTAAACATTAGAGTTATGTCTGATCTATAAAGGAAAGTTGTAAATATTTTCAAAGGGCTATTCTTTGATTCATGACAACAAAGAGTTATGTCTGATCTATAAAGGAAAGTTGTAAATATTTTCAAAGGGCTATTCTCTAATTCATGACAAAAACATTATGCTCTATTATTGTATTTCTATTACCATGCATTAATGGAATATCTTGTTTTACCTTTTTCTACATTCAACATTCTTGTGCAGATTTCTACCTTGTGTTGGGTGATTCTTGTCTCTATTCTTATCTTACATGTTGTGTTACTTGACTGCTAGTTGTTATCTCATGAATAGTTTTCCCTATAACATATATTAAGTTATAACCTCCATGGATGTATTTGGGATGGCACAAGCTTAGGAAATGTGTATGTTTTGATGTTTTATTAGTGTTATGTGTATTAATAGGTAGAGTTGTAACCGCAATCTATTTGGATGCATAACCATTTTCCATTTCAACACTTTTAAATTTAGTTCTCCCTCTCCCTTTTCCTCTCAAGTGGTAGTGCAGGTGCATCCTGATAGTAAGGAAGCTAGCCTCCTTCGAAGATTCAGCCTCAAAGCATAAGTTCTGCACTTGGAGATTGTTCCCATGTTATACAAGATCGCTTGGAGATAACATGTTGAGTAGGGGTGCAAAATTTTGTGTCAACAATACATTACTTGGAAAGTTACAAGAATTTGAATAATCTTTGATGTATAATCATGGATTGACAAGGACAAAGATGACCTTTAGTGTAAAAAAGATAAAGCTAAACTTACAATAAGTGCGAGTACAAGTGGAGATTATGCTAGAGATTGAACAATTAAACAAGAAGAAGATAAGAATATTGATAAAGGACTTGCATTGCTTGTGAAGAGGGATCCTAAATGTATGGAAATTTTTGTTTGTTGGACTTGCAAAGAATTTGGTCATTTTTCATCATAGTGTCCTAAGAGAGTAAAGAAGATAAAACCTAGGAAGCCTTATAAGTCAAAGTTTACACAATATTGATTCTATTTTGATGAAGTTGATGAGTTAAATTTTAAGATGGTAAATTTCTTAGAAAGTGATGATGAGGATGATGAAATTGGATTTGTTTCTATTAAAGAAGAGATTCATGAACAATAAGTGAAAGAAGTATTAGAAGAGGAGAAAGCCTTAGTATCACATGTTGAGAATACAAAGTCTAATTAGATTATAGATAGTGCATTTTTTCACCATATGAAAAGAGATATGAATAAGTTTTTTGAGTTTAATAGTTATGATGGAGGAATAGTCAGAGTTGGAAATAATGTACCATGTTAGATTAATAGAAAATGATCTATTACACTTGGTGGAAAAGTTAAAACTAAGGATGATTACCTTATTGATGGTTTGAAACATAATATTTTGAGTGTTGGACAACTTGTGGACAAGGGATATCAATTGGAATTCATAAAAGTACTTGTGTAATAAAGGATAAAGATTGTAAGTTGATTGGTACTAGTACAAGGACAAGAGGTAATGTATTTTAGTTGAATCCTATTGAGATGAAATGTTTCATTGCAAAAGTAGATGATAGTTGGTTATGACATAAGAGATTTTGTCACATTAACTATGATAACATTGTGAAGATAAGCACTATACATGAAGTTAGAAATTTTCCTAAGATTGTGAAACCTTCAAACAAGATTTGTAATGAATGTGTGATGACTAAATAGAAGAATAGTTCATTTCCAAGAAAAATATTTACTACATTAGAAAATTTTGAGATTGTACATAAATTTTTTTCCTAGAAGAACAAAAGAATTCTATGGAGAAAGGTACTTTATGCTTTTTATTAATGATTTTACAAGGATGATGTGGGTAGCATTTCTTTGAGAAAAATTTGAAGCTTCTAAGAAGTTCACGATATATAAAAATAGAGTAAAGAATGAATTTGGATTAAAGATTAAATATTTGAGATAAGATAAAGGAGGAGAATTAATTTTAAATGAGTTTAACATCTTTTGCTCAGAATAACGGAATAAAGAGATAGCTTTCGGCTCCTAAGACACTACAAAAATATGAGATAACAGAAAGAAGAAAAAAATCAATTGGAGTGTAATGCCCCGCCATGTGACCCAAAATAAGTTAACCTAAAGTTTTACTAAGTTTGTCCAACATTTTTAAAAAAAAAGTTAAAGATAATAACTTAACAACAACAATGATAACATAGTAGAAGCAATTAACATACAATCATACATCAACCACACATAAACAAGTTACAACTCTTAAGGGTCCCATGAAAATTAATCACATTTAATTTTAATTAATACTAAATCCAATATATAATAAATCCACATCAAATAATAATATACCAATATAAAACCATTTAAATAATATATAATTATATATGATGCCACTTGGCAATAAACATAATGCATAATCATCCACTATACAGGTCATAGGGTATGAAAGGCTAAAATAATATACATCATGAAATAAACTACATCATCTCTTAGGATCTTATGAAATCAAATACAATACAATAGTACAACCATCCATCACAAAAATACAAGAACATATAGAAAGGAACATCTGCACAAACACATCTAGTAGCTGCATCTGACGATTAGATCTCAATGGTATAAGTAAAAGCACTACCACCCGACCTTGTGGAACCTAAATGGCCCATTCCCATTGCACTAAGGAGATAATATCAAGTCCCAAATAGGATAACAAACTCAAAAGTCAAAAACCAACATCTAGGTTCAAGGAATCACCTGAAAGAAAACTATCTCAAAGGGTACCAAGAGATAAATATCAAGTAACACGTAGGAAATCTACTATGTAAGTGGGAAAGTTTCATCACATGAACCAACTCTAGAGTTACCCGGCTAGTCTGTTAATCCTCCAGCCCCCTAGTGACTCTATGCAGCACTAGTAACCTTTCATACTAACAAGGCACACTAATGAGTCAACTCTAAGGTTTCTCGGCTAGTCTTTTAATCCTTCAGCCCCTTAGTGACTTTTTGTGGTACCAATATCTTGTTAATTCTTTTTAAACCCATTTAGTGAAATGTTATTACTTATTAAATAACTTACAATGGTTTATCCTGATAGCCACTTTGGGCCTCAACCTCCATTGCAAGCCACTTCCCAACATGAAATATAGATAACCTATCCTAAGCTCAGTAAAATCAAAAGATCACAAAAGAGCATATACCATACATCAGTTCTTAAACAAGCAACTGAGAAGTATTGAAAACACTGAACATAATCATGGATTCCACCAAAATGATCATCCTAACAGGATTGATCCCAAAATAAATTATAGATAAACCAATCCACATCATAACATGACATCACCAAAAATAAATCATACAAACACCTCAGTCCTATACAAGCGACTAGAAAGCAATCCAAAAATAATTGATTGAAGACTCAAAGGTTATATCAGATGGGTCATACCATTCACCTTAGTTTCACACAAGAACACTAGAAAGCAATAACAATCAATGCATCAAAACATCTCATAGAGCATACCAGACACATTACCATGGTTGAGTATAAAAGATCGAGATCAAAACATCATCATGACATCACAAAATAGAACTCTTGAGCCTTTGGTAAACATCTTGATTGGCCAAAGCCAAGTCAAACCCAAAAATCCCAACTCCAGTAAATCACACCTCATATAAACTGCACACAAAAGTAAATTCCATAATTCATTAGGTTTTGAAAGACCTAAAATTCAATATTTACTAAAAGTTTTCAGATTAAATCATAGACAATTCTATAATGGAAATCAATTTTTTCAAGCAAGGGTTTCAGCCCAGAGAAATTTTGAAAATAGAAACACAACAGACACAAAGAAGATAGGAATTTGAAGAATGAGCAACTACTACACAAACCCACAAGATCTTACTTAGATCTGATGCTAAAACAATGAACGCACAAACATGCAAGAATCTTCTTTTTCCTTCAAAAACCTTCTTTTTGAAAATTGGCTCCTCTAAAGCTGTGTATCTAGAAATGAGATCTAGTTTTGTTAATAAAGAGTTTTCCCCCAAATCAAGCTTTGATCATGCAATCATGCGAAAACCCTTTTTCTTTAATTACTATATTTTAATTTTCATGCACACACTTTATGCAATTTAATTTAAATAAACTTTATTAAATTAAAGCTTTCTCTCCCTTATTAAATCATGCAACATTTTTAATATAATATTTATTAATTTAACTAATACTATTATTTAGAGTTTATTAAAAATAAAATTCATAAATAAATTATTATTAAATAAAATAAATATAAATATGCCTAAATTAGAACTTTAATCATATCTTTTAAATTTAATTCTTTCATGCACATTTAAAGAACTTTTAAATTAAAATATTCTTTTATATTTTTTTTTCCTCCACTTATTAATTAGTGTAAGCACTATTTAAAGCATAGTTTATTATTTAAATTAATAAGAATAATTAAAGCTCATGATTTAAATACAAATCTAATTTAATAATTATTAATTAAATAATCATAATAAAATATTATTAAATTTTTAATCTTTCAATAGTTTAATTATATTTGTATCCAACTTCTTAAATTAGACTTAAAATAAATATTTTAAATTGAAGTACATATTTAATTAATTAAATAACATCATATTCTAATCTTTCTTTAATCAATTTTCTAAATTTAGACCTCTAATTTAGACTTCTAATTTTAGACTTTTTATTTAAAGCATAATTTTTAATTAGTTTTTAATTAATCAAATATTCACATATTTTAATTTTTTTTTAATTAAATAATATTTATTACTCAACTAATAATATTATTTAGAGTTTATTATTAAAATAAAACTCTTAAATAATAATTATTAAATTAAATAAGTGTAAATATGTTAAAATTAGAACTTTAATTTAATCTTTCAATTTTAATTCTTTTATTGAATTAATTTTTCAATTAATTAAATATAATTAAATATTGAATTTTCTATATATAATTTCCATGCAACAACTTTATGCAATTTAAACTAAAATATCCTTATTAAATTAATTTTCTTTCTCACTTTAATTAATCATGAGACATTTTAAATATCATATTTATTAATTTAACTAATAATATTATTTAGAGTTTATTAATAAAAATTCTAAATAAATTAAATAATTATAAATATGCAAAAATTAGAACTATAACTTTATCTTTAATTTTTTTCTTTTATTTAATTAATTCTGAGATATTTTTAATAATATATTTATTAACTTAATTATTAACATTATTTAGAGTGTATTATTAGAATAAAATTCCTAAATAATTATCATTAAATTAAATAAATATAAATACATTAAAATATAACTTTAATAAAATCTTTAAAATTTAATTTTTTAATTTATTAATTTCTCAATTCTTTAAATATAATTAAATATCAAATTTCTTTATAAAATTTCTATTAAATTAAATCATTAAATTATCTTTTAATTTGATTTAATTATAACAGAAATTAACAACAGATCCACAAAACCAAATACGACAACTCAATTGAAGACACAAGACAAAAATCAAATTCTAGGGTCAAAGTCACAAATTCATGTCATTTGACAAATTTAGAAAGGTGAAACTAACTCAGATACTTGTCCTATTTTCTAGGACAATTGGCTTAGGTTAGGATTTGGACTCGAGTTATCTCCCCACTTATACCATTGAAGTACTATGATAGGGTATGCTCATCCTGGCAATTCAGGGAAGTCGATACCCGGTACTTGCAATCTGCATAAAATCCACGCATGTACAAATACAATATTCTAAACTAAATAGGCAATGGTGGAAAGTGGTTCATCATATAGATCCTGACTAGCAGGTGACTACAACTCCCTTCCTCAACCACATTAGAAATGTCAAACATAAAGAAAACATACACACACATACCATACACATGCAAGTATGGGGTAAGTATCCATAGAAACTGCATAAAAATCATTCATCTAATTGACATCATTAAATAACTGAAAGTCACTACATGAACATATATATCATTATTGAACAATCATGCATACATGAAATAAATAGGTAACTTAATATATAATCAACTAAGTATGAAATGACATATAATCAAATACGGTGACTAAGTACTGACAATCATAAAACATAATAAGAAAATAGGCCTAAAAGAATCTGACAATACAATCAAAAAAGTCAAGCAGGGGTAGGCATTACATCCACTCCCCCTAGACTTAGGCTTACTCCTAGAAGCCTACAAGAAAGATAAAACTAAACTAGGGGTAGGCATCAAATGGAGAATAATCTAGAGCAATAATGTTTGAGAATGATGTTTCCCATATCTTTTAGAGAGAAGAAGAGAACACCACATTATACACAATGAATGGAGTGTAGATTAGACAAGGCATTGGTAAGACATCTTTCTAACTTTGGTTTGGATATACACCTACAATGAAATACTTTAAAATATTTGGAAGTAAGTGTTATATCAAAAGATGATGATATTGGGGAATTTTACTCTATAAGTAATGAAGGTATGATCCTTGGATATTGATTAAAGAGTAAGGTACACAAATTTTTTAATAAGAGATTGAAGACTATTATTGAGAGTGCTAATGTGGAAATTGATGAAAATTTTAGAATTAAAGAAATAATACTTGATTATGATTTTGATGAAAACAATGATAAAAGGACTAACAATTAGAATGTTGAGAAGGAATTAGTTTACAAAAGTAACACTAATTTTTGAATTGAAATTAAAAGAGAAGAACCTAGGTCATAGCCTAGAACAAAAAACAAAATAGAGAGATGAAGACCTGGTCATATTACAAGGAAACACCCTGTGGATCAAATCATTGAAAGTCAAAACAAAGGAGTAATGACAAGAAATAAGGTTAGTGAAGAATTATGTTTCATATCTCAAGTTGAACCTAAGACTACAAATGAAGCCTGTAAAGATGAGTTTTGGACAAAAGCTATGAAAGAGGAGTTTGAGAGGATTGAAAAGAATAAGACTTGGAAATTACTCCCTAGACCTAAGGATAAGAATGTTATTAAAACTGAGTCGGTATTCAACTTTAAGATGAATGAGTAGGGAGAAGTGGTAAGGAATAAATAAATGCTTGTTGCAAAGGTTGTTCACAACAAGAAGGAATTTGTTTTGAGGAAATTTTTTCCCATGTTGCTAGATTAGGAGCTGTGAGAATGTTTTTGGTATGTGCAACTAACAAGAACTTTAAGGTTTATCACACGGATGTTAAGTGAGTTTGCTTAATGGAGATCTTGAGAAAGAAGTCTAGATTGAGAAGCCTAATGGATTTCCCCTGATAGAAGACAAAGATATGCTTTGCAAATTGAAGAAAATATTATATGGATTGAAGCAAGCACCTGGAGCTTGGTATGCAAGATTGGATAAACATTTAAAGAATTTAGGATTTAAGAAGGGTAATGTAGAAAATACCATGTTCT
Source organism: Cupressus sempervirens (assembly GCA_028749045.1). Taxonomy (NCBI): domain Eukaryota; kingdom Viridiplantae; phylum Streptophyta; class Pinopsida; order Cupressales; family Cupressaceae; genus Cupressus; species Cupressus sempervirens. The sequence goes on along the minus strand of CM053792.1, from coordinate 648,961,785 downwards.
TGAGAAATAATGATAATGAATTGCTAACTATTGTTGTATTTTCTGATAATATTATTTCTAGAGGCAATGATGAAACTAGTCAAAATGTTTTAGAAGAAATAAATATTGAATTTGACATAAGCATGATGTTGGAAATATAAGAGGTGTAATTGAGAGGGGAGGGGAAAATTAGTTATCACAAAAATATTACCCAGATCCTTAGATGTTAGTACAGATCAAATACGTAGTGTAATTAGAACTTTTTTGTAACTCAACAAATACATAGGCACTCAGTTTACGCTAACAAATGCTGTAAGTCGGTAAATACTGAAATAAATTGGCAAATACTAATCATGAAAATCTTAAGATATTATCTATGATTGATCTTACTTTAACTTAGTTGCAAAAATATAAAAGAAATGACATGAACACAATTGGCACTAGGATTTAATGTGGAAACCCAATTTGGGAAAAACCACCAATTGCAACTAGTTATTGATTTTCACTCTTCTAAAGTCAGTCCTGTTAGGAGCCAACCCTATTAAAGGTTACAAAATACACTGTTAGGTGTGACCTTGTTAGAGGATTTAATCACCCTGTTAGGAGTGTCTTTGTTAGAGGTCTTTAGACAATTTAATAGAAATGCCACCTTGTTAGAGGATTTACAAATAACTGTTAAACCAACTTTGTTAAGAGATTTAGATCACTGCTACTATGGTTAGAGTAACAATGAGATGACCTAATTTATGATGTAACTGAATTGCTAATTATAGATCTCAATTCTGGCTTGTATATTTGATCCTTCCTAATCAAATGTATCTTTGCATATCAACAAGGATATTTTTCTTATCCTTCTAATTTTCTTCTCTAAGCATGATCAAATATTCAATTATGTTCCACACACTCGATCCTCAACTTGACCTTGTATTTATATCTTACACATTGTCAAGTTGGCTTGAATATAATTTAGAATAATTAATATTCATCTTCTTAGTTGGCTAGAACCAACAAACAATTATAATTGAACTCAATATGTCAAAATAAGAAAATCCTTTGTTAGCTGACCTTACTTGGTAGATACTAACTCAAAGCAATTTTTTTGTGTTAACCAAGTGAACTTAGTTAACACTGCATATTCACAAAGTTCCTTTGGTAACCAAGTGAGCTTAGTTAACACTAGTTCCATCCAACATTTCCTTCATGAACCAAGTGAGCTCAGTTAACACTCAACTTCTACAAACTTTCCTTTGTCACCTGAGTGAGCTCAATAGACACTGTCTTTTGAACTAGGCAAACTCTGGAATGTTCGATAGACACAAAAAATTATCTTCAATGCCCAAGTGAGCTCAAAATACACTGACTAGATATGATATGACATTTTGTGTAACATCAAAGACAATACACAATTAATCAATTATTTCCAACAATCTCCCTCTTTGGCATTGGTGGCAACACAACATGTCATAATGCAATGAAATTTTAGAGCAAGAATAAAGTAAAGAGCATATCCTTAGTTTCATTTTGATTCTCATCCATGAGAACTCAACTCCCTTTATCAGTGTGAACTCCCTCTATCAATAAAACTCTACCTTCGACATCTTCTTCTGATAGAAAACTCTCCCTCTTTGGTATCAAACCAAGTTCTTCACTTAGTTTAATTTTGATTCTCATCCATGAGAACTCAACTCCCTTTATTAGTGTGAACCCCCTCTATCAATAAAACTCTGCCTTCAACATCTTCTTCTGATAGAAAACTCTCCCTCTTTGGTATCAAATCAAGTTCTTCGTCGTTGACATCACCAAACAAAATTTCTTTTGATATGATAGCCAAACTCTCCCTCTTTGACATCTCATTCCAAAGTTAATATTTAGTGAATATCAATGTATCTCACATACTGATTCATTTGCAATATGCCCTTCTTAATACTGCATCAATTGATTAATTTTCAAAATGCTTTGTTGATGCACCATTAAACTTCTTTTAGTGAGCTTTAGATAGGGGAATGACCCCTAACTTACCTCTAAGATACATAAATGAATCCTTAAGCAATGGCTTAGTAAATATATCTACAAATTGTTCTTTAATATTCATATATTCCAATCTTACTTCTTTATCTTGTACCAATTCTCTCAAAAAATGATATTTTATAGCAATGTGTTTTGTTTTGGTATGCATCATAGGATTTTTTGATATATTAATTACACTGGTGTTATCACAGTATATAACCACTAGATCCTTGATTTCTATCTTCATACCTGCCAACAGTTGCTTGAACCAAACAAAATTGAATAATTAACTGTTGCTACCACATATTTTGCCTCTGCTATGGAATGAGAAATACAATTTTGTTTCTTTCTTGTCCAAGACACTAGTCTTTTACCAAGAAAGAATGCTTCACTACTGGTGCTCTTCTTGTCATCACCACTTCCTGCCTAATCAACATCTATGAATGTTTTCAAATCCAAATTGCCTCCTTTTTTGTACTATAAACCATAGTTTTCAGTACCTTTTAGATACCTCATGATTCTCCTAATTGCCATCATTTGATTTTCTGAGAATCTTGCCACCATACCAACTGCTAATGTAATATCTGGCCTTGTATGCACTACATATTATAATTTTCTAATCATTGATATGTGTGTGGCCTAATCTACCTCCTTGGAATTATCATTTTTGGAAAGCTTATGTCTAGTAGACATAGGAGTTCCAACTAGTCTTGAATATTCTATTCCAAACTTCTTTAGTATCTCCTTGATATATTTAGATTGATTAATGTAGATACCATCTTTCTTCTACTAGATCTGCAATTGAACAAAGAATTTTATCTCTCCAAACATAGACATCTCAAATTTTCTTCTCATTTCTTCCAAAAATTCCTTGCACAAGTCATCATTTCCTATAAATGAAGTGTCATCCACGAATATTTCTACCAACACAATCTTCTTATTTGGTCCTTGTTTGATATACAAACTATTGTTATCATTTGTTCTTTGAAAACCAATCTTTATCAAGTAATTATGAAATCTTTCATACCAAGCTCTGGGAGCTTTCTTGAGACCTTACAATGCTTTTTGTAATTTTCAAACTATATCTCTTTTTCTGGGATCTACAAGACCTTCAGGTTGTTCTATGTAGACTTCCTCATCAAGAATTCCATTCAAAAATACAGATTTTACATCCATTTGATAAAATTTAAATCCTCTGTGAGTTGCATATGCTAGTAAAATTCTAACACATTCCAATCTTGCAATAGGAGCAAAAGTTTCACCATAATCAATACCTTCTTCTTGAGAATAAACTTTACATACTAACCTTGCTTTGTTTCTAGAAACTTCTCCATCTTCATTTAGATTATTTCTGAATACCCACTTTGTGCCAATTACATTTTTATCCTTGGGTCTGGGAACAAGATTCCAATTTTTATTCTTCTTTATCTATTCTATTTCCTCATTCATTGTTTCAATCCAACCTTCATTATCCAAAGCATCTTTAACATTTATAGGTTCAAATTCAACAAACAAACATGTACCTTTCAATTTATTTCTCATCATTGTTCCATCTGACTTGTCTCCAATGATCTGATTAAGTGCATGATGCCTTTTGACATATCTTGCTAACACATATACTTTTGATTTGGAGTTTGTTCCACTAACCTCTTCATTATCTTCTATATTAAGCTCAGATCCCACTGTCTATGACTCGGGTCCATCAGACTCAGTTTTCTCTAGCAATAACTCGGTAGCTTCTAATTACAACTCGGGTCCTTTTGATTGTGACTCAGGTTGCACTGGTTGTAAGTCAATAGTTTTTGGAGATTTTGGGGACTCAAGAGGTGAAAATATTAAGATATTATCTATGATTGATCTTACTTTAACTTACTTGCAAACATATAAAAGAAATAGCATGAACACAATTGACACTAGGATTTAATGTGGAAATCCAATTTGGGAAAAACCACCAATTGCAATTAGTTAGTAATTTTCACTCTTCTAAAGTGAGCTCTATTAGGAGCCAACCCTATTAAAGGTTACACAACACACTATTAGGTGTGACCCTATTAGAGGATTTAATCACCCTGTTAGGAGTGACCTTGTTAGAGGTCTTCAGACAATTCAATAGAAATGCCACCTTGTTAGAGGATTAGCTGTTAAGCCAACTCTATTAAGACATTTAGATCACTGCTACAATGGTTAGAAAGTAACAATGAGATGAGCTGATTTATGATGCAACTAAAATATTGATTATAGATCTCAATTCTAGCTTGTATACTTGATCCTTCTTGATCAAATGTATCTTTGCATCTCAACAAGGATTTTTTCTTATCCTTCTAATTTGCTTCCTCTAAGCATCATCAAATCTTCAATTATATTCCACACGCTCAATCCTCAACTTGACCTTGTATTTATATCTTACGCACTATCAAGTCATCTTGAATATAACTTAGAATAATTAATATTCATCTCCTCAATCAGCTAGAACCAACAAACAATTAGATTGAACTCAATATGTCAAAACAAGAAAATCCTTCGTTAGCCGACCCTACTTGGTAGATACTAACAAAGTGATTTTCTTGTGTTAACCAAGTGAACTCAGTTAACATTACATATTTACAAATTTTTTTTGTCCAAAATTTTCTTCATTAACCGAGTGAGCTTAGTTAACACTCAACTTTTGCAAACTCTAAAATGCTCGAAAGACACAAGAAACTATCTTCAATACCTGAGTGAGCTCGGCATACACTAAGTGGGCATGGTATAGAATTGTGTGTAACATTAAAGACAATACAAAATTAATCCATGATTTCCAACACATGATTGAAGAGACAAAACAATTCTTAGGATTACAACTAAATCATAATGAGGATGGAATTTTGATATTAGAGACTAAATATCTTAGGTATTTATTGAAGAAGTTTGGTTTGGAGAATTGTTAACCAGTTGGAAAACCTATGGTTATAGGATGCAAATTGTCTAGTAAAGAGGAATATTCTAGTGTAGAACAAACAAGGTACAAATCTATGATAGGAGGATTTAATATTTGACTCATACAAGACTAGATATATCATGCAGTTGGAATTATAGCATGATTCCAAGAAGATCCTAAAAAGAAACATGTTGCATTAGCAAAGAAGATATTTATATATTTGAAGGGTACATATAATTATGACTTATGGTATCAGATATCACATGACTTTACATTATGTGCATACTTAGATGCAGATTTGTTAGGAAATGTAGATGAAAGAAAGAGAACAAGTGGTGGAACATTCCTTTTGGGAGGAATATTGGTTTTATGGCTAAGTAAGCAACACAATTGCATATCATAGTCCACATTAGAATAAAAGTATGTAGTAGTAGAAAATTATTGTAATCATATTATTTGGATGAAGAAGATGTTACAAGACATTGGTATTGAGTTTACTAAACCTATTATAGTATGTCAAAGAGTCCAATGTTACATTCAAAGACTAAGCACATTGCAATAAAGTATCATTTCTTAAGCAAAAAGGTAGTAGGGAAGGAAATTAAATTGGAGTATGTAAGCATAAAGGAGTAGATAGAAGACATTTTCACTAAATCTTTGGCTAAGGATACATTTGAGTACTTGTGAGGCATGCTTGGAGTTATGCCTAGACCCTATTTGGAGTAATTAATGTAGGATTACATTAGCCTAGTATATTTAGGGCTTAATCTTACATCTAAATTGTGTGGTGGTGATGCTTCTAATGAGTAAATTAGTTAAAACATCTTTGTTTTTTTTTTTTAATGATCCAAAAGATATCTTTTGAATGACAATATGTGTAATTGATAAGACTTATATGCACTTAGATTATTGACATTTTAATTTAATTTTGAACTAATGAACTAATGTTGACATTCAAATAGTAATGCATGTTTTTCCTTATCTATTATTGAATGAATCTTGTGAATGTATGTCATTATTATGCATATTTCATGTTTTATCATTTATAAGCCGATTATAAATTTGAAGATAGTTATTTTTGAAAATGCCAAACTTTGTGGATATGAAGTTCAATTAACTAAAGCATGAATTTTGATATTGAAGGGAATGATTGGGTCAACTGAAATAAAATCACATATTTTATGAGTCATTGGTACACGTATTCTTGTGCTTTTAACATTTGATCCATATGTTTCTTCTACTTTACTATTGTAATGACAATTTTTTTAGTTTTGTCCTTCTTTCTAGTTATCAATCTTGAAAATTAGGATCATTAGTTTTTGAATTTCAAATAAGGAATATTCACTATAATTATTCCATCAGTACTCTATTTTAGAGAGCGACTATAGTAGTTTTTTTAGCAATTAGGAAGTTGGTTAAGATTGTTGTTTTAGGAAGTTATTTTGAAAATCTCCATTGTCTACTTCATAGTTAGGAAATTGTTATTTTAAACTTCAAGGAAGCCTTAATAATCGAGGGAATCATTTGGATCTAATTCATGTGTTTTGCATTCATTTATAATTGGAAATATTCTGCACACATTTGGATCTAGATACTGAGGTAGTTTCTATGGTTGTATTCCTTAAATTTTATCATTTTCAATTCAATATCATAGGAATTATTAATTCTAAATGGATTTGTTGACATTATAGTCAATTTTTTTTTCAGTGACACACATACACTTAATCAGATGGTTAGTAGCTACTAAGCTTATACTACAATTTATAGTGTTAACCAAGTATTTCAGGCTCTATTAAGTTTTACAGTTGCTACCGAGTTCTAGGAACATTATTTAGTTCATACCAAGAAGTATCTACCAGGTTGGTGATTGTTGATGTAAACCGAGATTCATAGTGTTTACTAAATTTCTTAGTGAAAATTGAGTTCTTTAGTGCTTACTGAGTTCACAACTTTAGTAATGTGAATCTAATGTTGACCAAGCTATACAATTTCAAGCAAGTGATTCAATTTATATCGAGTTTGCAATGATAGTGTTGACTGAGCTATGCAATGTCAACCAAGTGATTTAGTTTATATGCCAGGTTTCATAGTGTTTACTAAGTCACTAGTGTAGACCAAGTTCAAACTATTGGGAAGTGATTAGTATGAGCCAAGATTCTACATCTATCGAGTGCATGATGATGCTGAGTGTTGACAATGGTTACTGAGTATTAGGACCTCACTGAGTTTGTCTTTAGAACCTAAGTACCTACACTTGGGCCAACTTTGTGTATTTTGGTAAAACTTGTATTGTAGCCGACTTTGATGAATTGTAAATTAGATTGGTATATATGTAATGTATTGTATCACATCCAATATATATTTGGAATATTAAGAAGATACACTAAGAGCAGAAAGTGCAAAGTAAGAAGGCTGCAAGTAGTATAAGGAGCGATAAATATTTATCTATCACAACAAGGTGATCATTACACTCCAAAAAAATTTCATTAAGCAAATCAAGGTTGCAAATCATAGATCAGCCACTAGCTCATCCTAATAGGTGGAATAGTTAAATCCTTTCACAAGGTAGACCTAAAATTCTTTTGTAAATCTCTTTACCAAGTGCATATTTCATTGTATGTTTGTAAATCCTTTTGCAAGGTGGACCTAGCAGTCCTTATTGCTCCTAATAGGGAAGATAATCAGAAGTGATCATTGTAAGCCTTATCAGGCCAACTTTATACTATAGTACTAAAGCTTGTGGGTATCATCCCCACCCCATTTTTACTTTCTATTTGGAAGGTTTTGGATTACCATGTTGTGTGTCAAAGTGTTATGAATGTTTTAATGCTTTCAATTTTTCATGCATACAATTGGATCATAATACATATGAAAGATTAATTGGTGAATTAAGATTAAGTTTTATTTGTTACTGATTCACCCCTCCCCTCTCAATAACTTAGCCTATCTTATATTTCCAACAATTAGTATCAGAGCATTTTGGTTCTCAGAGAAAAAAGTGTAATAGCTTGAGCAAAGATTAGAGGCAATGGAAGTATTCAGACTTGATAAGACTATTGATAATGAAAAACTAGATTTGGAATTGGCTATTGGGCAACTTAAGAAAGAAAAGGAGCAACTCTCTCAATCCCTAAAAAGAAGGAAAGATCTTGTAGTACAAATGAATGAAAAACTCTACATTGAAGAAAGAATTGAAGATATCCATTCAAAAAGTAATTCAGATGAAGCTAATGAAGCAATCAAAGAACTATTAGAAAAGAATGGTACACTTCAAGAAGAAATTAGAAAGCTGAAAAGAGAATAGTACGTTATATATTGACAACATAATTCTTTGGTTATATTACTTAAGCTATGTAATAATCAACATTTAATATGTACTCTCACTACATATAACATCATGGGGAGTATATACACATTCTTAAAATAATTATTATATTTCTATTATAAGTACTCCTAATACCAAATAACTATCTTAACTATTTCACTAATATCATCGATTACAATAATAATGACACTATCTCTTTAAGAAACTATATTAAATAACTTGCTAACTACTACCTAGCTAAAAATATAAAACCTATATCATACTAATTCACACCTTCTAATAAGCCACTATCTAATTCTATGTTATCACTAACAAGATACTACTAACTCATTTAAATCAATATCTACTAGCCAATATGTTAGAATTACTTACAATTTATTTACTAAATTTTATGAACTATTTTATTATTATTTAAAACAATTAACAATTCCACAACACCCTAACTACTCACTTGTTACTACATCAACTAATACCTACTAACAACTGTTAATACTAATTCCCTACTCTACATCTATCCATTTTATTATTAGCTACCACCCTAGTTCACTTGTATACATATACTTTACTTCAAATCAAAATATTAAATAAATATAATATTAATAACTCTATATGACTCCTAACCTAAACCCACTTTTTTCCCAACTTCAAGCACCCTATCCACTCTACCTAACACCTTCCTTTTAACATGGAATTTCACATCTCTAAACCCAACCTTGGGCTATCATTTAAATCCCTAAATTTTTTCCATTGCGAATCCCCCAAGGCCCTAGACTCACATGCCCTTCTTCCTCCTTCCAAGGTGACTTGACATTGGGCAGCAACAATAAACAAGGTGGCTTACCTTTTTACCAAGGGTGGAAGTGGCTAATACATGGGTTGCTGACATATGTCAGTGGAAGGAGTGTACCACTTCCCCACCTCCTTCTTGCGTGAGGCACTCAGCTTGGGAAGTGGGTGTGTGGGAAAAAGGGGAGCGGATGACGTCCACCTACCTCCCTCTAAAATGCACTTGGAGATTGCACCAGTGCTAGCCTCGAATGTGCCCCACCTCCAAGTTTTAAAGATGCTTATATATTTCTTTGCTTTTATATTATTTTTAATTTAGAACAAGGTCATGCTACCCTCTTACACAGGTTTGGTCAATCCTTTAATAGGATTGATGCACCATGATGAGATGTTTTATTTATCATTATTATTTTATTATTTTCTTCTTCTTGAGTCACGGGTTATTATGTACTAGCTTGTTATTTTATTTTATTTTTTAAATAGATGGTGATGACCTACTATATATTATACTCATAATTGTCTTATTGTTATATCTAGCTAGAGAGATGCTAAGGAATATTCTAATTGAATATTATATTAGTCTATAATAGGTAGGAGTTTGATTTCTCATTCCCATACATTTTCTAGAGAAGTAACATGTGCACCTACATCAACCTTTTTCTATAAATATTTACACTATGTCATATAAGGAGTAATTTTCCTCCACTTCAACTATGAAGATAAGGTGTTTTGTTGGTAATAAAATTGATGTTATCATATCTAGAGATTTATTGTTTTAAGCCAGCTCAAGTTTTATCACACTAATGTACAAGATTAGTTATACATGTTTTCTACTATAACTTGGATTACATATGGGATTGGTTTTTACTAAAAAAAAAAGAATCATTTTATATGATCTATTCGAAAAGCAAGGACTCTCATTTCCATTATAGCAATTACATAACAGAGAATCTTAAAATGAAATCACTGGATTTTGCATTAAATATCCATTACAATATTTCTCTCTCATGAGGACACTTTAGGGCTTAATGATGGAGTACAAAATCTAGGCAAGAACAATGAACTAATTTACATAACTTCAACATGTTTCTCCACAATATTAGATAATATTTTACATGGAATGATCTTTTTTTTTCCTTCCTTCACAATTGTGTTAGTGCCACAATCTTTCTCTTGCAAAGACACTATATATAATCCTTCAAACTTCTCTTTACACATTTACAAAAATATGCAAATAGAAAGTAAATCCCTTTTACATTATAATGATATAACAATCAAACTTAACATCACAACACATTATGACATGAAAAATATTAGTCTCTCCACAAAACTTGGTTTCTCAATATTACCAAGGGTGAAATCCTAATCTCTTCATAGGATCTACTTCCTCAAAACCTATAAGACAACACAAAACTTAGAATGACGGAGGCTCACCTCCCATCCTAGGCTTCTATGAAGCCACCCACTGAGTAGGGGAAACAAGATTCAAACCGAGTTTCATTCCAATCTTACAAATGCATAAACATCACATTACAACACTTGAACAATCCCATCCCAAGGGTATTTCACAATGGCTCACAAATGGAACCTTGAACATAGGGTGAAGGTGTGATTTCAAATAGGTGACCTGCCATATCATACCATATCTGCAATAAAAAATTTTCATGCCCTTTTGGGGCTCTCACAAATTAACAATTTCCATGCCTTTTTAAGGCTTTCACAAAGATCCTCCAAACATACTACCATCTGATATAGCATCCTTGAAAAAACTATGCTCCATGATTTTCTACACCATCATTTCCCTTATCATCCCCAAAGCAAGATATGAATGAATATGGCATACAATAGAGCCCATATTCCAAGGTTCTCAACTATATTTCGAGCCCAACTAACCCCTTCACCCTAGACCTCTCTTCCCTTCCCAAATGGTGAGTGAAGCCCTCACACCCATAACAACACTCATGCACGAAATCATGAAAACTCAAAAAAAAATGGGAACAATGAAAAATCCAAAATTCACGCTCATCACAACATAATACAACACAACAAGATACAAGATGATACCACATATTCTTCTTACAATGATATTCTCCCTACCTACATACTCATGAATACAACACCAAGATTCAACTTCAAAATGGAAGAAGTTAACTATATGGTAAGAACACCAACCTTGAATTCCTTTACAAATGAAAATTAAAGGTTGTAGAAGAGCTCCCTCTAACTTCCAAACCCTAAGAGTCTCTAAACTTAGAGAGTGGGTGAACACCCCACTAGTTTGTCCAAGTCTCCCTAAAAAATCTTTCCCACTATCTATTTTGGCAAAAACACCAAGCCACTTCCTCTTACAAAATTGTCTACCCCTAAGTTTTCTATATTTGACTTAGTGGAAACATGGGGAAAAACTCTTGTGACAACTCTATTTTCGAATTGGTGGAAGTAGGCATTGGTGAAGGGCCCCCTAGTCTACCTAGGCATTAACATGGTCAAAATTAGGTCCCTAACATGTTATACTATCATATGGGTAGCTTATTTTCACACAAAAGACACTTTGGGACCACCTAATGACCCTTCAAAATCCTAGTCAAGCCTAATTTAGAATTTACTTTGATTGAGACCCATCCTATCCCTTGTCAAGTGGGTTTACTTAGTCATTAACAAGATAATTAGTTTTTAGGGTAAGATGCTACCATGACCAAAACTTTAGATGACATGACATTAACAAAAAAAAATCTACAAGTGTCAAGTGCACATAAAGGCACATTCCAAATCATCATGACATGTCCTTAATGCATTTTTGAGATTAAAAATTTCACACACAAGCAAGCTTACATTTACAAAATAAAATACATCACAATGAGGCTTTTGAATCTTCCAAAGATTCACCTTGGCTAAATTGTGTTCACATAGGTTTGGACCTTGTTCCCCCCAAAAAATTCCATGGTTCCACTTCTTGCACACTAAACTTGAACATCAGTAGTCCAAGGAGGTAATATAAAATACATATCTTAAATGCATATAAATTCAAATGTTACGTAATCCATATTAACATAATTCAATTAAATTTATTTTCCTAATCATTTCAAATAAACCATTCAAAATGTTAAAATATCAGAATCTACATGTCACATTAAATCATAACTCATCATAATCAAATTAACATTTCACATCACATCATAATCTAATTTCTATCATGCCATGTGTAAAGTTGCATCCATGTTTGTTTGATCATCTCATTCACAATATTAGGTTCTACTGCATAACAAAATCTATCCTTTAACACTAATTTCTATTTAAACATTATAATTTGACATTTCAAGCATTTCTACAAATTTAGTTTCTATTAAATTAATTGAAATAATTTAGAACATGAAATGGAATCATTAATTATATCAGTTAGGTCCTAATGTGTGGATCATCAAAGTGCAGATATTAAAATGACATAACCTTATAGTCTCAAAAGCATATGAAAACATTGAAATAGAAGTATCATAATGCAAATATGTCATCTATACTATGACTGTCCGAGTGAGGCCTCACACTATATTACTATCAAAGCTCCCATTGAACCATGTAACCAAGCTCTATACTAATCATGACAACAATCTCCTAATTCAATATCTTTTATGGTGCCAACATGATTAATTTCTCAACCAAGAGTTCCAAAAAAGAAGATTGAAACCATGATCTCTAAACCAAGAGGATGCAGCTGCATATTCTTTTTAATAGAATCAAAGATATAAAAATCTCACTACAATTTTAAGGTCAAATTAAATATCTCCACATAACACTAAAAACCATTGCAAAATATCACCCACATTCTAAGTAAAGATTATCCATGGTTTAGAATACAATGCATGAACAATAGCTTATAACTAAAAGTGTTGAAAAAAAGAAAGAACACATTATGTGTTTACATAATACTCCCACTAAAAGTGATACCAAGTTATTTATAGTATCATGAAAAAAATCATTGTTAAAAGCGATAAAATCTTCTCATGTACCATAATCTACTATTGAGATTCAAATGATCAACAATGTTAGGCAATCTAAATAATCAGTTTCTCACTATAATTGATATACCAATGCAATAATAGTAATAAAAAAAGACCTACTAAACTGAATCATCAATTATTATTTTTACAAGATCAACACATATGCAAATCTCAAATAATAAACAAATTATTATCACTTCAATATCATGCATCACAAAGCTAATCAAATATAACATGTGGTTTCTCAATACCTAAATAACATTATCAACTCTAAATCTAATTTTCCAAACAAGTAAACATAAGATTAACCATTTATCAATAAGAACCTTCGAACAAGCTATGCAAACATGTAAGTTCCGTCTTCATTGGGAACACGTAGAATCCATTTTACCATATATACACACACACACACTACATATTTGAGTTAATATTTAAACCCAACAAATTCATCTCTACAAATTTGAAATCCATTTTAACATCCATACATTCACTTAATACACATCATGTAGACACTGTGAATACCATATATCTACAAAACCTAATAGCAAAAAATAAGAGATTATTATAACCCAACAAAGGAAAGTTGTTTAGAAGCTTGAAAAAAATGAAACATATAAGATCCAAAACTCACAAATAGGTTAGTGTCTTGTCTTCTAATGCTTTCATGTAATCATAGGGTAAAATCATGAACCCAACATAAGCATTCCATTCTACAGTCCAAACAACTAGTATATCTCCATAAGACCAAGATGTTAATACCCATCCAACATAAATTCCTTCTCCCTATATATGAACACTTTGTAAAGGAGAAAAATTAGAAAATAATAGGATACACACATAATATCAAGAAAGAGATCCATGTTATGAACCCATAATCAATCCCAAGAATATACATTAACATTATCTTCAAATTCCCAACATAAATTACACTGATAATATCCATGGCTTTTAATCTCACAAATATAGAACTTTTTTTAACTCATACAACCTACATTGCACCTCCAAAACACTTTAATTACTTCTAAATGATTCCCATAAACTTTACATGCTAAGAAGCCAAAAATTAAAAAATACTCAGAACCTGTAGCCTTTATCTTTGATACTAGATGTTGGGAAATAAACAAGTTCAATACCAAAGCTTATGAATACCATTCACAATCTAATAAACAAATAAATGGATGAGATTCAAGTATTAAATAGTAACAATAAAAAATAAATTAAACTCATATGAGAACCTAAAAAATAAGTTGCCTTAATTATGAAAAAACAATGATTAGATCCTTCTTCTTTATGATTCCAAAAACTATCTTGTTAACCATGATTATTAAACCTATATTATGTGAATTTATTAAAAAATAAAATAATAATTAACATAATAATTATGTTGGTGTAAATAAGTATTTACTATTTACACTTTACTTAAGTTTACTTAGGTTAATGCATTATTTTATTATATTGCATTATTTTATTATTTATTCAGGTGAGACACTTAGGAGTTTGTGTACTCTCATCGGTTGTCATGTTTACAACACATGAGTACGCAACTCTAATTCAACACATGGTGTCTACAACACTGGAGTTTGCATCATTCATTGAGTTGCATTGTTGACAACACAATTATTCACACTTCTAATTTAGCACATGTTGTCTACAACATTATTTTGCATGCTACACCATTGTAGGCTTATCCTCTCATCATCGCACTTATTCCCATGCTTAATGGAGGATAACCCATATCTCGTGGACATGTGCCTAGTTGTATGAATTATCATGTTGTTGACTTCTATGCATTCTAGAAGCTTTCCAGAGGCCTTTATATATAGGCACTCCTAGTGTGCTTTCACATTGAATATTGAATGAATATATCGTCATTCTGATCATACTCTTTCTAGTCTAATAATGTGCTTGTGTTTGAGTATTCACTCAAAAGAAAATTCTTACATGGTATCAGAGCTTGGGGAGGTTCTCTACACATAAATATTCTAGACCATTCATGCTTCAACACCCCAACCTAAATCTAAAGAATTTGCAAAAATTGCGAGCATCTAGAGCCAAATCTAAACTTGCCATTGCGTCCGAAATGTCAATTCGGTGAAGATCAACTATAAATTTACCTATGCTGGGCTAAAGTCAATCATGAGGAATTTTTTTTTAGCAAATCAACACTCGAAGGCTTGATTTGCAAGTACAAGTATGGTCATTTAATCGATCTATGCATTTATTTTTAGATCTAAATTTAATTTATTCTTTGCAATATTTTTTGAAATTTCTATTTTCATAAATTTTTCGCCCAGTCAGGCTAGCAAAGGAATTTTTTTTACAAAACTGGGCAGCGACACCCTGACCCTGCAATTTGGGAGAATATTCCTTTACTAGCAGATAGAGCATTTTCTAGCTTTAACAATCCAAATTTTGGTGGCTCACAAACTTCTACCAGCCTTTACCAAATTCAACGGACAATAAGCACTCTGGCCGCGCCACGCAACACACTGTGACCTTTTCTTATAACTCCTTTGGGCTTGTGTTTAAAAACACACTTGTGTTTGCCCCCCCACAAATGTGGGATTTTATATAACAATTCTAGTGCCCACTAAATAATCTTTGGCACCCGTAAAATTTTTTCATCATTTGAGATCCAGCCCACCTCATTGCAAGACACACGGCTAAAGTCTGAGCCTACCGTGTGTCCCATGCAGGACCCCTTCTCATGCCACTAGTACCTAGTTGGTGATAACTCAACTACCAAGTATGCCTGTAGTGACTTCCATGCGGTTCTATCAATGTCTACAACATGGCATCCTATCAGATCTAGTCAGCCATCCACTTGCACAAATCCACATCAGCATACACGTGTCAGTCGTACTCTAACTAAGTAGATATAATCAGCTCTGTACTTCTACCATGCAAGCAGATACGACTACCAAATTCATATAGTTAGTATGGTCCATACCACCACCTAAGTTGCTGACATCATCATTATGTCATGCTAACATCATCTAGGGGTGGAGTTTTTACTAATGTCATCAAGATCACGAGCTCAAATTTGATGGCCATCTAACCATCATTCAAGAGAAAATACGATTGCTATGACAACTATATGACCATCAAATTTAACCCCATCTTTTGTTGATGCAACCTGTCTCCAGATTGATTTTGGATTTTGTAGTTTGACTTTGGGAGGCCATATCTTAGTCATCTGAACTCCAAATCAGGTACAATTTTTATTGAAATTGGGTAAAATTTCCTAAACTTTTTAGTGGTACAACTCTTTTTGGTTTTGGTGCACAAATTTGTTAAAATTTTGCATCTTTTGGCGATTGTACATGTCTAATCCTACATTTTTCAACTTCAAATGCTCCATACGGGTTCATCTGGACATGAAGATAGGTTCCACTTTTTGAAAGTGCATTATTTTTTGTCTACTTTCTAGATTTGCTATCAGATTATATGGTTGTGTGGAAAAAAGTGTCACTTTTAGAATTAGGTCTTTTTTTGCATTGTAATACTTTGATATATCTTTAGAATTGTTGTATATCTGAGATACATTGTAATGTTCCAATTTTGAACTCCATAAGGTGCTTGTAAAAAGAAAAATCAATAGTCCACTAAGACCAAAATTGGCAAGTGGCCATTGTAATCACACTACATATAAAGTGCCCAAAGCATCTTTTTTTTGGGGGGGGGGGGGGGGGGGGTGGGGGTGAGGGAGGGGGTGTGTTTCTTGATTTAGTGAAAAGTGGGGGTGTTCTTGGTGTTGTGTTATCTTTTTCTATAATTTTCTTTCATTTTATGCATCATGGAAAATTTTAAGTTTCTAAAATTAACTCCACATAACTATGCTACATGGTCCATAAAAATGTGGTGTCACTTAATGCATAAAGGAGTTTTTTAATATGTAGATGACACCCTTCCTAAACCAATAGGTGATCAAGTATATGCCAGTGAAATCAATGATTGGCAAACTATGGATAGGAAAGCCCTAATTGATATATTTTTAGGGGTTGATGACAAGATCGTGTATCAGATTC
This sequence comes from Cupressus sempervirens, assembly GCA_028749045.1. Classification (NCBI taxonomy): domain Eukaryota; kingdom Viridiplantae; phylum Streptophyta; class Pinopsida; order Cupressales; family Cupressaceae; genus Cupressus; species Cupressus sempervirens. Next base: position 648,944,748 of record CM053792.1, on the reverse strand, counting down.
AAAAGTCTTACACATCCAAGGGAGCTTGGGATACCCTCCAAAACCTATATGGGAAAGTTTCTAAGGAAGATGTTTTCAAAATTGAAGATGAGCTTGTCTCCTTAGATCCTAAGTAACTTGATTCCATACAGAATTTCATCATTAAGGTGAATGAACTAAGGACGAAGCTTACTGATTGTGGGAGTCCTATCAAAGATGATAGATCAATCTATCTCATACATAACAAGCTACCATCTAAGTACTCCACATTGTTTCTACTTATAACACCTCAAAGACTACTTTGGGGTCTACCTGTTAGAAAGTATCTTTTGATGATTATGCTGATCCATTGGGTAAAGAAGAAAAGAAGTTGAAATCAATGGGAATTCTCAATTCACCTAAGTCAAAGGCATTGGTGGCCAATAATGAGAATTCTCAAAATTTAGCTAGTCAATCTTCAAATAAAGGAAACAACAAGAATAAGAAGTGGAAGAATAAATTAGAGGATGTAGAAAAGGCAACACCACAATCAAATCAACAAGGCAAGTCCTCGAATTCAAACAAGAAAGGAGACAATAATAAGGACAAGAGAAAGTGTGCTTATTGCAAGAAATTGGGTCATGAAGAACATGAGTGTTATCATAAAAAGATTGATGAATTGACCACCATCATGAAGAAACATAATGTTCCATTGCCTAAAACTTATAAGGAAAAGGATCTTCTTTAGATTCAAAGGGAAAAGTGCAAGCACTCATGGCAAATTCAAATTCTTCAAAGGAATTAATTCTTGACTTAGGTGCCTTATATCATATGGGTTCTTCAAACAATGATTTTTCTTCATTGAAGCAGTTAAAGCTACCACACATCTTTTTGGGAGATGATACAAAAATGGAAGTTGAAGGGAAAGGAAACATGGAGATGGAAAATGGAGAGTTCAAAGATGTTCTCTATGTTCCCAACCTAAGTTCTAATCTCCTCTCAATTTACCAAATCACTCACCTTGGAGATGGACATAAAGTTGAGTTCCTTCTTGACTCAATAAAAGTACATAGTCTAAAATATGACTCATTGGTTGTAGTGGGGAAAGTTAATCATAACACAAGGTTGTATTCTTTCTCCCAATTTGTGTCCAAGTCTCCTTCACAAGCCTTGCTGACTCAATCCAATTCTCAAATGCAATTATGGCATGAGCGGTATGGACATCTTGCCTTCCACTATCTTCAGCAACTTTGGTTAAGTAAAATGGTCAAAGGTCTACCTACAATCAACATTTCCATAGGTGAATGTTCAACAAGTTTAGTGGATATGCATTTAGAGGAGAAGTTACATAAAGGGAAGTCTTCAAGAGCACTAGTTGTTCTTCAGTTGGTTCACATGGTACTAGCAGGTTCTTTTGCAGTGACATTAGTCAGCCAGGGTAGCTATATACTTTCATTAATGATTTTTCATGGTATACTTGGGTCTACTTTCTTCATCACAAGAATGAAGTGTTGGATAAGTTTCTATCCTTCAAGACTCATGTTGAAAAGAAATCGAAGAAAGCCATCAAAGTTCTAAGGATGGACAATGAAAGTAGATATTTGAACAAAAGACTTAAAGAATTTTGCAAGCTTGAGGGAATTGATCTTCAGAATCCACCAGAATTCAATCTGCACAAGACAAATGTTGCAGCTATGAGGATTAGATCTCTTAAGTTTATGGCAAGTTGCATGATACAAGCCAAGTCTCTAGATCCATCACTTGAAGTTGAAGCAATCAACAGTGCTAATCACATACTCAATAGGTCTGCTCATCCTGCCTTAGATGGAAAGACTCCTTTTGAGGCATGGTGTAGCAAAAAACTAGTAGTGACACACTTTAAAGTCTTTTGTTGTCTAGCATGGGCAAACATATCTTCAAGGGAATGCAAGGCACCACCACCTAGGCCTTGTACTTTCATTAGATATGAAGATAATGTGAAGGCATACATACTTATGGATCCTAAGACACATTAGATTTTTGTGGAGAAGGATGTTCACTTTGTGATGCAAGAGCATCTAGATGTATAAGGGCAATCTTGTGTCACCCAAAAAAATGTACTTAGACTTAGTTTTTGTTTCATGTGTTTTCATTTCTGGATACCCATTTGGGTCAAATAAAGGTTCCAACTCTCACAGTTCCACTATTAGTATTCTGGGTTAGAGTTTTTAATCACCTTGGGATACGTGTAAATGCCAAAAAAATAGGAGTATGTAATTGAGCCATCATTTTGGTGAACTAGAAGGTGTAAATTGGTTTAATGATTGTAATTGAGAGCATTCCAGAAAAAGAATCAGGTCAAAAGGCCCCATGGTTTGAAAGTTATTGTAGTTTTTCAGTTTTTGGAGACCTCCTAAGAATGCTTCAAAGTCAAGTTAGGGGCATTAAATGAACTCAAAAAGAGACAAAAAATGGGGGATGAGCAAATATTGTCTACAAGGCTATAGAGTGCTTCGAGAGCTTTCTAAAAATGTAAACGGTTCGTCAATCGGAGCTACGATTCAAAAGTTATGCGTCTTGGAAGTTTGGTTACCGTTTTTGGATTCTTCTAATTTTGTGCCAACTTCTAATGTGACTTCTAGAGCCTTCTATTTGGTCAATGGATGACACCTAGCACTTTCTAGAATTTATTCCTAATCCTTAACCCTCCAGGGTCTATTTAAGAACATTTTTGGCATTGTAAAAGGCAGTTCGGAGTGGAGTTTGAGAGAAGGTACTGGGAGAAGAATTTATCTCCAGATTTATGCTATTGTAAGCCCATAGGGCATGTATTGGAGTCTATTTCTTTGCACTAAGTGTACTAGCATATTTTTATAGTTAATAAAATTTTCCCTTTCCTATTGTGTCCATCCTGTGCTTGGGTTGTGTCCTCATCAAGTGGTATCAAAGCTGGTTTTCTTAAGTGTGTAGACAGAGCGTCAACTGTGAGGAAGTTTGCACTAGGACTATGTGGTTGTGGGTTTGAGTTAAGAAGATGCCTCCATGAAGAGAGCATGGTGGAAGGGCTAGAGCTATTAATCTTGAGGAGGTTAGAGCCCTCGAAAGGTAGGTACAAGCATTGCAGGAGGAGCTCCGTAGAGGAACAAATGTTGCTGTAGGTGATGAAAGTGAGGATGACAATGAAGAAGAAGAAATTGGACCAGAAGGAGAATTTGATGGGGAACTTCTAAATTAGGTAGAGGAAAGGCTTTTTAAGGCCATTACTAAGTTTGAGAAAAGACCTACAATTGATGTGGGTGTATTTTCAGGATATTTGAAACTAGATGAGTTGATCGATTGGATCAATGAACTGGAAGAGTACTTTGAGTATGAGGATATTAGGGATCCAGATAGGGTTAAGTTTGCAAAGGCCAAACTAAAAGGCCATGCCAAAATTTGGTGGCAAGATGTTCAATTGGAACAAAATAGAAGAGGAAAGGATAAGATCACAAGGTGGGATCGTATGGTGGACAAATTGAAGAAGCAATTCATTCCTGTTGACTATGAGCTTGATTTGTTTAAGAAGATGCATGGGTTAAAGCAAGCAGAAAAATCAGTCCAAGAATATATAGAGGATTTTTATCAACTTCTGATTAGAGCGGGGCATGCAGAAAAAAATAAGGAGAAGGTTGCTCATTATATCAGTGGGTTGCGACCTAGCATCTAGGAGGAATTAAGTCTGGTAAGAATGACCAGCATTGAAGAGGCATACCAGTTTTCCCTACAAGTTGAAGAGAAGCTAAAAAAGAGGTTTGAAGGGAGACAAAGAGGGTGAGATCAAGGAGGAAGGGGTAGTGGTAGGTCATCCGAAGGCTGAAATGAAACCCAAAAGAAAAATGAAGATGTGGGTACTAGCAAGAACTAGAGGAACGAGGGTTTCAACTGCTCCTGTGATCGAGACTTTGGAAATCAAAGAGGAAGAGGTAGAGGATGTGGATAAGGAAGAGGAGTCTTTCGTGGTACCTATTTCCATTTTAATGAAGAAGGTCATCATGCCTTTGAATGCCCTCAATGACAAGGAAGGACAAATAGGAGAGCTGAGGGTCAAGCTAGGGTTGCTCATGTGGATGAGGATGCACAATCATCACATTCAGAAGATGCAAAAAGAGGAGAGACTTTAGTAAATGAAAAGGTCCTACTAAGTGGCGAGATTGAACTAGGACAAAGGAGGAGTTTATTCTGTACTAGGTGCAAGTGTGAGGATAAATTTTGTGATGTGATCATTGATGGTGGTAGCACTGATAACTTGGTATCAGAGGAGATGGTCTCTAAGCTGAAGCTCAAGAGGGAGAAACACCCCTAGCCCTATCGGATTGCTTGGGTGAAGGATGATCATAAGGTCCTGGTAAGTGAACAATGTTTAGTGAAATTCAAAATTGGGAGTTACCATGACAAAGTTCTCTGTGATGTTATTCCAATGGATGTTTGCCATCTATTGTTGGGTAGACCGTGGAAGTTTGATAGGCATGTCGTACATGATGGTCATGCAAACACATACTCTCTAACAAAGGATGGAGGTTGCCACAAACTGAAGCCCATGAAAAAGGAAGGAGAAAAGGTATGTAGCAGTGCTAGGATTTGTCTTGTTGATGGAAGGAAATTTTTAGATGGCATGAAACATCAACGTATGTGCTATGCTTTGATTCCTAGGAAAGATAAAGAAGGTAGTAGTGAAATGCCACTTGAAGTTTCAAATTTACTAGGTGAGTTTGGAGATATTATCTTTGATAATGTTCCAGAAGGATTGCCATCAGTAAAGAAAATTAGTTATCAGATAGATTTAATCCCAAGAGCTAGTTTTCCTAACAAGGCTGCTCACAGGATGACTCCTACTGAAATTGAGGAGCTAAACAGACAGGTGCAAGAGCTATTGAGAAAGGGTTTGATTCGGGAGAGCTTGAGTCCATGTGCAGTACCTACAGTACTAGCACCAAAGAAGGATGGAGAGTGGAGAATGTGTACAAATTCTTGAGCTATAAACTGGATAACCATCAAGTATTAGTTTCCTTTTCCAAGAATGGATGATCTTATGGATTGTTTAAGTGGAGCTCAGTACTTCACAAAGATAGATCTCAAAAGTGGCTATCACCAGATACAGATTCAAGAAGGAGATGAGTGGAAAATAGCCTTCAAGACCAAGGATGGTCTTTATGAATGGTTAGTCATGCCCTTTGGATTGACGAATGTCCCAAACACCTTCATGCGACTTATGAATGAGGTACTTAGGAAGTTCTTGGGAAAATTTGTTATTGTCTATTTGGATGATATTTTAATTTTCAGCAAGACTTTGGAAGATGATTTATTGTATATTCGTAGTGTCCTTGAAAGGTTAAGGGAAGAGAAAGTGTTAATTAATCTGAAGAAGTGTATCTTTGCAAAAAGGGAGTTAGTCTACTTGGGGTTTGTTATATCACCTGAAGGTCTTAAAATGGATCCAGAGAAGGTAAAAGCCATCTTGGAATGGCCTACTCCATGGTCTGCTACTGAGGTGAGATCATTTCATGGTCTAGTTAGTTTTTATAGGAAGTTCATTAAGAATTTCAGTGGCATATCTGCACCCCTAATTGACACAATAAGAGGGGATAGAAAAGAGTTCAAATGGACTGCGACAACTACGAGAAGTTTTGAATTGCTGAAGAAGAAGGTGACAGAACAACCTGTGTTGACACTTCTAGATTTTAGAAAGGTGTTCTAGGTAGATTTTGATGCCAATGACAGTGCTATTGGGGTTGTATTAAGCCAAGAAGGTAAGCCTATTGCATATTTTAGTGAAAAATTGAATGATGTGAAAAAGAAATATTCTGTTTATGATGAAGAGTTCTATGCAATAGTTCAGGCCTTAAAGAAATGGAGGCATTATTTACTGCCGAAGGAATTTTTTTTGTATACTGATCATCAGGCATTATAGTACTTGAATAGCCAAGGTAAATTGAATCAAAGGCATATGAAGTGGGTAGAGTTCTTGCAGAGCTATACATTTTTGTTGAACCATAGAAGTGGAAAATCTAACAGGGTTGTAGATGCACTAAGTAGGAGATAGTGTTACTTACAGTAATGTAGGTTGAAGTAGTTGGGTTTGATGAACTCAAGAATCTATACCCTGAGGATCCTGATTTTGCTAAAGCATGGAAAGCTTGTAAAGAACCTGTTGCTATAGATAGAACTACGTGGTAAGACTATCTGATTCAGGATGGTATGTTGTTCAAGGTTAGTCAATTGTGCATTCCAAGGAGTTCCATGAGGGAAAATTTGATTAAGGAGAAACACAGTGGAGGGATGGAAAGACATTTTGGTCAAGATAAGACCATTGCCATTCTCAAAGAACATTATTTTTGGCCTCAAATGTCATAGGATGTGAAGAAGTTTGTATAGAATTGCCAAATTTGTCAGGTGGCCAAGGGATTTAGTCACAATACTAGACTATATCAGCCATTTCCTGTTCCACAAAGCCATGGGAGGACATAAGTATGGATTTTGTTCTTGGATTGCCGAGGACACAAAGGGGTAATGACTCAGTATTTATGGTGGTTGATAGGTTCTCCAAAATGGCACATTTCATTCCATGCTACAAAACTCATGATGTTGTCCTTATTGTAGACTTGTTCTTCAGAGAGGTGGTAAGACTACATGGTCTCCCAAGGAGTATAATTTCTGATAGAGATACTAAATTTGTGGGGTATTTCTGGAGAACATTATGGAAAAATTTGAGAATAGATTTGAAATTCAGTTCTACACATCACCCACAGACTGACAGCCAAACAAAAGTGGTAAATAGAAGTCTGGGGAATTCGCTGAGATGTTTAGTTGGGGATAAGCCCAAGGGGTGGGATTTGATTCTACCACAAGCAGAGTTTGCTTACAATAACTCTATAAATAGGAGTACCGATAGATAACCATTCCAAATTGTATATGGAAGTAGCCCAAGGATTGCACCAGAATTGAGGAAGATAGAGCAAGGGGAGAGGACGAGTGCTGAAGCTGAAGAATTTGCTGAACATATCAAGCGTCTACATGGGGAGGTTTAGGCACACATTACCAAGATGAATCAAGAGTATAAAGCTAGGGCTGATCAAAGGAGAAGACATAAGGAATTCCAAGTAGGGGATCTAGTCATGATACACTTATGAAAAGAAAGATTTCCAGCCGATACTTACAACAAGCTGAAAATGAAGAAATTTGGCCCTTGCAAAATTTTGAAGAAACATGACTCAGGAAATGCATATGAGGTGGAGTTTCCAGATGGTATTCATATTTCTCCTATTTTCAACATTGCATACTTAACAAAGTATCATGATGATGGTGCAGATGAGGAGCCGCTGTTAGAGCCATTTCCAATTCCTGCTTCTAAAAAGGAGGAGATAGAAGACATTCTAGATCATTGTGTTGGTAGAAGTACCAGAAATAGGCAGTATGAAGAGTATTTGGTCAAGTGGAAAGGACAACCGATAGAGGACTCAACTTAGATTTCAGCAGTTGAGGTTTCCCATTTGGGATTTCCTCTACCATTCATAAAGTGATAGGGTCACTTTTCAATCTACCCTAGGTGTCTAATGCAGGAGCATCTAGAGGTATAAGGGCAATCTTGTGTCACCCAAAAAAATGTACTTAGACTTAGTTTTTGTTTCATGTGTTTTCATTTTTGGATACCTATTTGGGTCAAATAAAGGTTCCAACTCTCATAGTTCCACTATTAGTGTTCTGGGTTAGAGTTTTTTATCACCTTGGGATACATGTAAATGCCAAAAAAATAGGAGTATGTAATTGAGCCATCATTTTGGTGAACTAGAAGGTGTAAATTGGTTGGATGATTATAATTATAATTTAGAGCATTCCAAAAAAAGAATCAGGTCAAAAGGCCCCACGGTTTGAAAGTTATTGTAGTTTTTTGATTTTTGGAGACCTCCTAAGAATGCTTCAAAGTCAGGTTAGGGGCATTAAATAACCTTGAATAGGACCAAAAAATGGGGGACAAGTGAAGCTTTTCCATAGGGCTATAGAGCATTTTGAGAGCTTTCTAGAAATGTAAACGGTTCGTCAATCGGAGCTACGGTTCAAAAGTTATGCCTCATGAAAGTTCAGTTACCGTTTCTGGATTCTTCTAATTTTGTGCCAACTTCTAATGCAACTTCTAGAGCCTTCTATTTGGTCGGTGGATGCCAACTAGCACTTTTTAGAATGTATTCCTAATCCTTAACCCTTCGGGGTTTATTTAAGAACATTTCTGGCATTGTTGTTAGTGTAGTTTTTTATTTTTCCTATTTTGCTAGGTTTTTCCTACACTTTTAATAATCTCGCTTAGGTTAATAAAGCATGTCTTATTAGGTGAATGGTTGTGAGGTGTCACCTTCCTACATGTGAGTATCCATTAGCTATCTTGGGAAGATACTTTGCTATCTTTAGTCCGATAGATGGTTGCTCCTCATTGGTTGGTGTTGCCACCTCCTCCCTCTTCCTAGCCTATCTAAGCATGCTACCTGACTTGTATTTGCATCTCTCTTTTTTGCATCCTCTTAATGCTATTTTGCTTCCAGCATTTGCATTACTCTCTTGGAGACTAACTCTATGATGCTATTTTGATTTTGTATCATTTGCATTCATAGTTTAGATATTTATTCTTTGCACTAGTTTTCTGGGTTATTAATCTTATCAGATTCTAACATGGTATAAGAGCTTTTCTATGTGCAAGAATAGATTTTAGTTTCTTTATTTGAGAGATTCGGTGGGGGGGTGTGGCTAATAAACTTTATTGTAGTTTTTTGAAAAATGAAGTATGCTCTTCTCTTGCATCTTTGGATGATCTTGAGAATCAGAAAAGTTTTGACAGAAACGGTTTTTCTCTGGGCTTTCAATTTGAAATCTGACAACCGACTCGCATATTTGGAAGTTTCAATCAGTATTGTAGGTTTCAGCATGCCATTGATGGACTTAGGAAGCTGATCCAGCATTTGCATGTCATATTTTGGTTGCTGGGGTCGTTTCTTAAGTTTTTGGAGCCATTTTTTATTGTTAAAGGCGTTTGATTTACACTACAACAACATCTTCTGTACATCAGCAAGGAAAATGCTTTTTGGGTTTTGTTCGCAACACTGAAAAACCATCTGGGTATCTTTTAGATTTTGCATGCAATCTATATATTTTGCAAGATCTAGCATGAAAAGCTACAGTAATACCCCTCTCTGTTGGCAGTCACAGATTTGAACACAATTTTCAAATGTCTCGTTCTTGCTCATACGAACTCCGATTTTGATGATTCTTGTTATGAACTTGGCTATTTTTTGTGCTCTATCCACTAGTGGAGTTGTTTTTTGATTTTCATGCATGAATTCTTCAAAAATTACAGATTTTCAGCCGTGACTGTGCACAGTTCTCGTTTTGGAAACTTCGGAGGATCATAACTTTCTCATACAACCTCGTATCGAGGCAATTTTTTTTTGAAAGTGCATATTTTTTGAGTAGATCACAGTGGTGCTATTTGTTTCCTTGATTATTGTGCCCAAGTTTCACTTTTAGCCTATGCTCTTCATGAGGGTTTGTAATGCATTGAAATCAAGACCACTAAGTATTTCTTTCTAGTGGTAGTTGTAAACGCACTAAAATAAAGTGCCAAATCATATTTCTTTGGGGGGGGGGGAGGGTTCTTTGATTGGGTAAAGAGGGGTGGGCATTGCCGTGGCTGGGTTCTCTTCTTTCTAGCATTTCTTCTCTGCATTTCTTCATCATGGATCAAACAAATATGCCCATCCTAACTCCATACAATTACTTTGAGTGGAAATCACACATGACAATTCACTTAAGGAAAGCTGGATTAAATAGGATAACTATGGGACTTAAAACTGAACCTGCTAAAGATGAAGATAAGCCTAAGTGGTTTAACAAATGTGATGAGGCATTTGGAACATTGTGTTTGTCTGTTTCTCCTGACTTGCTATTTCACATTGAGTCTTTGGATACACCAAATGAAGTATGGACAAAGCTAGAAACAGTATTTGGCACACAAGATTCAATGAGGGGTCATATGTTAGAGAATGAATTAATTAGTTTGAGTCCAGGCAATTTTAACACAATCCAAGATTTCTTCACCAAATTGAAATCACTAAGGCTATAGTTAAAACAATGTGGAATTGAAAAGAAAGATTAATAACTGATTCTTAGTATTCTCTCTAAGCTAAGTTCAGAATATTCTCTATTTGTCTCTACCTTCTATGCTACTAAGGGTGCACTTGGTACTCAATTCACCATGCCATCTTTAGATGATTTTGCTATCAATCTCACTCGAGAACAAGACAAGCTAATCCAGATGGGCATTCTTAAGTCCTCTAAGTCACATGCCTTGGCTGCCAACCAAGGCACAAAAGAACAACAAGGAAAAAGTAGTAACAACAATAGTAAGGACAAGAAACAAAAGAATAGTGAGGAGAAGAAGGATCAGATGCTGGTTTCTTTAAAAGAAACTATTGATACACCATCTTCCAAGGGTGATAAGTCTAAGAAAGAAAAGGTGAAATGTGCCTATTGTAAAAGACCTAGTCATGATGAACATAAATGTTTGCAGAAACAACTTGATCACTTAACATACATTCTTGAGAAGAATAATATCAATGTTCCTGAGTCTATCAAACAAAGTTCTAATGAAGGGTCTAACAAAGAAAAAGAAAATAGCAAGGGGAAAGGAAAGGGCAAGGCCCTTTTTGTAGTTGCTTCCTCACCATCCACTTGGGTTCTTGATTCGGGTGCTTCACACCACATAGCTTCATCTAAGGAAGAACTTGCATCCTTGGAGCCGTGTACTATGCCTTCTATTTTGATGAGTGATAACACTCTTGTTGAGGTGTGTGGGAGAGGGTCTATTAATGTGGGGGATGACACATTCCATGATGTTCCTTATGTACCCTCATTGTCAACTAATCTCCTATCAGTACACCAGATCACTCACACAGGTTTAGGCAAGTGGGTTGAGTTCACTCCTAATTCAGTGGAGATACATGAGTTGCACAATGATTCTACAGTTGCAGTTGGGAGAGTAGATCATTAGTCACGACTCTATATGTTTTCTCACTTTGTTCTTGATCCTCCTTTGACTGTTTTGCTCACTCACTTTAATGATGTGAGCAGATTATGGCATGAGTGGTTTGGCCATCTTAACTTTCACTACTTGCATCAGCTTAACCAGCAGAGCATGGTCATAGGGTTGCCTTCTACTTTGACATTGGAGTCACTTGGAATACATGATAGATCTTCTGATGGGTCAGATTCACTTGAGCAGTCTTCTACCTCCACTTTTGATGCAGAGAGTGATTCAGAGGACTCACCTCCTTCCTCTCCTAGTCATCATTCATAGGTTGATGATCCTCCTCTAGTTTCTCCATCTTCTGGTCCACTTTGGGCTAGACACACCTTGCTGTTTGCAGGTGATTCGGTTGGGGATCCATCAAACACTAAGCAGACTCATTTACAATTCCAGGATGCTCTACATATCTTCATTGCTACTATCTCAAATCCAAAGTCCTTTCATGAGGCTTCTAGTATTTCTGAGTGGGATACAGCTATGCAGGAAGAGTATAGTTCCTTGATGAGGAACCAAACTTGTGATCTTGTCCCTTTTCCTAAGGGAAGAAAACTTGTTCGATGTAAGTGGATCTACCGAACAAAATTTGCAAGCTTTGCTAGAGGTGCAGGATGCTTCATCTTTTGGGGGGGCCTCTTCCTCTCACTTGGAGTCCTAATTTTCTTTAGGGAGTCTCTTTTCTCTCTCTTTTGGGGGAATTTTATGTACATGGGTACCTCATCAGGCTTGACTTGCCGGGACCCATTTCTACATCCACCTAAGCTTCGCTTATGGGGGGGTGTTAGTGTAGTTTTTTATTTTTCCTATTTTGCTAGGTTTTTCCTACACTTTTAATAATTGCAAAATGTAGTTCAGAGTAGAGTTTGAGAGAAGGTACTGGGAGAAGAATTTATCTCCAGATTTATGCTATTATAAGCCCATAGGGCATGTTTTGGAGTCTGTTTCTCTGCACTAAGTGTACTAGCATATTTTTACAGTTAATGAAAATTTCCCTTTTCTATTGTGTCCATCTCGTCCTTGGGTTGTGTCCCCATCACTTTGAGAAAAGTTCACCAAGCTTATCCTCTAATCCTTTTTGCACATCATACATTGTGGAAACTAATAGTGACAATGATAGTGCTTCAATAGATTTAGACATGTGGGGTTCTATCAACAGTTGCAGCAAGAGGTCACAACATTAGTATGGACCACATGCTTATATTGCCATAGTGATAGGTATAGCAAAGAAAGGTACACTTGGTCTTCCAACTCTAGCAATAGAGGATGGCTACATAGTAGATATTTCAGGTTTGTTTATGGAGTCATACATAGTGGATTTGGGGGACATCATTGATGCTATGCATCTTCTCTTTGATGGAGAAGATCCTTCTTTAGTTGTTGTGAGGGCTCACTCTGACCCTCATGTCCATTCTCTACATGATTGATCTTTATAGGTTGATGTGATTGTGGATACTTATGTACAATAGTTGCAGGAGGTCTCTTTATCAGTCGAGGATATAGTATGTTCTTTGAGACAGGTTCTACATTCATCCTTCATAGGGACAATTGAATAGGTTTCAGAGACATCAGTGATCATCAGGGTTCTTTCCACACACAACAGAAGCATCTCATTTTGACCTATGCCATTGTTTCTTCCAAAGGGGAGGAACACTATTCAACATTCCTGGATCAGCTTCTCCATTGAAGTAGCTATCACTGACCAACACTCTTCATTTTGGGGGGAGACTACCTTGTATCTCTTCTTCTTCTCTCTTGTGGGGGGACCTTTTCCTCTTTTGGGATAGTGTTCTTCTCACATTTCTCTATTGTATATACTTGATGTATGTCGTAATTGGGGGGGTCTTGATTACTCCATCCATCTATGCATCTAGTTTTTTCATCTCTCTTTTTGGGGGAGGGTTTTTACCATAAGGTTTTCCCTCTTTCTCTGCTTTATGAGAGATTGCATTTCATTATGTACATGGGTACCTAACATGGTGTAGTAATTGGGACCCATCATGCATTTCATCCCAGATTTTGTAAACTTAAGCACATTCCCCTAAGTTGTACTTAAGGTGGGGTGTTGGTGTAAATAAGTATTTACTATTTACACTTTACTTAAGTTTACTTAGGTTAATGCATTATTTTATTGTATTGCATTATTTTATTATTTATTTAGGTGAGACACTTAGGAGTTTGTTTACTCTCACGAGTTGTCATGTTGACAACACAGAAGTACACAACTCTAATTTAGTACATGGTGTCTACAACACTGGAGTTTGCATCATTCATTGAGTTATCATGTTAACAACATAGTTATTCACACTCCTAATTTAGCACATGTTGTCTACAACATTATTTTGCATGCTACACCATTGTAGGCTTATCCTCTCATCATCGCACTTACTCTTGTACTTAATGGAGGATAACCCATATTTGGTGGACATGTGCCTAGTTGTATGACTTATCATGTTGCTAACTTCTATGCATTCTATAAGCTTTCTAGAGGCCTTTATATATAGGCACTTCTAGTGTACTTTCACATTGAATATTTAATGAATATATCATCATTCTGATCATACTCTTTCTGGTCTACTATTGTGCTTGTGTTTGAGTTCCTTGATCTTGGGTGAATTCTGCCATAAAGAAAATTCTTAAAAATTATATAAAATCAATAAGACATAAATAAAAAACATAACATACACACATAACACATGATTCACATGGAGAAACCCTTAAGGGGAGAAAAGGAACCAAAAAGAGAGGAAAATCTTGTATTAACATAAATAAATGTTCTTACAATACAATAACTTCCATTATCCTTATTTTCTCCAAAATGGTAGCACCTATGCACATGTGAGAAATCTCGTTATGTCTCCCATCATTCTTCATAGTTTTAGAGAAATCTACATTCTCTTCTAATTATTCTATGCCAAAAAGGTTTTATTTATATAATTGAAAGAACTCCAAAACCACCAATAAAGGTTCCCAAAAGGATCCTCTTTTTTCCTCGTGACAAAAACCCATGGCATACCTCCATTAAAATTGAAAATTTAGTAGTTTGGTTTCTAATACATTGGTTCATACTTGTTATATTGTTCTCCTCCTCCTTGATACCTTGGCGAGTGATTTTGATTTCAAACTCTAAAATTTACATGATGACTCCAAATAATTTGGATTGTGGTGTCAAATTAATGCTAGAATATATCTAAATTTCCAAAATTCTATGATATTGGTGTTGAATATGCAATCTATAATCTATATGATAATATGAGTAAACATGATCACTACAATAATGATTGATACGTTTCTAAGGTGATAAAAGATATATGAAAGATTAAAAAGTCAAATATACACTAGAATGTTGTCAAAATTCTCAAACTATGCTAAAATTTGCAAAATACAATTATTAAGTAGTTTAAAATGAAGGATTATGAGCTCCATTTTATATTTTTTCCTAGCATTGATACCATTTGACACATGTTAATGGCTAAGATCAAATCTTAGAAGAATGGAGTGATAAGTTTGAAATGGCTGTGAGGGTGGAGATAAAATAGAGAGCAGTTTCAATGTTAGAGAAAAAAGGGGAAATGTTCCTACTATATTTGCAACTTGGAGGATTATGTGGATTGGAGAGACACTTGTTGAGTGTCTCTCCATGACATGTAAAAGAACAACTATTCAAATTGTAGGAATCTTGTAACAATTGTTCTATGAGTCAAATTTGATTGGGTGATGTGGAGAGACAAGTCACTAAATAATAGGGAAGGTGGTAGGAGTTTTGGTCTCATGAGGACATATAGTCAAAAGATTTAGTCTCATATGGACATGTATGATTCCTCTTTTCTTATGAATAGGGATACCTGTTGAATATAAATAGGATATTTAGATATTAATATAATTGTTTTCCCTTAGCCACATGGGTATCATGAAGTGGTGGGTAAGGTGGACCTATGAAACCAATCAGAAAACTTGGTCATATAATGGAAAGGTAATTTAATAATTTCAAGAAACCATTTAGTCAAGGCTTTTAGAAGGATTGGGATCAAAAGAAATAAGATAAGATGAATTAACTAAATAATTTAAATAATTCATTTAATAACAAAAGAATGAATATTATTTATTAATATTTATTCTCAACCCATTTCTAGGTGTATACATTTCACCCCTCTTGGAAATGATGTGTTTATCATGTTATTTCAAAGAAAATTTCAGCGTATTGTTAATGCCCCTACCCAAGGTATGACATCACATGCATTTCCTCTTGAGAGATTCATCAATAATTCTTTCTTTTATCTCATTACAAAATATTTAAGCTAATTAGATCAAATATGAGAAAAATGAAGCCTTTGAAGATTAGATTTTACACTTTTTGTAGACATTCCTATTAAACTTGCAACATTAGGGTTTACATCCTTATAAATAGGTATAATGGTTTATTTATATCTTATTTCAACACTTTTCTTTGGGTTATTGGTGAGTGGGGAATAAAGAGAAGGAGAGATAGCCTGCAGAGTGAAAATAGTGTTTCCAAAACACAAACACACAATCAAGCAAGTCCAATAGCTCTTGAGGCCAACCAACTAAAGAGGGCTAGTATGTATGCATCATATTTGACTTTTGATGCATTTGTTAGCATTAATTTCTAGATCAAATTTTTGATTTCATAAATGCATCATTTTAAGCTTTTATACATACATACAATTTTTTTGTGCTTTCACTTTGATTCCACACATTATTGTTTTCTATTTCATATACATAAGATCTTTGTAAAATATATTTTCTACACACATATAGGCTTAGTATATTCGTGTAAATTATTGTAGATACCAAAATTATTTCATACAGACACAAATACTCTTATTCTATCCAATTAAACAAATATTCATTATCTAGTAAATAATCTTTTACCTTAACTTAACCCTAATTAAATAAATTTGCATTTTTTATTTCATTAAAATTATCATTTATCATCCATATCCTTTTCCCTTTCATTCTGTACTTCTATCCATTTCAAGATAACAATTGTATTATTTAAACCTACATATCCTCTTGAGGGAGCATATTGATCCTTCCTTGTCACCCTTCTCATCCTACTAGTGACTTGGGCATCATGCTACTATTCTTATCCTTTTCTTCCACTATGTTTTATTTTTCTTTGATATAACATCACTTCGTGAAGCTGCATCAAAAAGGGGCAAAATATAGACACCAAAATCTATCCATACAAATAGAATCACCCTTATCCTAGACAATTAAATAAATATTCATTATCTACACAATAACTCTTTATCTTTAGTTTATCCTCAACAAAATAAATTTATATATTTTTAATTAAAATTAACCTTATCCTATCATTAGAAAAAAAATTCACATTTCTTTAATTAAAATCCTCTTTATCCCTTACCGTTGGATCAAAAAATTTATATTATTAATCTTTATTCTATCTCATTTCCCAAGTGTTTAGTTAATTCCTAAATTAATTAAACTAATATATCCCAAATCCCAAGCCATTTCCTTCATCCTACTCACTGATTAATCCTTGATTAATTAGCCTATTTTCTTGATTCTTAACCCATTAGCATTTCCCCCTAATTTTAAATTGTCTCACACATGTGTGGGCACCATTTTAATTTTCAAAATTTAAATTTGAATTAATCCTTCACATGTGAACCTACCTTGGTCCTTTGAAGTCTTACACTCTTGTCCCATTGGGATACTCTCACACATGTGAGATAACATGGGTCTTTCATGTCTTATGCCTTTGTCCCCTCTCTTTTCTTCCAAAGTTGCTCACAGATCTATGAGAAACCTTGGGCCTTTCAACCCTTACACCTTTATATCTTGTAATAGTCCATGTGTCTACTACCATTCTAGTTGACAATGTCAAAACCCTTTTAAATAAATTATCATATACATCTTGAATCTTAAGTTATATTTGATGATTTTTTAATGTGATTAAAATACCTATTATTGATATAGAACATTGATACTTTTTTACATAATTTGTATCATGTTTGCTAGATGTTTACTAGCTTATGATGATGTTATGTATAATATGGTTGTACTCACTGTAAGGAAAATTGCAACAAAGAATATAATCATTTCCAGATAATCCATAATAGATCTGAAATAAATATACAATTAAAATCCACATGCAAGAGAATAGAAAACATATCCACAAAAAATATCATATAAGATATACCCTAGGAAACCCTCATTGAGGGAAAAAAACCTAGCCTCCAAGAGCATCCATCACCATGTATTATTCAGCAAAAATATCATTGCTATACAACCATGGAAGCCTTCAAAGCCATAGCCACATCCGAGAAATCCATGTGAACAAGCATGAATCCACACATCCTATGCCATGGTTATAACCTTCACAAATGCTCACTTGTCCCACTCAACTCTTTCCCTTTTTGCCTTCTTCTTCTCACTTCTCACCCACCAACAACTACCCTTGTGGCTACTTATATAGTAGCAAGTCCCACAAAACTAACAAGTGGTATTACATAAACCATGTGCTACCTAACCCATTGACCTCACATTTAATATTGGAATTTTAATTATTTTTCCTAGTATTAAGTAATTACATGACATATTATCACAATGTTACAATACAACTCATCAAGTATATCCCATGGCAATATTTACATGTTGCATGTCCATCTAGGTGCAACATTACATAATAAAAATAATACAATATAACAATATTATGTAATGTGTGCAACATCCATTATCTCAACAATCTCCCACTTGTTGTATACATTGCATAAGGTCAATCTGTAGCCACATAAATGAACAAGGAAACAATCCCTCCTAGCACATCCACCATCATGGATCAAATTACACCATGTGCTCCATCCTGGTACCTGCAACAAAATCAAAGTATCTAGCATGTCAAACATGAAAGATCTCACCTCCTATTATGAAATTTCCACCAAACATACATAGAAGCCATCCAAAGAGAAACCATGACAATCATAACCAGTATCATGTCCTTCTACACACACCTCTAGATGTAAACTGTGCAAGTATGATCTCCTCCATAAAACCCCAACCAAGAAGCCTCAACAACACCCAAACCATACCATATAACTAATCATGGATGTAAGCCTCTCACAAGAAGATCAAACTCATAAATCATTTCTAAACCAAGTTATAACTATTCCTAATACAAGGAATATGCCCAATATAAAACCATATCCCAAAATTAACTAGCATAACAACATATGCAAATGGAGATAACCAATGCTAAACCATCTCTCAAATGAACCCTCTAGAACTAACTCATGTACTATAGCTTAAGATCCATATCCATGAAAGACAAACATAAACATAATGCAACTGAGAGAAACAATGAGCTATACCTCTCAATTAGAAAACTACTAGCTAGACCAAGAGTGAGAAATAAAAATGCTCATCAAGATATCCAAGTCTCCAACCAAGACTCATCTAAGAAAAATTTCCTCTCAAGTCCATATCATGTGAATTCCCCTCGGACTTCCTACTAAAACCAAATAATTATCCCAACAAATAATTCACTAATCCAAGAGAAATCAACATCACCACCATCTCTAAGTATCCATGAGAACCTATAATAAATAAATCCATGCTAAATCCAAATGAAACATAACAATATCATGAAGCATCTAGCTTATGATCAATGTACTCAATACCAAGAAACTAAACCAAGATCAATGCCAAAGTTCCAACCATGGCCTTAAGAACATAAACATGACAACATGATCTAAACCATCTCAACCAAAGAGATAACATGCTCTATATGAACATACTATAATATGCCACAACTCTAAATGCATATGACGAGTATACCAGGACACAATAATAAAACCATCATAACTCCAAGGATAATGTTGGCACTCAAAATTGCAGCCTTGATTTTGAGCACTGTTGAGAAATTAAGCCATATGAAAGCTTTTTGATGCCTATGTACCCGACTACCAGTCTGAATCCTAAAAGGTGTTTAATGTTTCTAACACCCTATATTCAGCCTGTTTAGGTGTTACATGAAGTTAAATCATCATTCTGAGTCATTTGGCAAAGTATTGCTTTCAGAAATTGTCAATCTTGCATTTTCATAAACAACGATAGGAGGTTGTGTTTGCGATTGAATATCTCGCACCCAAAAATGTTTGTGATTGAATACTTTGGGAGTGTCTAGTGTCCATATCAAGAACCTATGTTTCAGATTTTGAGTCATTTCAAGTTCGTTTGACTAGGTTTTGAATCCCTCAAAGTTGGTAGTTTACTATTTTCATACTTTTGCAATTTGCACACATTTCTAGGAAGCCCTGTTTGATGTGCTATAACTTTTGACTAGTTGACCAAAATGCTAAAATTCCTTTTGCGTTGTATTGTAGAGGTTAGAGACTTGTTCTGTTTCAAGTTTTAGCTTATGAAAAATTCGTTTGATCAGTTTTCAAACGCGATTCCAAATGCAATTTGTAACCTTTTACTGGTGTCAGCATTTGCAGATTTGTTAGGACTCCTATTCATGGCATTATAATTTCTAATCCATGATTGCTGAGATCAAATGGATTGTACCACTATGTTTTCCTCTGAAAATACTTTAAGTGTGTTAGTTTTCAAGTCTTGATGAATCTATCTTCACACTTTTCCAGGTCAATTCCATTTGCAAAAAATGTTTTCTGACAGTGTTTCCAATTTGCAAATTCTAAGTAACCCACTTTGCATGCTTTCCAAATAAACCCTATGATTTTTCATGAGCCCATTTCATAGAATCATATTCTCCTCATGATAATCTACCAGTGCCCTAGTTTTCAAAACCTCAAGCACCCATTTGCCTAGTTTCCCAAGCCATTTCCAAACACACTTTCCAATTTTCTAACATGTTTATCTGCAAGTGAATTTAAGTTGGCAACTTTAGAGGTCAATATCTTTTGAACCTGATGTCATCATGCAATGAGATCTGGTAGGCCTATTGAACATGTCAGAAAGAATGGAGATCTTGAGTTTCAGAGCTTGGTCAGTTGTTTGGGTTAGTTTTTAAGGGCAGTCCAAGGACCTCCGAACACAAATTCATAGTTTGAAAAGAAGTGGTAAAATGAGTTTCAAATTGATTGTTCATTAGTCATATTTGACATGAATCTGTATCAGGTCACTAGTGGATCAGTCTGAGGACTCAGTTGTCCAAAAACAAAATTTTGTTTAGCCGGACCCACTTGGGGCCTAACTGATTCCATCAAATTGATAAGGTTAAGGAAGGGTTATCATGGAGGGAATTGGATTCAAGAGTGTTTCCTTGATAAAAAAATGGCCTTATATTTCTAGCAATGAATACAAAATTCAATTCAATCAAATCCCTCCACTTGAGGTCACAATTGGGTATATGGTTCTAGAGTGGATTGAGATACCAAGTATTGAACATCTCAAATGAATGCATGGTGTGACTCTTGCTTGGACTTGTTTTTAATGCCAGTTGGGGTAGCATAGGCGATGGTACATGCATGGTTTCTTAGTATTTATTTTATTCTGTTTGAGGGGCATGGACTGCGAAGATTATTAATCGAATTTGGAGGGATTTCCACATCAAGTACACGCAGCAATAAAGAGGACCCATGCCAAACAATGGGGAGGCATATTTTGACCAAAAGATGTCCACGTCCTTTAAAGGGAGAAGTCAGCGGCTTGCAAAAAAAAATTGACAAAAGGGATCCAAGACGTCCATACAACAAAGAATATAATGCCAATAGTATGATCAAAAGCATAGAGGACAATCAAACTTAAAAATAAGAATTCGATACTAATAAATTGTTAAAATCTGGTGTCGCTAAGTGTGAAATTGGAATCAAACTTTGCAGTCGGACTGCTGCAAGCTTCCACACTCATGCAAGTTTACTTACATAAATGCTACTTATTAGATTTCAATGCTTAGAGATGCCTTTTGAAAACAAAAGGAGAATGCGATAGTTGAAGGGCAGAAAGAAGCTTGCAAGTAGCTATTAAAAGAAGCCGCCCTCTCTGAAAATAGAGCATTCCACAAGAAAAGCAGGGAACTGATGCAAAAGAAGAGGCAACGGTAACAAACAAAGGTCTGCACATAAAAAAGAACCTTCACGCCAATCAGAGAAGAAGAATAGGGATGAGGGAAAGTTGACCAAAAGTAGAAGAGGCTCACGTTAAAGATGAAGATGCAGGCACATCTGGAACCATCCACGCTAGTAAAATGAAGAAGCCATTTGGTGCAGGGGTAGTGTCATTTAGAAGGAAACCCACATGAGAATGGGGGAAGATGTTAGAAAATGAGACGTGGCTCACACCAAAAAATTAGAGTGTGCATTTTGAAAAAGAGATCCCGTGCGTGAAGAGAATCAAAGTAACTAAGCCCGTGTATACAATGCAAATCTTGTTATCTACGTAATGCTGGGGATCAAAGAAACCACAGGCAGAGTTAAAAGGAACAACTACCATTCACAAAAACCCCACACAAAAAATAAAAACCAGTCAAAATGCTTTATCACACATTGGGTGGGTGAGGAAATATTTTATTGTTTAAATACAATAGCACTAAGTTAATGAGATGTCTCAAAAGACAACGTTATCCTTGAAGAAAGTGAAGCCCATGACTTGTGGGACTCGACCTAAACAAGGTGAAGACAGTTGGAGGTCATCCAAACATAATTTTATGCAAAAATCCAAGTATGTTGATGTGGCACGAAGGACAAAGATCGCACCAAACGCTAAGATGTGGCGAGATCGTGCAACGCCCGCATTCCCACATTATGGAGTTGCGCAGAAGATAAAAATGAGAGAAAGTGGGCAATTGACACGTGGCAACATGGGCTTTGGGTGTAGTGACATGCAATTTCAGATGAAGGCATCAGATCACAACACGTGTCGCGATCTGACGGTGCTCGTTTCCTCGCAATAAGAAGTTGCAAGGTCAGTAAAAAATGCGGGAAAGCAGGATTGCGCCATGTAGCAAGTGATCCCAGAGTAGATAGTGACATGTCAGATGGTGTAGGTCTAGACCAATCAGGAAGCATCACGTGGCATTGGTCAAATCAATTTGACCCCAAATTCTGAGGGGTGAAGAGAAATTAGAAATAATGAAAATTTTATTTTTTATTCATTTCTTTTCAAACTGACGTGCAACTCTTTTAAAATCAAAAGAGGTCATATTATAAAGTTAGAGACTTTAGTTTATTTTAAATTTTTGAAATTTAAAATAGTCAGAGTTGCAGACCTGGTTTTTTAGCTAGAGGACGTTTCTCAAATGAAGATTCTAGGGGCTTTCGATATCAAAAATGTGCACTCCAATATACCAGTAGAACCAGAACGAGATGAACTTTTTGATTTCATAGTCAGATTTTGCACATAATGCCTTTGTTTCTTGCTACATAAGGTTTTCTCCTAGGTTTCCAACTTGAAACCAATTTTAGGTGAGGAAGTTCAGAATTGGTTTTTGGCAAGGTAATGACTTGAATATGCATAAAAGATGGTAAAAATGTAGTTGGGGTTGAATTGGTTATATTAAAATTAGTAAAAACTCACAATTTCACCAGAATTGCATAAGGTTTCAGATATTTTAGATGCATAAATGGATTTCATCATTTGAGAAAAGATATTTTCCAATCAGTTAGAGTGTAATGATGAAACAAAATCAGATCAGAATAGGAGATGGAAGGAAGAAGTTATTCAATTACAGAGGATTGCATTTCAAATGGACACTTGTCACTTGAAGATCAGATCTGAGATTCTTTCCTTTGCTATATCTTTCTATCTTTCATTCTTTCTAGGGTTCCAATTTTTTGTTACTGAGAGACCATTGTTGGTAGGAAATTTGCAGTCATTCTGTAAGACCATTTCTTTGGATCCAGAACTGTGATTCCACCTCCATTCTTCAGCAATTTCTTCTTGTATGAATAGTAGTAGTGCAGATAATACAGATAGTTATGAAATGTTAGGTTATTTCATGTTTTGATTTCATGCATCTCAATGTATATTTTCAAGGAAATGAATACATATGAGCAGAATTTCACTAGTTTTGTTCTGGTTCTTGTCTCCTATCTCAGCAATCTATAAGTCTTATGTGGTTTTGGAAAAAAGATCTGAGACCCATTTGCATCCCTTTCAGGTTGTATGTTTGATGTATTTTGTTGTTGGACCAAAGGGCCAAGTAAATGCTTGATATGTTTAAACAAGGTTATTGGTTACTTGAGAAGGATATTTTATGAGAATGAGATTTGAATGAACACTGATGTTTGAATCACAAGGTGATTAGATAGATCTGATGTTTGGGTATACAAAATATGTCCTGATGTTACAGATGTATGTTTTGAATTCATGGAATTGCTCGATGGATTAGGCACTGATCAGTTATAGGATCACTTGTTATATTGCTGCATTTTTGAGGATTTGTTGAAAATCAACAGCAATAATCAAACGATTTTCCCCTTTTCATGTTGAAGAGCTATAATAGAATGCCCTCACTCAGCTTATGAGGTTCCTTAGATCTGCATTTAGCTACTGTAGATTGATGTTATTTCATGAGTTATCAGGAGAAATAAGGGTTTTTATCTGCTTCATAATAGATTCAGTGTATACTTTGATAACTGGTACCATATAAAGAATCTATAGGTCTACCCGCCTAGGTTTTGCAGAGCCTGAAGAAGAAGAAGGGTCTAACCTTATAGTTGGCTTGGTGTCTGAATGGGCATGTTGATAATGGGAGTTAGCTGCCCCTAGATGTGTTTTTTTCTCATTAGGATAATTGAAAATTGATAACGTTTTCAAACACCAATAGATAACATGCCAAATGAAAGCATAAACCACACCTTTACCAAGAACCCCATAAGTCCTCAAGATGCAACCATCTCCACACACCATAAAGAAAAACTATCTCCACATACCATGAAGAACCATCTACACACCATGAAGATAACCAAGAACTGCATGAGTCCTAAAGATCTAACCATCTTCACACACTATAAAGATAATAAGTACACCATGCAAATGTCAAAGATGCTTCTACAACAATAGGATCTAAGACAGAACTCCAACATCTGCAAACACTCAATAAATATATCAATGTCAACAAATCCCACTCAACCATGGTACCAAGTCACCTATGGCATTATAAAATCCATCTCCTACGTGAAGATCCTCCAGGTCTACACTCACACAACCAAAGTGTCAATACCAAGTGAAACCAAGATCTTCGAACCAAGAAAATACAAACAAACCAGGAACTAATCCTACACTATAACCCCATCACTATTACAAGATCTCACTAAATCATGTATCCAAGCTATCCATGACATCATGATGAAAAAAATCCATTTGCTAACCATGATAATTAACCAAGGCATGAAACCATCAAATAACTCAAATTGTACATTATGAGCTCCTCAAAAGAAACCAAATAACTATGATCCTCAACCAAGAAGATATACCACCATAATCAAATTAGGAATCCAAACTAATAAACATCAAGGATGTACTTATATATCCAATTATGTCATGCCAAAATCTATGGCACCATGATTACATCCATGAACCAAGCATCCAACTCTCAATATGTCCAACTTGTCAGCATAAAATAGTCAACTATAATTCTCTATCATGACTATGCCTGGTAACAACATTTCATCCCTTCTGCATGAAGAAAAATTAGCAAATCATGTTACTTAAGGCATAGACAACCCAAATCCAAGACACAAATTTGAATATGCACCAATAATGAAAGATCAATGGGCAAAGACAACCCATAACCAAGCTATAAATGCAACCTGTAAGTATAGATTGCTTACAACACTACACCACTTGTAGACCCAACAAGTCATCATACATATCTAAATCAAACATTAATAACCATATCATCATGATACCAATCTAAAATATTAAATGAGTATACAATGACACCAAATCCAAATCTCCAAACATTCAATGTCATAAACTCATAATGTTACCATAGTCAATATATGTCATAAACTATTCTGATTAATTTATCACCAAATAAACTATGCCAAACCTACACCACATCTAAACCAATGTTTAGATCTCTCCAATAGCTTTCTATTGACCACTTGAAGTCCAAAATCTGACTCCATATGCCCAAGTTATGCCCTAATTTGTGCTTAAAATAAATAACTTCTAAAATTTGGGCTCTTAAAACTTAACAAAATTTCAAAATCATAGAAGAAAACCTGCACCAAGATGTAGTGCTCTGAATTAGCTTTCCAATGCCTATAAGAAGTTTGAAATCCAATATCTTGAGAGAAAGTTATGGCCATTTTACTAAGACAGTCTTTTTACCATTTTCATTGCTGTGAATTAGCTTTCCAATGTCTATAAGAAGTTTGAAATCCAATAGCCTAAGAGAAAGTTATGACCATTTTACTAAGATAGTCTTTTTACCATTTTCACTATGATTTTTTTTTTCTTTGATGAAAATTTTGAGGGGATTAAATTTGACGGCCATTATGGGCTAAAACTAAAAAACTCTTTCATTTCATCTAAACATGGCCAAACTAGGACATATTATATACATTGACCCGAATCCAATGGTGAGGTCTATTTTTACCCAGGAGGTCATTTCTACAAGCTCCCCCTAAAAACCCTCATTTAAATGAAACATCCAAAAAACCCTTTTGTCCAACAATTTCGCATGCCCAAAATCTATCAACATCTCATCATAACAACAAACCCAAAATCCTTAGATCTGTAATAAAGAATTCATATGTCTTGCCCTTTCTTTTATCCTCTCATGCATTTCCATGGATTCAATCTAAGGTTACAGTAATAAAACCATTGCTCTGATACCACTTGTAAGGGAACTTGCAACAAAGAATATAATTGTTTCCACATAACCCATGATTGATCTAAAATAAATATTAATTAAAATCCACATGCAAGAGAATAGACAACATATGCACAAAAAATATGACACAAGATATATCTTAGGAAACCCTCATTGAGGGAAAAAACCCAACCTCCAAAAGCATCCATCACCATGTATTATTTAGCAAAAAATACCATTGCAATACAACCATGGAAGCCTTCAAAGCCATAGCCACATCCAAGAAATCCATGTGAACAAGCATGAATCCACACATCCCATGCCATGCTTCTAACCTTCACAAATGCTTGCTTGGCTAACCTGCCAAGCCTTGTCCTACTCAACTCTTTCCCTTTTTACCTTCTTATTTTTACTTCTCACCCACCAACAACTAACCTTGTGGCTGCTTATATAGTAGCAAGTCCCACAAAACCACCAAGTGGTATTACATAAACCATGTACTACCTAACCCATTTACCCTGCATTTAATATTGGAAGTTTAATTTTTTTCTCCAATATTAAATAATTACATGAAATATTATCACAATGTTACAATACAACTCATCAAGTATATCCCATGGGAATCTTTACATGTTGCAAGTCCATCTAGGTGCAACATTACATAATAAAATAATACAATATAACAATATTATGCAATGTGTGCAACATCCATTATATCAACACTTACCCCATACTTGCATGTGTATGGTAGAGTGTATGTTTTTACTATTCTATTTTTGACATGTCTAATGTGTTTAAGGGAGGGAGTCATAGTCACTTGCTTGTGGGATTCACATGATGTACCGATCTCTAGCATTGTCTGTTTATATATATACATGTACATGCTCGCCTTTTATGCAAGATTGTAGATACTGACAATCAACTTCTCTAAATTGTTAGGATTAGTGTTCCATATCACAATAACTCTATAGAATGTGAGGGGAGATAACGTTCAAGTCCAAATTTTAACCTAACCATCATTTGTGTTTAAATAGTGGACAAGTTTATGATTGGCTACCCATCCAAATTTATCAAGGTGACATAAATTTGTGAACTCTTCCCTTGAGTTTAATGATTGTATTTTTGGATTTAGTCATTTTTCTTGATAGTGCATGTCATGTGGTTTGATGTGAATTTTGGTGTTAAAATAGTTAGGGAATTAAATAATATAAATTAAATGATAATAAATTATATTTCTTTTAGAATATTGAAGTATTAAATATAAAGATATTTATTTAATGAGAATTAATTAAATACTTATATTTAAGAGAATAAAAAAATTAATTATAAGATTTGGGGATTTAATTAAATATTAATTCTAAAGTTAAATTTAAATGTGTAGTTAAAATAATAAAATATCATTAGTAATTTACATATTATTAGTACGTTATAAAAAAAATTTAGTAAAAGACCAAAACATTTTAATAATATAAAAAATTGTACATTTTTCTTCATTCAAAATGGCGATTGGTAAAAAATAATGGACAAGAAAACATCTAGCCTTTCTCGAGGACTTTGTTCGCTCATAAAATTACAAAATTTAGTTATATTTATAAAAATTAGGCTTTGAGGGTATCCCGTCAAACTTTACAAATTACTTGTTTGAGGTTTCCCTCATTACATTATATTTTAGGGCATTCCCTTTATATTAAATTTCTTAAGCAATGGGATATTCCCTTAAAAAATTTAGGACAAGTGAAATCTTTTTCAATCTAACCATGTCTGGCATAGAGTGAATAATGTAGTTCCTTCTTGCCATAGGCTTTGAGTGTTTTAAATGCACATACTTCACCCTATACATCTAGAAAGAGTGTTAGATCATTAATTCAAACAAAAACAACGAGTATAATATCTTGTTATGGAATTTCAGATTTTGATATTACTTATTTTAGCAAAAAAAATTATTTTTTTCTCATAATATTTTTCAGGGGCTATAAAGACTTAGCAAAAATGTTAAATGAAGTATAATATAGAATTTATAGAAATTAAGCTTCCAAAATATCAATTCACCCATAATAGGAACTCTATATGCTACTTAATGCTTTGTGTGACTTCGTGTGTTGTTTGGTTTATTATATATCCTACCCTACTTAGATATCATTAAATCTAAGTTCTCCTTATTTCCTTAAATAAGATAATCTATTAGAAAAACTTCAGGTGTGTTTGAGTTAGAATTGAATATCATGGTCCTAACCCTTATTTAATATACTAACATATATAAGGTTAGTATAAATTTATGACTATATTAATTATTTAGGCATTAACATTTTATTTAGTTAAAAAATATTTGTTCCTTCAATTCCTAAGTTTGCAGACTTGTCAGCTTTTGTACTACCTTCTTTGTAAGTATATTTGTAGTTGATGTTGTTGAAATACTTTACAAGACCCATAATTGTTTGTAACTTGGAATTTAAACACCAATGGGAGGTTGATACCATTATGATGGCATTAATTCCAATTTGGGAGTCTCCTTCAATGTTTAAATTTTTTATTCCAAGAGTTTTGCACATAACTAGTCCTTCTGACATTGCTTCTAGTTCAGCGATGTTATTTGTGCCATCCCTATAAATTTTGTGCTTATACCAAATATTACTTTTTTCTAATTATGAATGATACATCTAATACCTTTCAGACCAGGGTTTCTACAAGAGGCTCTATCAATATTTAATTTATACCAATTTAGTTCTGGTGGAGTCCATATGCAATTTTGTCTAGCCAATGAAGATTATTTACCACCTTTACCATAATGAAGGGGGAGAGTAAGATTATACAAATAATTATAAATCTCATTAGCTCATTGTGAAAATATATTATTTGAAGTTCTAGTATGTCTAATTCTATTATTTTTTACTTCTACAATGCTTTCTTCTATCTTATTAATCAGGTTGTTTGTTTCCATCCCTTTATCACAAAATATCCTATAGTTACATTCCTTCCATAATTCTTAGATTAAAATAGATGGGGCTATTTTGGTTAAGGGGTAGAATGTATTATTTTTTAATGGAGAAGGTCATTTTTGAAGATATCAAAAAAATTATTTGGAAGGGGAATGTAGAATTGTAGTTTTTAAAGTAACAATAACCAACTAGTTCAATAAAAGGGGCAGTTCAATGGGATATGATTTATAGTTTCTACAAATGCTTCACACAAAACACATCTAGAGGGACCTCAAAATCCCATCTTATTAAAACATTATGTTGTCAAGATATGTTGTTGAAGAAAAACCCAAGTAAACATACCTTCTTTAGGTAAAGACAACTTATCCCAATAAAACTGGAGAGAAAGTTTAGTTTGGTTGCAGTTCTATTTTTAAAATAAGGAATGATATCCATCTTTAACATTATAATTACCAGTTTCAAAACCTATCTGAACAAGAAAGGCATCCAAGTTTTTGGGGTTAATAGTTCTAGAGGCCAGAAGGATAGATAATTCTTATTTCTTGTCATTTGTCAGTAGTATATTTTCTAAAGATTTCTATTTCCATTCAAGACTTGGATCTCCTTCAAGAAATTCCACATAGTTGCTTAAGGTTTTTCCCCCTAATTTGGTGAGAGTGTTCCTAATATTTGGGGATATAACTTCATAAATTAGAGAATAACCACCCAAAGAATTTTTCTAGACTAAGGATTTGTTTCCTAAGCTTATTTCCCAAGATATTTTTTCTATTATAATACTCTTGCTTTCCAACATAAAGTTTCACACTTTGGAACCTTTTGGTGGATTGTAGGTTTTGAAGATATTTATGGCATCATTGAGATCTAGGTATTTATTGTAAAGAATCTTATATCATTTAATTTTTGAGTTTTGATACATCCTCCATATCAATTTGGCTCCCATAGCCTAATTTTTCCATTTTAATATTTTAATTCCTGAACCATAGTTTTTAATAGGTTTACAAATTTTATACCAACTAATTCAAGTCATTTTTTTGTTGTTGGACACACCTTGCCAAAAAAAAAACAAAACTCTTATTTTCTTTTCAATATCATACTTTTTCTTAACAAATAAAAGTAAACATGTCATTTGATACAAGGGTAGTGTAGAGAGGAGGACCATTTTTACCATTGTTTACCGACAAACATTTAGAGTCATTTTCCTTTCCAATTATCCATCTTTTGGTCAAATTTAATTATAATAGGTTCTCAGGATTTAGAGGTTCTATTATTCTTATCGATTGGGATTCCTAAATATTTACAAGTAAATGATCCTTTTTAATATACTAAAATGTTACAAATTTTAGTTTCTATCAATGGGTTTGCATTTACAAAGAAGATTTATGATTTATTTATATTTTCTTATTACCTCGATATTTTCATATATTGCTAAAGGATTTCTTTGTGATTTAGAGCTTTCTCCTTAGTAGATTCGGTAGGTAAAATGATGTTGTCTGCAAATTATCGATGAGTAATGTTAGGTATACCCTTAGTTACTTTAATCTCATTTATTTTATTCAAAGAATGACAATGCTTTATCACTCTACCATAAGCTTCTATCATGATTACAAAGAGGAAAGGAGATACTGGATCCCTTTTTCTATGTCCTCTTGATACTTCAAAGAAACCTTCAGGTGAACAATTTACAAGAATGGACATCTTTGGTGTGGATATAAAATTAAAAATTAGGTTTATCCATCATTTTTAAAAGCCAAAAGCCTCAAGACATTTTCAAAGGAAGCACTAGTCAACTTTATCATAAGCTTGTTGGAAATGATTGAAAAGCTCATGAATGAAGAGTAATGGAACTGGTAAAGAATGTTTTCAATCATTGTTTTGTCATTGATGTCAAACTTGCTACTTGCAAGAATGACAATTGCTTTAGTGATCCAAATACTATAAATTGGTTGATTGACAAGGAGGAGGCAATCAATAAGATGTAACTAGAGCACTTAGGGAAAGGTTGAAGTTATGATGTTATAATGAAGTATAAGGATCAGCTAAGCCATTGATGAAATAGTGCATTGATGTCAAACACAGAGAATGGGCACACTAAAACACATCAACGATGTAAGGTTTAGCTAAATTATTTGTAAAGCCTAATTAAGTTCATTAGAAAGAGCTGAGCAAGCTAGTTAGTGCCGAATAGATTCTTAGTTGAAGCCAAGCAAAGTTCAACTTAGTGTGTGCCGATTGATCTTCAGGTGTCCAGCAGTCTTCAAGTGTCGAGTGAAGATTAGGTGCCGAGTAGCCGAAAAGATAATAGGTGCTGAGTAAGTTTTCAAGTGTCGAGCAAGATATAAGTACCAAGCAAGATATAAGTGTTGAGTGAATTTCAAGAGCCGAGTTTCACAGAATTTCTTCAGGTGCCGAGCATCAGTAAATCAATAATGCTGAGTTGCTGCATTATTTTGAAAATTGAAGATTTTCTAGATCTGAGCCGACATGGTAGTTATCTAGAATTCTATGAATCAGATAGAAGATAAGAATGATGAGCTGGTGGCACAGAACACTATGTAAAACATTTTTGGCGAATACAATTTGATTCTAGATGAAGTTTCTAGATAAGAGCAAGATATGAGATAGATACATTGTATCCTACCTAATCTATTGAAACCCTAAAGTTGGAGAGGGAAAATCGAGTAGAAAAAGTATCCCAGATTTCTATTTAAGGAGTCATAAGGTCACGAAGCAAAGAGGTGGTTAAGCATGAAAGCATGAACTGCTAAAGAAGGTGCTAAGGCAGAAGAGAGCACAGATACTCTGCTTCGATAGGTAACCATAGATATGATTGCATTGGTATGATGAGTAAGAAGACTCAAGGTGACGAAGCTTGAGATGACAAGCTTACAGAGCTGCAGTGATTAAAGCCAAGCAAAGGATTGAACTGAAGTGTGATCTATAATCTACAAGATATGTTGTAAGTTGTATCAGATCAAAAGCCATTATTGTTACTCTCTAGCAATTCTAACACTTAGAATAAATCCTATGGACTTAGGTTGGTTTAATAGCCATGTTGTAAATCCTTTAACAGGGTGACATTCCAAGTGAATGTTACAATGTCCTTTAACCAGGCCCATTCCTAATAGTATGGTGAAATCCTCTAACAAGGTCACGTTTAACAATGTGTTGTAGCCTTTAACAGGGTAGATCTTTAACAAGGCAGACCATTAGAAGTGGTTGAAATCAATTGCGTAGTTATTTTGTGGGTATCATCCCCACTCCAGTTTTACCTTCTTATTCTGGAGGGTTTCTGGGTTATCAAATTCTTAGTGTTATGGTGTGATGCATGTTTACTTTTCATAGTTGTTTAATGTTCAATTGCATGCATGATAATTTCAGTTATGTGCCATTAAGGATTTGTAGAAAAAGTTGCATTGGACCTTGAATAACTGATTCACCTAGCCCCCCCCCCCCCCCTCTCAGTTATTCTAAAGAATTATAACAAAGCTTTATGTACATCTAGTTTCATGAACATAGTGGGTTTCTTATTTTGCTACATACTAGGTGAATTAGTTCTTGGATGGTAAAAATACCATCAAAGATAGATCTTTTAGGAACAAAAAGATTTTGTTCTTGAGAAATAATATTAGGTAGAATAATATAGGCATGTTGGCCATTTCTTTATACACATTGCATTGTGCAATGGGTCTCAAGTTGCTAAATATTTTTGTGCTTATCTTTTTGGGGATTAGTGTAAAAAAAGGTACTATTTATTTCATTAAGGATGTTGGTTTTCTTGGTGGATTCCCACAGATCCAAACCTAGGAAATGCCAACATTTATAGAATAAACTTGGGAGAAAGCCATTTGACCTAGGGGCCTTATCTAACTTCATCTAAAATATTCTAGTTTTGATTTATTCCTTAGAAAAGGGTTGATTCAACATTGTATTATCCTTGGGGGTGACAATTCTAGGGATGGACTTAGTGAATTTATTTTGAGTTTTTAAATCCAAATATTCTCAGCTATTTAGAGTGTTTTGGAAGAAAACCATGACTTCCTTTGCTATTTATTTTGGATCATTGAGATATATACCTTGATGGTTTTTAATTTTGGTAATTCTATTAATGTTTCTTCTTATTTTGGTACTCTTATGGAAGAATTTTTATTTTATTTTTATCACCTGTAGATAACCAATTTTCTCTAGATTTTGCTTCCAATTTATTTCCTATTTTAGTAGTTTCATCTCTTGTTTTCTTTGAAGTTCCTTTTCTTTGAAGTACCTATCATTGTTCATGCCCTCTTAAAAAAAATCTTCATCAAGGTTCTATATCTTAGTTTCAATTATCTATTTTTCTTCAAAAATATTTTTAAAATGATATTTGTTCCAGTATAAGATTGTGGTTTTGAAATCTTTGAGTTTAGAAATGAAACAACATATTTTAGAGCCTTCCACTGACTTATCTAGCCACCAATTCACTAATAATGACATAAAAATCTTGTCAAGATACCACATATTTTAAAATTTGAAGTAGCTCTTAGGTCTAGATTCTTCAAGGATTTCGAGAGAAATAGGGACGCGGTCTAATCCTGAGATAAGATCTAAGAAGGAAATCATTTAGTAATCAAAATATGACAAGTTTGCATAAAAAAGAAATTTATCTAGTTTCTTAGCTATATTATTTAAGCCAAACCTTTTGTTGCTCCTCTGATTATACCATTATTAATGGGAACATAAATAAGGTTATTGCTTGATATCCATTGATTGAAACTAGACATGGATTGAGAAACATATTAGACCCCACCTTTCTTTTTAGAGAGGTTTCATATAGATTGAAATATCCTCTAATTATATGGAAATAATTATTGTTTTGTAATATTATATTGCTTATCTTATCCCAAAGTTCTTCTTTCCCTATTGTTGCAATAGGGCCATAAATGATTATAAGGTAAAATGTTAATTTTATTTGGATGCTTTTGACCTAACCACCCATATAGTTCTATTTTTTATTATTAACATCTAAATTTATTCTCATAGGTTCCCAAATCATGGCCAAACCAAAAGAAGCAATATTAGTGTGTACTCC
The DNA here is from genome assembly GCA_028749045.1 of Cupressus sempervirens. NCBI lineage: Eukaryota > Viridiplantae > Streptophyta > Pinopsida > Cupressales > Cupressaceae > Cupressus > Cupressus sempervirens. The sequence continues at coordinate 648,910,939 of CM053792.1, read as the reverse complement.
TTCTAGTTGTTTAATACCCAATCTCTTAGATAGCTTATTTATTTCATCTCTATGAAGTTTAGTTTCTTGGATAAAAAGGATGTCCCATCTAAAATTGCTAAGATAACATTTTAGTGAACTCTATTTGTTGGGGGCATTTAAACCCCTAACATTCCAAGTAACAAGCATCATGACTATGTGAGAAGAAGCTTCCCCTTCCTTACAATTTTGACATGGCTTTTTGCATCACCATCCTTCTTCCTCAGTTCTATTGTGGTTTTTCTTCATCTTTTCTTGAGGAATTTTCTACAATTAGGTGTATTTGAACCTTTTATGTTTTGAGCTATTCCCAAATTATTACTATTACTAGTTTCAATCATAGTTTGATCAATTAACTTACATCCTCCTTATTATTTGATTCTAATTCATCAATAATATTTAGAAATATAGGGTTGGAAAGGCTAAATCTTTATTTATTTCAAAGTCATTTAATTCATTAATTCTACCCATCATTTTGTAAATGACCTCCAATTTAGCAGAGATCTAATTTTCAAGTTCTAATATTTTATTATAATTAAACAAGGAAAATCCAAAATTTTATCCTTGTTTTTTTCTTTGATTTCTTCTAATTCTTCTTTTAATGAATGACAAGTTAATAATTCATTACTAACTTTGTTATGCCTAGTAATTATTTCTCCTAACAGTGAACTAAGATCTTTCATTTTAACTTTCATATCCTTTACTAACTCTTCCTGTTTTAGAAGATTTTTTTCAATAGGATCATTTATATTGGTAGGCTTATCTCTTATAGTCAAAATTTCCTTTTTTATTAGAGGGATAGGGATGAAGGAATTTGGTTAGGGAGAAGTTAATATAGGAGAATGCGAGGCAGGGCACTATGTGGGTGAAGGAGGGGTTGGGAATACCATCATTACATCTTTAATATGTTTGGTATCGGGGGTAAGCAATTCTATCTGTTGGTTAGAGTCATCTATTACTAGTTGGATTGTGGGGGCATGGGAGTCATCCATATCAATCAAATGATTATCATTGAATTCAAGGTTATTTGAGTTTTGAGTGTCCTAGGTAATCTTGGGAGAGATTAGACATGCTTGAGAATTTTTTGATGGGGAGGTTGGTATATTTCGAGGAGATGCCTTTCTTGGAGTCTTAAGGTCTTTAAACTGATTCTATCTTTTGTTATTCATAAATTTAATGTTTAATTTAGGTTTAGGGATTATTCTATTAGGTTCTTCTAATATTTCCTTCTCAAAAATAAATTATTTGTTTTAGGATATTTAAAAAAAAAATCATTTTAACACCTTTGTAAAACCTAGGGTAGATATATTAGAATTAATTATTGGAAATAATCTTCATAGGTTTGATCTTATGGGGAAAAAGTAATTCAATGAAAAAATTTAAATTGTTGAAGCGGAAAAAACCCACTAAACCTTTATATTTGCCAATTAAATCCCCTACTTGAAAAATAATCTCTCTCTAAAGTAATTCCATAGGGCATTTAGGTATTTTAACCCATTGACATATGTTTAGTTACTCCCATAAATACTCTTGTTGCTAATTATTGTCAAAAAGATAAATGAAGGAGAATAGAAAGAGCTAGTCTGTGAACACTTTCACCGAGTGTTGCAATGAAGGAGGGGATGTATGATTTTACACTTATACCTAAGCTTAGGACTTGCCAAGTAAATTCTATATTTTTCAAGAAGAGACATTACCAAGCAAGTTAGATATAACCAAAAAAAGTTATCAGCAACTAACAATATTGCCACTGAGAAAGAACATTATACTTATTGAGAGGAAAAAAGGTCACTTAAATGTTTGATTTGACACTAAAACTATGTGTAATGGTATTATTGAGTGTGAATTAAGATTTCCATAGATCAATGAAAACCTTTATTGGTAAGGGAGCATTGAAATTTTCATGATTTCAAGGTAGAAAAGGCTAATGAAAATGAAGAAAGGAAAAGTATGGAACATGGGTTACTCTAGATCATTGCTTTCAATCAATAATATATTCTCAAGACTGCCTAAATGCTAATTAGGTCAAAAAGTGAAGAGGAAAAATGAAACTATAAAAGGACCTATAAGGAAACATTTCAAAGTTGTTGTTGAAGCAAGATAGAGGGGTATTGCTACTACTATTGAGAAGAGTTCTTATGTTAGAAGAATGAAATTTTTGTTGAATACAATTGATTAATTGTGTGTTGTCTTTGATGTTACACAAATGTCATATAAGTTTTCAGTTAGTGCTTACTAAGCTTACTTGGTCAGTAAGACAGTTTTCCTTGTCTACTGAGCATCCCTAAAGTTTACTTTGCAAAGATAGTGTCTACCAAGCTCACTTGGGTGTTGAAGGAATTTAGGTAGGAAACAATGTTAACCGAGTTCACATGGTTAACAAAGGAAAGTTGGTCAGAGTTAGTGCTGACCAAGTTCACTCGGTTACCAAAGGATTGTTGCAAGTTTGTAGTGTTAACCAAGCTTTTGTTGGTTAACACAAGAAATTGTCTCAAAACTAGTGTTTACCGAGTAGGGTCAACCAATGAAGGATTTTGTTGTTTTGGCATAAGAAGCTTAATTATTTTAAGTATTTTTTATAGCCGACCATGGTGATGATTATTGGTTATTGCAATTTGAATTTAGGCCAACTTGACGATCTGGATGGTATAAATGAAAGGTCAAGTTGAGATTTTCAAGTGTGTGTACAAGTGTGTTGATTGAATTAAGAAGGAAAGAGTGAGAGAAAACTTGAAGGATAAGTAGGTATCCTTGTGGAGAAGAAAAGTGTTATTTGATCAAGAAGGATCAAATATGAAGCAAAATAGAGATCTGTAATCAGCAATTTAGTTGCATCACAATCAGGTCATTTCATTGTTACTTTCTGATCATTGTAGCAGTGATCTAAAATCTCTTAATAGAGTTGGTTTAACATCCAGTAGTAAATCCTCTAACAAGGTGATAGTTCCATTGAATTGTTTTAAGACCTCTTGCAAGGTCACTCCTAACAAGGTGATTAAATCCTCTAACAAGGTCACACCTAACAATGTGTTTTGTAACCTTTAACTGGGTTAGCTCCTAACAGGGCTCACTTTAGAAGAGTGAAAAATAATAACTATTTTTCCCATATTGGGTTTCCATGCTAAATCATGGTGTCTCATATGCTCATGTTATTTCTCTTATGTTTTCAAGATTAATCACTGTTAATAGCTTAATATCCATTAAAATTAATTCACACTCTGCATTTACCAAGTTACAACATTCTCAGTGTGTTTACCGAGTAATAGCAATAATTAGTTTTCTCAATCTAAATTTTATTATTGACATCTAAGGGATCTGAGATTTATTTTAGTGGTAACTAATTCACCCCCCCTCTCAGTTACTCCTTCTATATTTCCAACAATTTCAAGTATATCAAAGATTATATATTCAAGCATAGTTAAGAAGTATTGAAGATTAGTCACATCAAGGTGATAAACATTTGTGTAGAAGAGAGATCTGATACATAGCAGTCTTATGTAAAATATCTTATTCGATTACACACTTAGTTGAGTGTTGAAAAATCCTTGAAGAGGGTAGATTTTGGAAGATCTAATTATATACTCTTAACAGAGTAAGTCACCAAAAGTAACAAAGACATTATAGCCCTAAAAAGGCACCCTCTTACTATAATAGTGATGGAGTTGTGGGTACCATCTCCACTACAATTTTCTCTTTAACCAAGGGTTTATGTGTGACCAAATACTTGTGTTATGTGTTATGAGTTTAAGTTTATGGTTGAATGGTTAATCCAAGTTAGATTAGTCAAAGTTATTTTCTTTTACAAGTATTATGGTTATTGTAATGTGATTACCAAATTATGAAAAAGGATAAGGGCACCACTAGATTAGAGGATACTCATCACTTCCACGTATTAGCATCCTACCTTTCCTATCATTTCAATAATTCATATCAAATCACAATTCTCTTGTTAAGGGTTTTACCACCTAAGAGAAAAGATTCAAGATATGGAAAGGTACAATATTGACAAAACTATTGACAATCACAAGCTAGAGCTAAGGATGACCATGCATCAAATCAATGAGATAAAAGATAAACTAAATAAGTTATTAAATAGAAAGATGGATATTTCCCAAAAAATGAATGAAATTATATATCAAGAAGAGGTGATTGAAGAACTATATGATGGAAACATGTCTAATGATTTTGATGCTTCCATAGATATGTTGGAGAAAAAACACAGTCTTACTGAGTAGATGAAATCACTGAAAAGAGAACAAGAGTTGCAATCTACTAGGATGTGTGAAGTTCTAGAATAAAATAGGAAAGATGAAGATCTGGGAAAATAATGATTGAAGAATAGAGGAGACAGATCACCACAAGAATCCATGCCAAGGATGAATAAATCACAAGGTTAAATCATAACCATTATGATATGGTAAATCAACTACTTAGTACAAATTATGAGATTGAAAGGAAGATGGAAGAGATTGTGGAACTGAGAATAGAGAATGACATTTTAAAAAGTGAACTGACATCATAAAAATAATAATAATGAAAGATTGAAGAGATTGGAGGAAAGCATCAAAATATTGGACGAGCAACTTAGAGGACATAGGTGACAAAGAGAAACATCTAGACTAGGCTATACCAAGCATTCTAGTACCAAAAAAGGAGAATCATCTAAGCAAGTTGAACAAAGGAATGTCTATACAAATCCCAAACCAAAGAAACCTACAAGTTATCAATATGGAAAGCTTGGACACACAACAAATATTTGTAGGAGAAAAAATAGTAAGTCCATTGTTACTCCCAAATTTGATGGTTATTGTTTTAATTGCAATAAGTATGGTCACAAAGGATATGAATGTAGATCCATGTTTAATTATTACCCTCAAAAGTATGAATTTAATGGGAACTGCTATGATTATAATAAGTTTGGATATAAGTCTCAAGACTGCATATTGCAAAAGAACTTTAACTAGTCGCCAAGAAAGATAGGTAATACAATCAATTGGGACTATAATACAAGGTATTTTTGTACTGCATGTGGAAAATACGGTCACATTATTGCTAATTATGTGAGATTACATTTTTGAGGAATACTTGGAAATAAGAGAAATCTTAGAATAACATGTTATCATTGTCCTAAGGTTAGTCACTTGAGCAAGAACTGCAAGTACCGAGTATCAACACCTAAAGAGGAAGATCCAAAAGGTAAAGGGAAAGTCAATGTGGATAATGTTCATGAAAAGAAAAACAAGAAGTGGAAAAGGAATATTGAAGAGAATGAAATATCAAATGCAACTGATGGTGGCACCTCATCCAATGGATTAGGTGAAGCCTCTACTTCCAATTAAACCTTATAAGAAGGTGTGGAACTACATTACTAGTGATATATCTTACATTAGTTCCTAATAGACAATGGAATGAAGTCCATATGTTTTGATTAAGTAAAAACAGGTTTTAAAGGATTCGAAACCTATACAACAGTAGAGTTCTAGAAACAAGCTAGAGAAAAGAACTACAAAGAAAAGAAACCAAGACCAAACATGAAATAGATTTCAGACAACAAAAAAGAGGTCATAGAGGATAGTGCTGGAAAAAATAGCAAAAGTCTAGCAAAGGAATAGCAACTGACCAGTTAAGGTGTGTTAATCAGATTCACAACCTAGTCCACTAGAGAATGCATGGTTATAGCAGTAGCTTTGACCTCATCTTTCCTACTGGTTTCCTCAATCTTCTTTGAATGGGCCTGGGTACGCATACTTGGTCCTTGAGAATCAGCCCCCAAGGGAGAATCCTGGTCTTTACCTGCCACATTCTTCTTCAAGAAGGTAGAATTTTTTTCCACCATCTGCTTAAGCTATTTGTCCATGTTTCCTAGTCTAGATTCAAGTTTTGACACCTTCCCCTAGACACTACTAATATCCTTGTCCATAACCCTCTGTTTAGCTTCCAACATAGGAATCTTATGCATCAAATTTTTAAGTTCTTCAGCATTTCCTATGACCTCCAAGAGCTTGTCAATATGCTATCCTAGAGTTCTTTCCCCTCTTGCCATTTTGGAAAATTATTCCATTTCCTTGTTAAGCAGAAACATTTTATGCTTTAAGATGCCTATTTCCTTTCGAATAGAACCCAGGTTGCCAAACATACCTTTAGAAAACCCTAACCCACTATCACCCCCTTCAGATTTGGATCCCTGCTCATCAATATCAGCATCAAAATCATTTTTAACTTTCTTAGCATTTTTACTGACTTGATACTCTATAGACTTCCTTTTCCTCTCAAAGCGATGAGCCAAAGGTGCATCATCAAAATGCATAGACTCTCTCTCATCTAGACAACCCTTACCTTTAATTTTACTAGCTCCCCTATTTTTGATGTGCTCGTGAACAATTTCTTCAACAAAATCACTTTCCCTCTCCTGGTCAGAATCCTCCTTCTCAGTATTCTTCTTCTTTTTCTTATTGCTGCCGCCAAAACCAATTTTAGGGCTAGGCAAACCTCCTTCAGCCTCATCTTGTGTATCAGAGTCATAGCCTTTTTCTTGAATACTCCCTTCCGTATCTTGATCTTCCACTTTAAAATTCCTAGGTTTTTGGATTTTTTTGGATTTGAGCACATTCATGATCAAAACCATGAGCCCTTCATGGCATACATGTTCCTCAGTTGGGTCATGTTGAATGGCTTGAGTAGAAATTGCAAGAGATTGCAACAAGTAGGAAGGAAAATTTACCCTAATATTATGTCAAAAATGATTTGCAAGCACAAAGTGATAACCATAAAATTTGGTATATCGACCATCCAAAGTTACATATTGCATAATGAAAAAGAAAATAAACTGCCATGGATGAGACACAGAAGCCGAGTTAAAGTAAGAAGTACCTATCTTAACCAGACAGTTTCTTTCCTGTTCGGTCTCAACAAAATCATCAATTGCCTTGTCCAATATTTTCCTTTCCCTGTAGAAATTCATCCCATCCAAATCCAACCTAGTAGCCTCTGCAATGGTCTCAACTGTTACCTCCATCCTCTAATTCCTGACCAAAATCTAGCCATCCTTCCAAGATTTTAAAAATTGGTGCATGATAATAGGATTATTTCTTTTAAGTCTCTCCATGTAGCTGGTAAAATTGCCATGCTTGAGGATATCCCAAACCTCTGGTTTATTCGTCCATTCCACACAACTAGGCGGTTCGACCCATTTTCACTTTCCCCCCATAATCTCTGCAACAAACACCCTTAATTGCTCTTACTAAGAAACCCCAAACTCTTTGCAAAATGAGGCTCTGGTTTCCTCACACTAAAGAGTCCCAATCACCTTGCAATCACCATAGTCTGAACACTGATAGAAAGAAAAAAACCCATAATACATGCTGCCTGCATTTCCAAAAATAATAGCCCACTTCACTACAAAGAGGTAAAAATCACAATTCCATGATAGTGTCATTATTAAAAGATATTTGTTGGGATTTCCATTTTTCATGCTTGACAAACTCACGACCATCAATAGGTAAAGTGGCATATGAATCCCATATGATTTTTTGATCATTATAACATGCCACTTTGGAAGCACAATCGACTAAGCCATTTGCTTCCTTATAATTATGGGAAATAATGCAATTTTGAAAAGAATCAATAATATCCCTAGCCTTAAATATAATTTTACTAATATTCCATGATGGTGGATATATCCTCTTTAAGCAATTTATAATGTTGAGGGAGTCACCTTAAATCCAAATATTAACTAGATTTAGGTCTTTGGCATACATAAGACCATAAAGAGCAACTGAGGCTTCCACAACATGATTGGTTTGACACCCCAAAGGTATAGCCATACCACCAAAAAAATCACCATTAGAATTCCTAATCACCACTCCACAACCAGCAAGGCCTAGATTCCCTTTCAAGGCCCCATCAAAGTTTAACTTAAACCAATTAGTCAAAGGAAAATCCCATCTAGCACCTTCCCTTGTGTTAGGATCCTTTGCATCTAGTATCATGCTCCTTATATTCCAATTTTTCATCATCCTGACATCCCAATCATTAGAAGGTTGCTGTCCCTTACAACAAAATTTGATATTTTCATGCAGAAGGACCTTCATTTTATGGAAAACCTGAATAGATTTGGATTCCACTCCTCTAAAGATTTCAAAAAAATGACCTTCCTAGCCTGACTAAGGAGGCAACACTTCCTACCAACAAGTTTCAAGTGAATCTTGTCAATCAGAGAGTTCCAAAAATTATTAGGGGGAGATAAACCCAAAGGTAGCCCTAAATAAGTACCAGGAAAAGATCCACTTTCACACCCAATAATCCTTTTAATCTTAAATTGTCTAGCCTCACTAACATTAATAAAATAAATCACACTTTTATTCCAGTTAATGATTTGGCTAGAAGCATCCCCATAGTTAGTCAAAGCCTTCTTAATATTCCTAGCATTTCTCACTGAGGCCTCCCGATGACAATAGAATCATCCACAAATTAGTGATGCGAGCACACTAGAGCAGAGGAGGAAGGGCTAAGACCAACAAAGTCTCCTTTAAACCCCATATTATTAATAAATCTTCCCAAGCATTCAGCCAAGATAATAAAAAGAATAGGAGATATTGGGTCTCCCTATCTAAGGCCCCTGGAAGCCTTAAAAAAGGAGGAAGGGGAACCATTAACTAGAACAAAAAAAGAAGCCAAAGAGATAAGCATAAAGATAATATCCCTGAATCTCTTATTAAAGCCAAACGCTTCCAAAAACCTAAGGAGGAAGTTCCAGTCAACTCTATCATATGCTTTAGAGAGATCAAGCTTAAGAAGAAACCCTTCTTTCTTAGATGCCACAAGAGAATGGATGTTTTCATGAACCGTGATTATGGAATCCAAGATTTGCCTGCTAGGAATAAAGCCATTTTGCTGACCAAAAATAATAGCTGGAAGAATAGAAAGAATTCTGAGAGTCAGAACTTTGGAAATAATCTTATAAAAAGAATTGCATAAATTGATAGGCCTAAATTGATCGAAACTATCAACACCCAACTTCTTAGGAATAAGGGCAATGAAGGTCCCATTTAATTCTCTAGGGATGTTTCTTGAACCAAAAAATTCCTTAACACCATTACAAACATCAAGACCAATGATATGCCAATATTTATGAAAGAACAAGAGGGGAAAACCATTAGGACCAGGGGCCTTATCACCCTCAAAAGAAAAAAGAACCTTAGAAATCTCATCCAAAGAGGGAATGGAAGTCAAGACTGAGTTATGAGCTTTAGAAATATAGGAAGGAATATTGTCCAAGAACATTTGCTACTTTTCCATATTCAAGTTTGGGTCACACTGCAGCAAGCTACCAAAGAACACCCTGGCCTCCTTTTTAATGACATCTTCATTATCAGTCATACCATCAGCCATCATGAGTTTGGATATTCTATTAGCCATCCTATGCTTCAAGGTAGTCATATGAAAGAACTTGGTGTTTCTATCACCTTCTTTAAATTTTTTTTTTTGGGAATGCTGTCTCCAAAAGGTTTCCTCCTTAGAAATGAAATCATGAAGTTCAACTAGTTTATTGCTCTCTTCTTTCCTAGAGACCATCTCATAACCATCAGCTTGAATCTTATTTTGAATGTCTTTAAGCTCTTCCAATATCTTGGTTTTGTTCTAAAAAAATGACCAAAAGTAGTTTTATTCCAAATTTTAATGCGTTTCTTGACATTTTTCAGTTTGGCCGCCACTCTAAACATAGCTGTACCCTCGACATCAATATTCAACCACACTTGAATGAGGATCTCCAAATTAGGATGAAGGGTCCACATTTTTTCAAATCTGAAAGGGTAATTCTTTTTAAAACTAAAAGGGTCAACAAAAAAGAAAATTGGAAAGTGATCAGAGCCCACTCGAACCTAAGCATTAAGAGAGCATTTAAACTTCAAAATCTATTCATTACTAATAAGGGCCCGATCTAGTCTAACCTGAATAAGATCCTTACTAGCTCTTCTATTCATCCATGTATACTCAACCCCAAGTAAATCAAGATCATGAAGCATATGGGAGTCAATAAAGTACATAAGATCTAATCTATTGTCCAAAATGGACTGATTACCTCCCCTTTTTTTAGATTCCTTTAAGGGGGTATTAAAATCCCCTATGACCAACCATCCTTAGCAAAAAGCTTTCTTTGATTATAAATTTCTTCCCACAAAGCTTTCCTCCCCTATTTAGTATTAGGGGCATAAACATTAGTGAGAATCCAACTAAAATTATCCTTAGAATTAACAAAAATGCACATTTATCATATTTCTATTTTGAAAAATGAGTTCCCCTTGAATCCATTTGTTAATCTAGAACACTGCCAAACCACTTGAAGCACCATCAAAGTCACTTCCAAAAATCTTTCCTCCCTTAAAGATAGAGAGACATTCCACCTTATCTTTGGGCATCTTAGTTTCTTGGATAACAAAAATATCAGGTCTATTATCCCTAATCATATTTTTTAAAATATTATGTTTGTGAGGATTATTTAACCCTCAAATATTCCACAATATGATCTTCATAGTTTAACAAAATGTTTTGAATCAAGGATAGTTCTTTGACAACCATCAACAATACTCTTAATAGATCAGCTATTCTTTTATGCTGATTAGAAGGTCTACCAGTAGAAGATGGCAAAGACCCAACATCACCATTCTTGATAGTAGCACTACCATTCTTAGAAATCTCACCCTTAGAAGGCTTGGGATCAACTTTGGCTCCCTTCTTTTTGATATTCACTGGGGTAAAATTCTCTCCATCTTTAATCCTTTTGCCTCTAGATTTCTTCCCTCCTATTGTCCCACAGGTCCCAGAACTATCCTTCTTCATAGCTACTTCCTCAACATGGAAAATAGTGAGAATGTCCTCAACCACTCGACTAAAAAAGGAATTATCCTTCAAAATAGGGGCCTAGGGTAAAGTCTCCTTGTGGGAACCATAAGAAACCTTAATCCTATCCTCTGTAAAAGGAGTCTCCAAATCTGGAACCTCCAGAAGATCCAAGGAAGGGCTAGCCAAATCAGCCATCATTGACAAAGGTAAGGTAGCACTAATATCCTTTGAGGGACATGAAAAAACAATATCCATCCCATCTTGATTTCTCAAGTAAGAAATCTCCCCATTCTCCTTTGAAATATCATGCAATACTGGGGTATCTCGATGGGAAACAACATCCACACCAGCCGCATCTACTACAACCTCTAGATTGCTTGATCCTAGTTCTTAGTAGGAGAAGTCACCTCAACAATCGCCACAACAACCTCTAAGGATTGAACATTCTTTCCCCCTACTAAAACACTTCTTCTATCCAAATGAGCAGGGTCCTTTGAAGGAACATGCCACACAACTTCCTTATGACCTTCCTTGGGGATTTCCAAATGAGCTTGGTTCATAGTAGGAGAAAGCACCTCAACTGTCACCACAACAAACTCTTTAGACAGATCTTTCTTTTCCCCCATTGAAGAACAACTACTATCCAAATGGGCAATGTCCTTAGGAGGAACATGCCCCTTGACTCCCACTACTGTCTCTTTAGGTTGGGATTTTTTGACCTAGATTTACTTGCTCTTCTTAGCATTCTTATTAGCTTTACCGTTCAATAAAGGACATTTCTTAGCCCAGTGACCTGCTTTCTTGTAATGGAAGCAAGCAAAAGGGATAGATTCATATTTAATCCTTTGGTCCCAAACCCAAAGTTTAGATTTAAGAGCAATAGATTCTGGGAGGTCTATCCCATGAGATACTCCAACATAAAACTTGGCAAAGTTCAATCTCCTCCTAGAAATTGTTATCATATCTAAAGAGAGAAGTTCCCCGAAGGTGTTGGCTATGCCTATGAAAAAATCTTCCATCCAGAACTCAAGAGGGAGACCATGAAGTTTCACCCATATAGAAGCTTGAATAGCTGAATCATCCAAGGAGTAAAGATTGGGGGACCATTTCTATAGAAGCATGGTATGCTTCCCCATAACCCAAGGACTACTACACAAAATATCTCTCCTATCCTCAGCATAAGAGAAACAAAAAGAAAGACAACCTTTAGCCATAGCAGAAATATCCACTTGACCCTTCAAACACCATTTTCTCTACACAAAAGCCCACACATATTCAATATTAGGCCGTGCACCAATGAAACTCCCAACCAAGGTAGACTCCATACAAGAGATGTTTCTATCAATAATCTGATCAAGAATCTTAATAGAAACTTACCTTTCTCCTTCGCTGAAATGTCTTTAACTGGTGAAAAAGAAGATTTTCATGTGGGTTGAGTCCCAAAAAAGCTAGACCATTTTTTATTTAGTTTTCCCCCACCCCCCCACATCTTCTAGGAACATGTCATCATCTACATCCCTAGATTCACCATCATCCCCAGATTTGATAGGGAGATTCTCAAATTGTTCTCTAGGTACAAAGGGATTCAAAATCCTATGTTCATAATGAATGATGACCAAGGAAAAATCATGGAGTCTTAAAGTTAAAAAAATTGAAAAATCACACCGAGTTGGTTGGTAACTGAAGGCATAATTTTTTTGAGTAAGTGAAGTTGATGGTAGAATTGATGTGTTAATCAAGCTTGAAATGACACTACAAAGATAACTGAGTCGGTAATGGAAATGAGTATGAAAGAGTTATCTATGGTAATTGAGTATGAGGTACATAGCATTTAATATCCCTGAATAAGCACTCAAAGCTACTTTTTCATATTAAATAGAGACATTTTTGTTCAGTTGGTTACCTTGCATTCTCAAGAGAGAAATTAAATTTGAGCAACCTATGTGCACAATTGATTCAAAAGCTTGTGAGTGCAGTTGTGTTTAAAGAATATATGTTTGAAGGTGAATTTTGAGGAAACCAAGTAAAGTGCAAAAATTTATCCACTAAAACCCTAACCTGCAATAATGACATCAAGTTCAACATCAACAAAGAGAAAGACCAAGGTGAACACTATAAAATTGGTTTGAAATTAAGTTTCCAAATATTTGAAATACAAGCTATATCCTAAAGTGGCTACACAAACAAACAAGGTGGGTGCAATATCATCTATTTCACCTAGGGTTTTACTAATGAATTATATATCTTTGTTTTATCATTAAAAAATTGCTAAAGTGGGGGACCATGAATTATGGGAGGTTTATGAAAAATTATGTGTTGATAGGAAATTGAAAGAAGAAAACACGCATCTAGAAATAAAAGGCATTACTCATGCCCTTCATTTCTCGAAAGCATTTAAGGAAAACTAGATTCATATGGTGTTGAGCAGAGTCCACAACATGAAAATATGGATAGATAAACCTATTAAAATTAAAAATGACATAATTCACATGGTCATAGGTTACTTTACTATTGAGACTGTCAAATATATTTGAATAGATTCAAAGAGTGGGATTGAAACTAACACTAAAGCTCAGCGGGATGGATACGGTTTGAATATTACCTTGATAGAAGATTTGGAAACAAAATTTGGAGTTTATGTCATTGGATACAAAATATTTCAATCAATAAGGCCCAATAGTGTGTCATGTGTATTAGTTGATCTAGATTACAAAATTGTGAAGAAAGGTCATAAATATGACTTAGCCAAGCTAAAGCTAAGGCAACTTTCCAAGAATATGAGGACAATCTGGGTAACACAATCAAACACATGTAAATTTGGCTCATTACTAGTATGCATTTTCTTTTACATGAAAAAATATTTCCCCTCAATCAGTCATGTGAATTGGAGAACAAAATCCCTTATTATTTATTAGATCAATGATTTCATTCAAAGTTTAGGCAATAATCTTGAAAGTGTTATGACTAGATACTTTGATAATTTGAAGGAAAGAATGAATGAAAGGTACAAGATTCCATCCTAGTTAGTTGAGAAGTATTATGGTGATATTTTTTTTTAAGTTGATACTAACACCACACTTGTGAAAGTGGTGAATCCAAGTGTTGCATGGCTTGAACCCCTAGAATATGAAATAAATATTGATCAGACTACCAAGGCTATAGAAGCATTATTGAATGAACTGGTTGACAAGAATGCCAAACCATTTGGCATATATGAAAAAGCCAAAGAAAGGATCAAAATGGATATTATCATACTTAAAGTGCATAAGAAAACCAAAAAGATAATTGATGCATTGGAGAGTGCACTTGTTGTAGGACAGAATCAACCTTCGATAATAACTAAAGGAAAAGGTGAAGATATTGCTAAAGAAGAAGGTAAAGGGAAACAAATTGTAGTTGCATACCCTAAGAAGATGAAAGGAAAGAAGAAGCCATTGGCTACCCCCATAAGTCTTAAGAACACTAGGTCAAGGACTTGAGAAACTCTAGAGATTGCACCACCTATTAAGAGAGGGACTACAAGAATCACCAAACCTACACAACCTCAATTCAAAACCTATGAGAAGAGGAAATATGTACTTACATCTTCTAGCAAGCCTACTAGAAAACAAACTAAAAGATGAAGAAGGTTAATTCTCAAAGATGATGATGGGGTTGAGGACAATGAAAGGATTGAATCTGATGAAGGAAGTCATTTTAGAGTTGTTGTACATAAAATACCTAAGACTATTGATGAAAGTAAGGGTCTTTCCACTTTTAGATATCAAGTATGGCACTATGAATGATGATGACAAGAAAATGATAGAAGGTTCCCTAATAACCATGATGAATAAAATCAAATACACACACCTAGAGATTGGAGCTTCAATTTCGGATGAGATTTATCAAACAATTGATAATAGATGGAAATATGTATTGAAGAAAGAAAAGGAAATGAGAGGTAGCTCACTTCCTACAATTATGCTTAGTGTTGGAAAAGAATAAATAAATGAAGCATTGGAAAAATAAAAAAAAATAGATTTCTACAAAAGAGAAGAGCTCTCTATGTTTTGTTAGAACACTTGGAATATGTTGATGAAGACTCTTAAATGATTTGGAAACAAATATACAACATCAAAGATCCAGAAGAAGTAATTCAAGTTAACAATACCAAACTTGAGAAAAATATTGAACTAGATAACCAAGAGGATGAATATTGTGGTATTTCCTTGCAATGAGTTATTGATTATCTACATCAAATGTTGGAAGACATCATTGAAAGAAATGAAAATGTTTCTATTGATGATCTAACTATAATGAGCCCAAATTTATGTATAAACCACACAATATGTCAAATAGTACTAATATATATTTTCTAACCAACACTGCCATAGGTAGTGTCCATATAAGGAACATGCACATATATAATAAAATGAAGGGCATGCTAAGGGGATATATTATACATTGGGCATAAAACCACATAATCTTTAGAATTTTACCTGAGTGGCACACCAATCATGGACAAGGAGAGAACTATGAAGGACACATGAACATCAAGGAAGGGGTCCCATCAAATATGTTACAATAGTGTACAAATCATAAAGTCTCAAGGAAAGAATGCAAGAATAAGTGTAGAGGGACCTTTCCAATAATGGTGATTGGCCAACATGGACATTGACCTACATAGATATTCTACTTAAATCACAAGCCAATAGAGAGGTAGTGAGGGACATCCAAGTAAGAAAGCACACATTTGGTGACATGTTTTAGTATGTATAAATAGGAGTACAGATTAATAGGATTATGAGTTTTTATAGGTATAATATTAATTATAAATGTTTTTAGTTGATAATTCATTAGTTCATGTGAATATATTATAGACATTAATAATTATAAATAGAAAATTATTTGAATATAGTTGTGTTGGAATATTAAGAATTATAAAAATAATGGTTGAATTTAATATAAGAATTGTAGTGGGTTTAATCGATAAACCTAGTAGACCTTAATGATACTCCCTTCAATGAGATGTGTTGGTGAACGGATTTGTCTTTTAATAAAAAGAAAAGAAAGAAACTTCTATGCACAAAATCACAAGACATGCAAATTTCCAATAGTTGAGGGATCTCAATTTCTTCAATTCCTCTTTGAATTTTGGTAAGGTTCAACTTCCTTATTATATCTTCAATGAAAAATACCTTCTAAATTAGAATTACTTTTAACTTGAAAGTATTAAGGCTTTGCGTGTATTCTTAGATAGGGGGATAATTTGATAAACAAGAATTAAACAAACAAAAATGCATACAATAGAGAGAACACACAGTTTCTCTATCAATCTCCCTATGAAAAATGTTCAAACTAATATTCATCTAACATGAAAAGAATTCTCCAGCATAAAAGGAATTTTAATGATTCAAAATTCATTCAATACTAAATCAATAATGAGTAAATCCAAAGCATAACATCTTCGAACATTCAAACATTTCCTTGCCAAAAGAACAATACTATTCAGATATAATACTGGAAACTTTAAACATTTGCATAGTTATACAAACTTTAGATAGAAATGGTCACAGTATGATAACCATAAAAAACTACAACCCCTTTATGCTACTGAGTTTTAGACTTAAATAAAGAATTATTTGAGAATCTCCCTTAAAAACCAAATCTTGGATAGTTAAAAGTAGTTATAAAAACCAACATAAGGGTACGCAGACCTAATTTTAACTTTAAAGATAGAAACTAAATTTTTTTAAAGCATTTTAAAAGATAACACTAATCATCTACTGATTGGTCGAGCAGTTCTTCCTCCTCCTCATCCTCAACATCACCCTATCCATGTGCCAACTTCCATGTCCTGAATGCATTCATGAAATTGATCATGGTATTTGTATTCAGGCTCTTGATGCTCTACAATTAGTTTTTCCAGATGCCTTTATCCAACTTCATCTTATTTACGGTATCTAGGTAATTAGGGAGTCACAAAGTGCGCATGCCTGACATTACCTCACTTTTGGCCACCTTGGAGAAGTCAAATGATGTGAGATCAATTTTATCCTTCATGTGTTCTTCATGTTTTTTGTTCATGGTCTCCACATTAAAAAATCCCTCTTTAAGAGGGCTGGAAAAAGTTGAGCTGATGGATTGAAAGTCCCTGCTTACATGCTCAAGCAATGTTTTGAATTCTTTTTCACATGATTATATCCTAGAGATAGTAGAAGTCTAATTGGATACCCTCCAAGATATATTCTTCCTCAAAACTTGAATTAATCCTATGTCCACATGTTGCAGCAAGTTCTCCTTGAGGAAATTTTCTAGTCTGAAATCTTTCACTTCTACCAATTGGGTCACCACGGCTAAGAATTTCTCAACTTCTCCTTTCCAAATTGTAGACTGATTATGGGATTCATCAAGCATTATTTTGGCCAGAGAAATAATTTCATGCAAATTTTGCATGAGTTTAGCAACTTGGTTTGTTACTAGGCTGATCCAACTAAACACTTTAGACATCTTCATTTTCCCTTTCTTTAAATCCTTTAACAATTGTTAATTTTTAGGAGTACTAGAATCAAAGGCAAGTTGTGATTAATTATAAGGGACTAAAATCTGACCTTTCAGTGAATTTATATATTCAACCATATTATTCTTAGCTTTTAGTTTCTTCTTTTTAATCCCATATTTCTGTGATTATAGCACAATTTTCTTGGTAGATGTTTCTATCCAATGTTCTTTTGTTTCATGGTTCATTACTTGAAAATCTATGAGTGTAATTTCAAAGTTACTTAGGTCCAACTTATTAGTTTCCTCTTCTTTATTTTAGGTGGCTACCTCATCTATACTTCTCCTTGTTGCACTATCAAAGGTTATCCTAGCTATGCTTTTAGTTCTCTTAGGATTAGGGGCCTTGTTGGTATATTTTCTCATAATGTCATCAATAGGGAAAGAAACTAGAACTAGAATCCTCTTCCTATTTACTAAAGCTACAAGCTAGTTAGGAGTGGTAACATCCTATTGTGACTCAATACCCTCTTTGACTTGCATCCTTGAGGGAGATGAACCCACAATTATTTGAACTCTCTGGCTATTATCAATAAGCTCACTGCCTAAGTCTTTATCTAACCTGCCATCTACCTGGATCATCTGATGGAGCTTTATTGGTACTAACATTTTATTTCTCTTACTAGAATGAGCCTTTTACACAAGAGGTGGATTATGGATCTTCTTCTTAGAGATCTTGATGACCTTCTATTACCTACAATTGTAAGATCAACATTAGAAATAGGGTCAATCTATTCACTAATACATGTGTCCTTTTTCATTCTCAACCAAGACTTTGTCTTTTCAATCACATTTTCCATTATTTCAAGGATATTATCCTCTTCTTTGGAATTCCAATCTATAACAACTGTGTTATAATTTGTAGGTTCAATTTCTTAGGTAGCTAGAATATCTATTCTATCTTCTTCTATGTCTGTGATATCTACACCTAGTTTCAATTAAAAAAAATGGAGTTGTGTAACAGTGAACTTGGATAATTCCCTTCTTTTCACCTCCAACTCATCTGAACAATCCTCCCAAAAGTCTTCCACATTAGGGACATGCACAACCCTTGCATGAGTGTCAAATAGGCTATGGATAATTCTCTTGCTATCAAAATTTGGTCTAGTCTATTAGGAGCCAAAATGATAGTTAACCAATTCAAAGCTTATACACATTGCATCGTCCATGCTTCTACACGTAAATTTACCTAACTTAAGTGGGAAAATAATATCACAAGCTTCTTCAGCTAAGAATTTGTTTATTAAAACAACTAATTTCTGAGCTACCTTTGCTAGGATAAAGCAATCAAGGACAAACCTAAGAAGGCATATAGATTCTTCATCAAAACCTCCTACTCTTAGATAAGTAAATCTCAAGAATTGGATATATAGGCTACCAAAGGGTTGAATGAGATTTTGAGACTTAGGGGACAATATATGGTGCAAGGGGATTTTCATATCAAAACACAACTTTCTAGAAAATATGTAATGGACCCCTCTAAAATCTTCCAAAACTTTATCTTTGTGAAAAAAGGGACAATAGTTATATATAGTAATGTTCTCAGTCTAGGGTTCATGAGGAAAATTCAATAAATCCTAAGTGGTAGCTAGCATGTACATCAAATAGGATGACATGAAAAAGTGCTTTTTCAAATTGAGAGCCCCTTTCAACTGATCTATGAGAGAGCTAGCTATTAATTCTGCCCAGTCTAGAAATTGTGAGCCCTTTAACACAATTTGAATATAAAAATACATCTATTCTTAAAAAATAGAGGGATTAGAAGATCCAAAAATTCTATGCAGTAGCACCATTATGTCCTGGACTTGAGTGGTCATTTGGCTTTTCTTCAAGGTTTTGGGTAGCCTAAAACTTCCTTTGTAGAAAGATTCAGTCCAACTCTTTGTTATGGTGTTCCTATAGACATTTTCTTGTTTTGAAAATCTAGCCATGGACAAGGTAGGAGTAAGGTCAGAAAATTGCTACTCTTCTAGGTAGAATAATTTGGATATGGTTTCCCTATTGACACTTAGCAAAATACTTCCATCTTTCTTCAATATATTCCCTCTAGACACATTATACATATGAATGCATTCTTGAATTAGTTATGGGCAAGGCTAAGCTGGTGGGAAAGTGGAGGCCATGAGGAGGTTAGTATCCAACACCTTAGTAGAAAAAGGTTTGACAAGTCTTTCACACAATCTCTCTGCAACACTTCCCAAATCAACCCCTAATAGATTTATGTCAGCTACTATAAGGGACTTACATTGTAAACTACAAGTATTCCCAAATAGATGCATCATAGACTTCATGATTTAGGAGCTTTACTTGTATTTGAAAGCAAAGAAACAACCACAAATATGCTTCGCTCAATAGGTAGGAGAAAAATAACTAGAAAGTAGAAGGTTTACCTAAAGAGTGACAACTATTACAAATCTAGAAGAAGGCTTTCTCTCTCTCTCTCTCTCTCTCTCTCTCTCTCTCTCTCTCTCTCTCTCTCTCTCTCTCTCTCTCTCTCTCTCTCTCTCTCTCTATTTTTCTTACAACTGATTATTTTGGTCTTTTTAAAGGTGAAACCTTCATTATATGCATCTCAAAATGGAAAATGATCATTAATTATGTGGAGGACATAAATAATTTTGGCATGCCATAAAGGTAAGGTGGCGGAACAAATTAGTGACTGAAATTAAACTGAGAAGCAAGTACTTTAATTGATTACTGCCCTTTATATGTGCCAAATCTTTATTTCCACACTCTTTAATCAAGGTTCTAGCACAATAATTTATGATGACCTTACTTCAATCATTCAATTCTTGTGCTTACCTCTAAATCATGACATCACCCACTATCACATCATACATGACAAGGCACCTAGCTATTGCTTATCCTCCATGCATGCGTATACACGACATGTGAATTGGGCCCACCAAGGAACATGATCTTTGAAAAATTAATGAAGCATTGAACTTGTGAATTGGTTCAATTGGTACAGAGGGTTCAAGGTAGCTTAGTGCTATTTGAACTAGGTATAATGAGTACAAAAGGTCCAAGGGGTATAAAGGAATCTACATTTGATACCAAGAAACTTTTGAACTTATTGTAAGATGGTTTTAGGATAAACCACTCATGATCAAACTTTCTAAAGGGAAGACTTGGTCAACAATTAGCTTGAGGGAAAGATGAATCAAAGAAATGAGGTTAGAAAAATTTGAAAATGTTATCATACCTCATTTTACATTGGACTCTTGATAGAACTAACGGTTCAAACTAAAAATGCTTGAAAACAAGAGTGAACCAAAGATAAAGAATAAAAATGGTGACTCTAAAAAACATGAACTAACAAGACGGAAAACTAATCAAGGGTCATTTCAAGGAACACAAGGAGTCTTCACAAGGGATTATGAAGCCCAACTTGAAAAGTAGTTTTAGGAAAGAAGGCCAAATAATCAAAGGTTGTTCCAAAGGAATACAGGGGATCCTCCCAAGAGGATTGGTAGGCTTGATTGAGGGAATCCTTAAGGATATAGAAATAATGGCATCCCTAGATATAAATTATTAGAATTTAATTTAATAGAATATTTTGCTAATGAATTCTATAGGAAAAATTGTCCCTAGGAGTGGGAATATTATAAAAGTATCAGAGCATAATCCTACAATCTTGTGAAAATTAGTAGTCATACAACAAAACATAGAAGAACAATGGAAAATGAACTAGCACAAGAATTGAGAATTTTTATGGAAAAAACTAATGAGATATTTGAAAGTGCCAAAATATCCAATAAAATTCTACTTGAAGTGATACAAAAATTAAGTAATAACAATAATCAGAATGAAAGACCTAATCTATAGAGAGATTGTCATTCCAATCATGAAGAAAATGAGTTGTCATCATAAAGTTCTATTCCAAGAGATACATTTCCTTCATTTACTTGAAGGAGAGATCCTATTGTAGAAGAAGGAACCACTACTAATGGTGTGGAAGAAATTACACAAATGTATGCAAACTTGTATCCAAATACTTGACAACTTATACTATTTAAAGAATAGTATAAAGAAAAAATTATGGAAAATAGAAAGGGAATGCATGAAGATGAATACCTTTAAGAAAAAGTAAATAAAGTAAAACTACCATGTTATGATGGGGTAGGGAAGGAAATTGCTCAATCATGGGTGCAAAAATTAGATACATATCTATCATACAATCTTATGTTAGAAAAAGTTGCTATTAAATTGGTCATACTTCATTTAAGGGGGCCATCTCACAAATGGTGACACTATGGCCAAAATTCTTTGGGGCTCAAAAAATTACTACGTATAGTTAATTTACTAAAAAATTTATGAGCAAATTTGATCTAAAAGATCTTGAATGGTAATATCAAGAACTAACTCATCGCAAACAAGTTGGGTTAGTAGAGGAATTTACCAATCAATTTCAAGACCTAGCTGTAATGGTCCCAAATTTATCCCAAGGGTAACTTATCTAAATATTCATAGAAGGATTTAAAGAGTTCATTAAAGCACAAGTGAAACCCTTTAAACCCTGAATTATAGAAGAATCCATTAGAAAAGGAAAAAAGGTTGAGTCAAAGGTAAAGGAAAGACCTAATGGTTTCCTAACCAGAATATCGCAACAAGGTGCAGAATCAAAAAAAGAGTAATCAAGGAAGACCATGTTTTATATATGTCATGAACCATGGACCAAGGGACATTGATGCCAACAAAGAGAGGAACTACTGAAGAAAACCCTATGTTTTAAAAGGAAGGGTCCTTGGAGTCATGACCATTAGTGTAAGAGAGGAAAACTAAACCAAATAGAAGAGATAGATAGTGATGAGAATCCAAGAAAAAGGAAAGAAATTGATGAACATGAACATAATATGTAATCAACTTGTGGAAATATTGTGAGATTACCCCTTTGTGAAATAACAAGAAACTATTCTAAGGCACAAAATTGAATTCCTAAGTATTTGCTCGAGGACAAGAAAAAATAGGAAGGGTGGATTGTCATAAGCCTAAATTTATGTATAAACCATACCATATGTTTCAAGTATATAGACTTATTTTTTATATTTTCTATAAATGCATCAATATATTTAAATAATATATAGATGATGTATTAACCAATAAATAAAAATCATACAAAAAAATTAGATAAAATAGTAGAAGACAATAAACACACAGACACACAGACACACACACATGATTTGATACTAAATATTATATTGTTAAATATATATTATGAAATACTAATATTATATAAATATTATTAAATAAATCAAACAGTACTAATATATATTTCTAACCGACACCACCAAAGGTAGTGTCCATATAAGGAAAATATATATATAATTGAATCAAAGGTATGATAAGGGGATATACTTCACATTGGGCATATAACCACATACTCTTGAAACTTTGACCTAAGTGAGATACCAATCACAGACAAGGAGAGAACTACAAAGGACACATAGACATCGAAGAAGGGGTCCCATCAAATATGTTATGATAGTGTACAAATCATAGTCTTGCTAATGAAAGACATAGCATAGAGGGACTTTTCCAATAACTATAATTGACCAATGTGGACATTGACCTACGTACTTCTTCTACTTGAACCATGAGCCAATATAGAGGCAGTGAGGGAGATCTAAGTAAGAAAGCATGTATTTGGTGGCATGTTTTATTATGTATAAATAGGAGTATGATTTAATATGATTATGAGTTTTGTTTAGATATAATATTAATTATAAATGTTGTTAGTTAATAAAACATTAGTTCAAGTGAATATATTATAGACATTAATAATTATAAATAGAGAATTATTGGAATATAGTTGTGTTAGAATATTAAGAATTATAAGAAATAATGGTTGAATATAATATGAGAATTGTAGTGGGTTTTAATTGATAAAACTAGTAGACCTTAATGATACTCTCTTCAATGAGATGGTAAACTAATTGAGGGTCATTTTGAGGAACACAATGGGTCTTTATAGGGGATTATGAAGTCTAACTTGAAAGGTAGTTTCAAGAAGGAAGGCCAAATAATTGAAGGTTGTTCCTCAAGAATATAGGGGATTCTCCCAAGAGGATTAGTAGGCCTGATTGAGGGAATCTAGGATATATAAATAATGGCATCCCTGGATATAAATTATTAGAATTTAATTTAATAGACTATGTTGCTAACAAATCATGTAGGAAAATTGTCCCAAGGAGTGGGAACATTACACTAATATGAAAAGATCTAGCTAGAGAATTGAAGAAGGATGAAGATGTTATGGTAGACACCAAGCTAAATACTAAAGGATTAACATCTACGAAGTTAGCTCATGATCGCATGTTAGGCTTTGCACTAGTCATTGTTGAAAGGAAATAATATCCCAAGCCTTAGACAACAATCGAACCACAAAATGAGAAGGATATATCCATTGGTTCATTAAATATTTCAGCTAACACTATTCCAATGGATATTTATGACCAATAAAAAAGACACATATACCAAGAAATAGGCTCAAAATACACAAAGGGAGACAATGTAGGAACCAAGAAAAAGAATGGAAATGTTGATGACGGAAATGCTCAAATTGGAGGAGACTCTACTAAGCATAAATTAGATGATTTTTTTATAGGTGAGGAAGCACCAACCCATGGACCTTTGAGTGAGGGGAATATTGGGTAAGGATAAGAAAAAATTGCAAAGGAGAGAAAGATAAAGGATCTGTAACTTTTGGCATGTACACCTATATTCATATATAATCCTATGTTGTTATATTTGACTACTACAAGACCACAAAAAGAGAAGAGAGAGGAGAAAATAATGAAGAGTCTAAAAGAGATGAAGTTTTTAGTGCCCAAATGAATCAATCAAATAGCATGGCTCTTGTTCCATTTATGCAACCTACAATAGTTTCTATTGTTGATTATAAGGACAAGGAAGATGAAACCAAGGAAGAAGAAAAACTCGAACAAAAAAAAATGGAAATTCAAGTACTTGTGGTACATACATCATCATTGAGTACTAGTGTTATTAATTACAAAGGAATGAAGTTAAAAAAGAAGAAGAAGGAGACAACACCATCTACTAAGTCCAATATAGTAACTTTAGATGAAGTCATAATCATAGTTGACTAGAATGTGAATAACCCAGATGTTGATACTATGGATATACACACTACCATCTGCCAAGGGAAACCCAAGAAAGAATGACTAAGAAATGAGCACAAGTAGATGAAAGTGTTACATGATGTAAAATACATATTATTGGATGTTGTGCCAGATATTTTTTGAATGAGAAGACACCTATCTTAGACTAGCTAGTATAGATTATTAAAAATATCAATGCACCAGAGATTGATACTCAATCTAAGCTTACATAGAGAGCATACAATAAATTTGAGAACAAGATTTTGGAGAAGATTTCTTGTGAAATTACCATGAAAAAAGTGGCATTATCTACACATGTTACTGAACTAAAGACTATTGTACAAAATGTTCAGAAATTGTTTCATAAATTGTGTGATATTCCACTTCTCACTAGTGATGTTAAGAATAAACTGCAAAGAGTAAGTGATGACATGAAAGCCAATTGAGATGAATTAAAAGATAATACAAGAACATAATTAATAGCTATTTACAAATGATATTAATAGGATTTCAACATGAATTATTGCAAGAAGAGAGAAAATGCATAGCTAAGGTTAATGAAATACAAGTGTTGTTGTTACCTCATC
Source organism: Cupressus sempervirens (assembly GCA_028749045.1). Taxonomy (NCBI): domain Eukaryota; kingdom Viridiplantae; phylum Streptophyta; class Pinopsida; order Cupressales; family Cupressaceae; genus Cupressus; species Cupressus sempervirens. The sequence goes on along the minus strand of CM053792.1, from coordinate 648,885,834 downwards.
TTGAGGTCATGCAAAATTATATAAAGATTGCCAAGGACCCCATAGCTACCCTAAGCCTATCTATTGCTGACCACATGATAGATCTCACAATAAAGATAATGATACAGATAAATACAATTGAATTGATTAAGATCAATTGGGATAACACCATGGAAGTTATGTTAAATAATCATCAAGAGTTTCTTGATCACTTTGGATTGGGTCCAAAGTGAGTATGTTCATTTGTGAAGTTATTTTGACATTAGTGTCAAAAAAGGGAAAATTATATATTTTGTCTATATTTTTTTAGGTATTATGTTTATATAAGGAGTAATAATGAGATAATATAATATTACAAAATTTTTAAATTTTTTTTTTTTGAAAACATAGTTCATACTAAGGAAGTATATGTATAGGGGGAGTTGTATAAATTTCAAGATTTTAGTGTATAATGTTTATTCCACAAATGTCAAAGGGAGAGAATGTTACTCCGATAAATTCTCATGTTGCCAATTAGTGTAAAAAAGATAAGTGAAGGAGAAGAGAAAAAGTTAGTTAGTGAAGACTATCACCAAGTGTTGCAATGAAAGAGAATATGTATGAGTTTAGAGTTATACTTGACCTCAGTACTGACCAAGTAAATTCTATATTTGCTGAGAAGAGACATTACCAAGAAAGTTAGATATAACCGAGTAGCATTATCATGGAAAAACAATATTAGTACTAAGAATGAACAATATACTTACCAAGAGGAATAAAGGTCACTTAAATGTTTGATTTGATACTAAAAACTACGTATAATGATCTTACTAAGAGGGAAACAATATTTTCAAAGATCGAGGCAAAGATTAGAAAAGATTTATTGGTAAGGGAGCATAATTGTTTTATGATTTTTAAGGTAGAAACGACTTATAGAACACTCTAGATCATTGATACAACTTGGAGAGTTCCTAAACCATAATTAGGTCAGAAAGAGAAGAGGTAAAAGGAAACTATAAAAGGACCTATAAGGAAACATTTCAAAGTTGTTGAAGTGAGAAAGAGGGGTATATGTGCTAATATTGAGAAGAGTTTTTATGTAAAAAGAGTGAAATGTTGAGTGTAACAAAGATAAAATATTCAAGTAGAGTTAAGAGGTATTAAAGACTAGTTACAAAAAGGTAATGCATAGTTGTGTAGAAGAGAGATCTGATTGGAAAAGCAAGTTGCATTCTACATGTCATTTTACTACTATTTTCTAATCATTGTAGTAGACTAAATCCTTTCACAAGGTATACTTAACAGTCTCATGTAAAATATCTTAACCAATTACACACTTAGTTATGCGTTGTAAAATCCTTGAAGAAGGTAGATCTTGGAACATCTAATTGTATACACTTAATAGAGTAAGTCACCAAAAGTGACAAAAATATTGTAGATCTAACAAGGCACCCTCTTACTATAGTAGTGATGGAGTTGTGGGTACCATCCCCACCATAGTTTTCCCTCTAAGGGTTTATGTGTAACCAAATACTTGTGTTATGTCTTATGAGTTTATGCTTATGGTTGAATGGTTAATGTAAATTATATTAGTCAAAGTTATTTTCATTTATAATTATTATGGTTATTGTTGTGTAATTACCAAGTTGTGAAAAAGGATAAGGGCACCACTAATTTTTTTTACAATAAAAGTTTTAGAGGATACTAATTCACCCCCCCTCTTTGCATCCTACCTTTCCTATTATTCCAATAATGGTTAGAGTTTTAAATTTTGAGATATCAAATTTGGAAACCATTTGAAGAATTTAATATGAAAACCTTTGCAAAAAATTATAAGATCTAATAATATATATATATTTAAAAATAATTTGTTTCTACATTCTAGATAAATGGAATTTCCTTCCAAGTTGGTTATACTTACTTGACTGCCCAATTTTTCTGTAGCCTATTTGAGAAATCAAAATTAGAAACATGGCTTCCTTCCCAAAGGGCATACAAATCACATTCCTTGGAATGATTCTAGAGACTTCTTGATTAGGGATTTCTCATTATTAGGATGTCCATATCTAGATGTGGATTTGGTGTTAGAGTAGATCAGAGGGATGGCTTTAAGATATTATATTCCTTATCAAGGATAACTAATCCAAATGGTTATTATGGTAGAATAATGTGGCTACCACTTTCTTGAGTATCGTTAGAAATTGTAGACGTAAATTATATTAGGATAAGGAGTATTTTCATGATAAGGTTAATGTATGATGTAGAATTTTTTGAGTGAATCATTGTGCTAATAATGTTACGAGGATACGTATTTTGGATGATAAATTTCTATGTTGATGTTTTATGATTTAGTCTATATTGTTAGGGATTGATAGCACAAGATATATTGATTTTACTTTATGTTTGATTAATTGAACTCATGTTGGCATTATTATGCACATATCCTCAATAGTTGACTTATTTGATGGCACGACTATACATATTATCTTTTGATGAATGGTCTCATAATGATAATTCAGTGTCCAACCAATTTCATTTTGGCTAGTTAATTTGATGAGACATTGTGTTGTGATGAATATGTTCTGCATGAGAGGATTTTGAAAATGGAAATTTATTTAATGCAATATAATTATCCTTTTGAGGTGAATTGTTTAGGTTCTATTTAGGACATTGGGAAACAGTGGGTTGAATCAAAAGGATATAATGATGTGATGTATATTTTCTATATGAGATGATTCCAGAAATGATGAATTTAGTTAATGTGATGTGATGAAGTTCTTAATGTGAATCAATTAAGTGGAATTTCATAAAATGGAAAATAATGAACTAAATTGTATTAGTGGAATGGTGATTTGTATTATGTGAATGTTGTGATTTATGCACATTGTATATATGTATATGTGATTTATAGGGCTAATGATATTTGAATTGAGATGTAAAAGAAAGTCCATTGAATTAAATTCAAAGAACTAGGGTCAAATGTTTATGAAAAAATCAGCTAAGGTTGTGTCTATTGAAGAGACAAAACCTCATTTGTAATAGAGTTTTATTCTTAAATGTGTTGCTTGCATGTATGTATAATTATTTTTGTTATTTGTAAATGTGCAATTTCTTTGTGCCCATGCCATTTGTGTTGTAATATATCTTTGTGGCATCGATTGACACATGTGATGTGTATATATGGAAATGACATATCCACTTAGAAATATGTGAATCTTACCTTGACCATAGTCCCCTTTTGGAATCTCCATGTGACCCACTTAGTTAAAGAGCCTTGGATTGGGTCAAATCACTTTGAATCCATATGTAAACTTTAGATGGGTTTTAAGGGGTCAAATGAGCACCTAGGGTTAATTTTAGGGCACTTTTAGAAAGCCCACTTGGTATACCCATGGGTAAGGCTCAATTAACCATAGTAAAACCCATAGTTAACTTGAGAGGCCTTCCAAAAGTTGGTTTTCCAAGATGGACAAAATCAATTTTTGGAAGCATGATCTTGGATAAGAAACCTTCCATTTTAATGCAGGAGACCCCTTTTCCTTTTCAAAGCCATATTTTTAGTTTCCAATATTGGAAATTCATAATGGATAGGGAAGAGGGACCAATAAGAGCTCATAATTTATCCAAGAGGGTTGTGGGAAATGTGTAGAGCATTTTTAGTGGGTTCCTCCATTGTGGGACAACTTTTCACCCACTTTTGAACTTTGGAGACATTCTAGTAGTTGGAGGTTTATTTTGAGGATTTGGAAGGAAGAGGTTGTTCATAAACATCCCTTCTCATAGCTTGGATGAAGGTTGGTCTTCTTCTCACCTTGTGTAACAATGATCTAGTTGGGAAATTTTAGTTGAAATATTTTTGTATGTAGTTGACTTCCTTATGAAATGGTATCATTGTAATAAGTTGTTGAGAGATGTTTCTTGATATTGTATTTTTCCTTTGTTTTCCTTTGTATTTTGTATGGGGTTTTTAAGGCTTATCTCTCTCTTGGGAGGTTGAGATGGCCTTTGGGTTGACGGGATGAGGCTCCATTAGATTGTAGAGTCTTTCCTCAAGGAGGAGAGGGATGTAGAAAGGATGTTCTAGGCTCCTCATGCCACTTTGTAAATGTAGGGCATAAGGGGAGTTATGACTAGAAAGCCTAATTGGGGGGCATAAGAGATTTGGAATTTTTATATGATAGAAATGGTGATAAAATAATGTTTTACTTGCTATATCTTTTTTTGGAATTCTCCTCAACATGCAATTCCACATTCACCCCTCATTTAGACCATTATAGGTCATATGTGAAGCTTGGGAAAAGGGTGTTTTGTGTATATATATGTAAATGTAGATTTTATTTGTATATGTTTATGTGGTATGCATGTACATATTTGATATCTAGTTCCCCAAGTTTGGGGGTGGTCTTGTGAAGGCCTAGGCTGAGAGGTGAGGTTTTCATGGCAAGTACTCTTTATTTTTTATTGTAGGTTATATGTGGAGCTTCTTCAAGCTTGGAGTGGAGAAAAATTTATTGATAATTTTCTTCCTTTGTTGTAATATTATGTGTGGGAAAGTCACCCTTTTAGTAGTATATTTATGTTCATATTATTTGAAAAGAAAATAAATAAATTTTAAAGGTCATAGTTTGTAAAGAAACTATGTAAGAATGTTGTTGTAAGAGAAGAAAGAAAATACTTACAACATTTCATTTTTAATGAAGTTTCACATATTATTCAGGTCCAACCCTTATACTCATGCTAGTTTGAGGATGAGACAATATTAGTTAACTGAGATACTGACAAGGCTTGTCAATGGGTGGACATTGTGGTGAAGGGGTGATATTCCCTTGTGTCACCTCAAAGGGAGGAGATCCATTCATAGGCAAATGACTCTTAGTTTCTTTCCACTCAAGTTGTCAAATAAACTCCTTTCTCACAACTCATCCTAGTTTCAGTGGTTTTTGATGGGAGGATTGGTGAACAGACTAAAGAATTTTAAGTTGATGTGGACAAGTCCTTAGATATTGGTCATAAATGGATTGGCATGTGTGTGGAAGAAACTTCTCTCCCTTCTATTATTTAGGACTCTATTTAGGAAGAATGAATGCCTAATATGGAAGAGGAGAAAGGTATGGAGGATATAAGTGAAAATCTATAATTACCCCTAGAAGAAGATATAGATCTACAATGAAATGATGTAAAGGTGGATAGGGTGGATGATTTGGAATGTGGCCCTTGTATAGATATTTAGATTTATTCTATAAGGAACCTTGGGAAGGCCTTTGATGGGGTGAGAGATAGTGGGGGTAATAGTTTGAACTCTAGCTCTAATTATGAATCTCAGGATGAGGATGGGGGTAATGATGAATTTGGTCTTTAGGATTAATTGGATCTACTTGAATAATGATCTATTAGTCAAAATCCTTTCTGTATTAAGAAGTTGAATATTGTGGAGAAGAAGAAGAGAGTTCCAAAGAGTATCAAAGTGAAGTTAGCAACTACTAGTAGTGTAGTAGACTGGGCCAAATTACTAAGATTGGGAAAAGACTATGCCTTTTTCCAGAAGTAGTGAGGGTCCTTTTTTAGAATCTGAGGGGTTACAATACACTTGAAAAAGTACATTTGATAAAACATTGTCTTAATCAATCCAAATTTAACATTCCTTCAAGAAACTAATCTTAATGAGAATGGATGTGTTTTTGTTTTCTCATTAATTTTTAGACTGAGGCTATCATTTGGTTGATGCTAATGGTCCTTCAGGTGGTTTAGTTCTTTTATGGAAGAGGGACTCCCTAAATATTAATGTCATGGATTCTTGACCTAATTAGAAATTACTTGAGGTTATTTCTTTCCAACTAGTCACACAATTTTGTGCTTTCAATATTTATGGCCCTATTCCTACAACCTCTAAGAAACTGTTATGAAAATCAATTTCTATAAAGATGGATTCCTTTTTAAATGAACATGTACTATTGGGTAGTGATTTTAATGTCATTCTCTCACTGGCTAAGAAAATAGATGGTAAAGGTTGGATAAGTTAGAGCTAGAAATATTTTTTAGACTTTGTGAGTAATGGTTTGGTAGGAGTGGAGATTATGAAAAATGAATTTACTTGGACTAATCATAGAGAAGGATTTACAAATATTTTAGAGAAGTTAGATGGAATAATTTTGGGAAGTAATTGGTTATATTCAAGATGGATCTGTGAAGTTAATATTTGTAAGACTACCACTAACAAAACCAATAATTTGAATCCAATAACAAGTACAAAGAATGCAAATTTTTTTTTTTTTTTTTTAACTTAATACAAGTACAATAACATAGATTGAATCACTTTCAATCTGAAAACCTCAAAATACAAGTAATTATCATCCAAATATGATTCCATAAAGATTCTAATACATATTGTGTTCAAAACAATAATGAAGTACAATCTCATCCTTAAATTCCTATGTCCAAAATATGGACCTTACAAGCAAATAAATAATGATTCAAGAAGAACTTCAATAAACATCTTTAGCTACTTGTAATCTCGAAGCACCTGGAAACACATAGAATGCAACACAAAACAAAAGACAGCTCAGTACACACTGAGTTGAAAAGCGTAATCCACCTGCATGCATGTTAGACCAAACATATACAAAACCATAATGCAGATATCTAATTCACTTTAACATAGTGCAGTTCCAAAATTAATATGCAAGAAGTAAACCTTTACTCATTATTGCAAAATTAAACTTGCACTAAGAAAAACAAGTAAATGAAACATATATATACTGAGGTGTCATCGTTATGGCACTAAGATACTGCATCCATGTATGGTATGCTCATAGTCAACACATAACGGGTTTCTCTACTATACTTGTCATTGACAAAATAGAGATATGCCTTGTTCTCTGTACTTAACCATATAGGTTTAAGTCATAGGTAAGGCCAACTATCTTTTATATGTAATTAACCCACCCAATTCATTTTATAATTATCACTGAATTAATTAACTGAATAGGATAAACCAAATTCAGCCACCCCGATATACATTTATCATAGCTATTCTTAAAATACACATCAAACAAATTTTCTAAGAATGTTCATGCTACAGAATATAACTCAATTTTCAACATGATACTACATCCTTTAATCTATTCGAACACATCTTAACTTTTCCTATTTCCAAGGTAAATTTAGACTACTATAACAACAAAAATAAATACTATAATAATAGTACCCGTAAATACAATTAAATTGACATTCTAACTTAATGATATTTACTAATCCTAGTACTATACTATTTATCCCTGCTGTCATAACAATCTTTACTTATCCTTTGAAATAGCAAGATAGTAAGATCAAGTACAAAAGATACTTTCGTTTAAAAAAAAAGAATTTCATCAACATATTTCATAATCGAAACTTAAAATGAAATCAACTTTCCATTTCAATAGAATCCGAAAAACAACTCTAATTCTCAATAAAACAGAGTATAACTTTTAAAAAATATATATATAATAAAAAATATTTCCTTATTATTTCAACATTATGACTGAATTGTAATACTTCAAAACAACATTCTAACACCATTGACAATTTTCTTACATGTTCGGATCCCATCATTGTTTGAACAAAAAGACCAATAACAATGTTGTCATACATTTTTTACTATACATTCAAATAAATATGACTTCTTTTTCTAATCATAGTCAAATTTCTAAGTTTAAAAACTTTTACTACAGAGTCTTTATTCTATGTAACTATCAACTAAGACCATGTTTTCAAAATATGAGAATGTTCTCTTTTGACACTTACAACTCCATTATTCAACAATACCTGCTGTTTTCTTAATAACTAATTTTTTTTAAAAATCTTTTTCAATACTATCCATTTTACTGTATATATAAGAATAAAATAAAAGTAACCAAAGAATTGTTAATATTCAATTAAACAAAATCTACTATTTTATCAAAGTAAATCGATTATCGACATATTATCATTAGTTCTCGAATAATCACAGTCAACTTAAAGTTTTCCCATTATCATACAATAGTCATATCTGGTCATGAACCATTTTATATCTTATTTGATATAGAAAGTGTTCGGCTGTCAGCTAATGATTCAAGAACAAAAAAACAATGAAGGTATGCTGTTTCGATAGCAAGTTCAAATATTTTAAATCGATAGTCCCTTACAAACTATCACAACTAAATCACAAGTTTCCTTATTCCAAAGATAGACTATAAATCTTTATTTAAAACATCACATATCAAGTGAGAATGGACTGTTTATCAAAAACCCAAGAACTCGCAAATGTATGCAAACTGTTTACCAAAATAACAACGTCAAATCCTCACTACCGACCGTCAACAATCTATTGGTTAATGTAACCAAAATCTATACTATACTATTAACCATCAAAAGTATGAACTATGAAAATAAAATTATTGAAACCTAAGATATTCCAAATTTTCCAAATCTGACAATCCCATGTAACATCTTATACTTTACTTCACGTAAACTGTTTGACGAAATGACTATGCCCCGAGTTTCATTGACAACCCTTAGAATTAAGACTTAACCCTCGGTCATGAAATGTCATACAATGTCAAACATAAAAAATTTATAAATATAGTATCTACATATAATTTAACAGCATATCGAAAACATATCACCAAGCCTCCCATTTAAGTATGGGTACACACAGAGCTATACAATAACATAGAGCCCAACTTTGTCTATACCCACACTTAAATGATAGATTCTTCTACATCTAAACTGAGAACCATGCACTTACAAAAAAATCAAAATGTAATTATAAAGAGAGAGTGAGAAGGGTAAGAAATTGCCCCTACTTGCAATTTAGTAGAGGGTAAATGAACTCTCCAACCACTCGCTGCCAAAGACCAAAACCCAAACCAAAAACCACTTTTCCAAATTGCCCAAATTGTAGAGCTAGAAGAACTTGCTTGTAACAAAGGTTATGATCATCAATAACAAAATTTGAGAGAAGTACATCAAAAGGAATGGCTGTGAGCAACACCTCAATGCTCAGCCTCAAAAACTCAAAATCAATTTCAACAAACTCTTCCATGAACCCGATTCCACAGCAACAAGGGTCACAAGTGTTCCTCAATCAGAGCAGTGCAGCCAAATCTCTAGCCCTAACTCAACAAGTAGCCAAACTAACAACACAAAATGGTCGACTATACTTACAGTGCCATAAAACCTCATTACTCTGCATTCAATGAACTGTCACTCAAAACAGAGCCGTGTATATGGTAGTCACCAAACCATCGCCATATTTGGCTACAAAAATGCAATAATGTTGAACCTTCTTCAAATCATTTGAAACCCATTAGGGTTTTAGGGAAATGAAATCTTCATTTCCAAACATTATATATGAATAAAATGATAGCCTCATATATCATAATAGCCACGGGTATAACTATTCTTACCAATTCAATATGCTTCACTTCACACTTTAATTCATGTGAATATATGTGTGAATTTCCAAAATAACCACATAATATATATAAATATATGTGTGGATTAATATTCACACATATGTTTATATATTTATGCAAATCGAATACATAAAAGAGTGAAATGAATTTCTCAAAAATAATATTTTTTAAACAAAACACCAATAAAAATAAGAAATTCTCAATCTTAAGAGTACCAGAATGTATTTGCCATACACATTAAATGTGTTTAATTCACATCAATAAAATAAAGGATTAATATCTATGCGAACACCCACACAAATACATATATACACTTGAGAGTTTTACAAACATCCTAGTAAACATCATATTCACAATAAAATATAACTGCTGAAGAATGTAGAGTTCAAGTATACCAACACATAATTCTAAATGAAATAATCCAAATCTGATTTTCATAATCATAGCAATAAATGGAAAACCCTGCAATTACAATCTTGCAACAAGAATTCCTTGCAAACTTCCATACATATCAAAACCTATTTCAATTCTAAGATCAAATCATGCACTACTAAATTGACAATACAACTAGACCTGATTAACTAAAATCTGGAGTAAAATCAAACTGTACTTCAAAAGCAGTATCCAAACAAAATATAACTCCTAATCCAAAACTAATCTGTCTAATCATAAACAAAACAATGTTCAGTGTTTACAATATCCCAGCAACAGAGCTAGTGTCAAATGTAACAACCTAAAGGAAATAAGGAGAAACAGAAAGTAGTAAGGTCAGGCATGACAATATTTTTCCCTTTATAGCTTCAAACCATTCTCTGATTGGTCTAAGGATTCATGACGATGCCACCTTAGTTAGGGCCCCCTTTTGGTTTGAAAAATTATGGTTATGGGATGAGAAGTTTTTGAATTTGGTTGAGGAATGGTGAAAATTTCTCCAAAAAGGTTAGTAAAGAAAGCTTTAATCTTCTTTAATAAATTACAATTCTTCAAAGGGTAGATGAAGGTGTGGAACAAGGTGGTCTTGAAGAACATTTTTAATGGAAAAGTTTCAGTTGGAAGCTAATTTGGTGTCCTTAAATTCTATAATAATCTTTAAAGGCATGGAAGATGATATGTTTGAGTAGGAAAATAAATCTTCAAAATAAGGAGGTTTTAACAAGGGAGGAGATATTTCTGGGCAAAAATCAAGAGAAACCTGGTTGCAAGAAGGTGACCAGAACACCATGTTTTTTCATAATTTAGTGAAGGATAAGACCAAGGTTTGATTTTGGATGATATAGAGGATATTAACAAGGAGGCTATCAGGTCTTATTTTTCATTTTTTGCTATGGAGTTGGATGCTTAGTGTTCTTGGGACAAGATTTCAAATGTTATTCTAAAATGTGTAAATTAGGAACAAAATGAGATGCTTATGAAACCAATTTCTTAGAAAGAAGTTAAGGTTTCTCTGCTTTCAATGAGAGGTGATAAAGCTCTAGGGATAGATAGATTCACAACTTTTAAAAAATAATCTTGGCATATTTTAGGAAAGGATCTTTGGGAGGTGGTGGAGAAATCTAGATAAGGTGGCTTTATCTTCAAAGATTTTAATGATACCCTTTTAGAATTGGTTCCCAATAAAGGGGAGAAGGAGTTTTATGAGAACTATTACCCTATAGCTCTATGAAATAAAATTTACAAGGTTATTTTGAAGGTGATCGAAAGAAGACTGAAGAAGTTACTATCTTTGATTATTTTAGCTGAGCAAAGTGGCTTTGCACTGAACACATCTATCTATGATGGCATTATAGTTGTCCATGAATCTATCCATACTATTATAAAGTAGAAGGATTATTCTATTATTATAAAGATGGACATAAAGAATACCTATGATAATTTTAACAAGAAATTTCTAATCGTTGTTCTGAAAAGGTTTGGATTTGGTGAGGGTTGGTGTAGTTGGATCTCTCATTGCATTGACATTCTCAAACTTTATATTTTAGTTAATGGTAGCCCCCAAAGTTTTTTTGAGACTTCTACTATTCTTAGGAAAGGGGATCCTTTATTCTCTTTTCTTTTTATCATTATGGAAGAGGTTCTTGGTTGATCTATAAAATCTACAAGTATCAAATGATCTTGGAAAGGTAAAAAGATTGCTAGAGGTATTGAATGTGTTACTCATTTTAAATTTTTTGATAACACATATCTAATGGGGGAAGCCTCAATGAGTAAAGATAATATATTTAAATCAACCCTTGATAACTATGCAAAGGTATCTTGTTAATTCATTAATTGGTCTAAATCATAAGTGTTCTTTTTTAATATGGACAAAGCAGTCCAAAGGCATATTTGTCATGTGTTAGGAATGAAATTAGGGAATTCACCAAGTAGATATATTGGGATTCCTCTCTTTGAAGGTTCTTTCAGGGAAAATCTCTAGAAAAATCTTATAGATAGTTGTGTGAAGAAGATGGAGGTGTGGAAAGGTAGGTAGTTTTCATACACTAGTATAATTTTGATTCTTCAATATTTTATATATGTTATTACCATTTACTCTATGAGATGCCTCAAGATTCCTATTAAGGTGCTTAGATATATAGGGAAAAGGATGAGGAGGTTTTCTTTGAATGAGACTTAGGATGAGGATAGAATTCCTTTGGTAGCATGGGAATCTATTTGTTAACATAAATAAATTGAGGGTGTTGGTTTAAGAAATTGGAATATAATTAATAAATATTTGGGTGCTAAGCTTGTTTGGGATATATTTTCAAATACCTCTTGTCTATGGGTCAAAATACTAAAAAAAAATGGTATCTAGACTTTGGGGATTTGGACCAAATTTTCACTATTTAAAATTTGTTGAAAGGGTCTGCAATCTAGAATTGTATTCTCAATTGTAGGAGGCTATTAAGAGTCACCATTCTTTCTAAATTGGAGATGAAGGTTTGTATAGTTTTTTGGCTTGACTCTTAGAATGGGGAGCCAACCTTATCTTAGAATCTTTAGCTTGAGGACATAAGGAAAATCCTAAATAATACATGGTGGGATAAAGTTAAGGACTATATGTCCAAATTCTCTTCACCTTTGAGTGAGACTTAGTCTTGGAAAGATTTGTCTACATTGGGTTTAGGTGATGGATGATAGGATGCAATGAAGCAATTTTTTCTAGAGAGAGATGTGACCTTGACTAGATAGTGTGATAGGTTGATATGGTGTGCACCCAAGAGTGTAAAGTACTTCATAAAAATGGGTTATGATTTGCTTGCTAGTAAGGAGAATAACTTTGATTGGCCATCAAAACTATAGAGATTGTTTACAAAAGGCCAGAGCCTTTTAATGGGTAGAAAATCAAGGATTGTAACAACTGATAGAAGGAATAAATATGGCTTCATTGGTCCAACAATGTGTATAATGTGTGGAAAATGGAGTGAAGATGTTGATCAGTTTTTAGTTCAATGTGATTTTGTAAATTCTTTTTGGGAGGCTCTTAGGTCAAAGTTGGGTTTGATTGGTCCTTTACCAGGTAATATTCTTGAAATCTTCAAATATTTGTCTATACATTGGAAAAATTCCACTCTTTTAAAATTATGGATAATTAGTCCATCAATTTTCATATGGGAGATATGGAAAGAGAGGAATAGGAGGATTTTTGTGGACAAAACAAAATTGTTGGTAAGAGTGTTGCACATAATTATTTCTTCTATAGAGGAAGTTATGAGCATGGCAATTAATCATCTTAATCCGTCATCTACTTTTACTAAATGGGATAGTCTAGTTCACAAGAAATAGCCCTGAATACAAGTTAGATATAGTAATACAATAGGGAGAATTAGGTGTAATCCAATGGACATAAGTAGCATTTGATGTACACAGCTAGGGATAAGTGTTAGCATGAATGCTAATAGTATTCCTTTTGGGGAGTATTCTAAGAATTTCTAGAACACTTGGGGAGATTGTTAGCATGATTGAAATGTTGAATTCATGATTGTGTTTGTCATTGATGTCAACATAGCATTAATTCTGTGAAGATTGGTAGAGTAAAAGACAAAAAATGGGGTCACACTGACTTAGTATTGATGATCAAGTCAAGCACAATTAAAGATGTGTTATACATTGTATCCTAACAAAGTGGTTAAGTGCGATGAAGAAATTTGAAGACATGCATAAGATATGCTTGATTTACATAAGACAATATACAAACAAAGTACTTGATAAGTGGTTCCTGATGATTGCTTTATATCTCTTTATTGAGATAGAATTGTGATGAGCATAGTTAAATAGTGATAGTAGATAGCCTAATGATGACATGAACAAGTGTGTAAGGTTTGAGGTTGCACATGTGAGAAATTGTAAAGACTGTGAGAAGATAATAATTTGTAATTATGAAAAGATTAAAAGTTTTGTAATATGTTAATGAGGCCCTATTATAATTAATTAGGAAGTCCTCAAGGGCAACCCATGGAATTATTTTGAGGATATGGTATAAAGGAAGGATATTTTCCTTGATGTGATAGTATTTGTTTAAGTGTGTGATATGTGAAGTATTTGGTAAATACGAGTAAGTGATTCAAGTGATTATTGGATGTGTTGAAGTTGGTGATATAGTATTAAGATCAGAAGAGGTTTGGTCCAGTCAGAGTACATAGAAGGAGCTATACATTTCTACTATTTTTAAAGGAATAAAACATAGATCAGTTGGATAGTGAGTTCAATGGTCTTGCCATTGAAGCTATTTGGATAGTGGGTTCATCTACCTTCTACAACTCTTAATAGGGTTTGCACAACTCTTAATAGGGTTGAAATCTCCTAACAAGGATTCAAAGTCTCCTACCAGTTATTGATATGTAATGAACGCATTTTATTATCTCCTAATAGAGTCCATCCTCTAAAAAGGAACATTTATAATAGTACATCATTTTGTGGGTACCATCCCAACCAAGGTTTTCCCTCTAATCAAGGGTTTCCCTAGTTAACACATCTGGTGCTATTGTGTATGAGTATCTTCTTATGGTTGTTGATTTTATTGTTCACATGCTTAAGGAATAATAAGGTTGATAAGTGTTTTAATAGTTGGATGTAGTTAACTATGATATTTGAAAGGAAAAGATGAAGACTCATTTGCTATGTATGGGTTTGGGATATTAGCTAATGACAAAAACTAAAAAGAAAATTGTGAAAGAAAGAGAACTTGAGGAATGCAATGAAGATGACAGAGATATGTTCATGTGCAATATACTTTCCAAAGAAGCATCATTGTTAGATCTTTTTGAGAATGAATAAAATCAAGTGAAATCCTTAGAGACATCTCATGAAATTTGGATGGCTCTAGAATCTACTTTTGAAGGTGATAAGCATGTTAAAATAATTAGACTTTGGAAATGGATATGTTTGTTTCAATATGATAAAATGATGGAAGATTAATCTGTGAGATGCTACATTGGTAGAATAGTAGAGATTGTTGTAGGAATTAAATCTTGACAAGGATCTAAAGATGAAGATGAGATTATATGGAAGATTTTGAAGACATTGATACCATTATTCAGGAAAACAACTCAAATGATTGAGAAAGTAATACCTTCTACTGAGAAGTTTACCAAAGAGACTTTACTTGGAATATTGGAAGCAATAGAAGTGAGCTTAAAAAAATGTAGGGAATTACCCAGAGTGGAAACGATCTTTAGTGAATTGATTGTTTGTCCTTTATCAAGAAGTGCAAGCACTAGTGGAGACTATGTTAGTAGAAATAGATCCAAATCTGAGGAGGATAAAAGAATTGAAGAAGAAATTTCCCTACTTATAAGAAGAGAACTAGATGGTAAGAGAATTTTTAAATGTTGGACTTGCAATAAATTTGGTCATTATGCTTCTAAGTGTCCTAAAAGAGAGATAAAGTATAAGAATAATTTCAAGCATAGAAGACCTAGAGACTACTTGTATGAAAATGAAGATGATGAGTCTAAGGAAAAAGTTTTGAGTAAAAGTGATGATGAATTAGGATTTGTGGTTGTAAAAGAAAAAAATCCTATAAAATAAATTAGAAAAGAAAAATCCCTAGTTTCAAAGGTTGAAAAGAAATCTAATTGGATTATAGAAGGTGGATATTTACATCATATGACTAGAGATATAAATAAGTTTATAAAATTTAGAAATCATGATGTATGAATTGTTAGAGTTGGTAATAATGTAGCTTGTCACATCACAAGAATAGGATCTATTACTCTTGATGGAAGGACTAACACTGATGATGTTTATTTTGTTAATGAATTAAAACATAACCTACTGAGTGTTGGGCAATTGGTTGATAAAGTGTCTCAGTTGTAATTCATAGAGAAGACTTTCATTATCAAAGATAAGGATGGTAAGTTGATTGAAACAAGTACAATATCCAAAGGTGATGTATTTCAATTGAAACCTACAAAGATTAATTGTTTGGTTGCAAAATTCAATAATAGTTGGCTATGGAAGAGAAGTTTTTTTCATATAAATTTTGATAATATTGTGAAGGCTAGTAGTACATTTGTTGTCAAAGATTTACCTAGAATCATTAAGCCTACTAATGTTGTTTGCAAAGAATGTATTATGGCTAAGAAGAAGGTTTCATTTCCTGGCAAGAAGTTCACTACTGCAACAAAATTGGAGATTGTTCATATAGATTTAAGTGATCCTACTAGAACAAGAGGATTCTATGGTGAAAGATACTTTATGATTTTTGTTGATGATTTCACTAGAATGATTTGGGTAGCATTTCTTTAAAAAAAAGTCTGAATCATTGGAAAAGTTCAAGTTGTTCAAGAATAGAGTCAAGAATGGATTTGGTGTAAAGATAAAATGTTTAAGATCAAATAGAGGTGGAGAGTTTACTTCTAGATAATTTAAAATCTTTTGTAAAGAAAATGGTATTAAGAGACTACTATCAACACCTAGGACACCTCAGAAAAATGGGATTGTTGAAAGAAGAAATAGCTCTGTAACTAAAGTAGCAAGAGCAATGACGTTTGATAATGATGTATCCAAGAAATTTTAAAGAGAAGTAGTCAACACAAAAGTATACACCATGAATAGATTAAAAATTAGAAAAGGCACAAACAAGACTCCCTATGAATTATAGTTTGGACATGAACCATGAATAAAATATTTCATAATTTTTGGAAGTGTTACATAAAGAGAGATGATAATATTGGTAAGTTTGATGCAAGAATCGATGAAGGTATGTTTCTTAGTTATATATTGAAAAGAAAAGCTTATAGATGTTTTAATCATAGAACTAAGAAAATTGTTGAGTAGGGAAATGTGAAAGTGGATGAAAAGTTTGGAGTTATAGAGAAAATGTTGGATTATATTTCTAATGAAGAAGAAGATTTAATCCTAAACCTATTAAAGAGAATAATTAAGTTTTCTTTAAGACTAAAACTGACTTGTAGAATGATGTTCGAATTGTTGAACAAAGAGAAGAAAAAACATTAGAACTGAGGGAACAAATTTAAGAGTTGAAATGACAACTCCACACCAAATAGAAACTTGAGAAAGAACCACCCTAAGAATTTGATTATTGAAAGTAAAGACAAATGAGTGATGAAAATAAATAGAGTACATGAGGAATTATGTTTGATTTCTCAATTTGAACCTAAGAGTGCATATGAGGCATGCAAGGATGATAATTGGATTCAAGCAATGAAGGAAGAATTAGATCAGATTGTGAAGAATGAAATATGGGAATTGGTTCCTAGATCTAAAACAAGAATGCTATAGGAACTAAATGGGTATTTAGAATTAAGATGAATGAAAAAGGTGAATTTGTAAGGAATAAATAAATATTGGTATGCAAAGGATATTCATAGAAAAAAGGTATAGATTATGAAGAGACATTTTCCCCTATTGTCAAAATGGAAGCAGTAACTATGTTCTTGGCTTATGAATAATCTAAGAAGTTTAAAGTATATCAGATGGATGTAAAGTCAAATTTTTTGAATGGAGAACTTGAAGAATAAATTTACACTGAACAACTTGAAGGACTTCCTTTGATGGAGGAAAAGGACATGGTATGTAGATTTAAGAAAACAATGTATGGTCTAAAGTTGTTAGGATTTACAAGTGGAAAGAATACTTCTGAGAGGGGGGGGGGGGGGGGGGGTGAATCAAAAGTACCAAACTTTTAAGCTATAAAATTTTTAACTACAATTAATACATGCATGAGACATATCTAATTAACATGAAAGTAAAGGCATGCATGAAAATAGATAACACAATATTTGATCACCTAGAAACCCTCCAAAATGAGAAGGTAAAACTAGGGTGGGGATGACACCCACAACTTATCACTGTAGTAATATGTAACTTGTCAAGGTTACAAAGTTATACCATCATTAATGGTCTACCCTATGAAAGGCTTGCCTTGTTAAAGGCTTTAACACCCTATTAAAAGTGACCTGTCTAAAGGATTTACAAACATTCACTTGGAATGTCACCTTGTTAAAGGATTTAACACACTATTAAAGATTTACAATACAGTTGTTAAACCAACCTATCTTCATAGGATTTTCATTCTCCTAATACAATGGCTAGAAAGTATAGTAGAATGTGTTGACCTAATAACTTACAATCCTTAAATGTTGATTTTAGATCATTGTTCTATCCAATCTGATTTGATCCTTCTTGATCTGATATGACTCTGTTCGAAGTGCTAATACTCTATTCTTGTTAACTGATGCTGCAATGCTGTCCTTCCTCTAAGTCTTTACACCCCTGCAAACTTTTCTTACATGCATTCTCTTCATAATCCTTCTTCTAATGCATCTCCATACAATAATGAATTATGGGGTTTTGACCTCCTTAAAAAGATTTCAAGACTTAGGGTTAGGTATGAATCTATGATTGAGATTCATCCATCTTTCTCGTTCAATTCTTCCCATTTTTCTAATTGGTTGCATGTTGATTTCATAAGGAATTAAAAAGATTCAATCTTATCTTTTAATCCTTTAAGATTCATCATATGTTGGCTCAAAAATGGCTTACATTTGAGTTTGTGAGGGCACAAACTCTTATGTTGATTTTGTGTTACTCGACACTTACTGATTGCTGATGCTCAAAAAATATAGGAGTTCTATCTTACTCAACATCTATAAAAATTCTATCTTGCTCATCTCCTATAGTAAATTAGTCTTGCTCAAAACCTATACTTTACTTGGCACATCTACTAGCTTAGCATCAATCGTCACTCGACACTTGAAACTTGCTTGGTACTGTCTATCTGCTCGGCATCTGAATAACTAAGCACCTATTGAATTTCTAGCTTGGCACATACTGTAGCTTGACATCTATATTATACTAGGCATCAACTTAGAAATTTCTTAAGTGTATTGACACTCAATTGTCAAAACCAATTTGAGACCAACAATCTCCCCCTTTGACACGAGTGTCAAAAACACTTAACTAAACATTATGAATCTGATCTCTATGAGTATAATATACATCTTGTTTGACATATGTACAAAAATTCAAAACTATTCAAAATTTTTTGAAGATACCTCAAAATTTGTATCTCCCCATGAGCTGATGTGCCTTTGTTATATCCACAACTTCTCATGCTAGATTTGTCTCATGCTAATTATGCTTTGCCTTATCATTCTGCCTTATCTGTCCTATTCTGTCTACTCTATTTTTTCTCCCCCTTTCACATATCTTTCCTTGTAGTTATTGTATCTTTTTGGCTTTATTATTTCTCAATATTTATCTCTTTATCTCCCCTTTAGTTTTATCTCCTCAAAACTCAATTTATTAAAAAAATTATCTCCCTAAAATGTTATCTCCCCCTTTTTTGACACTTATGTCAAAGGGAGCTAAACATTAAATGAATACTTTGCCAAAAAGGATTTATTTACCTCCTTAACAATATTTAGAGTAGCATCCCAATTTTCTAGTGCAATTTCTAGTGCTTTAAGCTAGATGGCTATCTCAGCTGCAAGGTGAACTAGGCTTTCTAGTGTAAAAAGATTGAGGTCTTTCTCTAAAAAATTCTCAGCATAGGCCTATTCCTTCTGCAAAACTTCCATGTGAGGGGTGATAGCAGATTGTATTTGTATCAATTTGGCTTTATGTTCACCTCATCTACTGTTAACATAGCTAATTCCTTATGTGTGTGAAGCGTATTAACAAAATGCTTCTTACTATGAGCTAGATCCTTAGGTAGTTACATGCTTGATATTTTTAGGTTCCTGTCCAAGCTCATTATCCTTTGGCTAGTCTCTTGTGTGAAAATTGATGGATCACACAGCTTTGATTACAATGAGAATATGTTCTCAAGTATTACTTTTACTTTTTCTATCTTTTTGGCCAGCTCAACTTTTGAAAGTGCTATCTCTCTTGATATTCTTTCATTCACCTTCATTTGAAACTTCTTTTTAGACCATTCTAATAATTTTGCATTAGTGTCCAGGTGTTTATTCTGTACCTAGTCCACTATATTGGATAACTATTCCATAATTGGCTTGGTTTCATTAGGTATTTGCAAGCTGAATGCATCTAAAAATATGTCTTTTATCTCTATCAATGCTTGCCTTTGCTTGTACTCATTTCTGAGTATCTCTTGTTTCTTCTTCCTCACAAGTGCCTCTTGCACTTTATTTATTCGATCTATATTCATGGTTTTATAGTCATACCTAGGAATGACTATCTCTTCATCAAGAGTAGAGTCTCCATAGTGAAGTACCCTTGCAACTTTGGTAGAGCTTGAGGATGGTGCTGAAACTTGAAGTGGTACTACTTCAGTGCTTAGTTGTTGTGTTGTTCCTATAGGGATCCCTATTGTAGAAATATTTATTAGTGTTTGTATTGCCTCTTGTTCTTTCTCCTTAGGGGTCTCCTCCTCTTTTGTTCTACCTTGATCAATTATTATGATCTGAGGTGGTGCACCTTGTCCTTGTGCAGTAGGAACAAAGGTATCCTTTTGTCCTATTTGATCCATTGGTTTCTCTTCGATAGTTGTTGTGTCTAGTACTATGGAATCAACCCTAGCTGGTGTGTCTTGTGCAGCTTTCTCTAGGGGTTGTCCTCTTGTAGCTGTCTAGATATGTGAAGTGGATTCACCTTCTCATTTGTGATATTAGCCACAACTTTTTGCAGTTCTTCCACACTCACCAAGACTAGGTTAGTACATAACTGTGATTATAGAGTAGTCCGGTGAAGGATCTTTTTAAGGTCCTCTATAGTTAATGGGTTTATGTTTTGACCATAAGTGTTAGGAACATCTTGTATAATTACTGTATTTTTAGGTGTGGGAGTTACATGTGGAGGATTTGGTGGTGGCATTTGCGTGTCTTGCACACTCTATTCCTATTGTTTCTCCTCAACAATTGCCATATCATCTTTCTATGTCTCCTTCTCCACTGTAACATCTTCCTTTTCTTTTTCTCCTTCTTCCTCCTTATCATTATCTTCTTCCTCTTCATTGTCTCTACCCTCAAAGGGGTCTACTTCTCCCTCTTTCACTATTATTAGTCCATAAATCAATTTCCACATTTGTGTGGACCTTTTCACAACATCCTTAATTTTATTCTATAGAATACTAAATGCTCTATACTTAGGTGCAAATTTTCTCCCATGCTTCTTATTTGCTTTAGTAATTTTCCCTCTACTAAGTTTAGGCATTACTCGAGCTAATGTTGACTCTCTTATTTCCTTTTCCATATTGAGGCAATAATGCCATTTATTTTCTACAATAGAATATAACTCCTTAGGCATTGTATTGTCAAGTTCAAGTAGAGTGTTCTGGAACTTGGCCATCATGCTGTATACTGACTCTTCAACCATGTTTTGTTGCTCTCTATTCAACTTATTAAAATCAATGCTTTTTAATCCTAACAGATCTGCATTATCTCTAATCTTATCACATATGTTTTCCAAATTAGATTTAGTGGTGTGACTTACCACTCTAAATTGGCCATTGTCATCAAACTCTATTCTTTCTTCGTCTGATTCAGGGGGTGCAACATATTTTCTCCTCAACTTCTTCTAGGCTAGACCTCCCTATTCAGTAGCCTTCTTCTTTTCTTGCTCCTTAGTCTTCTTTGATGTGGCTCTTGTGTTAGCCCTTGTGGTAGGATTTTCTAGGCTAGGCCTTGCAACTTTCTTTGTCTTAGTAGTTGGTTTGGTGGTGGCTTTTCTCTTCTTTTGCTAAGGCATGGCATGTGCTTCCTTGGTTTCCTCTTCCTCCTTTGCACCTTCAACCTCTTCTACATCTTCTCCCATGCCTTAGGTCAATGCAAGTGGTCCTTGATCCTACTCTTCTTCATCATCATCTACCTCTTCATCATCCTCCTCACCTTTTGTAGTGCCTTCACCAAATCTTACCTTAAGCTTCTTCACCAATTTGTCCTTTTTCTTCAAGGTTGAAGTAGTTTTCAATTCCATATCCACCTTGGATGTTACAACATCAAAAGTGCCAAAGGGTTGAGCACTTTTTTCAATGTCTTCTGCTAGTAAAGCTGTTATTGCTGCAAATGCTTCGTCAATATTGATCTCATAACCAAGCGGCCTCAACCATCTGACCCTTGGTACTACTACTTGGATGTATGTGAAACCAATGTCAACTAAGAAACATATGTCATTAATATGTTGTTCAACAATAGAAACTAGTATCCTTAGTCTCTGTTTCATTGACTTCTTAAAGTCTTCAAAGTAGATGGTCATAATAGTTTCAAAAATTTCCCCCTTTGTTCAATATATTCATTCACCTATCCTACTATTGACCTATTTATTTTCTAGCTTACTTTTCCAAAAGAGGGGAATTCATTTTGAACATAGAAGAATAAACATATCAAAATTGCTCCAAATTTTCATTGGGCTCCCTTGGATCTTCTTATAGCTCCCAAATTTTCCATGATCTATTGTAGTTGCAGTTCAACTAGATCATAAGTATGATCCTTCTTAACAATTTTGTATCCTATGTCTATTGCAATACAAGGTACACTATTAAGTTGGCTTGACTGGTAGAATTTATGAGATATGACTCTAATAAAAAATTCTACAAGAGGATCCTTGTTGGTATCTATTGTCATCCCTCTCTTGTTCCACTTTGCACCAATGTTCTTCTATATAGCTTCTTTAGAATCACTCCTTAGGGTTTTTGGCCATTTTAGGATTGGGTACTCAATTATTCTATGTACAATTCTTTTGGATATTTTAATGGGTCCATCCTCCAACCAAAGGCTTCCATCATGGATTCGACACAACACAATTCTAATCCATTTTGTCTTGAACACAATTGGAAAATCTAGGGCACGAGTTAAGCCCTTCCTCTCAACAATTTGAAATTCTTCATTCAAAAATCCATCCTCACATAGTTTTTCATATGGCTCCTTGATTTCCATATCACTTATTGCACCAATCTTGCAATTGTAACATCTTTACACATCTTGCACCATGACCACTTTAGGTGGAATCATAGATAAAGCTTCAATAGGGTCATTTTTGTAAGCAACTTTGGGAATAGGTCTAAAATGTGGCTTCTTAACTTTATTACTATCCAATTGGACTTCAAAAGACTCCTTTTCCTAGGGTTTTCTAGAGCTAGATTCCATTTCTTCAAACTAGGGTTTCAAAACGTAGAAATAGCTTAACTGCGTAGCTTGGCACAAGTGTAAATACCTTAAAATTGACAAAATGATGCTGATTCTTGCTTAGAATCTTCACAAATGCTTCAATCTCTACTTGGAAACCATTTTTGTGCTCTTCTTTCTCTTTCTTTGTATTCATGATGATGAAAAATGATCAAAAACATGACCATATACCCTTCATTTCATATAATTTAATGCTCAGTGCTTATACAGCTATCCACTCAGCTCCTTATGCGAATCTGTTTCACTCGAATTCCATTGATTTTTCAAATCACTCAGCATATGCTGGAGTTTTACTTACTTAGCTTCAATAACAATTTCCCTTTGCTTGGTATTCACTACTAACTTGGCTTTTACTAACTTTGCCAAACAAAAACTTTCCTTACTCGACAACACTATGAAAATTTTAACTTTGCATCTTTATCCATGGTGATCTATCCTTTTTAGTACTGACTTAGTCTTGGAACTGATGTATGATAAAGCATTTAAATATCAGTCCCACACACCTTCTTTTGCTTAGTTGGATGAAATGTGACCACTTGACCTTTTAGGTGAAGTGATCCCTCCATTAGATGTGTTGCCTCCATCTTTCTTCTTCCATATTTTATTCATTTCTCCTTTGATGTGTTCAACATCTACCTTTCCTTTTCCCTTGTTGAACTTTGAGTTTGGTGCCTTTGACCTAGTTTGGTAGTGCTTGCTGATATGTCTAGTCTTCAAACCACTAAAGCATGTAGTTTGGCTCAACCATCTGCTATAGCTTCCACTAAAATGTGTTCTTATGCAATTTTCAGGGATGTGTCCATACTCTTGATAGTAGTGACAACTCTGCCTAGTGTTGTAGTTCCAACTGTAATGATGTCCATGAATTTTTGACTTTTTTGGTTGGTTTAGTGTCCACATAGGCTTAGATCTACATTCAAAGGCTCTATGTCCATACTTCTTGCAATTGTAGTAATGACCTTCAAATCTTGGTGTCCTGATGGTTCTAGTCCTACAGTCATGTGCCTGATATCCTTGCTTGTTGCACTTGTGATAGTGACCCATGTTTTTAGATTTTTCATGCTAATTGGCATTCTTGCTCCTACAAAAATTAGAGGTATGTCCCTTTTTACTATAAAATTACAAGTGGGTTTTGTGTCCTTACCTTTTTTACTTCTTTCTTCTACAGTCTTTGATGATTCTCCTTTTTCAGTGTTGGTGTATCCTAGTCCTGAAGTGTCATTACTGGATCTTGGTGATTTTAGTAGCTATGCAAAGTACTTGATAGCTTCATTAGGTTTGTTGAAGCTCTCTAAAATCTCCTTCTCTCTTCTCAAGTCATTTTGCAGTTGTTCATTTTGCATCTTCAGTGTGGAGATCTCAATGTCCTTAACATTTATCTCATGATGGATATTCATCATTTGGCTTAGGGTGTCTAGCTACATGTTGGAAATTCTTGCAAGCTCAATTTACTTTTCCTCTAGTTTGTTGGCAAGGTTTCTCTTGTCTTCTTCTACCATAGCTTTATCTTCAATAGCTCTCTTCTTCTATTTAGTCACTTCACAAAGTGTCATGGCTTGTGATTCTTACTCAATCTTGAGAGTTCTAATCTCTTCTGCTTGAGCTCTATTCTTCTCCATCAACTCTTCTATTTTTGCATCAAACTCCTTGGAATCTCCATTGGAAAACACTTTTGAGGTGTCA
Organism: Cupressus sempervirens; assembly: GCA_028749045.1. Lineage (NCBI taxonomy): Eukaryota > Viridiplantae > Streptophyta > Pinopsida > Cupressales > Cupressaceae > Cupressus > Cupressus sempervirens. Next base: position 648,861,170 of record CM053792.1, on the reverse strand, counting down.
ATCTCCTTTTACTGTGTATCATTTTTAGCTATGGAAATTTCTCTTTGTCTCTTTAGGGATTTCCTCAATTCTTCCCTAGCTTCTTCCAGAGAGTGTAGAATGAGATGCATCTCAATCTCTTGATTCTTTATAATCTTCCAAAGCTTTTAGACCTCAATTTCTAGATCTTTTCTTCAAGCTGTAAGGGCTCTTCTTTTAAGAACTTGGCTCTGATACCAATTGTTGGGATTTACAAGTGGGACGAATACTTCTGGGGGGGGGGGGGTGAATCAGAAGTACCAAAATTTTAAGCTATAAAATTTTTAACTAAAATTAATACATGTATGAACCATATCTAATTAACATGAAAGTAAAGACATGCACAAAAATAGATAACAAAATATTTGATCACCCAGAAACCCTCCAAAATGAGAAGGTAAAACTTGGGTGGGGATGACACCCATAACTTATCATTACAACAATATGTAAGTTGTCAAGGTTACAAAGTTTGACCATCATCAATGGTCTACCTTGTGAAAGGCCTACCTTGTTAAAGGCTCTAACAACCCATTAAAAGTGACCTATCTAAAGGATTTACAAACATTCACTTGGAATGTCACCCTGTTAAGGATTTACAATATGGCTGTTAAACCAACCTATCTTCATAGAATTTTCATTCTCCTAATACAATGGCTATAAAGAATAGTAGAATGTGTTGACCTGATAACTTACAATCCTCAATTACTGATTTCAAATCCTTGTTCTATCCAATTTGATCTAATCCTTCTTGAGTTGATATGACTCTATTCGAAGTGTTGATACTCTATTCTTGTTAGCTGATGCTACAATGCTATCCTTCCTCTAAGTTCTTTACATCCCTTTCACTTCCTTTAAACTTTTCTTATTTGCATTCTCTTCTCAATCCTTCTTCTAATGCATCTCCATAAAATAATGAATTATGGGGTTTCAACCTCCTTAAAAAGGTTTTTAGACTTAGGGTTAGGTATGAATCTATGATTGAGATTCATCCATCTTTCTTGCTCAATTCTTCCCATTTTTCTAATTGGTTTCATGTTGATTTCATAGGGAATTAAAAATATTCAAGCTTATCTTTTAATCCTTCGAGATTCATCATAAGTCAGCTCAAAAATGGTATACATTTGAGTTTGTGAGGGAACAAACTCTTATGTTGATTATGTGTTACTCGACACTTACTGATTCTCAATATCTATAGGAATTCTATCTTGCTTGGCTGCTATAGTAATTCAATCTTGCTCAAAACCTATACTTTACTTGGCACATATACTGGCTCAACATCAATTGTCACTTGACACTTGAAACTTGCTCGACACTATCTATCTACTCAGCATCTGAATAACTTGACACTTATTGAATTTTTGGCTCAGCACATATTGTAGCTCAACATCTATATTATACTTAGCATCAACTTAGAAATTTCTTATTTGTGTTGACACTCAATTGTCAAAACCAATCTAAGACCTACAAAAACAAGCATGTATAACTTGGTATGCAAGATTGGACAAGTATTTAAAAAAAAGGATTTGCTAAAGGTACAGTAGATAGTAACCTATGTTTGAATTAAATTGAGAATGAATTATTGATCATTGTAATATTTTTTGATGACATAATCTTTGGAGGTTATGATGAAGCAAGTGATAAGTTTATAGATGAAATGAAGAATGAGTTCAAGATGAGTACGATTTGTGAGATGAAAATTTTCTTGGGTATATAGATTGTGCAAAACATTAATTGTATCTTCCTATCAAAAGAAAATTATTTGAAAGAATTATTGAAAATATTTGGCTTAGAAAATTGTAAGCCTATTGGTACACCTATAATAACTAGTCACAAGTTATCTAGCAAAGATGAGACACCTATAGTTGAGCAGAAGAAGTATAGATCTATGATTGGAGGTTTGCAATATTTGACTTACACCAGACTAGTTATATAAAATATAGTTGGGATTGTAGAAATATTTCAAGCTGATCCAAAGGAGTCACATTATGCAGTAGTGAAGAGGATATTTAGATATCTAAAGGGTACACCTTATTTTGAACTATGGTATAATAGATCAAGTGATTTTACTTTGTGTGCTTATACTGATGCAAATTGGATAGACATTATGGATGACAAAAAGAGCACTAGTGGTGGAGAATTTTTTCTTGGAAGAATATTGGTTTCTTGGCTAAGAAAGAAACATGATTTTATTTCATAGAGTACATCAAAAGTAGAGTATGTGAGGAAAATTGCAACAAAATATAACCATTTCCACATAACCCATATATAGATCTGAAATAAATATGTAATTGAAATCCACATGCAAGAGAGTAGACAATATACCCACACAAATGTTACACAAGATATACCTTGAGAAACCCTCATTGAGGGGAAAAAAACCCATCTTCTAAAAACATCCATCGCTATGTATTATTCAACAAAAACACCACTTCAATACAACCATGAAAGCCTTCAATGTCATAGCCACAACCAAAAAATTCATGTAAATAAGGATGAATCCACACATCCCATACCATGCTTCCAACCTCATAAAAGCGCCCTTGGCTAACCTACCAAGCCTTTTCTTCCTCAACTTTTATTTTTGCCTTCTTTCCCTTTCTATCATATTTTTACAACTACCCTTGTGGATGTATATATAGTAGCAAGCTGTACAAAACCACTAAGTGGTATTACATAAACTATGTGCAACCTAACCCATTGAACCCACTTTTAATATTGGACATTTAATTCTTTTCCCTAATATTAAATAATTACATCAAATATTATCACAATATTACAATACAACTCATCAAATATATCCCATAGGAATCTTTACATGTTGCATGCCCATCTAGGTGCTCTTAGGTGCAACATTACATAATAAAATAAAATAATACAATATAAAAATATTATGCAATTTATGCAACACCAATTATCTCTACAATCTCCCACTTGTTGTATACATTGCATAGTCTCAATCCGTAGTCCCATAAATGAACCAAGAAATAATCCCTCCTAGCACATCCACCATCATGGATCAAAGTACACCAAGTGTTCCATCCCAATACCTTCAACAAAATCAAAGTATCCATCTTCCCAAACACGAATGATCCCACATCCTATTATGTCACTACTACTAGACATACATAGAAGCCATCCAAAGAGAAAGCCACCCAACTTGTCACAAAAGAATCATAAATTTTTGTACCAATTAAAATGTCAAGACAAAAAAAATTGATGCAAATGTAATCACATGTATCTATAGTGGTCAAATATCCATAGCTTAAATAATATTCATAACAAGTGCCAAACCCATCTAGCTATCCATACCTCCAAAGGTATACCAAGTAAATCTCACATCATCAAAATATCCAATATGTAACTTGCAATCATAAGCCTCAAGAGAAATATCTACCAAATATATACCAAGAAGCTCCCACTGCAAAAGATAATTTCAAATATATAACCAATCAACTTACAACATCTCAAAAAAGTGAATCCATGTAGTATCAAGGACATCTAAAACACATAAACCAATAAGCTGTAAGAACTACTCTCATAACAAGTCTCCAAAACTCTTCCAAGTTCTCCATATTTAACAAAGGAAAGAGATAAAGAAATAACCATGTCATCTCTCACATGACATACGTAAACATAAACCAATTATCACAATCTCCAACCAATCTCAAATCCAATGTAAGTGAAACCAAACATATGGGAAGATAACCATACCTATATCATGTCCTTCTACACACATCTCTAGATGTAAACTATGCCAAGTAAGATCTCCTCCATAAAACCCCAATCGAGAAGCCACAAAAACATCCAAACCATATCATATAACTAATCATGGATGTAAGCATCTCACAAGAAGATCAAACTCATAAACCATTCCTAAACCAAGGAATAACCATTTCTAATCCAAGGAATATACCCAATATAAAACCATCTCCCAAATCCAACCAACATAACAACAACATATGAAAAAGAGATAACTAATGCTAAACCATCTCTCAGATGAACCCTCTAGAACTAATTCATGTACCCTAGATCAAGATCCATATCCATGAACGATAAACATAAATATAATGCACTTGAGAGAAACAATGGGTTATACCTCTCAAGTAATAACCGTTGAGTAGACCAATAGTGGGGAATGTGAATGCTCATCAAGATATCCAAGTCTTCAACCAAGACTAATCTAAGAAAAACCTTCTCTCAAGTCCATATCAGGTGAATGCCCCTTGGACTTCCTACTAAAACCATCAACTGTCTCAACAAATAATTTTCTAATCCAAGAGAAAAAAACATCACCACCATCTCCAAGTATCCATGAGCACCTATAACATATTAATCAATGCCAACTCTAAATGAAACATATAAATATAATAAAGTATTGAGCAAATGATCAATGTAATCAATACTAAGAAACTAAACTAAGATCAATGTCAAAGTTCCAACCATGGCCTCAGGAACATAAACATGACAAAATGATCTAAACCACCTCAACTAAAGAGATAATATGCTCCATATGAACATACTATAATATGTTAAAACTCTAAACACATATCAAGAGTACACAATGACATAATAATGAAACAATCCTAACACTAAGGATAACATGTCAAATGAAAGCATAAATCACATCTTTACCAAGAACCCCATGAGTCTTCAAGTTGCAACCATCTCCACACACCATGAAGAACACCATCTCCACATACCATGAAGAACCATCTCAAAACATCATGAAGATAACCAAGAACCCCATGAGTCCTCAATATCCAAGCATCTTGACACACCATGGAGATAACAAGTGTACCATGAAAATGTCAAAGATGCTTATGCAACAACAGGATCTAAGACAAACCTCCAACATTTGTAAATACTCAATAAATATATCAATACCAACAACTCCCACTCAACCATGATACTAAGTCACCCATGGAATCATAAAATCCATCTCCTATATGAAGATCCTTCAAGTCTACACAAAAAAAGTGTTAATACCAAGTGAAACCAAGATCTCCAAACTAAGAAGATACAAATCAAACTAGGAACTATAATGGCCTACTTGGGAACCTGAAAGAAATAAACTTAATATGTTACAAAGTTTATTGAACTATTTAAAAAAGAAAGACTTAAACAAAATCAAAGTAACACTGTGGAAGAAATATACACAAATACAATATTTATACAAATGCAAACAATATAGATTTCATTCTTGAAGGGTTCCTTCAAGTTGAGTTACATTTAAGAAAGTTTAAATTAATTAGTTTGAATCTTAAGTTCAAGGCCATAATCAAGAGTGAACAACAAACACATAATCTTGTAAGAAAGTGTAAATACAACTGATACAATGAAATACATTTAATGAATAATATCTATTACACATGTTGTAGGGTATGCAAGAATAGATACAAGGACATTGAAATACAACATACATTTAAAATATATACATCAACTAAATAGAAGTCTCCAAGATAGGAATATAATTGATAATGATATAATTGCATCCATGAGAATCTAACATTTGTCACACTAAGGGGGATCTAAATGGTAAGAAGACATTACCTCTTGACTATGTGGTCACCTAGTTAGGATTCCACTCCCACTATGTAGGGAAGATAATGTACTATCCACACATAGATAATCAAATCTTAAAATAATCCTAGGGAACGAATCCTGATAGCCAAGTCTACCTCAAGGGTAACAAAAAATACTGAATAAGAAGAGATAATTAAAATGAAAAGGACACTTAATCCAACACCAACACTACATACCAAGTCAACATCTAGATACCAAATACAGTACAGTATCAAATCAAGATAAAGTCAATGAAAGTTATCCACCTTAAGTCAAAGGCCACATGTCCAAGACCAATAATCAATAGATAACAACTCTCATCAATAAAAGTAAATCACCAACAATAATAACATCCAACTATAACTACACCCCTAACAAATAGCCGACACTCATCAATAAAATTCAACTCTCAATAGTAAATGACATCCAATAAATAAATAATAACTCACAATAATTACACCATCAAAAGTAATATCCAACAAGTACACCACTAGAGGCAAAAAAAAAAAAAACCATGAATGAGACTTAGGCTACATACTAGGTTGTGTCATCATATGGTCAAACTACTTGAGTTATCTTGGACTGGTCTCTCAGTGGACCCTAGACCCTCAAGCATTGATTTACCCTAGATTGGTCACTCCAGAGACGAACCCTCAATGTGACACATGCAGAACCAAAATACCCTCTCATGAAGATAAGAAAAACTAGTCATACCTCTCACTAGGTATCATCCCATTCTCATCCTTACCCTATAGAAGCACTCAAGGCATGGGTGAGGCAAAATCTCTAACTTATCTTTTTAATATTTTAAAAATATTTTAAATTACTATGTTATCACTTGTTACACAACTTACAATGAGTTACCATGACAACCTCTTTGGGCCCTACCCCCCATTGCAAGCCACTCGCATATACATGCTTCTAGACTACCTTCCCAAAACTCACAAACCACATTTGTGTACCATACCACAAAAGTAATACCAATCAAATTTGGTTCCTTAGTAGGCAACCCAAAAGTAACATTGGTTCTCAAAACCCAAGTTCTCATAAATGCTCCTCAAAAGATATATGCTAAAATAAATCTCAATTTGAATCATAAAATACGTCATGACATTAAGTCAAATAATCATAAAAGAAATCTCAAAAATTACTTTGGTGCACATCCTAACTTGGCCAACTAAACAACCCACACAGAAAAACCATCATGAAAATAAATGTCACAAGAATATAAATAGAATATAAGAAAATACATAGTTTTCAGCCATATGATTGAAATATTCCATCAATTTCTCTTGTTTAGTTTGGGTCATAAGGATGTGTTTAGAAATAAGGTAAGAATATACATGTTAATATAAATTTTTATGCTAATATGCTTATTTAAATCAATAAGTATTTAAATGTAAAATCTCTTTGCATATCAAATATCATGCAATATTATCATGTTATTAATTTAAATAATATTAAATCATAAATGATTTAATTAATAACATAAATGTATATTATTAGATTAAATATTAATATCGATTTCATTTCTAAAATATTAATTTGGCTATATTTAAGTCTAATATTTTATTCTATTTTGATTGGTAAATGACTGAGTCCTTTTTATTATATAGAATATATATATATATAATTACAATGGTTCTCCATTCAAATGGGCATTGATAGGAAAGAATGAAGAAGAAAACTTCTAGTCTCACCCAAGACTTTCGTCCTATACAAATTACACTTTAAAAGGGGCATACCCCAGTTCATTTACAATTTAGAAATTACAATTTTTAGATTTTTTAAAGAGAATTCCTTACTTCCTTAGGAGATAATCCAAGATGGTCAATTTTTCCTTCCTTTACCTGCTAATCTATTTCTGAAACTTAAATGAGATATTAGTAATATCAAAAAAAAAAAACTAGATTTCTAATCCTGATTTAATGAGTATAGTCTTATTTTATTTTAGGTTTCAATGTTTGATTTGTATATTGTTCTTACTACCTATTTAAGATTAAGATTTAAAAGAAAAAGTTAGAGCTCAAAAACCCTTCCAAAATAAAATGAGGGGAGGGGTATGTTTTAAACATCTTATTATATTGTTAGCATAGAGAGAGCGATCAAGTCTCCAACATTAGATACATGGGTCCTTTAAGATAATCTAACCTTTAATTCAAAGAGATGAATGATATATCTACTTTTAACATATAATACCAAACCCAAACCAAATTAGGGTCCTACTTAATAATCACACAAAAGGCATCAATCAGTGTTTGAATAGGGGAGAGGGAGAAACCCTCAAAAAAGATAAAATGAAAATGTCAAAAAAACTCTATATACAATAAATAGATTGCTCAGAACATGACAAAATGGAAACTAAGATATGCATCAGTAGAGAATGCCACATTCCACTATCACCCCATGACAAATTCTAAAAGATTAAAAGAAAAGTTGTATATAGACAAATTTATAATCTGAACTTTCCAGTGAAGAATGAAAACAAGCATCTAACTGATACCAAACCTTGATAGAACTAAGGATACCATCAGCTATACATAGAAACCATATAAACCCTAATATAAATCGTTGATGATGCAAAAGATAGACAATAGATATCTAACAAAGATAATACTAGGATCCAAGTAAAGAAAAACCAAAAAATCCCTAGTATCCAAAGACCTAAATCCAAAAAAGCTACAAAAACATCCATCTAAAACTCTATGAATCAAAGTGTAATCCTCGTCCTTCTTCACATATACTATAACAATTTTCAATGCTTCTTTAATATTTGACACTGGACACCCCAGGGGAAACACATAAACCATCTTCTCTTTGCTAGATTTGAATAAGTTGGGGAGAATAAATTCCACATTTTTCAGATTGTCTAATTCCAACTCTAGTTTGATTTATGGAGAGTATAGGATTCAAGTACTATTCCACATTTTTCTCCTCCATGATCCCTCTCTAGCACAATAGAGAGTTAATATTGGCTTCCATCTTCAACGATGCTTGATTAAACAAGATATTATCCCAAATTGTCAGAATAGGACACCTATATGTTGATACAATTGTCTAATTGTGTGTTGTCTTTAATGTTACACAAATGTCATATCAATTGTCAGTCTGTGCTTACTGAGCTTAGTTGGTCAACAAGGCAATTTTACTTATCTACTAAACATTCTTGGAGATTAATTTGCATAGACAATATCTACTGAGCTAACTCGGGTGTCAAAGGAAGTTATGGAAAAAAGCAGTTTTAACCAAGCTCTCATGGTTAATAAAGGAAAGTTGGTCGGAGCTAGTGTTCATCAAGTTCACTCAATTTCTAAAGGATTTTAAAAATTCACAGTGTTAACCAAGCTTTTCTTGGTTAACATAGGAAATCATTTTAGGATCAGTGTTTACCGAGCAGGGTCAGCCAATGAAGGATTTTGTTAATTTAGGATATGAAGTTTAATTATTTTAAGTATTGATTCCAGTCGACTGTGGTAATGATTATTGGTCATTGTAAATTGTAATTGAGCCAACTTGATAATCTGAACGGTATAATTGAAAGGTCAAGTTGAGATTCTAATGTGTATGTGAGAGTATGCAAGTGTTTTGATTGATTGAAAAGGCAAGTGTGAGTGAATTTGAAGGATGGTTAGATATCCTTGAGGAGAAACAAAGTAATATTTGATCAAGAAGGATATAGAGTGAAGTAGAATAGAGATCTATAATGAGCAATTCAATTGCATCTCATTTAGGTCATTTCATTGTTACTTTCTTACCATTGTAGCAGTGATTTCAAAATCTCTTAGCAAAGTTGGTTTAATAGCCAGTTGTAAATCCTTTAACAAGGTGACAATTCCATTAAATTATTTTAAAGACCTCTTGCAAGGCCACTCCTAATAGGGTGATTAAATCCTCTAACAAGGTCACACCTAACAATGTGTTTTGTAACCTTTAACCAGGTTGGCTCGTAATAGGGCTCACTTCAAAAGAGTGAAAATCAATAGCTAGTTACTTGGTGGTTTTTCCCATGTTGGGTTTCCAGGTTTAATATTGGTGTCTAATGTGTTCATGTTATTTCTTTTATTCTTGCATGTTAATCACTGTGAATGTTTAAGATTAGTAATAAGTAAATCACACTACTTTTACCGAGTTACAACAATTTTTGTGTGTTTACCGAATTATAGTAGAAATCAATTTTATTGTTAACATCCAAGGGATCTAAAATATTTTTGTGGTAACTAATTCACCCCCCCCTCTCAATTACTTCATATATATTTTCAACACTATAGACCTTAGCTTTCCCTATACTACCAAGCATATGGCTCATATAAACCTTAGGAAGAGGAATCCTTTGTTGATGGTTGATACTAAAAGTAGCATGCTCTAAGCCCTCTAGCCAATTAGTATAAAAAAAAATTCAAAATAAGCTAATAATCTCAGCATGACCTATGTTTTCCCTAGCCAAGAAAGATATGAAAGACCCAATTATAGAGCTATTGGTTCACTAAGTAATATCATAATTAAAAAATTGCTTGCCTAAGACCCCGCTAACTACTACCCTGGATCAATCATCCATTGGGTTCAATATCCTTTTCCACCTTTTAGGATTAACATTTCCCCTAAATGGCATAGTTATGGATTCCAGGGCATGAAAAAAAAAATACAACAATCTCTATCCTAACTCTAAGACATATACCCAAAAAATTATGAAGAAAGTGACAAATTAAGAACTAATGACAATGACGCTGAATTTATAAAGGGAGTCAGGATCAAAAGATCTAGAAGTGCTTGAAATAGCAATGATTAAAAATATAACCTTTCCCCACCAAAATTACTAGTAACCTATTATGATATCAGTAATGATTATTAATTAAGCTCCTAAGGATAGTTGATTTAACTAATTAGAATTGATTAATCGATAAACATACTAATGATAATGTATAATATTAGGTCATGAGTCTCTAGGTTTTGATATATTAATGTATCCTCACCATCTTCTCCTTTGTTTGCCAAATAATCTAATTTTTGATTACCTTCTCGGAATATATGCTAAATTTTTTATTCTTCAATAAGATTGAATAATTTTAGAACTTCTTCTAGTTTCAAATTCAACACCTAATTTTGGGTATTCCTTTTCCTTAATGCATTGAGTAGAATTTGGGAATCCCCTTCAATTATTAGTTTCTTAATACTTAAACATAAACTTAATTGAAGTCCCTCTTGAAGGGATTGTAGTTCTACTAAATTATTTGTAATAATTCCCATAAGTTTGGCTCTTTTAGTGATCCATTTTCTAGAATCCATATTAATGATACACCATATTCTTGATTTTCCTAGATTACCCCTAGATGCTCCATCAAAGTTCAATTTTGACCATCCTCTCGGTGGCAGTTCCAATTTACATTTTTTCCTTGCTTCCTAACTATTCTTGTTATATACTAGTGGTGGATTGATAAGTTTGCTCCAATTTCTTTTCATTTCACTATCCCATTCCATGAAGGATCCTTCCTCTTTTACTATTTTCCTTAAATGAGTATTCATGACTTCTACTATACATGATTCTATTTTGTTAAGTAATGATGCAACATTCATTTTTGAGTCATAGACAATCTACTTGTTCCTTTCTTTCTATACCTCCCACATAAGAATGGATGGGCTAATGTTCCAAAGTTTTTCATAAATGTTATAAGAGTTTCCATTAGGCCAACCTATCAAGTGGCTCTCAAGGTTGCCTTGTTGAGGTGATGTCTAGAAAAGCTTTTTCCGGAGCCATTCCCAACATTCCTTTGCATATGAACATTGAAATAATATATGTTCTATAGATTCAATTTCATTTTTGCATAAATAACATCTTGAGAGTCCCTCAATACCTATTTTCCTAAGTCTGTCTACTAATAATATCATTTTTTGAAGAGCTTCCCAAAGGAAAATTCTTTCTTTTGATAGGAAAGTTGTGTCTCAATAGAGTTTGAGGGGCATATTAATAGCTTCCCATCTCTACAACTATATTATTAGGTTATATGCTTTTTGGACACTATATCTTCCATCTTTGGAGGCTCCCATATGAGTTTGTCTCTTCTCTCCATTTGGTTAACCTTTTGCTATCAAAGTATTCCCTCAAATGTCTCCTTTCCTTCAGGGTCTAGCTCTATGTTTTCTAATGATTTCCAAACCCGCATATCTTTCCCAGTTTCTTCTTGTAGATGTTTATAATTTCTTACTTTAGTCCCCCATAAATTTACTAATACATTTTTTACATTAGCTGGTATTCCTAAGCTATCTAGGGAGGGAAAACCATCCCATGAATCTTCCTAGAATAGTGCTTCTTCTCCCTTACCTGTATCCCAAGTAATATATTTACTAATTAGAGACTGACATCTTACTATGAAATTCCAACTTTTTGATCCTTTAGGTAAATTGTGTATTCTAAAGAGGAAAGTAGGATCAACTTCATTAAGTACTTGTTGTATATGATTTTTTCCCATTTTTCTTCCCTTTCTTGATATATTCATCATACCAATTTTTCTCCTAGAGCCTCATTTTGAAAATTGAGGTTTTTAATACCTAAACCCCCTAGCTCCTTGGGTTTGCATATGTTCCCATTATATTAGTGCCATTTTATTATGATCTTCCATATCATTCTAGAAAAAACTTTTGAGCTTTCCTTATAGCCTTTTATTCACTTTTTTAGGGAGTGGGAGGCATGATAATTGATATGTGGGTAGAGCTGAAAGTATTGCTTTAATTTTTGTAACTTTTCTTGCTTTTGTTAGCCACTTTCCTTTCCAAATTCCTATTTTCTTGTCCATTATTTGGAGAATATTATTCCAACCTTTATTATGTCTCATACCTTTTTCTAACTCTATACCTAGATATTTTCATGGAAATGATCCTTTTTTGTATCCCATAATGTTACATATCTGATTTTCTAATTTAGGCTTGGTATTGAAAAAGAAAATTTCTGACTTATCTACATTAACTTTTTGACCAGATGCTTCCATATATTGATGAATTATAGGTTTGAAGTTTTGGACTTCTTCCAAGAAGCTATCTTCTGGCATAATTGTATCATCAACAAATTGTTGATGATTAATATTTGGAATATTATTTGTAACAATGATGCCTTTAATTTTACCTTCTGTCTAAGCTTTTTTCATTGTCCTCCCAAAAGCTTCTTCCATAATTATGAACAAGAATGGAGACAAATGATCTCCTTGTCTAATACCTCTTGTAATATTGAAATATCCTTCTAGGGTTCCATTAATGAGGAGTAATATTTTAGGAGTTGATATACATTTGAAAATTAAATTGCTCCATTGGCGAGAGAACCCAAAGACTTCTAATGTTTTGCATAAGAATCTCCAATACACCATATCATATGCTTTATGTATATCTAATTTCATAAACATACTTTCCTCTTTATAATTAGTTGTAGAATGTATCATTTCTTGAATAATGATTATACCATCTAAAATGGATCTTTTAGGTACAAAACTTGTTTGTTCCTTCGATATGAGTTTAGGAAGTATAAATTTAAGTCATCTAGTTAATATTTTTGAGAGGATTTTATATATCGTATAACAAAGACCTATATATCTAAAATCCCTAGGAGCTTTTGTATCTTCTTTTTTTGGTATGAGAGTTAAGAAAGTGTGGTTAATCTCTGCTAATATTGATCCACCATTTCTAGATGCTTCTATAGCTTTTCATAAATCTATCGCAATAATATCCCAACATTTTTGATAAAAGAAATCATGAAATCCATTTCGCCCTAGTGATTTATCAGGGTTGAGGTTGAAGAGTGCTGAATTAACCTCTTCTAAGGATAGAGGTTTGTTAAGAAATTTATTATCTTCTATAGAAACCAATTTTGGGATAGATTCTAACATCTTATTTTGAGCAAACCTATTAGAGTAGTCAAAGTTGTTTAATATGTTTTTGAAATAATCTACAAATACTTCTAATATATTTGTAGGGTTTTCAATAACCTTACCTTCTGTATCCTTAATCTTTGTGAATTTATTTCTAGATCTATTAAAAATAGTTTTGTTATGGAAAAAAATTGTTTTATGACCCCCTTCTGCTCACCATGTTTCTCTAGATTTTTGTCTCCAAAACATCTCTTCTTTTGCCAATATTTCCTCCCGTTGTGAAAGTAATTCTTTTTCTTTAGGTATTTCTCAATATCCATTCCTTTTTTTATCACTTCATTGTTTAGAGTTTTAAGGTTTTCTTCATTATCTAATTTTTCTTTAAAAATGTTATTAAAGTGTGTTTTGTTCCATTTTAGAATATTTTCTTTGATCATTTTTATCTTAGACACAAAGAAATACATTTTTGAGCCTTGGAAGTTTCCTTGGGACCACTATAATTTAATGTTTTCTATGAAACTATTATCTAGAAACCACATTTTTTTCACATTTAAAGGGATTTCTTAAAGGCTTTTTTGGTTCAGTTAATTCAAATCTTACTAGATAATGATATGATCCTACTATTGCTAAGATTGTTGATTGTAGTACCATGTCTATATCTCTTAGCTCCCCTTTGAAGAAAAAACTATCCAATTTTTCTACTATGTAGGTAACATTTTTCCTTATGTTGTACCATGTATAAGTTCCATTATTGGTAGGTATATCTAATAAGTTTTTTTGTTTTGTCCATCTCTTTAAGTCTATAGAAGCCTGTGAGATATGGTACATGCCCCCATATTTTTCATCCAAATTTAGGATAACAGTAAAATCTCCACCTATTAGTATGTATTGATTGCTATAGTCTCTAATGAATATGCTTATTTCTTCCCATAAGTGTTTCTTATCTACAGTTTGTGTTGGCCCATATATATTTATATTATTTGAAGATTTTTCCTGATACTCTTGATTTTATAACTCATCCAGTTATGATTTGAGGTTATTAAATCTAGGGTTATCTTCCTTGGATTCCATATCATGCTTAACCCTCTGGAAGCTCCTCTTGATTCCTACAGTATTATATTCCAACTACCCAATTTCCTTTCTAATTTAATTCCTTCTTCTTTATTCAATTTAGTTTCTTGTATTAATACAATTTTAGATTCAAATAGTGATATATTTCACTTTAGTAAGCATTTTTTGCTAGGTGCATTCCATGTTGTTATCCTCACATTGTTATGAGAAGGCTCTTCCCCTTTCCTACTTTTAGAATTTTGACTATCTTTTGTTGTTCTTTAGCTTGGCCATTTGCTTCTCTTAATTCTTTAAGAGATTTCCTCCTTTTTTTTTGACTTTTTCTTATCAAATTTCAAATTCTTTATGCCTTCCTAGCTTATTGAGATTCACAGGTGTTCTAGGTTCTTCTGAGCATTGTTGATGCTTGTTGTATGGTTTTCTCCTTCCTCATTTTCTTTTTCTCCTTCTAGTTCTTTGATCATATGTTTTGCTAGATCAATCAATGTTTCATATTGTTCTATGTTTTCATCGATCTATGTGCTCTCTTCATCTTCTTTTTTATTTACATTCCTCTGATTTATGTCCATCAAGATTCCATATTCTTCTCAATTCTGCCATATAGCTTTCTCATTATCTTCTACTAAATCCTGGCAAATGCTATGTTCTAGAGTTCTTAGTATTGTACCTTTTATTTTTAAGGTATAGATTATTAGTTTGTCTATGTGTTCATCTAACTCCTTTGTTTCTAAGCTCAGTTCATTCTTCAAAAGGGTCTAATCCATTTGCTTGAGTTTCCTAGAATTTATAACTCCATTTTTTGGTCATTTTGCTTATGGTGATGTTGCTCCATTGTGTTGAAGTTGCTGGTGGAACTAATCCTTCTGTATTATGTTCTTAATTAATTGTTGTATTTGATTCCCAATTATTATTTCTGTATTCTCATATTCTAATATTTTCTTTTTAATCATATAATATTTAATAATTCTTAATATAATATGATTAACCCAAATATTATAATTAAATTATTTACCAACTAAATCACATAGCCAAATCCACATAAGAGAAACATTACCAAAATTGAGCAAACCTCAAAATTAACAACACAGATAAAGATAAACTCATGGGTTTAAAAAGGGTGGAAAGTCAAATATATGTCATCCTTCTCAAGGCAAGTAATTAGGCTATGGCTAAGATTGGACCTGAATATTATTTCCTCATTCTTATGATTGAGTTATTGCAATAGGACACACTCATCCTGCAAATTTAGGGAAGTCGATGCTTGATACTTTGAAAAATATATAAAAGACGAGTATGTACATATGGATATATATCCAAGCTAAACTAACAATTACAAGAAGTGATACATCGTGTAGATCCCAACTAGCAGGTGACTATGAATCCCTTCCTCAACCATATCATACACGTCAAACATAAATATAAAACATGCACACACCATACACATGCAAGTATGGGGTAAGTATAATAGTAAATCCTAAATATAAACTAGCAGTTGCATGTTTTTGTACATACAACAATAAGCTGATAGGAATGATTCATTTCATGGAGTGAGAAAAATTACACATAAATGATAATTGATAAAAAAAAAAGATTTCTTAAAATTTTAATAAATTGACACTAGTTTTAAGGCATTTGAATTAAGACCCTTATAAGATTATCAAATCATGGTATAAGTAAAAGAAAATAACATATTTAAGATATTTATAATTTGACTTTACATTCTCAAGGCTATCTACTATATATTTGATCTCTGTAGTGATGTGTAAAGAGAGGTTAAGAGAGGATATATTGAACTAGTTGAGGTATTTGTATACAATAGTTTTCTATTTCATTTTTATAACCAAGGTCAATATTGTAACTATGGTATTTTTTGTCATACCCAAAATATGAGGGCAAAAACACACAATTTTTTTTTTTTTTTTTAAATGTTAATAATAAAGAGGTACACTAAGGTCGAAGAGTTGAATACACAATTTCAAGAATTAGATTCACTACGTTACTCTTAAGTTTGTAATCATGAAGATTGAATCAATCGTTAAATTTGAAGCTTTCGTTATTAGATTGATATCGATCATTAGTTACATTTTTAGATAATTATACTTAATTTAAACTTACTACTTAATTACAAAAACTAATTTCATGATTAATCTAAGATTTAACATTTCCAATTTATACTACACTATCTTTTTAAACTAAGTTAACCTTAACACTAAGTTCTTAACATCCTAACACTCTCAACAAAATTTAATAATAAAATATGCTAATTATGACACATATAAGCTAATCCACTAACTTTTAAATTAAGAAAAAACAACTAAAATTTTAAAAACTAGTTATATACAAACTAACCAAATTAAACTACTAAGATATATATATATATATATATATATATATATATATATATATATATATATATATATATATATATATATATATTTACAATCCTTAAACAATAACAATTACTTATCATAATCAATGACTAACTTATAACAAAAAAAAAAAAAAAAAAACTAACACTAACATAAAATAATTCTTTCCTAAACTTAATCTAACTAAGTCTTACTAAACTAAAATAAAATTTAACATAATACTAAACTTGAAAGTAACTTAACACTACTCACATTAAAAACAAACTTAAATAAATAAATAACACAAACTATGCTAAGACCAAATCTAATCTACTTTCTAACCACCCCCCCACCCCCCCTACACTCTACCCTACACTCAACATTCCCAAGCGCTGACCAAGGAAGTCTACCTAATAATCATGTGCAGACCACCCAAGGAAAATGGCGACCCAAGGTTATGAGGGTGGAATGAAAAGTTTTAATTTAAACAACAAATTTAATCACCATCACATCCCATCCCCCTCAAAACTCCAAGCACTTCCCAAGTGCTGGTCATGATACAATGCGCTACCCAAAGCAACACATGCACAGACCCTCCCTCAAACAAGGTGGGGACCAAAGTAATGAAGGGTGGAAAAGACTTAACAAATTTTAACCTCCTTTCACAAAGCATGTCAAACCAAGGACTGCGAAAATCTATGGAGCACCCTTAACTTACTTTTTTTTGACTTTTCTTTAAAAAGAACTTTTTAATACATAAACCAAAATTGGCGCCAAGTTGGAGATTTAATGCAATAAAATTTATTTGGTAGGAAGGATATTTAGGATAGTTTAATATGTTTAAAAGTTTGGTTTTGAATTAATGTATTTATTTATAATTTGATTTATTTATTTATATTATTCAACGAAGATATATAGGAGAATATTTTAAAGATTCTCTGTTACTAAGAGGGGAATTAAACTGGTTCCCCATACAAAAACCAGAGAGTTTTTACTCTTTGGGGCAATTTTTTTTTTTTTGAAGTCTTAATTTATGCTAAGTATTTTCAAGCAACTTTTTTTTTTTTTGACAAAAGGGGGTATTATTTTTTTGATGGGCTTAACATAAAGTTTAATAGTATTGTTAACAATGAAAAATCCATTTTAACAACAATGCAAAATTGTTTTATTTCCAATAATCACGAAAACTGAACCTTCATTCATAACATAATTTTTTTGCTTTCAACATATAAGAAAACTTGAAATTTTGCTTAATTGAACCATCATCATTTCATATTATTTTTCTTTGATGTGCATCCATATAATTGAAAATTACAATTAAATCTCATGAGAAGCAATAATACTCAACCACTATTTTATTCGCAAACCTGATTCAAAGGTTCAGTCATGAAAGAACCAGGAAGAAAACCTGGTGTCATTGCCATTACAACAAAGTTTTGAAATATAGTTTACATAGGATTCAAATCCTGAAATTACAAAAATCCAATTAAATTTCCTTCATGACCCTTATCAAGGGATCCATATCATTTTCTGCAATACATTACTAAGATCATGGAGGGAATAGAAACTGATCAGGTGTCAAACAAGCATGACCAAGAGACAAAATCAAACATGCATATTCATACTAGGTTTTCATAACAAGATTCACAATGAATCAAAACTAGGGAAAGGTGGATTTTTCCAACAGGAGATGTCAGACACAACACCAAAATAGATGCCCAATCGGGGTTATAATTCAAGAACTTTCGTTCTTTCATTTTAACATGCCAAAACTCATACAAGGTTTGTGCTGACAGGTAGGGGCCCATAACACCCTACCATCTCTCCCTCTTCTCGTCCTGAGAAGAGACTCTACACTGTTGGAGTCCAACTAAAAAGAACTTTCCCAAAATTGGCCACTTCTACCCTATCCAAAGGTGAGTATTGCCAAAACATCCATACAAGAAAACTTCAAAATTCAAACAAGAACATGAAAGAAAAGAATTCAAGAAACATGGTTTCAATACTTCCCAACATATGCAACATACATACAAGTATCCAAATAACAACACAATAGCATAAGCATGAAACACGCATGAAAAATCTGAACAAGGGAGATGAAGAACTCCTACCTTCACAAAGGGGTTATGGAAAATGATCAAATTGAGAAGAGATTTTTCTTCCTTGCCTTCAATCTTCCAAGACTCCTCTCTAAAAGTAGAGATTGGGTGACAACCAAAACTACTCCAAGAAGGGCCTCTAAATAAGACCCAAACTCAACCACCAAAAAGGGCAATAACTTCCCCCACTCACCTAAAAATCTAGAAGTTTCTAACCCAACCAACCCTAAGGTTAACCACTGAGTGGAGTTGAGGTGATGCAACTCATGATAACCACTTTCAATTTTCGTACAAACACAAAAATAGACTTTTTGAGTGACCTCAAAAGTCAAAAAAAGGGGCTTAGGGGGTGGAAAATGCCCCCAACCCATACCCATACCCCTTGAGTATAAAAATTTCATGTTTTAAAACCTTAGGAATTGATTTGGAACCAAACAAAAGCTAGGAATAATTAGGACCATCTAACAACTCCAAAATTCAAATTAAGCACTAATCTAGATTAGGAGTAACTAAACTCGATTAAGAACAAATTAGCAAAAATGACACTAACTGAATTTGACTTAGGTCCAAAGGTTACACAGTTACAAACATTAACATTTATTGAACATGAAAATATACATTCATACATCTCACAAAATAATTAAGTTACAAACAACAAGGTTTCCACAAAAAGCACATAGGGATCAGTTTCATTCCTCTGTTGGGTTTCTCGGCTAAAATATCCTGCACACTCATTGCCCACATCAGTAGTCCCATAAAATCACATGCACATATGCATATACATATCAAAAAATCACATAAATTAAAACATACATCTATAAATCAGTTAGGGTTTCTCTCATCCTACTCAATTCTTAACCATTAAAATCTCTTAATCAAAGTGTTAATCGTACATTTACTTATTTCATTAACATACAGATACTTAAAACATTAAATGATGAACATCAAATATCTGAAAGTAACATCACACAACATGAAATAATATAATATGTTCAAAGCATCAGATAATGTCCCGACATCTTGAGTCATGAGTATCAAAATAATAATAATGTATCACTATGCTATGATGGGTCGGGGTGAGGCCTCATATCCTCCCCCCCTAGGCATGAACTTCCTCCTAGAGTTCATAAAAAAGATAAGGGTATTGTGATTGCATCTGCACTGCATCCTCCCATGAAGCTATGACCTCATCGTAACAATCCCACTGGACCCTAACCTGGTCTAGCTGTCGACCTCGAAGTGCTAGGGTCTATCAAGAAATAATACAGATAGGCTCCAGTGCTAGCTGTCCATCCAACTCCACCTGTAAAGCATCCCAATCTATAATATGAGACTCATCATAAATGTATCCTCTAAGTACTGAAATGTGAAACACATCATGGATGCATGATAGGCTAGTTGGAAAAGCTAAATGGTATGCAATAGGTCCTATCCTCTCTAGGATCTCAAATGGTCCAACAAACTGAGGTGCCAACTTAGAGCCCATTTGAAATTAAATCAGACTCTTGTGTGGTTGCACACTCAAGAATACTCTATCATCGACTTGATACTCTCGATCTATCCTCTTTGCATCAATGTACTTCTTTTGCCTATCTTGTGCCTCTCTTAGACACTGTCTAATCAAGCTCACCTCCTGCTCCATCTCCTTTACTAACTAGGGACCAATAGATACTCGATCCTCGATCCTATCCCAACTCATGGGCATCTTGCACAGTCTTCCATACAAGGCCTCATAAGGCGACATGCCTATGGAGGAATAGTGCCCATTGTTATAGGAAAACTCAACAAGATGCAAGTATTCCTCCCATTTGACCTCATGGTCCATCACGTACATACATAGCATGTCCTCCAAAACTTGATTCACTCACTCATTCTGACCGTCGATCTGAGGATGGTATGCTGTACTAAAATTGAGCCTAGTGCCCAAAGCTTCTTGTGACTCTCTCCAAAATGAAGAAGTGAACAATGAGTCTCTATCTAAGATGATCTTATGGGGGACACCATGCAGTTTGACAATGTCTCACAAGAACACCTGTGCTATGACTCCTGCTATGAATGTAGTATGCATGGGTGAGAAATGGGAAACCTTGGTCAACATGTCAACCGTCACCAAAATGACATCATGGTGATGAGATGACATGGGGAGACCAACAATGAAATCCATAGGTATAGTATCCTATTTCCACTCTACAATCTCATGCAGTTGAAGAAGCCCACCAGGATGACGATGCTCCGCCTTCACTCTCTGACACTCAAGGAATCTTGCAACTATGCTAGCAATCTGCACTC
Organism: Cupressus sempervirens; assembly: GCA_028749045.1. Taxonomy (NCBI): domain Eukaryota; kingdom Viridiplantae; phylum Streptophyta; class Pinopsida; order Cupressales; family Cupressaceae; genus Cupressus; species Cupressus sempervirens. The sequence continues at coordinate 648,839,933 of CM053792.1, read as the reverse complement.
TCATGCCTGGCCAATGATACAAATGCCTCAAATCTGCATGCAACTTCTTAACATCAGGGTGCATAAGGTGCTCTATGAGGCTCAAGTACAATGAGCTCATGCAAACCCCCAATGGAAGGTACATACATACGTCCTCTATGATACAAAAGTCCATTGGACTCCAAGGAATACTCTGAATACTTCCCTTCCAAGGGTCTCTGAGAATGCACTATCTGACTCACTTCTGCATAAAGCTCATTGGCTGGTAAGTGTTGTAAGATCCACTCTCTCAAGTCAGTGCAAGTAGTCATAGATGAAAGCTCATGGTGCCTTCTACTTAAGGCATCTACAACCACATTCCCCTTTCCCTTGATGTAATAAGCATCAAAATCATACTCACATAGAAACTCCATCCACCTTCTTTTCCTAGCATTAAGGTTCAGTTGAGAAAATATGTACTGCAAGCTTTGGTGATTGAAATGAAGCTCGAATCTATGACCCAGAAGGAAGTGTTGCCATCTCACCAAGGCATGAACCACTACCACAAGTTCTAGTTTGTGACTAGGATAATTGAGTTCATGAGTCTTCAACTTCCTAGACTCAAAGGAAATAGGTTGTCCATCCTACATAAGGATCGCCCCTATACCATCTAAAGATGCATCAGTGCACACCACAAAATTTGTAGAAGGATCTGGTACTGCAAGAATCAGTGCACTTGTGAGGGCTCTCTTGAGCTCTTGAAAAGCTCTATCACACTTCTGTATCCACTCATACTTCTTCCCCTTTTTATGAAAAGATGTGATGGGGTGTGCCAATCTAGAGAATCCTGAAATGAAGCATCGGTAATAACCTGCTAGCCCCATAAAGCTCCTCACTTCAATAACACTGGTGGGTGCTGGCCAATCCATGATGGCCCTAATCTTTGATAGGTCTACTAAGACTCCATCACCTGATATGACATGACCCAAATAATGTATCTTAGGTATGAAGAATGCACACTTTGAGAAGTTGCCAAACAACTGATTTTCTCTCAGCTTCTGCAATACCTGCCTCAGGTTCTCTTCATGCTCTTTCTCATCATGAGAATAAATTAGAATGTCATCAAGAAAAACAACCAAAAACTTATCCAAAAAGGTACGAAATACTCCATTCATGAGGCTCATGAATACAACTAGAGCATTCGTGAGGCCAAATGGTACCATGGTGAACTTGTAGTGACCATACCTAGTATGAAAAATAATCTTGGGGATATCACTATCCACAATCCTCAACTGATGATAACCTGACTTCAGATCAATCTTTGAAAATACTTAGGCACCCTGCAACTAGTCAAAGAGATCATCGATTCTAGGAAGAGGATATCAGTTCTTGATGGTCACTTTGTTCAATTACCAATAATCAATACACAACCTAAGTGATCCATCCTTCTTCTTTATGAAGATCACTGGTGCACCCCAAGGTGACACACTAGGTCAAATATGCCCCTTCTCTAAGAGTTCCTCCAACTAAGCTTTTAGTTCACTAAGCTCATGAGTATTCATCTTGTATGCTACTCTTGAAACTAGCTCGGCTCCTGGCACAAGATCTATGTGAAAATCCACTACTCTAGGTGGAGGAATACTAGGAAGCTCTAAAGGAAACACATCTACAAACTCCTGCCAGATTGGAAAATCATCGAGGGATGGTTTCCCCTCTGAATCTTCCTCTCTGTCACTAATGGTGATAGTGAACAACTGACAACCCTTTCGTATGCATTGACTAAGTTGCATAGCGGAAATCATATGAAGGGATACAGGTCTCTTCACCCCAAAGATCTCCCTAGAGATACCATCATCATCCACACATTCCACCCTCTTCTGTCGACAATCCATCTTGGTGCTATGGACATAAAGCCAATCCATGCCAAGAAAAACATCATAAGAACCTAGAGGGGTAATGTGTAGATCAGACATTGTGGACATGTCTCCAATCTGCATCTAACAATTCTACACCATGGAACTAATTGACACTTTAGCTCCTGAGGCTAACTCTACCTCCCAATTGACATCCTGTCTAACTGTCACTAGCCTACAATGCTCAACCACATATGGAGATATAAAAGAGTCAGTAGCTTTGGAATCAAATAAAATTGCAACCATACGGCTCTGTATAATACCTGTAGCCTCAATAACTGTGGCTTGATGCTCAGCCTGGTGGTTGTCAATTGCTACAAAAAATCTATAAGATCTACCCATGTCGCCAACTGTTGGCTCTGAAAAAGCCCCTCTCTGACCACTGGATGCCTGTCCCTATAGACACTCCCTAGCTATATGACCCATGCCACCACAAGTGTAGCATGGTCCACGAGTATAAGATCATGCACCCTATGATCTAGACTACTGTGGGCCTCATGACCTACTAGATCCATTGTATCCACCCCTACAAGATTGCTGAGTCTTCACTGACTATGACTGTGGATCCTATAATTTATGATCTTGTTTGGGACCCTGTGATTGCCACTTCTTGGGCTTGGAGCCCTGATAACCTTGAGAAGGTTTCTACTATTGCTGCTACTATGGTTTCACCTGTTGGGACTATTGGCCCTTAGAGGACCCTAGTGTATAGTTCTAATTATCTTTCCAAGGGGGTTTCTACAGGGTAGAGTTTCGATTTTGAGACTGATCCTGTGACTCCTACCTACCTCAAGTATCCTCTGCAACTAGTGCTATCTCCACTACTTGTCTGAAGGTGGTAGGGAAGACCATCCAAATTGGACTTTGAAGTGAAAAATTCAAACCCATGATAAAGTGATGCACTCACAATTTCTCATCCTTCATGTATTCCACATAAGGAAGGAGCTCGAGAAACCTACTCTCGTACTAAGCTACTATAAGACCCCTTTGATATAGAGAATGAAACTCCTCTATCTGCTTCTGTCTAAAATGCTCTGACAAGTACCTCTCTCAGAATCTCTCTAAGAATGACTCCCATGTGAGGGTATCCATCCTCACTCCTCCTATGGTCTCCTCCTAATGCCACCAATTGGAGGCATGTCCTCTCAACTGATGAATTTCTAGGCATGCCTTTAGATTACTCCCATAAGGATGTAATTGAAAGCACCGCTGTAGGCTCTGTAACCATGCCTCTACTACTGTCCCCTCGGTGGAACCAATATATAATGGTGGCCCGAGTCAAATCAATTCCCTGATATCATCTCTTATATGCCTAGGAGGTCTGTCAAGGGGGGGTCTTCTCTGGTGTATTGACTCACCCTCGTGCTCTCCCTGTCCCTCTATCTGTCTCGACGCGAGACTCCTACTCCTCTCTCTGACTTCGAGTTTGCTTCCTCCAGGTCCCTTTGCTTCCATTATGGGAATTTGTTGACCTGGCTGAACTACAAGTACTACCCATTGCTAAACTACACTGATCAAAGTTTGAAGTGCATCTATAATGTCTTAGTTCAGGTTTGGTGGAGGTGGAGGTGGATGTGGTGGTGGAGGTGGTGGTGGTCCATCCTCCTACCCCACTCTACCACCCGTATCCCTATGATCTCTACCTCACTAGTTTCTTTGAGTAACAGGAGGCATCTACACAATTTAAAAGTTTGAGTTAAGTTAGGAAGCACAATGGTTTAAGGTTCCTAGTGTTGAAACATGAGCTCTGATACCAAAATGTCATGCCTAAAATATGAGGGCAAAAACACACAATTTTTATTTATTTAAAAAATGTTAATAATAAAGAGGTACACTAAGGTTGAAGAGTTGAATACACAATTTCAAGAATTAGATTCACTACGTTACTCTTAATTTTGTAATCATGAAGATTGAATCAATCGTTAAATTTGAAACTTTCATTATAAGATTGATATCGATCATTAGTTACATTTTTACATAATTATACTTAATTTAAATTTACTAAATTACAAAAACTAATTTCATTATTAATCTAAGATTTAACATTTCCAATTTATACTACACTATCTTTTTAAACTAAGTTAACCTTAACACTAAGTTCTTAACATCCTAACACTCTCAACAAAATTTAATAATAAAATATGCTAATTATGACACATATAAACTAATCCACCAACTTTTAAATTTTAAAAAAAAACAACTAAAATTTTAAAAACTAGTTATATACAAACTAACCAAATTAAACTACTAATATATATATATATATATTTACAATCCCTAAACAATACAATTACTTATCATAATCCATGACTAACTTATAACAAATAAAATAAAATAACTAACACTAACATAAACTAATTCTTTCCTAAACTTAATCTAACTAAGTCTAACTAAACTAAAATAAAATTTAACATAATACTAAACTTGAAACTAACTTAACACTACTCACATTAAAAAAAAACCTAAATAAATAACTAACACAAACTATGCTAAGACCAAACCTAATCTACTTTCTAACCACCCCCCCCCCCCCCCCCCCCCCCCCCCCCCTCCCCCCACCCCCACCACACACACACACACTCTACCCTACACTCAACATTCCCAAGCGCTAACCAAGGCACTCTACCCAATAATCATGCATAGACCACCCAAGGAAAGTGGCGACCCAAGGTTATGAGGGTGGAATGCAAAGTTTTAATTTAAACAACAAATTTAATCACCATCACATCCCATCCCCCTCAAAACTCCAAGCACTTCCCAAGCACTGGTCATGGTACAACGCACTGCTCGAAGCAACACATGCACAGACCCTCCCTCAAACAAGGTGGCGACCAAAGTAATGAAGGGTGGAAAAGACTTAACAAATTTTAACCTCCTTTCACAAAGCATGTCAGGCCAAGGACTATGAAAATCTATGGAGGATGCAGGGTGATGTCACCCTTAACTTACTTTTTTTTGACTTTGCTTTAAAAATAACTTTTTAATACATAAGCCAAAACTGGTGCCAAGTTGGAGATTTAATGCAATAAAGTTTATTTGGTAGGAAGGATATTTAGGATAGTTTAATATGTTTAAAAGTTTGGTTTTGAATTAATGTATTTATTTATAATTTGATTTATTTATTTATATTATTCAACCAAGATATATAGGAGAATCTTTTAAAGATTCTCTATTACTAAGAGGGGAATTAAATTGGTTCCCCATACAAAAACTAGAGAGTTTTTACTCTTTGGGGCAATTCTTTTTTTTTGAAGTCTTAATTTATGCTAAGTATAGATTTTCAAGCAAGTATTTTTTTTTTTGACAAAAGGGGATATTATTTTTTTGATGGGTTTAACATAAAGTTTAATAGTATTGTTAACAGTGCAAGATCCATTTTAACAACAATGCAAAATTATTTTATTTCCAATAATCACGAAAACTGAACCTTCATTCATAACATAATTTTTTTGCTTTCAACATATAAGAAAACTTGAAATTTTGCTTAATTGAACCATTATCATTTCATCATTTTTTTTTGATGTGCATCCATATAACTGAAAATTACAATTAAATCTCATGAGAAGCAATAATACTCAACCACTATTTTATTGGCAAACTTGATTCAAAGGCTCAACTGGGAAAGAACCGGGAAGAAAATCTAGTGTCGTTGCCATTACAAAAAAGTTTTGAAATACAATTTACATAGGATTCCATTCCCAAAATTACAAAAATCCAATTAAATTTCCTTCATGACCCTTATCAAGGGATCCATATCATTTTATGCAATACATTGCTAAGATCATGAAGGGAACAAAAACTGATTTGGTGCCAAACAAGCATGACCAAGAGACAAAATCAGACATGCATATTCATACTAGGTTTTCATAACAAGATTCATAATGAATCAAAACTAGGGAAAGGTGAATTTTTCCAACAGGAGATGTCAGACACAACACCAAAATAGATGCCCAATCGGGGCTATAATTCAAGAACTTCCGTTCTTCTATTTTAACATGCCAAAACTCATACAAGGTTTGTGCTGACAGGTAGGAGCCCATAACACCCTACCCTCTCTCCCTCTTCTTGTCCTGAAAAGAGACTCTACTCTGTTGGAGTCCAACTGGCCAAAAAACCTATACAAGAAAACTTCAAAATTCAAACAAGAACATGAAAGAAAAGCATTCAAGAAACATGGTTTCAATCCTTCTGTGAGGCCTCACCCCGACCTTTCATAGCCTTAGTTGTTACATTATCATTTTGATACTCATGACTCGAGATGTCGAGACATTATCTGATGCCTTGAACATATCATATTATTTCATGTTGTGTGTTGTTATTTTTAGATATTTGATGTTTGTCAGTTAATGTTTTATTTATATTTATATTGATGAAATCAGTAAATGAAGGATTAATATTTTGATTTAAGAGATTTTAATAGTTAAGAAATTGAGAGAAACCCTAATTTGTGTATGTTTTAATTTATGTGAATTTCTGATATGTATACATATATGTATATGTGATTTTACGGGACTACTGATGTGTGCAATGAGTGTGCAAATATTTTAGCTGAGAAACCCTATGGAGGAACAGAACTGATCTCTATGTGCTAATTTTTGGAAACCTTGTTGTTCGTAATTCAAGTATTGTATTGTGAGATGTATGTATGTATCTTTTTGTGTTCAGTGAATGTTAGTGTTTGTAACTATGTTCTTTTAGTGTCACTTGACACTTGTAAATTGTTTATGTTCTTCAGTGTGCTGATTAGGGTTAGTTGTGTAACCTTGGAACCTAAGTTGGTTTAAGTTAGTGTCAGTTTTCTATTTGGTTCTTAATCAAGGTTATTCAACCCTTAATCTGGATTAGTGCTTAATCTGCAATGTTAGAGTTGTTAGATGGTCCTATTTTATTCCTAGCTTTTTTTTGGTTCTAAACCTATTCTTAAGGCTTAAAGATGAAATTATTATACCCAAAGGGTATGGGTATGGGTTGGGGGTCTTTTCCAACCCTAAGCCCCTTTTTTTGACTTTTGAGGCCACTCAAAAAGTCTCTTTTTGCCTTTGTGCGAAAATTGACTATGGCTACCATGAGTTGCCTCACCTCACCTCCATTTAGTGTTTAACCATAGTGTGGGTTGAGTTAGGAGCTTCTAGATTTGTAGGTGGGTGGGTGAATTTATTGATCCCTTTGGTGGTTGAGTTTGAGGCTTATTTAGAGGCCCTTCTTGGACTAGTGGAGGTTGTTACCCAATCTCTACATTTAGAGATGAGTCTTGGAAGATTGGTGCAAGGAAGGGAAAAGCTCTACTCAAACTTGTTCATTTGCCATTACCTCTTCATAAAGGTAGGAATTTTCATCTCCCTTATTCAAATTTCATGTTTTTTTCATGCTTATGCTACCTTATTGTTGTTTGAATGTTTGTATGTTTGTGGGTATGTTGGGAAGATTTGAAAACCATGTTATTTTGAATGATTTCTTTTCTTGTTTATGTTTGAATTTTGAAATTTTCTTGCATGGGTGTTTTGGCATTACTCACCCTTGGAGAGGGTAGAAGTGGCCAATTTTGGGAAAGGTCCTTTTAGTTGGACTCCAACAGTGTACAGTCTCTTCTTAGGATGAGAAGAGGGAGAGAGGGTAGGGTGTTATGGGCCCCTACCTGTCAGCACAAACCACGTATGAGTTTTGGCATGTAAGAATGGAAGAACGAAAGTTCTTGATTTATAGCCCTGATTGGGCACCTGGTTTGGTGTTGTGTCTAACATCTCCTGTTGGAAAAATCCACCTTTCCCTAGTTTTGATTCATTGTGAATCTTATTGTGAAAACCTTGTATGAATATGCATGTTTGAATTGTTTTTTGGTCATGCTTGTTGTCACCTGATCAGATTTTGGTCCCTCCATGGTTCGTAGAAATGTGTTACAAAATTTGTTATGAATCCCTTGATGAGGGTCATGAAGAAAATTCAATTAAATTGTTGAAATTTGGGATTGATATCCTATGTAATTTGTATTTTAAACTTTGTTGTAATGGCAACGAAGCTGGGTTTTCTTCCTAGTTCTTTTTTGGCTGAGCCTTTGAATTAGGTTTGCCAATAAAATTGGTGTTTGAGTATAATTGGTTATCATGTGATTTAATCGTGATTTAAATTTAGATTGATGCACATCAAAGATAGGATGAAATTGATGATGTTCAATTTGGAAACATTACAAGTTTTCTTTTATGTTGAAAACGAAAATTGCGATCATGCATGTAGATTTGGTTTTCATGATTATTAGAATGAAACAATTATTGCATTTTAGAATAAAATGGATAATTCATATTCTTGGTATGTTAAGGTTGTAACAAGTCTTTATAGATTTTCATTAAAAAAGAAAATAATGACAAACGTCGAATTATTTCAATTCAAGTTATATAGGAGAACAAATGATTATGGTGTTAATGTGACTCAAACTATGGTATCAATGTTTTAAATCTTTTCAAAAAAAAATACACCTTAAAATATAGATCAAAAAGAAATATATACTTTGCCTTGTAATCTATACTTAGAAAAATGTTAAAAAAAATACACTCCCAGGAGCAAAATTGCTCACTGGAATTTGTATGGGAGACCATTTTAATTTGAAATGGACAACAGAGAATATTCTTAAACTATCCTTTTTATTTAAACTTTGAAATAAAAAAAATAGAGAAAAGACATAGATATACATGATAAAATTACAAAGAAAATTCAAAAAAAAAAAAATCTTATAACATCTTATCCTAAATATCTCCTCACCTATAAAACTTTTTGAGTTTATTGCATACCCATTGGCCTTGGTGGACGTCAGTTTGGATTGGATTTTAAAAGGAAGTTATGTTCAATCATAGTTAAGGTTGTCTTGATGGGAGGGTGGCATCACCTTGCCACCCTGTCCCATCCCCATCTCCCTCACCATATTAAGCGCTCAACTTGGAAGGAAAAGCATTTAAGTGGGGTGAGTTTGCAAGTTGTCATTAATTTTGAACTTAGTTTTGTCACCACCTTTCATTCCTTATTCCCCCTTGTCTTTGCTCACGTGCTCCTCTACTTGGGATATGTTTCCTCCACCTTGGGCTGCATGGGAGAGTGTAAGGATTCTGCCATGTCAGTGACATATCATATTATATAGGCTTTGGGTTGAGTTTTGGTTGTGTTAGCAAAGATTGCCAAGGAAATATGCTTTTAAATTTTTTTCCCTCCATGCAGCTAGCGTACCTTTTTGATGTGATGAGTGGAGGGGCTTTGAATTGTTTAGGGGCCTAGGGAGAGGTGTAGGGTTCAAGTAGCTAGGGTGGTTAGGATTCCTAGGTTAGATTTAGGATAAGTTAAGTATAGGTTAGCATGCTTGTTAGCTAGTTTGATTTTTATATATGTTATTTCAAAAAGTTTTTAGTTTAAAATTAGTTTAGTTGGGTTGCTTTTATAAAGTATTAAATTTAGTTAGTTTCTTTTAATAATTTAAGATTAATAGTATTTATAGTGTTAGTTAAGTTAATGGTTATAATAAGAAATCAATTAGTCTTAATTTAAAAATATAGATATAAGTTAGTATTACTGAAATTGTTGATAGTATGTAATTTAGGATCAATGCTAGTTAAATAGATATTTGTTTTGGAAGGTTTCCAATTTTTAAATGTAATTAGTAGATTTAGTTTAGGTTCGTAAAGTTTAAGTAATGAAAGTTAGTTTTGATTTCGATTCATTCAACTTTTTTTTAGATATTATGGATGTAATCGTTAATTTAGATTTGATTTTTTTAAATAAAAAAAAAAAACTTTGAATGTATGTAGCTAGTAAGTAAAGTTAGATTTAGTTAGTTTTTATTTATTTGATTAAGTGTCTTTTCTATATCGGTTAAATTGTCAATCGATAATTGTCTAAGAGATTTATAGTTGAACTTGATTAGATATTTTAAATTAATTTTAAACCTGAATTCATTGACATTGTTAGTTAAATAATTTTTATTATATTGTTGAGAAATTAATATAATAACATGATTAAGGATCGATATCAATCTTTTAACGAAAGTTTCAAAATCTTAACGATGTATTTGTCCACAAGTTTATAAACTTAAGACGTAATGTAGAGAACCTATGCTTAAATGGTAAACAAAATTTTATCTTACTTAGAGAATTTTAATTATAATTATAATTTTCAAAAAAAAAGATTTTGTATTCTTGCCCTCATAGTTTGGGCATGACACCTTCCCAACATACCCAACGTACATACAAGCATCCAAATAACAACACAATATCATAAGCATGAAACACACATGAAAAATCTGAACAAGGGAGATGAAGAACTCCTACCTTCACAAAGGGGTTATGAAAAATGATCAATTTGAGAAGAGCTTTTCCTTCCTTGCCTTCAATCTTCCAAGACTCCTCTCTAAAAGTAGAGATTGGGTGACAACCAAAACTACTCCAAGAAGGGCCTCTAAATAAGACCCAAACTCAACCACCAAAAAGGGCAATAACTTCCCCCACTCACCTAAAACTCTAGAAGTTTCTAACCCAACCAACCCTAAGGTTAACCACTGAGTGGAATTGAGGTGATGCAACTCATGATAACCACTTTCAATTTTCGTACAAAGGCAAAAATAGACTTTTTGAGTGACCTCAAAAGTCAACAAAAGGGGCTTAGGGGGTGGAAAATGCCCCTAACCCATACCCATACCCCTTGGGTATAAAAATTTCATGTTTTAAAACCTTAGGAACTGATTTGAAACCAAACAAAAGCTAGGAAAATTAGGACCATCTAACAACTCCAAAATGCAAATTAAGCACTAATTCGGATTAGGAGTAACTAAACTTGATTAAGAACAAATTAGCAAAAATGACACTAACTGAATTTGACTTAGGTCTAAAGGGTACACAGTTATGAACATTAACATTTACTGATCACGGAAAGATACATTAATACATCTCACAAAATAATTAAGTTACAAACAACAAGGTTTCCACAAAAAGCACATAGGGATCAGTTTCGTTCCTCCGTTGGGTTTCTCGGCTAAAATATCTTGCACACTCATTGCACACATCAGTAGTCCCATAAAATCACATGCACATATGTATATACGTATCAAAAAATCACATAAATTAAAACAAACATCTATAAATCAGTTAGGGTTTCTCTCATCCTACTCAATTCTTAACCATTAAAATCTCTTAATCAAAGTGTTAATCCTACATTTACTTATTTCATCAACATACATATACATAAAAAATTAAATGACGAACATCAAATATCTGAAAGTAACATCACACAACATGAAATAATATAATATGTTCAAAGTATCAGATAATGTCTCGCCATCTCGAGTCGTGAGTATCAAAATAATAATAATGTATCACTATGCTATGATGGGTCGCGGCGAGGCCTCACATTTTTATTCTATATGCTGAAAAAAAAATTGTTGCATATTATTTAACATTGGTGCTATTTGATTTGATCTAAAGGATACCAACAATTTTGGGTTATGACTCTAAGCCGACTTCTTGACTTCTGTACTTGTTGTTACAATAGGACTTCTTACATTGAGAGAACTATATACTTTTATTTCAATATTCATTATGCATGTAAATATAAAATAAAATTTATGAACTTAAAAAGAATTATATATAACTTACATGAATATTTTAATTTAATTTCAAATCCAAGTTTTCAAGCATAAAAATCACTTCATCCTCTTATACTACCTAAAAACCTATTCATAATTTAAAATTCTTCGTCTAATTACACTGTAGTCACTTTAAATTCAAATAATTTCATACACTAAAATCACTTTATTGTCTTACATTATTGGAAAAATCCTATTTTAAATTTAATTTTATATACTCTATGATGTTTTGTCTCATTTTTCTCATAAAATTGCATTAGTAATTAAATTTCTTTTTAGAGATACTTGGCGGAGTTCTGAAAGAAATATTTCATGGCCATCACTGACACAAATTCATTGATCTTTGTTTGTGATTTTTTCTTAGGGCAGCTCGAAGGAAGTGGTTTTAGGGAGTATGGATAGACTTATTAGAAGTTTAAATCCTATAACATCTTAGATAGGCTAGTCGATGGTAATAACATTGGTAGAATAATCTTCTTTCTATACCAGATAGCCATATTATCTACTGAACTCCTTTCTTTTGAAGTAGCTAACTCCAATATCTGGTTCGTGGTATGGTATCAAACATTCCTCTCTAGGCAGGCTACCCCGAGAAAGGGAAAATAACCAAACCCCATTATTTGGCTTCTATCGAATATGCAATAGACTTACCCATTGGTAATGCAATGGCCAAAAGCCCTTTTAACTCAAGGGTAGAGTAATTCATCAATTCAAGCTGGATAACTCCCTATGGCCCTATGCTTTCCCACCCATTCCTAGCTGGTAGAAGGTTGCTTGAGCCGTCTATAGTATTTGTCTATTGGCATGTTTGCTATTATGTTAAAAATTAAAAAAATTACATACTACAAAAATATGAAAAATAGAAACAAGGCATTTAGATGATAAATTATTGTAAATGTAATTTATTAAGATTATAGGTCACACACTATAATTCACCACATTAATATTAAAATGTCATGTATAATCAAATTCAAGAATAGCTAACAAGTTGAAGCATACATATTATGTCTTGACATTTAGTTTATTATTAATGTTATAATCTTGTATATATAAAACCAAAACATTAATAAAAAATTCAACCTATCTTAGTCAAAATATGGATTTTAAAATCTAATCTTACTAATAGCTATGATCAGAACAGATAACGAAAATCATCCTTTTGCATGGATATTTCCATTTCATCATCTTTTTGCTTCATTACAAACAATTTCTATGTGACTTTAATTATGTGGAAATCTATGAAGATAAGCATGTATAAATAGTGTTGGCATTTTTATGATACAAACATAAGCATGTATAAATAGTGATCATTACATTTGTTTGACAAATAGAATCAATTGCTCAATTTAAAACTTGACTGTTAGAATTAGTATCTATTGTTGAAAATAGTATCAACTGTCAAAGAAAATAATTCCTAACCTCCCTATGTACCTATTTATGAAAAATAGCTTCTACTATATGTTTGCATTTAATCTAATAGCAAAAAAATTGATGACTCAAACTATTTCAATCCTCTTTGCATACCTAATGGTGAGTTCTTTAAATTAATTGTGAAAAATCAAGTCATTTATATTAGATCATTCTCTGTCTCTATCATGTTTAAAAGGAAAGTCATTCTCTTTCTCTATCATGTTAATGGTTTTGAAATTAAAAGCGACCAAAAATAAGGGGGTCGGCCCTTAATAGTCAAAAGGTTGGTAACCAGCACATTACCAGCCAGTAACAAAAATAGACAAATAGAACAGGAGTACCGGCAGGCAAAGACTTAAACCATAAACCAAAAATAAGCTAGAACTAGAAAGGAAACAACCTAGCTACCTAGGCCTAATAAAATATTAAATACAACTGATTACCAGCAAAACCATAACTGCCATAAAAGTATATAAAGTCTTTGGATCCTTAAATCCCCATAACTGAACATAACTAAAAAAGACTTAGATTTCTTTTTTCCCTTTTCCCCTTGCATGAAGTAGAATCTGGGCCCAATCATCAGCAAGAAACTTGAAGAGTAATTTTTTGTCCTCCATGTCCAAGCTAGCTTCCTCCTTCTCTTGTGCTAGCAATTGGAGGGTAGTAGTAGTAGCATGAGTAACTTTAAGTCCAAACTTGGAGAAGGTGAAAAACCCCTCCTCCAAATCTTTGACCCTTTTCTCTAAGTTCATGTAATGCTCCTCCGCCACCTCAGTCTCCTCTTTATGCTCCTTGACCTTCTTTGCAACAACCTACTTCATTTTTTGTCCCTGTGGTTTATCCTGTAGCACTCATGGGTTAGAGGAAATATTTGATTTTTCCTTAACAAGGGAAGAAATGGTAATTGGGGAATTATCCTTTTTACTCATCTCCTCACAAAAAGTAATAGGTTTAAGTGAGAAGCTGGCTAAAACATGGGTTGTCTCAGTATTCCTTTCTTTGTCGTTCGACACTTGAGTTTGAGTATCATCCATCGAAATGTTCCCAGAATTAAAACTTTTTCCCCATCCTCATTACCTTCATCCTTTTTGGAGTTGGAAATATTTTCCTCCTCCCTTCTGTCACTATTATTGCCTAAGATATCTTCTTCAACTTCCTCAATAGGGTATTTGATGGACTTCTGCTTAACCCTAGCCTAGGACTTAGCTAACCTACTAGACCTTCTTCTTGCTTTTCCCCCAATATCCTCACCAGAATCCTCTCCAACAACCTCAACCACCTTATCAACTTTAATTTTCTTGTTTCCCTTTTGTTCTAGGGCTATGTTAGATTTTTTCTTTTTCTTAGTATCCTTGCTAGGAGATGGCCTAGGAGTATAGATTTTCGTCCCCATATTGGAGCTTCGGGGGGGAATTCAGACTATGGTGGGGGTTTTCCACTACAACCTCTCTAGGGGGACACAAAGCTAAGTGGAACTGATACATATGGAAAATTAACCCCTGATGAATAATGGTGAAGTTTAAGCCTTTACTCTTTTTTCCCCTAATATCATTAATCATATCCTCAAGCAAATGTAGAAGGAAAAATAGAATGGAAATGAAATCCCTATTTCTAAAATGATTCAACAAAGGAAAATGATAATAATAGAACACTCCAAACCTACCTTCTAGTGTGAGATACTTCATCAGGACCAAACACACATCATCCCCGGGCTCAGGTAACTTATCCCTTTTAAACCCTCCTCTGTAGCGAATTGGCTCCTCATTCCCCGCAAAGAAGTTATTCATGCTAGCCTCATCTGAGACTTTAGTAACATTCTTCCATTTTTTTCCCTTCACTGTGAGTCTTGTCGCCATGGCAATTACCTCCTCTATGACTTGAAATGTAATGTCCTTGATTGTAACCTTCCTCTCATTCCAATTATTCACAAATTGTAATGCACAATTTTCATCATACCTAGCCATGGACATCATATAGGGCAAAACCCCCTTCTTTTAGAAGATACCAGGTCGCCATCCTGTCCTTGAAGTTCTCTAATCTCATTGGTTCCAACCAATTCAAATCACCTCCCATTTCAATTCCTTGACTATCTGGCCTCTCTTCCTTAGAAATATGCATAAGAACTTTAGCACTTTCAAATTCTCTGTGGCTACTCTCTTGCTTAAATCCTTTGAGGAAATAGGGATCAAAATTATAGACCTGTGTATGATGTGTTCTAGAATCCCATAACATCTTATTATGAGATTCATGGGTATTAAAAAACCTAATTTTCTCTCCCCGTCAATTTTTAACATCCCAATCCATAATATCTATCGTACTTCCTTTTGGAGAGCGATTCAAAGCTTGCAATGAGTTTCCATAATTATGAAAAGAAAATTTCCTTAATTTGTAATTACTCCACTTGTCATTTGTATAGCCACGTTTTTCTCTTATTTCCAAAATGCTAAAGTTTAATTTAGTGACAAAGTTCTCCATCTTGCCAAATTTGGCCTTACTTTGAAATTTAGTGATCACCATTTTGAATTTTGCCACCTTTTTCCTTGAATATCAACATCCTTAGATTTTCATTGATATCAACTAAATTTTTCTAGCACGTGATTGCCCTAATGTTGATTACCCTCCCGGTAGATATGCTAAAGGTGGACCATTCTCATTTCCTCCAATATATTTTTAATATCTAGGATGATATTTCTAATCTTCCATCCCAATTTTGCCTCCCCCTTTACCCAATCGATCACTAGTTTGGAGTCCCCTACTATAGTTAACTCTAAAATGTTTCTTTCCCTAGAGAGTTGAAGACTCCATAATAACACTGTAGCTTCTGCCACATTATTGCTACCAATCCCCACCTAGACTGCATAAACTAACAGCACATCACCATTCTTGTCTCTCAGCACACCTCTAGAAGCTCCCTGTCCTCCTTTTACAGCTTCATCAAAATCTAGTTTATACTGTGTGATGGTGGGTGGTCTCCATATTATCTGTTGTCTCCTCCTCCTAGCAAAGTTATCAAAAATGAAGAAATCCTCTTGACAACCCCAATTCTCAGCCACAATGCCTTCAAGTCTTCTGGGTTCCTCCTTTGGCATCTTGTATTTAGCTACCCTTAGATTTTCCTTCAATAGTTTGTTCATCACTCTAAAAGCCACTTCAACTATCCTATTTTCCTCCCTAAATATCCTATTACTCCTTTCTTTCCATATGTGCCAGCATACATATGGTGGGATAATCTTCTATAAAAGGATTAGTCTTGGATGATGGAATGGGCAATCTTAATTGTCCACAAACTGTCCCAAGTTATCTTTCATGACCCAAGCCACTCCCAATCTTTCCCAAACCTTAGTCCAGATGTCAACTGCAAATTGACATTCAATGAAAAGGTGGTAAATACTTTCTTCCTTTTGTTCACAAAGGCAGTAATGGTTTGTTATGCAAAATCCCCTTTTTTTCAAATTATCAATTGTTAAAAAATTTCCATGTTGAACCATCCACCAAAAGAAATTAATCTTAGGTATAAGGTTACTGATCCATACCTTGCTCCACATAGTTGGGCATAGTTCCTTATTGAACATTAAGGTATAAGCAGATTTGACAGTGAAGTTCCCATTTGGAGTTAAATCCCAAGCCATGATATCCTCCTATGGCAATAATGGGAGTCTCTATTCCTTTATTAGTTCTTCCAATTCCTCTATGAGAATAACTATCTCCCACGGATAGTCCTCCTTATACAGCTTCTTCCATCTCCTCCCTTGATCAATTTATTCTCCCACTTTAACCCCTATGTCCTCCTTAACGAGTTCCATTAAACCACTATATTTACTTAAGGCCAGCGGTTTCCCACCTATCTTCCCAAAACCTTATATTGAAGCAATTTCCCACAATCCACTTCAATCCTTCTCTTAGCATCCCTCTATTTCTAACAATGTTCTACCAGATCTTTGAACCTCCTAGGAGGTCATTATTATATAGATTCCACCAAAAGGAGGTATTAGAAAAATATTTAGCTTTCATAATATTTCCCCATCTTGTGTTTCCTTTTTCCAGTCTCCATCCAATTTTTGTGAGAAGAGCTTTATTAAGGTCTTTCATTCTTCTAATCCCAAGCCCCCCCCTTAGCTTTTGGTTTACACACCTCCTCCCAGTTGACCAGATTCAATTTATTTTTCTCTTCAATCCCTCACCACAATAAATTCCTTTGAATTCTCTCAATTTTCTCAGCCATATTTAGATTAATCTTAAATATGGATAAGAAATAAATAGGGATTCCCTAAAGAGTAGCAATAATTCGTTGTAGTTTTCCAGCATTGCTTAATATCTTCCCTTTCCACCCTGCAAGCTTCTTTTGAATTTTCTCCACTATTGTATTCCAAAATTCATTAGAAACCTCCTTGGTAGTGAGGGGGAGGCCTAAATAAGTGTCTGGGAGGCAAGTGGATTGGCAATCCAAGATTTTCCTAATCCTTCTTTGAAGTGAAGAATCAGTGTTAAAGAAATAAATCTTGCTTTTATGGTAGTTCATCCATTGCCCTAAGCTTTCTTCATAATTATGTAAAATAATTTTCTAGGCTTCAACCTCCATGATTGAAGATTCCCCAAATAGGAAGGTATCATCCACAAATTGTTTTATAACCTTAGCTTCAGCATTAGTGGCTGGTTTAACACCTTTAATGTAGCCCGAATCCACTGATTTACAAAATGACCTTCCCAAGACTTCTGCTACCATGATAAAGAGGTAAGGTGAGAGTGGGTCACCCTGTCTTAAGCCTTTTCCTACCATTATGTTACCCCATGGGGACCCATTTAGTAGGACAGAGTACTATACTGAGCTCACCATCAACATGATCAGGTTTATAATCCTATTGTTAAATCCAATTCTTTCTAGTACATCCTGAAGGAAGTCCCAATTGACCTTATCATGTTAATGTTAATACTTCAACCATTACTATTTTAATCATTTTTAGTTTGTGAATAAATATCTTAAGTAGAAAGAGGAAAAGAGTATAGGACATGCATTTATTGTAGGCATTCATTTCCATGATTGAAAGGGATGTGTAGAAGAAAAGAATTGGACATTTCACAGAAGTAATTTCCAAACTTGAAGACCCATGACTACAAATGGAAAGAAAAGATGCCTTTATTATTTTGGGCTATTCCAAAACCTACAAGTCCCAAATTAAACATCACACTTACCTCAAATTTTGAAATATTTTATGCAGTGAGAATTCCCAATGCATAAGTGATATCTTTTGGCCATAATGAAAACTCAAATTTTGAAAGAACTAACGTATTGCACAATGAAAAAATCATAAAGTCTAAATCAAATCCATTAAATCGGAAGGTATAAAATAGGAATTGCTATTGAATTAGAAACATAGAGAATATATTCAAGAATTAGAAACTAACCAATAAAAGGAAAAGATCAATTATGGAAATAATCTAAAAATAAGTTACTCATTGGAAAATATAAAAGTACAATAAGGGATGACAATTTTCTGACATAAAATTGTAAAAACTGGGAGCAAAGCTCCCACATATAAGCCTATCAGCTTAATAACATTGTATTCTAACATTAACATCTCATCATCTAACTAACTAAGAGAAATTAATGTGTCATCATTGCAAGTAGGAAATTTTTACAACTTGACATAAACAATTACTCAACATATCAAAGTATTGCATTTTAAATATCAAATAATGGCTTACACATCTATAGAAGAGTCATATGGAAGTTTAACAACTAAGTATATAATGATAAAAAAGGAAGGGGTATTGCAGGAACTTATCCTGCCCTATCACCTCATCATTGTCACAAGCTCCCACTAAATTGTGTACCTAAGCTATTGATGATATCATGATGAAAAACCATCCTCTAATCATGAGAATTATCCAAGGCATCAAACCATCAAAGATTTCAAAGTGCACATCATGAGCTCCTCAAAAGAAACCAAATAACAATGATCCTCAACCAAGAAGATATATCACCATAACCAAATTAGGAATCCAAACGAATGAACATTAGGGATGCACCTATGTATCTAGTCATGTCATTCCAAAATCCATGGAACCATGATTACATCCATGAATTGATCAACTAACTCTTGATGTGTCTAGCCTGTCAGCATAAAATAGTCAACTGTAATCCTCCACTATGACTGTACTTGGCCACAACATCTCATCCCATCTACATGAAGAAAAAATGATAAAATCATGTGACTTAGGGCATAGACAACCCAAATTGAAGCCACCGATCTGAATATGCATCAATAATGAAAGATCAATGGGTAAAGACAACCCATAGCCACGCCAGAAATGAATCTTGTAAGTATAGACCACTTAGAACAGTACACAACTTGTAGAGCAAACAAATCATCATACACATTCAAACAAAACATTGATAACCATACCATCATGAGACCTATCTAAAATATGAACTGAATATACAATAACATCAAATCTCCAAATATCCAAAATATATAATGCCATAAACTCACAATGTTACCATAGTTAATATATATCATAAATCATTTAGATTAATATATCACCAAATAAATTATGTAAAACCTATACCAAATCTAAACCAATGTATAGAGCTTTCCAAGAACTTTATGTTGACTACTCAAAGTCCAAAATCTGATTCCATATGCCCAAGTTATGCCCAAATCTGTGCTCAAAATAAATTGTAGAACAAGAATTAGTATGCAAAGAACATTAACAAATAAAGTAAACATTCACAAACCAAAAACTAAATTCACATATATGCTTAGACAAAGGAAGAAAATAAGAAGTGCAAACCTCACAAGAAAAATCACTCCATGCTTTCTTGATTTTGTAGATTTGTCCTTTTGCTATGGATGTATGCTCAAGATGCTCAAAAGCTGCTTCAATGGAGATGGGTAATGGCAAATTGGTAGCTTTGTGAGCTCTCAATTTGGCATTATAAGGGTATGGTTGATGGCTTTGGTTCTCAAAATAGCATGGTAACTTTAGCTCAAAGATTGTTGATGAAATGGCTTGGGATGGGATTCAATTTATAGGCTAAGGGGTAGAGGGATGGAGGGCTTAGATGCAAGGATGGATGAAGGCTTAAGGAGGGCTAGGATGCGCTCAAAGGAGAGCACATGGATTGTGCTTGTTTAGAACCAATGGGAAGGTGACACTTGTCACAAGGAGGATGAGTGTGAGAGGGTAGGGTAAAGGGTTGGTTAAAGGCATGATGAGTGGGGTTGAGTATGTAAGAGGGATGTAAGAGGAATGAGTGTGGAAGAGGGAAGAGTGTGGAAGATGGGTGTAAGAGTCATGAGTGGGCTTGTAAGAGTCTTTTATGTTTTTTAAGAGCACTCGTGACTTAGTGATTGGGCTTTTTGAGGGGAGACTTTGGTTTGGATTAGGAAAGTCTTAAACTTGTTTAAGGAATGTGACAAAATTAGGGGGTGGATTAGGCTTGGGTTTAGGATTAGATTAGGGATGTTAGAGATGTGCAAGTGGATGGCATTAATGAGGGTGGGTGAGTTAGTGGCTAAGCTTAGTTAGTATGGGTGGATGGGGTGGATTAGGCTAAATGGAGGATTAGAGATAGGTTAGGGATTTTTGAATTTGAGGATTTCATTTATCAAATAGATTTATTTAATAAATGGGGATTTTTGGGATTAGATAGGAGAAAAGGATTTAATTGATAAATAATAGATTATTTGATTTATCAATTTAGGACTATAGATGATTAATTAAATTAATCAACTAGGGGATGACAAAGGATTAATTAAATAGAAATTTAATTAATAATGCCTTTAGAGATGGCTAAATTAGATTACCAAAACAGTGTAATCAAATTTAGGTGTCTACATTTTGCCCCTCTTTGACATAGTGTTGAGACAACACTATTTCAAAGAAGTTCGAATGAAGATGAAACGAGGAAGATGTTTTAGCAACAAGGTTGCCCCAGTCTCAGATAAGAAGAGGAGAGACTAGACTTAGATGATGCCCCCTCAAGAAGGCGGCAGGGAGAGAAATGAGGCTCAACAACTTCTTGAAAAGTACAAGAAATTGAGACGAGCTGAGATGCAGGTTGGCGAAGAGAAGGGGCTGAATTAGCTCAAACTCTCACTACGAGAGAATGATAAAGGGAAATCAGAGGCACAATAGTAAATCAAGCTTAAGACTTTCCAGGATTGAGGGGGGGGGGGGGGGAGATGGAGGAGCGAAGCACTATAAAAGGAATCCATGTTAGGGAGATGGATGATAGAATGATAAAGCTGATGCAACAGGATTTCAAAGAGTCAGACTGGCGGAAGATGGATTTTGGAGATCCCTAGGACTAGGATTGTGGATCTCGAAAGATGAGGCTTGGTGGATTGATTTGATTAGTGGATCCCTAAGACTAGGATTGTGGATCCCTAAAGCTAAGTGTGAGGAGTGATTCAAAGAGATACTGATGCATAAGCTAGGATAGGTGTTGGATATGGATGGGGGATAATGGAGATGAAGGGAATCCATTGAAGCTTTTTGAGCGGGGGGATACTTCAAAGAGAAGTACCACCATGTAGTTGAGCACTAGATTTGCTATAGGACTATTGGTTAATTGCCAAGGTTACCAAGAACATCAAGGCCTTTTCACCAACCGTCCAGAGGACTGACGAACTGACTCGAAAAAAACACGCAAGGATTGCCCCAGTATCACACATGAATCCCAGAGGAAGCAGCGTGGAAACGACACTAGGTAACCCACAAGAAGAAAAAGAAAACAAGCAAAAGACCTAATCAAGACCTTACGCTCTAATTGCCCCATTCGCAGCATACCATGATATGGAAGATCATGCCAACCTTGAGGAGGGAACAAGGAGATTTCTTGGAAAAGATATTTCAAGACCCAAAAGGGAAGATCCCAAATCAAAAGAAAGCAAAAATCCAAAAGAGAACTGTTTGCCAACGAGATGGGTAGGATGAGGTACTAACAGACTAAGATCAGACATGAAGAAAGCTATATCCTGCAAGGATCTATCAGAGAGCACCTAAGCTGATGGATCTGGATGAGTGATGCATCTAGCAAGCTAAACTAAGAAGGATAACACTTTGGTGATAGGAGATCTAGCTAAAGGATGCATTGGAATATCTAACCAAAGTGTGCGATGTGTGCAAGATGTTGACCAAGGATGAACTAACACGAAAGTCGGATAGATACAATGATACTAAGCTAAAGAGGATGTACAAGCTGACAGACCAAGATATGTTACAAATGTACAAGTTTGTTTATGTTTTGGTTTTTTTGTGAGATGGAAATGTTTGTGAAGGATGGGATGTCTATAATAGTTGATAGGTGGATAGGTAGATGGTTTGTGAAAAGCTTAAGGAAAATGGGATTCTGTGTGTGCATGTGATAGGATACAGGCTAGGATACAAGATTATTTACAAGCTGGAATATGGTACAAGCTTTGGACAAGATTAGAATATATACAAGGTATGGTACAAGATTTACAAGGTATAATACAAGCTTTGGTACAAGATTTACAAGCTGTACAGGAGGTATTGACAAGCTCCATCAGATTTTGGATATTTGATTGGAACACCAAGGGAACAAGCAGGTGTTTTATGGGATGGTGGGTGGATGGATGAGGGATAGGATAGTGATAGATAATGGATTAGTCTTTAGCACACAAGGCACCTGAATTACCAGGTTTTCACCAAGGTACCTATCCAAGGCGCTTGAATTGCCAAGTTTTCACCATTGGACGCTTATTTCTCTTTACTATTTTTTTTTTTGTATTTTTTCAAAAGCTGGGTATACCAAGGATCTTCAAGCATAGAAATTCTTGAGATGAATGATGTTAGTGGGATCATTCAAGAGTTCTCCTTCTGGTGTAGATAATTGATAGGCTCTGGAGCCAAAGGAGGCAGTAACCACATAGGGACCAAGCCATGTAGGTTCAAACTTGCCTTTCTTTTCTTGATCTGCTTGGACTTTCATATTTTCTTTGAGGACCATGTCACCTGGCTGAAAGTGTCGTGGGAGCACCTTCTTGTTGAAATTCCTTTTGAGATGAGTTTGATAGACTGTGAGATGGTCATAGGCTTGTTGTCTCTTCTCATCTAAGAGATCTAGCTGGGTGAGTCGAGCTACTCTGTATTCTTCATCTGAGATTTGCCCTCGCAAAGATATGCGTAGTGAGGGAAGTTCAACTTCTATAGGTAATACCGCTTCAGCACCATAGACTAGGGAGTATGGAGTTGTGCCTGTGGATGTACGGAAGGAAGTTCGATAGGCCCATAGAGCCGAATTTATTTGAAGGTGCCAATCATGACCGAAATCATTGACAACTTTCTTTAGGATTTTGAGGAGGGTTTTATTAGTTGCCTCTGCCTGGCCGTTACCTTGTGGGAAATATGGGCTAGAAAAGTAGTGATGGATGCAGAGGGAAGTGCATAATTCTTCCATGTTGAGATTTTCAAAGTTACCTCCGTGGTCAGTGAAGATGGTGGATGGGATGCCGAAGCGGCAAACAATGTGGTACAAGATGAACTTGGAGACTTGAACTCCTATAGCTGAGACTAGGGGGACTGCTTCCACCCACTTAGTGAAATAGTCTGTAGCTGTTATTATCCATTTATGTCCATCAGATGAGAGAGGTGTGATAGTTCCAACTAGATCAAGGCCCCAACAAGAAAAAGGCCAAGGTGGTGCAATAGGCTGTAGATCCTGTGCTGGAGCGTGCACAAGATTTGCATGTTACTGACATGGGAGACACTTTCTGACAAAGTCACAAGAGTCTTCTTCAATGGTAGGCCAATAGTAGCCTGCTCTAAGGATTTGTCATGCTAGGACAATACCACTTGTGTGGGCACCGCAAAGTCTGGAATGTACTTCTTTTAATGCCATCGCGGCCTCATTTTCATCTAAACATCTAGAGAGGGTATCATGATAACCCTGACGATATAGGGTATTGGCTATGATAACATAGCGGGATGATTTTTGAATAAGGTTTTGGCGTTGGGTGCGTGTGAGGTGAGGGGATATGATACCATCGTTAAGGTAAGCATGAATTTCATGGTACCAAGGGGATTGGGGACCAACCAAGATACAAACACGATTTGAATCCTCATTCGCATAAGCGGGTGTGAGGAGCTGCTCAACTAAAAATTCATACTACGTAGCTTCTTGGGGAATTTCCAAGAGCAAGCTGATAGTGGCCATGGCATCTGCTGCCTTGTTCTGCATTCAAGGCACTTGTGTAAACTAAAGCTTTGTAAAATGCTGGGTCAGCTGATCAACTAGCTCTTTGTAGGGTAATAGCTTTTCATCTTTGGTTTGATATTCATTTAAGACTTGTTTGATGATGAGTTGGGAATCACCAAAGACTCGTAACTCAGTGATATTCCATTCTACAACTATCTTTAATCCTGCTACAAGAGCTTCATATTCTGCTATATTGTTGGTGCTAGGGAATTGTAGCTTGAAGGCTTTTGGAATGTAATCTCCTTGAGGTGTAACTAATAATATTCCTGCCCCTGATCCATGAGAGGTGTATGAGCCATCAAAATAAAGCTTCCATGGGGGCTATTCTTCAATTAGGCAGATATGCTCATTTGGAAATTCTGTGAGCAAAGGATATGCATCTACTAGAGGTGCATCAGCTAGGTGATCTACTATAGCTTGCCCTTTGATTGCCTTTCTGTCCACATACTGGATGTCAAACTCACTTAGTAGCATAACCCATTTGGCCAAACAGCCTATAAGTGCTGTTCTGGAGAGCATATACTTGAGAGGGTCAATCTTGGAGACTAGTTGGATGGTATGACTTAGCATGTAGTGGCGAAGCTTTTGAGTTGAGAAAAAAACTGCCAAACAAGCTTTTTCCATAGGAGTGTAATTGAGTTCATAACCAACTAGGGTTCTACTGATATAGTAGATGACTCTCTCTCTGCTATAATCATCATGTTGTGCTAGAAGTGCCCCTAGGGCAGTAGGTGTTGCTGATATATACAAGATCAAGGGACGACCAGGAACTGGTGGAACCAAGATTGGGGGATTGGTGAGATACTGCTTGAGCTGATCGAAGCTGCGCTGACATAAAAGATCCCACTTGAAGTTCTCATTCTTCTTTAGCAAGTGTGAAAATGGTGTACACTTATCTGCAAGTTGGGAGATGAAGCGCCGGACAGATTGAAGTTTTCCTTGAAGAGAGCAAAGCTGTCGCAGTGTCTGGGGACGAGGCATGTTTAAGATAGCCTTGACCTTTTTGGGGTCGATCTCTATACCTCGTTTAGAAACTATGAAGCCTAGAAGCTTGCCAGATGTGACCCCAAAGACACACTTCTTGGGATTTAGCATGAGATGATATTGGGCCAACCTATCAAAGACTTTCTCCAAGTCAGCAAGATGATCCATGAAGGTGTGAGATTTGACTAGGATATCGTCCACATAATCCTCCAAAATGCTATGGATAAGATCATGGAAAATGGCTGTCATAGCTCTTTGATAGGTAGCCCCAACATTCTTTAGGCCAAAAGGCATCATGGTGTAGCAAAAGGTTCCCCAAGGGGTAGTGAATGCTGTCTTATGCTAGTCCTCTTCTGCAATCTTGATCTGATTATACCCGAAAAATCCATCCATAAGGGACAAAATTTCATGTCCAGCTGTAAGATCTACAATCATATCTATGTTGGGCAAGGGAAAATCATCCTTTGGACAAGCTTTGTTAAGATCTCTAAAATCAGTACAGATTCTGATGTCACCGGAAGGCTTAGTGACAGGGACCATGTTGGAGATCCATTCTGAGTAGTCTATAGGTCAGATAACCTTAGCAGCTAACATTCTTTCTAGTTCAGCTTTGACTAGTAAGGCCACCTTGGGGTGCATTTTTCTAAGCTTTTGTCTTACGGGCTTGATCTTTGGATTGACTGCAAGATGATGAACCACAAGCTTTGGATCAAGTCCTGGCATGTCCTGATATGACCATGCAAATCGACCAATGTTCTCTCATAAAACCTCAAAGAGGAGGTCAGCTTGGTCTTGTGATAGGGATGCAGCAATGTGAACAATTTTAGGGATCTCTGAAGAACCAATGTTGACTTCTCTAGTATCCTCTATTAGAATTGAAGACACCTCTGGTCGATTATCTTGAGGAGGCAATACTAAATCCTCATGTTCTACTTGTGGCTCTGGATTTTCTTGCTGAGGGGTTCTCTTTGCTGCCTTAGCTAGTCCCAGATTTACCTTAGTTCCAGTTTTGGGTGTATCGAAACTAGGTTGGGGATTTTCTCCAAAATACCCCTTGGGATCTAGCTTGTAGATGTAGACAAAATCTGGCTTTGTCTTCTTATGAGGAGTTTCAGCTCCCATGAATCTTAGAAGTGCTTCCTCTGATGCGAACTCATCAATATGTATGATGCTTGGTTGGTCCCAATCTGTGAGTTGTGGATGAGCAAGTGGTAGGTCAATGAGATGGATGGATAGTTCTCAGAGAACAGAGTCTCCTAGGAAGATTTGGTCTGGGATATTGTCGTAGGCTCTCTTTTCAACTTCCTCAAGAATGTCTTCGATTTTGACAAGGTCGCGGTGGATGTTCGAAAAAGTGTGACCGTTCTTGTTGGTGCCCCCAGTTGTGGGTATGCCAAAGCCAAGACCTGACTTTATTTCCCAATTATGTGCTCCGATGGGACATTGCATGCCCCTTTCTTCTGGTCCTAGTCCACCTCCTTGATAGTTCCATTTTTTAGTGATGAGCTTATGTTGTTGGGGATACTTCTGGCTAAAGTGATCAAGGTGTGCTTGATTTCTTGGAGGTGCATCCTTATGTAGCCAATTGTTGATATCTAGAGTGAGCTCCTCATGAAGAGGGGTTTTTGAGGACACAAAGGTGGTTGGGCCAAACTGTTTGTATTGAGGAGGTGGAATCTCCTTAGCTTTGTGATATGTTGGCCGTCCATGGGTATGTGAATCAAGTGGGATTGCTCCGACAACAAATGCATCTGATAGACTATATTCTCCACAACCTTTTTTGTTGATCTTTACAGTAGATAGGGTGGAGGCAAGGATGGTTTCTGCGTCATTACAAGTGTGGGATGAGCTGGCGATGGCTATGCCGATGTCTATTCTAGGGAAATGGTTTGTATATGAAGCTTCAACCGCATTGCAGTAAGCAAAGGGTTCTAGATCAGCATGGATGGTTACCTCAGTGCCCTGATGCGGAAATTTGATGCACTGATGGTAGGTGGATGGAATGACCTTCATAGCATGAATCCATGGGCGACCGAGGAGGATGTTAAATGGTAGGTTTAGATCAACAACATGGCAAATTGTCTCTTGAATGATTGGCCCAACCTTGATTGGTAGCAAAATAGTCCCTTCTGTGGTCCTTTCCAAGTTGTCATAAGCTTTGATGGTGATAACCTCACTAATCATATATGCCTCAGTATACCCAGCTTGTTTTATGAATTTTAGGGTGCAAATGTTCAAGGCTGATCCATTATCTATCATTACTCTTTTCACGGCAAAATTGGATACCATGATGGCTATGCGAAGCAGAAGGGTGTGATCTGGCTCAACCGCGGGTATGTCGGTGGGTTTGAAAGATAGGGCACATGAGGATGAAAGGTGTCCAACAAGATTATGAAAATCAGTAGCATTGATATCAGAAGGGACACGAGATTCTATGAGAGCACTGTCAAGGATGTCTTTGTACACAGGACTAGTGCGGAGAAGGTCTAAAATGGATATTTGGGCTGGCATGTTCCCAAGGTGTTCCAAGATATTGTACCGACTTTTTGATGGAGCTGATGGTGCTGATGAAACTGGTGGGCCTACGATGTTAAATTGCACTCTTCGAGTGGTGACCGCACACTCATTGTCTGGTCCTCGGATATTGATAACATTGATAGAAGGCTCTTTCTCAGATATACAACCTATAAGGCTACCATAGTCTATATAGGATGAAGTGTGGTCATTGTTCTTCCCATGCTGTTGGTTTGGCTGGCAGTTTTTGGTGTTGTTTTGGATAGGTGCTTTTCCAAGATTTTGGTTGTTGTGTGGAGGAAAAGCATTTTGATAAATCTGTAAGCCTGCATTGGGAGAGGTTTGGGCACCAACAGTGATTTCCTTCCGATCAATGAGGTCTTGCACATAGTCTTTCAGTTTCATGCATCTGAGGGTGGTGTGATCGTTTACCCTATGGAACTTGCAATACTCATTGTCCTTGTACCATGCAGCTTTGGATTGGCTTGGATCAATTTGCTGGGTAGGAGGAAATTTGATGAGGTTTTCCTTAGCCAATTTCTCAAAAATAACATCCAATGGCTCACCAAGGGGTGTATAGTTTCTAGGTGCAGGTTGGAATCTAGGCTTTTGCCCTGCAGCTACATTGATGGCATTAGCTTGATTGTTAGACCCTTGAAAGTTGGGTCTTGTATTGTGGTTTTGATAGCTTTGGTTATTTCGTTGCTGGTAATTGATAGCTTGTTGGTTGTTTGTTTGATATGGTGGGTTAGACTGGTTTTGAGAAGGAACAACGATATTCACATGTCTGGTATCAGTAACCCCATCTGTCGCAACATGCTTGTTTTTGTTCCAATACCTAGACTTGTCATTAGAATGTGATTGATTTTGGTTGGCCTCTTTGTAAATCTTTACCACACCATCTTTGATGAGTCCTTGCTCAAGAATCATTCCTTTCTCTTTGATATCCTTATAGGTCTGTAAACAGTTCATGGTCATGTGGTGAGCCAAGCTAGGATGTGCATTATCAATAAACATTTTCACCACATGGCGTTCTAGCAAGGTGCAGGATATGCGGGTGGTAAGGGTTTGCCATCTTTGCAGGTATTCGGCAAGGCTTTCTCCACCTTTTTGCTTGGTGTGGACAAGATCAACTATTGATAGCTCTGTTTCAACAAGATGGGCATATTGGGCTACAAATGCCTCAGATAATTTAGCAAAGTTTTTGATTGTGCCATAGGGGATTCTATAAAACCATTCAAGAGCTGGTCCAGCCAAGCTTTTGGGAAAAATGCGCAAGAGGAAGAAATCATTGTATGCCACGTCCTGGCAATGCATGTAAAATTATTTGATATGTGTGACAGGGTCTCCTTTTCCTCTGAATTTGTCAAATTTAGGTACCTCAAAGTGTTTGGGAAATGGTGTCATGGTAATGGCTCTGTCAAATGGGTAAGGACACACATTCTCAAACTTGAATGTCTTTGGATCATTCCCTTCTTGGATGGCTTTCAGAGCTGTCTTCATTTGCTCCCACTCTGAATTGATAGGTGATGGTTAGGGTGCCCCCAATGTAGGAGTGCCTTGAGGTAGGTATGTGCTGGATGGGGCCACTGAATATGGATGGCTGTGAGGGATTTGCTGATAGGGATTGTACATTGTTTGGGCAGCTGCATGGTGGATGACGGGTTATTGAGGGGGAGGTGGCGCATATTTCTGCATGTGCTGCGAGGCTTGCTATTGATATGGGATTTGAGGTTGGGATTGAGGAACATAAGCTGGCTATGGGATAAATGGATTGCTTTGTGGAGGTAAGGTATAAGATGGTTGTGAGGCTTGGGGAAAGGATCAGAGGGCTTGTGGGGTTTGACCAATATATGTGGGTTGTGCCCCCATTTGGGATGGTATCTGCAAATAATTGGTGGTTGGCTGGGGTGGTGGATTACCTCCTAGAAGTGGCATTGAAAAGTAGTTGGTAATTGGAGGTAATGGATTAGTTGGTGGTGGAGGTGGTGGGAATCGAAAGCTTGGGAATGGAACTGATGGGGTTTGATAGCTTTGTGGCTGGATTTGGAAGCTTGGTAGAGTGGTGGTGGGAGCTGGGGTCACTTGGGAGCTTGGTAGAAGATTGGCAGTAGCTTGTGGGTTTTGATAGCTTTGTGGAGTGAAGGTAGTAGCTTGTGGATTTGTGGCTGGTGGTATTGAGCTCCCAAGACTTAATGAAAATGATGGGATTGTACTTTGGGATGTGGTGAACAAGCTGGGGGCGATGAAAGGTTGATTACTTGGCCCCATGGGTGGCATCCCTCTTGTATATTGCTGAGGTTGGCCAAAGATGCTAGCACTAATTTGGGAGATGGGTGGATTTGGAAGGCTAGGTGTGGGAGCAGCAGCAATAGTGAAGGGGGTGAATGGTGAGGTGTTTTGGGTAAAGGGGGTTTGGAGCGGAGAGGTATGAACCAAGGATGGAGTGGTGGTGGCTGGGTTGGCTTGTGGCATGGAGATTTCAACTTGGGTGGATGATGGTATGTTTGGGTCTGTTGGTTCATATGGATTGGTTGGAGGCTCTTCTTTTGGAATATATTGAGGATAATTTGGATCATAAGAGCCTGTGGGTGGTGGTAGCTGCCCAAACAATGGATGAGATGGATCTGATAATGGAGGGGGTCTTCCAAAGTCAAAGGTTCCTACATTGTCCCTTCGAAAATTAGCCATGATTGTCTCTTTGTTTTTGTCTATAATGGCGTTTACCAATACTGCATTTCCTGGTTGGTTCATGAAAGCTTCAATGTTAGTAGGTGATGGCATAGCTTGCTCTGGGCTGAAGGATGGCTGAGTGCTCAAGGGGGGTGAGGCTGTTCGTTCCAAATGATAGGGCTCCATTGTTTCTTTCTTCTTGGCTAAGCGAGTGGCGGGTGGCATGAAAAATGCTCCTAGGGATGAGATGCAATAATGCTGATGGATGCAAAAGGGGGAAGGCTTTTCTATGCAAATGATTTCCTAGGTTGAGGCAAAGCTATATGACAAAACCTAAGGAGGATTGGGTTGGGGATTCTAACTTCAAAGATATGTTGTCAAAGCACAAAAGGTCTGCTTTCCTATGTGCAAGCTTGGTGGTGATTGTGTCAACTTAAGGATAGACTGATGATCCTTTAGGAAGAACACGAGATTGACCACTTGTGAATCCCAACCTTTAGCTCAAGGTGATGAGGGATAACAAGTGACAAAGCTAGATTACCCTAGACAAAGCTCTGTCAAAGGGATAACCTTGGTGAGATTGGTGGATTTGGAAGATTTTAGGAATGGCAAACTTTTAGCAAGGTGACAACAATTTTGAAAGCTTAGATGTGCAAATTTTTGATTACTGGCTAGATGGTATGATTCTAAATGAGATGGATGAGCTAATAATGCTTAAGGGGATAACCTAAGATGGCTGCCTTTTCTACAAAGATGACTCTAAAGTGAAGCTTATCCAAGAAGATGTGGAGAAACAAGGGTGTCTAATCATAGAAATCATGCCTCGTTGGTAAGGCATAAGCAGGATTAACTCTTGGATGTTGGCTAAATTTGATGGTGCACTTTAACCAGGCCTCTTGAAGTGCTTCGTCGGTAGCTTTGTCCTCGTCTTTGTGGAGTTTGGCAATTCATGGGCTTGGTGTTATTTCTTTTCTCTTGGCTGAAAGTTCTTGGTATGCTAGAGATGGCTTGAGTTTGACCTTGTGAAACTTCTGTTTGGGTTTGGGTTGTTCCGACATAAATTCTTGAATTTTCTTGACTTTGGGAAAAATCTCAGTTGTTTTGCTTTCAACTTGTTCAATCTTCTAAAATAGGCAGTGACTACGCTAAGTGTGCCCTAAGCTAGGATTGACCAAGTTTGGCAAACATTCATTCAACAAGTAAAATAAAAACAAGCAATAGATAGGAACACCCAGATAGAAGTTTGTGGTTCTCAGAATGTGATACTTGCGCCAAGGAGTGTGTATGTTCTACAAATGTTTCGATCAGTCACTCCAAACACATTAACATCCCTGATGGTTTTCTGCAAGGTAGACAATTGGTTTAGCTAGGGAGTCCTCGATATATGCAAGGTATGTGAGGCCCAAATCTGTAGATGAGACCAAAAGGATGTCACACAGCCGAGAGGAGTAGTAACCCACTTCTCCTCTTTCACTTCTCAAGGGTATAAAGTTCCTTGAGGCTTAGCCCGAATGACAAAATCTTGATCCCAAGAGAGTTGTCTTTCGATTCACCTCCCGATTCTTATACTCTGTCGGAACGCTAGAGTTGAGGTCATCCAAGGGGTGATGAAATCCCCAAGCAGGCCTCCTAAAAAGAAACAAGGTTTTGGATCCTAATCTTATGCACCCAAGATGGCCTCGAAAGACGACAAGGGGAGAGAAGACTTGGATGACCTTGGGCTAAAAAACACGCTTGTTCTTTTACCAACTGACTCTTATGTGTGCTAATCTAGACTTTGCAAGCACTCATGTTTAAGAGACAATGTTCAATTCCAACTTGAAGCACCAACAAAAGTAAATCGATCTAAGAATGCAAACAATAAGAAGAGTTAGGATCAACAAAAGAAAACTCGCGCGCCCAGAGGCCCTCCACGTCAAGTATCGATTAATTTTCTTTAAGGCATTCAAGATTGAGTGTGAGTTTGTTTTAAGCCCAAAACAAAAGTGTGTGAGATTCGATTTCAAGCGCACGCTCAGAGGCTCTCCACGTTAGTTGTTGTTCAATTTTAGTGCCCAAACTTGAAGTGTGATCGATTTAATCTAGAGTTTTGGCCATTTAAGAATTTTGATAAAGTTAAAGAAAACATTCAAAGACCAAGTGAGTGAGTTAGATTGTGGAACATTTAACACCTTTTTCAAGTAGACCCATCCCCATAAATGGTGCTGAGATGCAACCAATGGTTAATATTTGATGGGTGATTAGAAAAGAGGTGAGTCCAAGGAACTACTCAAATTGATTTTTGTAAATTTGTATTTTAACTTAACAAAGTTTCTTAAATGTCCAAAAATCAAACTTTACCTAGATTGCATGTGAAAAAGAGATTTGTTTTGTTCAATTTTAGAAGCTCCAAATGAAGTGTTTGATATTGTAATGGTTAATTGATCCTTGGCATTCAAGATTGGATTTTTTGTTTTAAGCATGCATTCCAAGGAAAGTTGATTTTAATCCATGACATTCAAGAGTGTTTTTTGAGCAACATTCATTCAATGGAAAATGTGTTTAGCCATTCAAGTTCATTTTTTTAGCAACATGCATTCAAAGATAAATGGTTAAACATTCAAGTTCATTTTTTAGCAACATGAAAACCTGCAAGAAACATGGTTAGTGGTTCCATATGTGCTCCAACCTGCAATGAGACAAAAAAAAAAAAGCAATTTAGTTAGTTAGCCAAAATCTTCAAAAAATGAGAGCTTAACTATGGGAAATTTTTAAAAACTTTTTTTGCTGTTTTTTAACGTCTATCAAGCGGAGACGCCACAATACAAAGATGCTGAAATATAGAGACACTAGTATTCAAAGACGATAGAACAGATTTGCGGCACAGAAAATAGGTGACAAGCAGAGACGTCAATTTGCGCAGATGCGGATTTTCGCAGACGATGATTTTTGCAGATGTCGATTTGCGCAGACACGAATTTTCGTAGACGTCGATTTTCATAGATGCGGATTTTCAAAGATGTCGATTTGCGCAGACACGGATTTTTGCAGACGTCAATTTGCACAGACGTCGATTTTTGCAGATGCGGATTTTCGCAGACAGAACAGGTTGCAGACGCCAAAACTACGCCAAAAAAGTTGAAAAATGCGATTTTTATTTTTATTTTTTTTATAGATGGTATTTCTTCATCCTAAGTGCGTTCTTTAACCTGCAAAAACAAGCAAAACACCCTCACAACACACTCAAACAAAAACACACATTAGATGGTTAGAAAAAATGACATATAGATGAAAATAGATGATTAAATGACCCATAGTGGGGTCCCACCGGGCGTGCCAAAATGTAGAACAAGAATTAGTATGCAAAGAACATTAACAAATAAAGTAAACATTCACAAACCAAAAACTAAATTCACATATATGCTTAGACAAAGGAAGAAAACAAGAAGTGCAAACCTCACAAGAAAAAGCACTCCATGCTTTCTTGATTCTGTAGATGTGTCCTTTTGCTGTGGATGTATGCTCAAGATGCTCAAAAGCTGCTTCAATGGAGATGAGTAATGGCAAATTGGTAGCTTTGTGAGCTCTCAATTTGGCATTATAAGAGTATGGTTGATGGCTTTGGTTCTCAAAATAGCATGGTAACTTTAGCTCAAAGATTGTTGATGAAATGGCTTGGGATGGGATTCAATTTATAGACTAAGGGGTAGAGGGATGGAGGGCTTAGATGCAAGGATGGATGAAGGCTTAAGGAGGGCTAGGATGCACTCAAAGGAGAGCACATGGATTGTGCTTGTTTAGCACCAATGGGAAGGTGACACTTGTCACAAGGAGGATGAGTGTGAGAGGGTAGGGTAAAGGGTTGGTTAAAGGCATGATGAGTGGGGTTGAGTATGTAAGAGGGATGTAAGAGGAATGAGTGTGGAAGAGGGAAGAGTGTGGAAGATGGGTGTAAGAGTCATGAGTGGGCTTGTAAGAGTCTTTTATGTTTTGTAAGAGCACTCGTGACTTAGTGGTTGGGCTTTTTGAGGGGAGACTTTGGTTTGGATTAGGAAAGTCTTAAACTTGTTTAAGGAATGTGACAACATTAGGGGGTGGATTAGGCTTGGGTTTAGGATTAAATTAGGGATGTTAGAGATGTGGAAGTGGATGGCATTAATGAGGGTGGGTGAGTTAGTGGCTAAGCTTAGTTAGTATGGGTGGATGGGGTGGATTAGGCTAAATGGAGGATTAGAGATAGGTTAGGGATTTTTGAATTTGAGGATTTCATTTATCAAATAGATTTATTTAATAAATGGGGATTTTTGGAATTAGATAGGAGAAAAGGATTTAATTGATAAATAATAGATTATTTGATTTATCAATTTAGGACTATAGATGATTAATTAAATTAATCAACTAGGGGATGACAAAGGATTAATTAAATAGAAATTTAATTAATAATGCCTTTAGAGATGGCTAAATTAGATTACCAAAGCAGTGTAATCAAATTTAGGTGTCTACATAAATAACATATGATTTTAGGGCTCTTAAAAAATGACAAAATGTCAAAATCATAGAATCAAACCTACACCACATTGTAGTTCTTTGAATTATCTTTCCAATGACTATAAGAAGTCCAAAATTTGATAGCGTGAGAGAAAGTTATGGTTATTTTACCAAGACATTCTTTTTACCATTTTCATTACAATTTTTGCACTTTTTTTTTGTGACAAAAATTTCAATAGGATTAAGTTTGACGGTCTTCACAAGATGAAACTAATAAACCTTTTCATTTTTATCAACATGGCCAAACTAGGGCATATTATATATCAAACTTTATAGAAAAACCAACCCATATCTAATGGTGAGGTTTGTTTTTGCCTGGAGGTCAATTTTACAAGCTTCTCCTAAAAACCTCATTTAAATGAAACATCCAAAAAATCCATTTGACCAACAATTTCACAAGTCTAAAATCTACCAACATCTAATCATAACAACAAATCGAAAACCCTTAGATCTGCAATAAATGACTCGTATATCTTTCACTTGTTTTAATCCTCTCATGCATTCCTGTGGAATCAATCTAGGATTACAATGACACAACCATAGCTCTGATACTACTTGTAAGGAAATTTGCAACAAAATATAACCATTTCCACATAACCAATATATAGATATAAAATAGATATGTAATTGAAATTCACATTCAAGAGAATAGATAACATACCCACAAAAATGTGACACAACATATACCCTAGGAAACCCTCATTGAGGAGAAAAAACCCAGCCTCCAAAAGAATCCATCACCATGTATTATTTAGCAAAAACACCATTGCAATACAACCATGGAAGCCTTCAAAGCTATAGCCAGAACCAATAAATCCATGTAGAAAAACATGAATCTACACATCACATGTCATGCTTCCAACCTTCATAAATGTTTTGTTGGCTAACCTATCAAGTTGTATCTTGCTTGACTTTCATTTTTGCTTTCTTTCCCTTTCTGTCTTATCTCTACAACTACCCTTGTGGATGCATATATAATAGCAAGTCCCACAAAACCACTAAGTGGTATTACATAAACCATGTTTTACCTAACCCATTGACCCCACATTTAATTATTTTTTCCAATATTAAATTATTACATCAAATATTATCACAATATTACAATACAACTCATCAAATATATCCCATGGAAATCTTTACATGTTGCATGCCCATCTAGGTGCTCCTAGGTGCAACATTACATAATAAAATAAAATAAAATAATATAACAATATTATGCAATGTATGCAACACCCATTATCTCAATAGAGTATGCAACACCAATGAACAATTGCAATCGGATCATGCGGATGAAGAAAATGTTGAAGGACATTGGGATAGAATTTTCAAAACATGTTATCATACATTTTTATAACACAAGTATAGTGAGTATGTCTAAGAATCCTATGCTGCATTTTAAGATTAAGCATATATCTATTAAATATCATGTTTTGAGAGAGAAATTTGTAGAGAAAGAGATCAGATCAGAGTATGTACATACAAAAAATTAGATTGCATATACCTTATGAAGCCTTTTCCTAAAGATACATTTGAGTAGTTGTGAGGTATGCTTGGGGTTATGCCCCTTCCTACTTCTGATTAGATGATTTAGAGATTGCATTAGTCCAGTGGTACATTGCACTATTGTTTGTCTAGAATAAATTTTGATGCTTCATATATGGGGGAGTATCTCATGATGAGAAGAGTCATAAAGGACTCTTGGTAGTTAATATTGAATAGTACCTTTGGACACTTGAGCTGATTGAAGACTTAGAGTAGATGATTGATGTAATGAAAATTTTGTCATTGATGTCAATGGAAGAGAAGTATACATGAAAAAATATCCTATCTATGGGGGAGAAGTGCTATATTGGGAGAAAGATTAAATATGCTCTAGCACAATGGAGGAGATATAGTACATGATAACTATTGATGTCAATGACGAGAAACATTGAAAGGGAGAGAAGTGTGAAAATTGATGACCATCCATGAAAGAATGATAATTTTTCCTAAGAGTTAGAGTGTGAACAACCATTGTCGATCCTAAGAATCAGAAAGCACATATAGAGTTGTGTTCCTATGAGTTTTTTATTTAATTGATGAAGAGGATTTAAAAATGAGAGAACAACAACAACAACAATAGCATTTGATTTGGTATTCTTGGAACTTCAATTTTTTCATCTATGTTGTCATCAATGCCAAATGGGGAGATTGTTAGCATGAATGCTCATGGTATTTCATTTGGGGAGTATCCTATGCATTTCTAGAACACTAGGGGAGATTGTTAGCATGATTGACATGTTGCATTCATGAATGTGTTTGTCATTGATACCAGCATAGTGTTTTTTTTGTGAAGACTAGTAGAATAGAATACAAAGAACAAGGTCATATAGATTGAGTATTGATGATCAGGTCAAGCATAGGTAAGGATTTCTTATGAAGAAAGTTGAAGACATGATGAAGATATGCTTGATTTATAGAAGATAGTATACATATAGAGTGCCTTGATAAGTGGTTCTTGATGATTTATTTTTATCTCTTTACTGAGATAGAGTCATGATGAGTGTAGTTAGACAATGATAGTAGATATCCAGATGATGACATTAGTGAGTGCACAAGGTCTAAGGATGCACGTGTGAGAAGATGTAAAGATTGTGAGCTAACAGTAATTTGTAATTATAAAAATATGAAAAGTTTTGTAATATCTTAATGAGGTCCTATTATAATTAATTTGGAAAGCTTGAAGGCCAACTCAAGGAGTTATTTTGAGGATATGGTATAAAGGAAGGTTATTTTCCTTGATGTGATAGTATGTATTCAAGTGTGTGATATGCAAACTATTTGGTAAATGAGAGTAAGCGATCTAAGGGATTATTGGTTGCAAAGTTGGTCATTTGATATCAAGATCAAAAGAGATTTGGTCTAGCTAGAGGATAAAGAAGGATCTATACATTTCTATTATTCTATAAAGAATAATATAGAGATCAGTTGGGCAGTGAGTTCAGTGGTCTTGCACCTGAAGATTTTTGGATAGTAGGTCCATTTGCCTTCTACAACTCCTAACTGGGTTGGAATCTCCTAACAGGGGTTCAAAGTCTCATAACAAAGTCTATCTTCTAACAAGGAACATTTATATTAGTACGTCATTTTGTGGGTACCATCCCCACCAGGGTTTTCCCTCTAATCAAGGGTTTTCCTATTTAACATATATGGTGTTATTGGGTGTGAGTGTCTTCTTGTGGTTTTTTATTATATTTTTCACATGTTTAAGGATTAATAAGGTTGATAAGTGTTTTAATAGTTGGGTAACTGATTCATTCCCCCCCTCCCCCCTAGTTATCTTGATGGACTTTACTTTCTAACAAAAAGGTAGATGAAGATTAATTTTGATGGGGCTTCTAAAGGAAACCTATGGGAATATGGTATTGGTGCTATTTATTGGGGTTAGAATGGCAATGTTTTGGCCTTCCTATCTAAGAAGAAACATGAAGGAACTAAAAATAAAATAGAGTCCTAAGAAACCCTCCTAGATGTCAAATTAGAAAGATTTCTTAATATTGACAAAGTTCACATTGAAGGGGATTCAAAAATAGTGATTAAGGATTTACAATTCAATAACTCATAAACATAGCATCTACAATATCCATTAGCATAAGAACATTTGGATTTAAACCTCTTTAACAAACTCAAAGTTAGTCATAATTTGAGATAGAGTAATTATGAGTATAACAAGCTAAAAATTTGGGCGACACCCTTTCAAAATGTTGGAGATATGACATTTGAAGACTTTTACCACTTGGATATTTGTTAAGTGTGGATTAAAACATTAATAAAATGATAATATTTTAAGGTAATTAAACTAGTACAATAAATATTTCTCCCCACAAAAGGAATTAGGACATTGATGATGATAGGAGGAGGGAGCCTAATGATTAGCAATGCTAAGTTATTTTGTAGATATGTGTGGTGAAAGGATATTTTGTCAACCTTCATATGACATAGGGAGAATTTAGCACAATGTGGAATATTTGATAGTATAATGCTTGGAAAGGTGATGGGCTAATTTATTTATAAATTAGTCTCAATGATTTTCCTAGTAACTATTTAGAGCTATCTTGAACAATATTTGTAGGTGTGAGTGGTTTACTGGTTGAAGGGGTTTAAGTGGTTGTTAGTAGTTTAGGTATTGGACTTAAGTGAGGATGGAGGCCACATTCTTTGTTGATACTAAGAAGTGGCCAAAAATATTTGAGGTCTATGTTAGTGTAGAGATGATTAAAGGTGTGATGAAATTCAAAAGTGGCAAGATGACTAATGCTATTCTTTTTGTTATGGGTCCCCAATTTTAGGAGAGAAACATCAAATGAAGGGAAATTTTGGATGTTATATATGTGTTTATTTCTTTGGGTTTGGATTTGGGTGAGAGAATGGAGGAGGTGAATGTAAAATTGGAACAATAGTAGAGGATCCTCAAAGGTGAAGTTCGTTGAGAAGGAGGAGGAATAATTGAGGAGGGGTATTCTATGAATGGTGTCTGGGCCTTGTGAATATTGGATTTTTTTTCTATTTTTCTATGGAGAAGCATAATATGGATAGTGTGTTAGATGTTATTCATAACCTTACATGATAGGTGCTTATTATTTTGAGCCATTTAAGTTGGTCAACAAGGCAATTTTTTGGTGTCATAAATGAATGAACCTTGTTCCCTTTCAACAT
The DNA here is from genome assembly GCA_028749045.1 of Cupressus sempervirens. Taxonomy (NCBI): domain Eukaryota; kingdom Viridiplantae; phylum Streptophyta; class Pinopsida; order Cupressales; family Cupressaceae; genus Cupressus; species Cupressus sempervirens. The sequence continues at coordinate 648,800,419 of CM053792.1, read as the reverse complement.
GATATTATGGAAATGGTGGGCGTGTCATAGGATCGACTGGTAATAGGCATGGAGAGTAGATGTTTTGGTAGATTGCAGAATTTAGGAGCTAGAAAAATGAAGACATAGATTATCAGTCTTGATGGTTGGTTGTCAAGGGATAGTTTCCCATTATGTAAATAATGTATGTGTGAAAAATGAAAAAAGTGTAATAACACATGGGGGGTTTGTTTATAGATAATTTCTTAGTTTTTAGGAAAATATATGATGGTATGGTTTTTAGATTGTTATGTTGTATATGGTGTTAGGGCCAATGTAATCTCTTTCATATATATTAATAAAATATAACTATTATTGATCCAAAAAAATATTATATCAAATTAAAGATTTATTAAGAAAAAAAAAAGTATTTTCCTTGAATTCTTTTATAAAATTTGAATATTAGATTGAGATCTCATATTTAGTGATAAAGATAAGTTTGCATGTGTGATTTTTTAAAAATATATATGTACATATACATATATACACACATACATACATATACATATATAGATATATACACATATATACATATACATATACATATACACATACATATGCATATACATATATATATTGACATATATATATATATATATATATATATATATATATATATATATATATATATATATATATATATATATATATATATATATATATATATATATATATATACACATATATATATTTGTATATATATGTATATCTATACTTATATGTGTGTGTGTGTGTGTGTGTATTTATGATAATGTATATATCTATACATATATGTATATATACAAATATATATTTGTATATATATCTATACATATATATGCAAATATATACATATATTTATATCTATACATATATGTATATATACATATAGATATATAAATATAGATATATGTATATGTATATATTTTATATATGTATACACAAACACACACACACACACACACACACACACACACACACACACACACACACACACACATATTCACACATGCAAACTTATCATTTTCACTAAATCTGAGATCTTAATCTAATATTCAGATTTCCTATTTGTGATATTTACACAATTCAAGGAAAAGATTTTTAAAAAAATAATTTTTTTTTTGTAATTTGACATAATTTTTTAATCATTTATAGATATATTCTATAAATATATATGAAAGAGATTACAACAGCCATAACACCATATGAATTAATTGTGTGCCCTTTCAACATGATATTATGGAAATGGTGGGCATGTCACAAGATCGATCACTAATAGGCATGAGGAGTTGATATTTTGGAAGGCTGCAGAATTTAGGAGTTGGAAAAATAAAGACATAGTGGTTTCATTGTCAGTGGATGGTTTCCCATTTTGTAAATTTTGTATATATGGAAAATGGAAAAGTGTAACAACACGTGGGAGTTTGTTTATAGATAGTTTCCCAATTTGTAGGCAAATATGTAATGGGTTGGCTATTAGATTGTTAATAGTTATGGTGTATATGGTGTTATGGCTGATGTAATCTCTTTTATATCTATTAACAAAATATATCTATTATCGATAAAAAAAATATTATGTCAAATTATAGATTTATTAAGAAAAGAAAAAAGAGTTTTCCTTGTTTCTTTTGACTTGTTTAAATATCACAAAAAGGAAATTTGAATATTAGATTGAGATCTCATATTTGGATGAAAGAAGGTACTATATACCTTGTGGTGTGACAATATTACATGGTCTTCTATTTTAATAGGTTTGGAGAAAAAAAAAACATGTACATAATTGATAAAAAAAAATTGGTAATGAAAAATAGGGTCCCTAAAGTAAATTATATTTAAATGATAAGTTTAGTTTGCCACAATTTAAATACATTAATCACATCTCTTTCTATCTAGCTACTCCCATGTATTTGTAATAAGAAACTTGAAATGTGCTTAAGTGAAAATGTATTCTTCGACATTATATACTCTTCCTACATATTATTAGGTCAAAATATATATTTTTATTTTTATTGAGGAACCTCATTCAGAATGTAGGGTTTCACCCTATGTTATCACTACATTCAATAATCTCAGAATATTTCTTTCCTCATAAAACATGTGTGTGTGTGTGGGTGTGGGTGTGTGTGTGTATATAATTATCATTCTAACGAGAACAAAATACATGAAGGGACCCTAAACCCAACATGAAGAAGGTTAAAACAAAGGGACCTGCAACCTATGTTGAAAGATATAAAATGAGCTCCACATAGTAAAACAAAACAAAGATAAAATAGTTCAAAGACAAAGAAGAGGGAGCCAAGAAACTCTAACCCCATAGACACAACTTGACACTACTTGATAGTCAAGAAAAGAAAGGGAATCATACACCGGAATTCCCTAGGAATAAAGTCTAGCAACAATATTAAGATTTATATATATAGGATATTTATTGAATATCTTTTGATGTGGGTTTCAAGTCCCTTTGTTTAAAACCTTCTTTGTTTTGGGTTTCAGGGTTCCCTTAAAACATATTTTTCCTTAATAAAAAGCATGAACAAGAAAAAGACTAAGTTAAATAGAGCTAAATGAGAAATCTTGATAATATTTAATGCTAACAAACATATTCACTTTTTTATACAAAAAATTTAAGTATCCTATTATAATAGGTGAAGTATGCTATCCTTCAAAAAATGAATAAATGAACAAAAAATGGGGATTGACATCCATAGGTTTTTTTCCACCTACTACAATCCCACCTCTCTTTAATGGTTATTAGTCAATCATCACTTGTCATGTATATTTGGTGCCTCAGTCACCAGGGTATAAACTAATAGACTCACACACCTTATCCATAACTCCCACTGCAACCATCTCCTCCCTGATAAAGAAACCCTCAGCATAGCCTTCTCTCTTTTCTCTTCTAATAATTACTGCATGGAGGTTGTATCACTTGAACTTATGTTGATTTTTTTGACCATATCACTAGTGTCATTAATATATATGTATGCACATAGTTGGGCAAAACACTACCCAACATCTTACCACTGCCTCATGTGGCTTAGACAAGGAGGTGTTAACCCTCATGGCATCATCACCCCTATCCCTAAGAAGAAAATCCTTCACCCATTCAGAATGGTATAGACATATCCTTATTGTGTTACATGGTAAAATTTTGGTTGGGTGGAATTATAGTGATACTTTGGGAATAATTGAATGAGGGGTGGGGAATTTTAGAAATATAGTACTTGTGAAATCAATTTTAGGGAAAGGGATGTTATAATGTTTATTTTTTATTATTTTCATCATCCCCTCGCTAGGGTTAGTCTAGGGTAATTTATTTTTTGTTATCATTAGAGTTTGTTCAACAAAGTGTCAACTTTTCTATATGCTATAAGAGATCTCCTTAATGTTTACTTTTATCAACTTGATTGGAAGATTCACATGAATGACTCTACTGATTCATGTTTGAGTGATTGTATTTTGGTCAAGCCTTTTTTATAAGGGTGGATGATGATGGTTTCAACCATTCTCAATTTTAAATTGAGAATTTGACTTTGTCTTATTGGAATATATTTTCTATTAATCAATTTGATTATATTAAGGAAAACACAAATGTGTTGTGTGTATGAACTCATTAGGAATTAATATTTGATTCTTTAATAGGAGAATGCTAATAAAACCTTAGTTCTTAGAAGGGATTCACTCTTTTTAAATCTAAAGGAGATTTCACTAATTTATAATTCATAGGATATAACTAGTAAATTTTTCATCTAACTTTATATACATATTTTGTGTTCCAGCTTGTACTTGAGTTTAGAAGTAATAAAATTAATAATAAAATCATAGTTGGAGGTTTAGCATAATAATTTATGTAGCGAGGTTGAATCGAGGAATTTTTAATTAAATCAAATTTATTTTTATGGAAAAAAATAATTTTTAAAAAAATCAAATGTCTTTAGATTTTGAACTACAAAGGAAAATCAACTAAGTTAATTTAACATTAATGATCCTAATAAACCAGTGTCTTCCCTATTAACCTAGTTTTCACACTAGATGATTAATTAGATAAATGAGCATTAATGTTGGAAATCTATTGGGAAAATAAGATACTTGAGGGGGAGGGGGGGGGTGGTAAATAAGGATCTATTAATTTTTTAACCTTTGAAACAAATATAAAAATGATATCTTTCACCACTAACCCTTATCTCAATAAATACATGAATCACATAAACATATACTGCAATGATGTATTATATTTAACAACTAATCACATCCATAAATATGAAAGTAAATAATCAACACGTAACAAAAATATTTGGTACCCATAAACCCTCCAAGGTGAAGGTAAAACTGGGGTGGGGATGACACCCACAAATCTTCACTACTGCAAAAATAAAGTTTTCCTATTAGGGCTACAATTTTGATCACTTTTGATGATCTACCCTATGAGGGGCCTGCCTTATTAAGAACTACAAGACTTATTGAGTCTACCTTGATTAAAGGATTTAAAACTTGCAACTAAGTAAATAATTTTTTAGGAGATTTACATACACATGTTAGGACCATTCTAATAAAAAATTTACCCTAATTCACTTTTCCAAAATGTATCAATACTTGATCCTTCAGTTAGTACTCCAATGCTTGAAAATGTATCTCCTCTTTCTAGTGCTTGATCCTCTCTCTCATCTAATATAACTCTATTCTCCACTTCACTATTTTAGTTGTTCACTCTATTTCTTTCTCGTTCAGAACTTTGCATCAAGCATCCAAACACACACACACGCATAAACTATTGTAAAAATAGGGTTTGGATCCTTCTTTAATAACCAACTAGAGAAGGTTCTAGATCAAGATCAATGATCCAAATTTCTCCCTTTTTCTATTCAAACCTTCTATCTTTATGATTGGTTAAACACCTTACATAAGAATTAATGATCCATGCCAAAATGCATAATCATCTTCTTAAATTACTCCTCCATCATTAAAACATGTATTAAGTCAGCCAAAAATGGTTTACCTTAGTGTTTGTGCAATTTCAAACAAATATATCAAAATTAGTTTTCTGAAAACATGAACACTCTAATGTTAGGTCATGAACAATCTTCATGTTGTCCCTTCACTTCTATATGCTCAACACTTACTATATAACTTGGCATGGACTAACTCTGTATAACTCAACACAAACTATCTTTTGTCTCACTTGGCATGCATATGAGTACTTGAAAACTATAGACTTACTCGATAATAACAATTGCTCAGCCTTAATTGAAATATAAATAATTCTACATACATAGCTCAACCTTAGTAGGAAGGCTTAGTCATAGTGATGGCCAACCAACTCTTCCATAGGAATAACCAAGTATTTGACACTAATAGACAACAAATTGTAGGGATCAATAATATCCCCCTTTGACATTAGTGGAAAAAAATGATTCAATATTGCATTCAAAATTGAAAATAGTATCCCCCCCTACACTATGTATGACTCAGTCTTCAAGAGACTTTAATATGTACAACATATATACATGACTTCTAACATAGTTTAACTTCAAAATGAGTATCCATTACAAAAAGTTCAAAGAATCATACCTTTGATATCCATCTATATACATTTCCCCCTTTGATAGATGTTCCCAAATACATTTACATTTCTCCTTGTTTTTGTCAGTTATGGTTTTCAAGGTGAAGGGGTCAACCCATACTTGTCCAAAAATAGTTTGTGAATTTGTATAACCATTGCTAAAGTGTTATCACAACTTGATCTAATAGATTCCAAAACTGAAATTTTTATTTCTAGCTAAGCAAATAGGTCAACTAAAATTTCAGTAGTAGAGAGATATGAATCTTTGTTTTCTATTTCCTTTTCTAGTGCTAACTCTTTCTGCATAACCTCCAAATGAGGTATCAACATTGACTGAATGGAAATAATTTTTTCTCTCATTCTACCATCTGTGGTTTGCAATTCAATCAATCTCCCTTGAGAAAAAAAAAAACTATTAAAATGAATGGAACTTGAATTTGTGTTTGGGAGGCCTCACCCCGACCCATTATAGCATAGACATGTTACTAGCATTTTGATATTCAAGACTTTGATAATTTGACCATTATTTAGGACTTAGATGGATAGTGGATTTCTTTATTTATTGATTTTGATATTTTAGTAGTGGTTTGCATTAATGATATGTACTATGAACCTGATGTTGTGTATGGAATGATTGAACACATATGGATGCAACTTTATGAAAAGATAGTATTAGATTAAAATGCATTGCAAAATGTTAAATTGATTATGATGATTTATGATATGCATATGGATGTTAAATTGATTATGATGGTTTATGATATGCAGATTTGATATTCTAACATCTTGAATGATTTATTTGAATTGATTAGGAAAGGAAATTTAATTTGAATTATGTTAATATGGATTTTTTTATATGCATATATATATATATATATATATATATATATATATATATATATATATATATATATATATATATATATATATATATATATGACCTCCTTGGACTACTGATGCTCGAGTTTAATGTGCAAGAAGTGGAACCATGGAAATTCTTGGGGGAAACAAGTTCCAAACCTTTTTGAACATCGTTTAACCAAGGAAAATCTTTGGAAGATTCAAAAAGCCTCATTGTGAAAGTATTTTTCTTTATAAATGTGAGTTTCTTGCATGTGGAAATGTTTAATCATTAAGGTGCATTAGGGGCATGTCATAGTGATGTGGAATGTGCTTTAATATGTCACTTGACACTTGTGAACATTGTTTGTAATTGACATGTCATTTAGGGTTTAGATCATGGTGGTCATTTACCCTAAATTTAATTACCCTATTAATGAGTAAGTAAACCCACTTGACAAGGGGTAGGAGGGGTCACAATCAAAGGAAATTCGATTTTAGACTTGGCTAGGGTTTTGAGGGGTCATTAGGTGGTCCCAAGGTGTCTTTTATGTTAAAATAAGTTACCCATATGTTAGTATATCAAGATAGGGACTGAATTTTGACCATGTGAGTGCCTAGACAACCTAGGGGGCCCCTTTACCCATGCATTCTTTCATCAACTCGAATTTGGAGTTGTCATATGTGTTTTCTCCCATTTTCCCACCAAGTCAAATATAGAAAATTTAGAGGAGACAAGTTTGTAAGAGGAAGTGGCTAGGTGCCTTTTCTATAATAGTTAGTGAGAAGGCCTTATTAGAGAATCTTGGACAAACTAGTGGGGTGTTCACCCACTCTCTGAGTTTAGAGACAATTAGGGTTTTGGAGGAAGGAGTGAGCTCTACTACAACTATCATTTCCTTTAGCTTGGATCAAGGTTGGTGATTCAAACCATCTTCATCCTATTTATTTTTAGTATTGAAAAACAACTCTACAAGCATGGAGTAGGTGTCAAGAAATCATGCATTGTGTGGTAAATCTTGTATTGTAGATTTGGGTATTTTGTTGTGAAAATGGGAATGTGCATTGTGTTCATGTAAATTTCTTGTCTTTATTTCTTGATTTTCTTGTCTTGATTTGAATGTGAATGTGATCATGGGTGTGAAGGCTTCAATCATCCTTGGGAGGGAAGAGAAGCCTTGGGTGAAGGGATTAGTTGGGCTCAACAATGTAGTAGAGAGCCTCTTCTCTTGGAGAGAAGACGAAAGATTTCATGGAGTATGGGCTCCATTGAAGCTAATGTCTTGATGATATTATTGGGGGTGATAAGTAGAAATATGAATGTGATAAGTGGAAGACTGTGATGAAAAGTATGTATGATGCAAGCCTTGTAGAGACATGGTGAATTCAATGTGTGTGAGTTGTATTGGCATGGAAAATCTCATCTTGAAGAGCCCACCTTCACCCAATGTTCTTATGATTCCAATGGTGAATCAAGGTGTAAACCTTGGAAGGGAGTATTATGTGGTGTATTGTAAGTTTTCTCATGCATTATCATATGTTTTATGTGTGTGTATCCCATTTGGATCCTGTTTCCCCTACTTAGTGGGTGGCTTCATAGAAGCCTAGGATGGGAGGTGAGCCTCCATGGTTCCCATTTTGTGTTGTGTTGTAGGTTTTTGTTTGGATGAAATCCTTGGAGATGTTAGGGTTTATTCTTGGAAATGTTGGAAACCAAGTGTGTGTGGAGATAAAAATCCTCCATGTCATTGTAAATGTGTTAGGATGTTAAGTCTCCATGTTCATTTCATTGTGATGTAAAGAGGGATATCCTCATTATTGTATCTTTTTGAAAATGTGTAAGGAAAGATTGAAAGATATTTATATAGTTGCTTGTAAGGAAACATTTATTGTGAGTTTTCACATTATGTAATTTGATGCAAAATAGAGAATCACGTAAAAGAAACATTTCTTCCTGCAATCCAATTAGTGTAAATATTTAATAGTGGTTACATCCTTTGATATAGTTGATTTAATTTCAATGCATAAATAGTTGTATCATAAATATATATGTTTTGTATGCAATATGATGGAATAAAATTAACATATTTTGATAGTTCATTCATGGGTATGAAGATTTAGGTCGCTTGGACTTTAAGTTCTAATAAATTTTTTAGGTGATACCATCACATCATCAACTATATTCACTTAAAATTTATGGTAGGATTAAAGAAAATTTGTTTAAAAAGATATATAGCCCAAATGCACAAGAACAATCCTATAGGTGTATATTTGGTTCTTTGGAAAATGTATGGGGGAAGAAAATAATTCCTTCCCCAAGATTATAGTCCAATAAAATATTAAAGGAATATTCTAAGCATCTTGTGCTTGGAGTGTTTATACACACACACACACACACTAGAGAGTAAGACCCACATAATAATAATGGCCTAGCCCTATATTGTCTATGTAAAAGGACCCTCATGAATCATGTGACCATTGAAACATCATATTAGGAAAACAATTTATCAATATATAGTTAAATAAGACCATAATTATAAAAAGGGATGCCACCTTCAAAAAAAAAACTATGGCAATCCAATGTGATATTCTCACCAAATATTAAATAAAGTTCAAAAAAATACAAAAAAAAAAAATACTAACTCAAACCCACCTAGTGCCTACCTTTTCATAGAAAGACTTGGCACATGTAACATGGGTTTTGGGGAGGGAAAAATTCTGACATGAAGTCAAACCCTAATCCCCAAACACCCCCATCTTGTAATAATACAAATTCTTTGGGTTAGTAGTTTTTTTAAAGAAAAGACTTGTTTAATGCCCTTGTAAATGGATAACCTTCCTACTAGGCATACATTAATGTGTTTAAAACATGATTAGCTTATGACATAGATAGGACCCCCAACTTAGGCACCTAGCCCTTGGGAAAGATGAAAAAAGGTGTGTTTAAAACTTGATAAAAGCTTTTTTTTACTCTAACTACCATATCACATCATGAAAGAGTATGCATGGACTTGGGAAGTGGTCCAAGCCTAAAATGCATGCCCAAGTTGAATTACCTTGGGATAATAGCTTCTTTTGACATGATTTATACTTGAAGGATGTGACCCCACTTGGAAGGAGAGAAGGGCACATGACCCATGACTATGAAATTCATATGGAAGGGATGTAAACAATGATTAGGTGTTGGAGACATATATAGTTTCATGGGAGGGAAAAATGCAAGATTCAATTAATGATAAAGTATTAGGATGTTGGGTAGAGATTAAATATTCAGTTAGAGAATTAATAAGCATGTTAAGGGATTTAGTTAATAGAGTAGTTGGTAAGAATGTTAGTATATAAGGTAGTTAGTAGGTGAAGGAGTATGGGATAGATTAGTAGTTAGTAAATATTAATTGATAAAATAAAATAAAAAATAATAATAATTTATTATTGAATGAGTTCATAAATACATTGTTATGTAGTTATATGTTGCATACCTATATGCAATCATATTATGTATTATTTAGTGCATAGAATACATATATCAAATTAGTATAGCTTATGAGGCTACATTATCAAGTACATGTAACTTAAATTTTAAATAATCATTTTAATAATAATAATGACCAAAGGAAATAATAATAAAAAATAAAATAAATAAATAAATAAATTTAAATAAATAAATAAATATATATATATATATATATAACAATTTAGTTAATGTCCTATTTGAAAAGATATGGATGGGATGAAGGTGTAATTTAGGAAATGTAAGGTTAACAAGATGGAATCTACTAGCATGAAAGTGGTGAAGTAGTTAGTAGATGTATTGTGTAGTAGGTATTCATAAATATAATTGTTAGTGATCATGTTATTAAGTATGAGAGGTTTAATAATTAGTAAAAGATGAGTATGGACAATACCTAGTGTAAAAATTAGCAAGTATTCAAGGTTACTAGTAATCTTTGGTGACAAGTCATTTAGAGAATAAAGTTTGAAAATAGGTAGTAAAGTGTTGGAGATTTTAAGTGAAGTTAGATGGGAATGATTTGATAATGGATCTTTAATATAAAAAGGTCATTAATGTGTTGTGGTCTCATAACACACGTCCCATTCCTAACTAGGAATGGGGACCCCATACTTTTTTTAGGCTCCCAAACTGTGAGTTCGAGAGTCGAGAAAAAAAAATGATGTTAAGAGTTAAAAAGTTAAAAAAATAAAAATAATTTTTTTTGAAAAACCCAAAAAATTGAAAAAATAAAAAAGACAAGAAAATAAAAAAATCATTAAACTATACAAAATTATTAAAAAAATAAAAAAATAAAAAATAATAATATATATATATATATATAAATAATAATAATAAAAAACTTCCGTGCACGTCGCGCTCATTTCAAAACTCACACACATTAATAAAACTCCGAACGCAGTGCCTTAGCGTACTGCTCGCACTCAGCGCTATGCGCGCTCATGTGCACCAAGCGCATTGTACCCATGCATGCCCATAAAGTTGTTTGTCTCTCATGCTCGGTGCTGCTTGAGCTAGCACGCTGCTTGTGCTTGGCATCGCACAAGTTGTGCCCACAAGCATGGTCACTTGTGTCGCATTGCACCAAGCAAGGTGCACCGCACCATGTCGTGCATGCTATGCACACTTCCATGCCATGACCTACACACGATCTCTTTTGGCGCCACACACCCACACTTTTTCATTTCTCAAAAAAAGCCTAAAAATTCAAAAAATAAAAAATGTTTATGATAAAAAAAATTTAAAAAATAATGATAATAAATAAATAAATATGCCTAAATTGGGCATTTCATTTTTGTTTATTTAAATTTAAAGCTTTTATGTTTTATTTATAAGTTTTATTATTGACTTGACAAGTGTTTTTTCTTGTGATGTGCAGGTGATCAAATGGCGTCCATATCCAGAGTAGCACCCAAACCTATCGTATTCAAGTTCCAATGCATACCCTTAAAGTCAAGATTCCATGATGATTACACAAAAATCAAAGATACTGACCTAGGACACATGAATTTGGGAGAATTCTTAAGAATTTTCAATAAGCCCACCAAGAAATCTACACTAGTGTCCTAGTTGATACGTTTTTGGTTGGTGAACACAGTGTCACATTCCATGTCAGTATAGTCATTAGAACTAATCATGGCCCTAGTGCAACATTTTATTTCTAAAGAAAGGGTTGTCAAAAGCGTCATAGGAGAGGTTGTGTTGGACCTATGACCCGACAATATTGAGAGGGTCTTCCATCTTTTGAGAGCCGACCAGTTCATTAGGCTCTCATATGAAAAAATTGAGAGATGGTATAGGGAGCACCAACAAGAGGAAATTGACATCATATAATCCTCCTACCTCATTGAGAAGCCTCCTAGGGGAAGGATAATAGGTAAAATTGACATGACTTGGGGATACATAAAGGAGGACATTGGATACTCTATCATTCTTGTAAGCAGAGCCATGGGTTTACCTGCAATAGGCCACCTCAGCACTTTCATGGTCAACTTCATTGAGACTATCAAACAGGCAAAGATACCACTAGAGTAGGCCATCACACTAAGTGAAAACTTGTGTGAGCAATTGAGGATAGTGAAGGACAAGAAGAAGTTTTACATGGCTTCTTACATGGTATACCTACTTGTAGCAAGGGTGACAAACTATATCAGTTTGTATAGGAGAGGCAGTATGTAGGATCCTAATGCCTGGCCATACATAGTCTACCCTCAGCTGGTGAAGAAGAAACTCTTGGCACAAAGCACAGAGTATAGAATCATGAAAGATGCATTCATTTTTGTGATCATCTGATTCATTGAAGGGGATTATAGAAAGAGGTTATCTGATGAAGCCAAAGCACATATTATAGTTCTTGGAGCCTACTTCACCTAATTCAAGACATTCACATATCTTCAGGTAGCTGGTGCCTCATCGATCCTAAGAAGCTCCCAAGATACCCAAGTGACAAACTAGTGCTATTAGAGATTTCTCGACAAATTGAGTCGGCCTATGAGAAGATAAAGAGACAACGGAGACCTTACTGGGCATGGCCATCAGTCATTGGACCATATCAGGTAAAGCGGAAGGAAGATATTCTATCCTTCAAATGGGAGTGGGAGAATTATCCTCTTGAAGAATACAACTCTCCTTGGCCCTATTTTGACAATGTTGGGAGAGTGGAGAGTCTGGCAGGAAAAGACTTTCACCATGAGGATACTATTGAAGATCACTGGATGAATGTAATGAATGACTATGGTGTCCACATAAGGGACTATTGTAGGATGACTTTATATCTAGTAGAGAAGGCACTCTAGTTGAACATCCCATAGGAGATAAGGCAACATGACTCTAAGGAGTTACTGGACCCCCTGCTCAACACTGACAAAATTGGTGAAAGACCCATTATGAATGTTGAGGTTTGACAGGGAGGCAGCTGATGATGTTAATCATCAGTCGAGGCATGTCATCAGAATGATGAAAGATTGGATAAAGAAAACTTTTCCACTTGATCAAATTCCTGATATAGTGATCTTCCATGCACATGCTTGTCCAAAAAGAGGTAGAGGGAAGAAAGTAACAATTCCTACCTTTGCAGTCGAGTCTCTTATTAGGCCAAAGATAGTATACCAGCTTGATCACCTGGTTGGATACTATCACCCTCCAGAGAGGAAGGGAAAGAACAAAAGAAAGAGGAACTCCCCTCAGAGGATTCAAGCAGAACAAGCTATAGAATAGGCATCTCCCTAGCAACAAGAATAGAGTGCACAAGGGTTTGAAGATATTGGAGCTACTCAAGTCTAGGATGAACCTCAACTGCCTCCTATTCTGTCCAACCAACAAGAAGAGGGAGAGATTCCACAAGGATCCATTCCTCCTACCCAAGATGAGCTAGCTTCTCATTATACTTCCAAGAAAAAAAAGAAGAGGATTAAGATCTAGATGAAAATGAGTAAAAGGATCAACACAAGATTGGTGCCTTCCCCCTCTATTCCTAAAAGCATTTCAAAGGGAGATGAAGAGGAAGAGGAAGAAGAAGAAGAATCAAAAGAGGAAGAGGAACAAGTGCCCCTACAAGGAAGAACTCAGCTAGCAAGAGCCAAAAAATTACAAAGGAGAAAGAGTGCCACGGGTACCTTGCCATCCACCCAAGAAAAACCCTTAGAACTCTCTTCCTCAAAAGATGAAGTAAAACAGTGGGTGGATGAGAAAAGTAAAGAGGGCGATGACATTTTTTCAATGTTAGATTTTGATTTTATTCCCATGGGTACAAAGTTGATTGGGGATAAGATAAGGGACAACCCTATAGGTGAACCTCAACAGGAGGACTAGACACAAATGTCACTAGATACATAGGGTCCTTATCTTACTCCTCCATCTCCACCATGAGTTATAGTGGTGGAATAGGGTTCAATGACTCCTCCAACTTAGAGTTTAGAAGAAGAGCAAGTTCAAAAGGAACCATCATAGGAGAAGAGACCAGAACACATGATGACTGATGAAGTGTCAAAGGAGGGAAAAATGGTGGAATATTCTTAATTGACTTCCCAAGACATTGAGGTTCAGGCCATAGGGTCTGCTGTGACTAAGGCTATAGAAGAGGAGCCCTCCTAATAGGAGACAACTCTGACAGGAGTGGCAAAGGGAAGGAAATTGAATAACATACCCCTTCGTCATCAAGAGCTAGGTCCTCAGCAAGATACATCCCTAGATGGATTTGAAAGGAAATAATGAGGAGTACTAAGCCTCAATTCTATGCTTTAGAGGAAGACATTTGTGACATTGCAAAGATTTTGAATAAACTTGAGTCTCCATCACTAGTACACAGAGCCAGGAATTGTTTGCACAAGTGGCTATCCCCTTGAAAGACACATATGCAGAAGGTCTTGGTCTCAAGGATTATGAATTGAAGGATGTTATGTTGGGGAGGCCTACAAGAGATTCAACCTGATTAATGATGACCATGGGGGTGAAAAGGTCCTCAAGAACATGGAGGAAGATGAGGCTAAACTCCAAACACTTCGAAGGTAGGTTGAGATCCTGAAAAGATATCTAGTAGAAGTAGTTGGTCCTCTTGATCCTGAACACCCCAAGAAGACTTTGAATACTATTCTTAGAGAAGTGGGAGTGGTGCACATTGATCCATTTTTGAAAGCCTATCAGTAGTGGTGGGAAATTTTTGAGGAGAAAGGTGTTACAATAATTACAGGGAATTTGAAGTTACTGCATGTTATGGAGGAGAATGTGAATAAAATTGTAGCAATTTTGAAGCAATACTTTAGTATTATGGATGAAGTAAAAGCCTAGAGTAAGGATTTGCAAACTCTACAAGCCATAAAGGGACAAAGGTACTGGGTTTTGATTGATGTATATACCGGAGAAGAATTAGATATGATTGATGACTGGATAGAAAAGATAGTAGATAGCAATAAAGTAATGGGAACATTACATGAGGAGAGTCATTGGCTCAAGGACCAAGCTTGAGAGTGACTTTTGGAAGAAAAGAGACAAGTGATGCATTCTTGGATATTTTTGAAGATGAGGAATGAGAAAAGTTGTTACTTGAAGAGACGATAGTGGAGAATTTCAAGAAGATTTTTGTGGGGGTTGCTGATGATGAGGACATCTAACAAGCCTTCAGGATAGAAGAAGCACTGTTAGAATTGGATACCAAACTTAGGGATTTTTCTGACACCCGAATTGAGGTAGAAAATTCTAGACAGAAGGTCAAAGATAAATATGAGGCTTTAGATCTATCAGATGTGGCTAAAATCATTGAGATGATAGGGAAATTCAAGGGCAAACATCCAAACATAGCTTTGGGATGAAGAAGAACAAAATCTAGATGCCATAATTTCAATTTCGACACTTGATAAAATTTTGAGATTTTAACCTTGTTGAGGTCTGCAGCTCTGCAACTTCATAGGTGTGTAGGTCCATAGGTGCACAGGTTGGTAGATATGTAGGTTTGTAGCTCTACAACTCAAAGGTGCTCTGACAGTTAACTTCTTTTTCCAAAAATAGAGCTTTCCATGCATCAAAAATGCATTCTGAAGACAGTTTAACTTCAACACATGCCTAGTAAAGGACTAGCTTCTAATTTTGGCACCTCCAGACACTCCTACTTTTATTGAAGGCTTCCTCCTCTTTCTTCTCTCATATTTTCTTTGTTTTTGACATGTAAAGACTCATGCATCCAATTAATAAATAAAATATGGATGGAGTCCTACTAAGCACTAGATTAATTGTTAGTTTGTATATATTTAATTTTTTTAATGTTTAAAAGGCATTTTATTACATGAAGATATCTCTCACTCTCAACACAAATTGAGGAGATGATTTCTTATAAATGCCCTATTGTAATATGTAACAAAGGCCACCATTATTATGCAATAAAATTATGCTTTTGGTGCTCGCATTTCAAGTGTAGTCATTCTTGCCTGAATATGTCATTGTTTTATGAATTTTGTTCATGGAATTGTGATTGAGCCAAAGGTTTATTATGTTGTTTTTGGTTTTGTGATCTTTTAGTTCTGGTGTTTGCTACAGATTTACGAATTCTACTAACATATTGAGGTCAAGAAGAAATCACCAAATTGTGCTTGCATAACTCTTTGTCTTGCATGAGCGCACTTTTTGTGGCCTTGCAATTTGATGAAGGGTGAAACATCATTTAGTTGTTGAAATTTCCCATCAATGTTTGTGTCAGTGGAATCTAGGAAGCACTACTCCTATTTTCATTAGTTACCTATAGATCTCTTCGAAAGCTTAACTTGCAGTGTGTTATTTTCTATAGCTTATGTCCATTAGGATTTCAATTTCATGTTATTTTCTTTCATTTTCATGTTATTTACTTTCAATTTTTGTTATTTTCTTTGTTAACCCTTTGTTAGAATAGGAACTCATATTAGTTGCATTGCTAGATTGCATTCATAAAAAAAACATAAAATAAAAAAACTACAGTTTTCTTTTAGTGTTATTTTGAAATAGTGTGCAGATTCTACATTCCATCCAAAATAAAAAAAAACCAGCAAAGCCCTCCTCATGAACATTCACATTTATCTTCAACTGGGTGGGTTCTAGTATGTCACAAGATCACCTGAAACCTTGGAGTCAATTTATAAAATCAGCTTTTCAAGAGAGGAGTTTGCAAGAATTCCTGCCGTTTAGCATCATGTAAAATGACAACTCAACAGAAGTGGCTCTAGAAGGAGGGCCACACTTTTAGATTGGAGAAAAGTGGAAAATTTTCCAAAGTTTCAAAATTTTGCACTTTTTGCAAAAATCTACGCTTCACACAAGTAAATTTTTTTTTTTTTGAGTTTTTGAGAAATTCAAGTCTATAGCTTTGTAGCTTTGTAGGTACATAGGTCCGTAGATCTGGAACTTTGTAGGTCCATAAGAGCACATAACTCTGTGGTGCACAAAATTTTGAGGTGAGAAAGTGTACTTCTATAGAGGTACACTTTTTCTAGAATTGATGAAAACTAGAGGATATTGATCCAAAATACCCATTTCAATGAGCATTAAGGTCTATGCCAAGTGCACACAAGTTTCTTGAGCTTACCCACTTCTACAAACCATGTAGTGACAAATGAATACCCCACATTCAACCACTTCTATTTGAACTTTCATCATCTTCTTCAACTCCACCTCCACTCCAACCACTTGGTCAACCACCACATATTCCAATAGCTACTCCTCAAAAACCACTATTAGGTCCACCAAAGCCACCAATGGCCTCTTTTGCAAATACTATGGACTCACCCATAAACTCGAGAGGTGCACTCCATGACTTGCCTAAGAATCCCAAGAAGTTTTGACCAAGATTCATCTATGGTGAAACACGAACTGTCAAAGATCATGTCAAGGTATTTAAAAAAATTTGTAACCACAAGTAGGTTGCTAATGAGGATGTGGTTCTTCATTTATTCCCCTACCCTTTGGGTGAAATTACCTTCAATTGGTATGTTAATTTTCCACCTGGATGCATTGGAGATTGGGATACTTTCAAAATATTGTTCATGGAACAATTTAAAACATTAATCAACCCTACTGTTATTCACCAACAATTCATATCAATCAAAAGGGACCCAGCTGAGATAGTTGCTCGCTTCAACCATCACTTTCACATGGCATATCACAAGCTAGAGACGCCATACACTATACCAATTGAAGCCATTGTTCAGATTTATCTAAATGTTATGGACCATCTTACTGCAATTTTTTTGAGAAGACTTCCTACAACAAATATCAACAAATTGGATAAAGTCTTCACAGAGGCAATTACTTTCACTAAGTAAGCTAATCCTAATAGAGGAGGATTAATGCTTCCAACTCCAGCTATCACAATGATGCCAAAATACTGTACTAGAGTACCCACAATGCCTAGTCAGTTCATACCTATGAATCTAGTTCGATTGCAATAGGAACCCACCTTGCCAAATCCCACTCTAACATATCTAGAATTTGGACCTTCGAAAGCTACTTTCTTTGAGTAAAATGCAACAATACCCACTGAAGCAGACAATGATTTTGTTTCAAAATTTGGTCAAATGAAAAAGACTATGCCCCAAATGAATAATAAATTGACTTGTCTAAGGTTATTGCAGGGACATAACAACAAATTTCAAAGGAACAATGTTGGTCCCTACAATAAAAATTATGGCCAGAATTATAATAGGAACTTCAGTGGAAACAACAACAACAATGCAGGAAACAACAATGGGGGAAACAAATTCAATCCTTCTGATCATAATAATGGCTTCCAAAGATAGAATCGATAATGGAACACTCGACCAAATAATGGAAGTATTCCCATTGAAAACAATAATAACAATGTTCAATATGCAGATGTTAATCAATGTGATGATGGTCAGCATGCACCCAACAAATATGGTTCATATTACAATGGGAATCAAGAGATGGCTCAAAATTCACAAGTGAATGATAGTGCTCCTCCTATACAATTCAATGCCATGCTACTAGAATCCTATGATTCTACATAGAATGTGTAGGTAGAACAACCTACCAGTGAAGAGTTCTCTTTTCCATTCAATCTGGAACCTGATCTTCAACATGACGAGATGTTTGCTTTCCACAATGACAATCAAAATACATATAATCTGAGAAATAGCAAGGAACTTTTGACAGATGGAATTCCTCTAGGTTTACAACCAACTCCTACTGATCAAAGAGTGAGTAACAATCTGGCACCAATTAGGCCACCATATGGAGGACAACAAAACCAAAACCTAGTGAATGTACCAATGATATTGAAGAATCCTGCTTGGTCTACTCAAAAGTATAGTGTTGTCAAAGACTTGAAAATAACCAAATCAAATATGTCCATGTTTGACATGTTACAAAATTGTCCACAATAGTGAGAAGTGCTCATGAAGACTCTGGATCATACAAAGGTACCCCATAACACGAATACGGTCCCTCAAAAGATTGTATCTCAACAAGTCAATGTCACAGAAGTGATGCCTACTATGTTTAAAGACAAAGTTGAAGTATCCCCATTTTTTCTTAGCATTAGGATATATGGAAAGAATCTCCACAATTTCTTGATTGATTCAGAAGCCTCATGTAATGTCATGCCACTATCAATAGCACAAAGGTTAGGGATAAGTCCTCAACCTTCCAACCAGATAGTGATACAGTTACACAAAATAAAGGTGAAAGTCATCAGTATAGTGAAAGAGATTTGGATATAGTTGGTAGTCAATCCTTGGATTTTGGATGTCATTGATATACATGTTGTGGACATTCCAGAGATGCATGGAGTGCTCCTGAGTAGAGAATGGATGAAATGCCTAAGAGGATGGTTTTCTATAGATTTCACTCAGTTATGGTTACCATTGAAATGATTAAACAATAAAATAAATATAGATGCAGAACCCAAATTTAAAATGATGATTACAAATTACAATGCCTTGAATGAGATAGCATTCTTATACTTAGATTTGGGTTCATACAAGGTGATGGTATTCAATACTATCCCAATCAAAGCATCCCAAGATCAAGATAAGGAACTCGAGATACCAATCCCAAAGGATGAGATCATGGCACAATTCATAGATAATATGGTGACTAATTTGTAATTCTTGGGAGAAGAAGTTGACATCGACATCTTACTTCTCCCTAGATTTTGTCGATTACACAAAGTTAGTCATTCTAAGTTTGAATGCTCATCATGCCAAGAAGCAATTGCAAAGGTGTTAACACATATAATGCAAGGCACAAATAACCACATTCTAGAAAAGGGACATGTGGGAGATCAAAGTAATATAAAATCAACTGAGTCGACAAGGTAGATGGAAGAAGAAATTGAAGATTTAAATGTTTCATACAGTGATACCTCTTCAGATGGTGGAGGATTGTCTTCTCCTCCTCCAAGGATTATTAAAGTACAAAGAAGAATATGATATATGAAAGGTAAAGGATGAACTTTAGTATTCATTCATCTTGAACCTAAAGTTGAGGAAATAAAAGAATTGATAGGGGAAATCCAGGATAAATAGGAAAAAAAAACACTTCCTCTATCTACAAATTACAAAAGAGAATCATCAAGTCCACCCCATGAGAAGTTGCAATGGGTTCCCAAGAAACAATATTTTAGGTCTCAGGTGAAAGAGAAGCTAAGAACAAACAAATGCAAGGTTAAGAAGCCCAAGGACAATCTATTTTGGACACTTTGCTTCAACAGTTCTAGATGCAAATTAGGGGCTAGAGTAGGCATAGAATTGGTTAATCCAAAAGGTAATTCTTTTTATATAGCATACAGATTATGGTTTATATGTACTAACAATGCTACAGAATATGAAGCATTGATCTAAGGACTTCTCTTTGCACTTGAGAAAGGAGTCATAGCTCTCATAATTGAAGGAGATTCTCAGTTGGTTATTTGTCAAGTAAAATCATTATACTCTTGCAATGATAAAAGGTTACTGTCTTACAAGAAGAGAGTATGGGATTTACTGGATGATTTTAAAGCTTTAAACATAAGGTCCATTCCAATAAGAAAGAACATGGTGGTAGATGCTCTCACTATTTCAGCAAGTGCATTACAACTAGTCGAAAGAACAAAGTTGAAAAGATTTTCAGTAGAGTTGGTTGCTGCCCCATCTATTATAGACAATATTACAAAATTTCAAGTGTTTTAGGATGATTAGTACATACTCAAATTTATCATGTCCAATGGTCACTTTGAAGGCCAAGAAATTGATGATAATCTAGATAACAAGCCTAAGGATGATGAACTTGAAGATGAAAATGGGATTCTGAATTTAAAGACTAACACTATTCCCAAGGGGATGGTTGAGCATTTTTGATCATGATGAATCCACACTTAATAAAAGAACAATCCAAGAAAAGGGTATCAAAGAGTGTGATGAATAGAACCTAGGAACTAAAGAAGATATGAGGATGGTCCAAATAGGGAAAGCATGCAATATACAAGAAAGGGAATAAATGCTCAAGTTACTTACTGAGTATAAAGATGTTATTTCTTGGAGCTATGAAGAGGTAAAGACATATGACCCTAAGATTATAACTCATGACATCCCGTTGAAACTAGATACCAAGCCTTTTCAGCAAAGGCAAAGGCCCGTTAATCCCATTCTTGAGCCCCTGATAATGAAGGAAGTCAAGAAATTGCTGGATGCAAAGATCATATTTCCCATTCACCATTCTATATGGGTGGCTAATTTGGTTCTCATGCAGAAGAAGACTGGACAGATTCGTCTTTGTTTAGATTTTTGTAACTTGAAAATGGTATCTCAAAAGGACAATTATACTCTACCCTCCCTTGATGAGGTTCAAAAAATCATAAATGGTTCAAAAATGATGTCTTTCTTAGATGAATATTCAGGATATAATCAGGTGATGGTTGAAGAAGAAGATCAACTAAAGACAACTTTCACAACCAAATGGGGAACTTTTGCCTACATGAGAATGCCTTTCAAACTGATTAATGCAGGGGCTACATTTCAGCGAGCCATGGATGAAGCTGTTAAAGGATTAGTAAATAAGTTTATAGTCATCTACATGGATGATTTAACCATCTTTTCAAAAGATCAAAGCACTCACATTGCTGATTTAAGGTGGGTATTCAATAGATGTCATAGGTACAACATATTCCTCAATCCCAAGAAATGTTCATTTGGGGTCACTAAAGGAAAGCTCCTAGGACATATCATTTATAAGGCTGGGATCTCCATTAATCCTGATAGAATTGAAGCTATTCTAAAGTTTTCACCTCCCCATAGTCAAAAAGAACTCAAGTCTTTCTTTGGGAAGATAAATTTTGTGCAAAAATTTATAAGAAGATTTGTAGAAATCATTCATCCCCTTAATGATTTACTCAAGAAGGGGGCCAAGATAGAATGGGTCCCAAAGATTAAGAAATCATTTGAAGATATCAAAGTGGCCATTTCCACGGCCCTAGTCTTGGTGATTCATGATTACGAGTTACCTTTTAAGTTCTATTCCTTTGCTTCAGAATACTCTTGTGTAGGGATCCTGACATAGAAGAAGGAAAAGGAGGATGAAAGACCAATCAAACTTATGAGCTATCCCCTGAAGAACACTGAGTTGAAGTACTCAAACCTTGAGAAACAATCCTTTGCATTCATCAAGGTGGTGAAGAAGTTCCATCCTTACATACTGAGAAGTAAGGTGCATGCAATTGTACCTGATCCAACAATAAAGACACTTTTGATGCAAAATGAACTTGGTGAAAGGAGAGGTAAATGGATGGCCATACTTCAAGAATTTGATCTCAAAATTCAACCTATGAGATTAGTTTGAGGTCAAGGGTTGTCAAGAATGATAGCTAATAACTAGGATGGGAATGAAAAGGAGTTCAAGTTCAACAGTGAAACAAATGAGGATGATCAGAATAAAAAGATTGTGTCTCAAGTTGATATTGGTCAAGGTGTGGTAAAAAATGTTGGGTATCAAGACATTGTTTATTATCTTCTACAAGACCAATGTCCTAGTTGGATGAATAGTTCACAATGTAAGGGACTTAAAAAGAAGTGTGAATCTTATATGCTACATGACAATAAGTTATAAAATAGGAACTATGAAGGGATTTATCTAAAGTGTTTAGGCCATGAGGAAGCAAAAGAAGTCTTGGAACATTTCCATGACAAGTATGGTATAGGACATGGTTCAATAGAAGTAACATCTCACATGATTCTAAGATCAAGTTATTTTTAGCCTTCGATATTCAAAGACACTTTTGAGCATGTACGCTCTTGCCATATCTATCAAACTAGTGCCAATAGAGAAAGGAATTTGGTGATGCCCTTACAACCTATATATGAGATACACCCCTTCACAAAGTGGGGGCTAGATTTTATTGGTCCTGTCAATCCACCATCATCAACTAGACATGCATTTATTCTCATAGCTACAAATTACTGTACATGATGGACAAAAGAAAAAACATTCAGAAATTGCACTAATAAGGTGGTAACAGACTTCTTGGAAGAACATATTGTTACTACATTTAGAATGCTTTTCACCCTTGAGTGTGATAATGGGTCTGCTTTTGCATCAACATTCCTGACCCAATGGGCATTTGAAAATCAAGTCATTATCAAGTTCTCTTCAAATTACTACCCACAAGGAAATGGGGTAGTAGAATCTACAAACAAGAACTTGATCATAGTAATAAGATGAACGTTGAAGGAGAATCCTAGGGATTGGCATACATAACTCAAAAATGCTTTATGGATAGATTGAGTGAGAGTAAAAAATGCTTTAGGGACTTCTCCATATTTTCTTGTCTATAGACAAGAACCAGTGTTCCCACTTAATCTAAGGATTCCTATTTTGAAATTCATGAGTGGGTATGCTGAAGATGCTAACAAAGTAAAAATTATAGTTATGAATCTTTTAGAGATGGATGAGAAATGGATAGCTACATTGGAGCATCTGGCTAAACATCAAGCTATTGTGAAAAGATGGTTTGACAAGATAGCCATCATTAAATCATTTAGAATTTCTGACCTTGTTCTACTCTGGGATGAGGCAAAAGAAAATTTGGGAAGATATACCAAGTTTCAACACTTGTGGATAGGCCCTTATCAGATCGTGAAAATTCTCAGAGAAAACACTTTTAGGCTCAGTTCCTTACAGGGGGAATTGCTTCCCTTGCTCATAAATGGGCAGTTTCTAAAGCAATATTTTGAAGCCTAAAAAACAAAAAATTAAAAAAATTAGTTAGATTTTATTTCTATATTTAGCTTAGATTTTTATTCCTACAAGTGTGTTTATTTATGCAAGTGTGTTTGATTTCATGTTGCGTGTTTGCTTTTAGTTGTGTGTTTCCCTTCAAAGTTATGTCAGTCCTGGGGGGTAAGATGTACCTAAGATTTTCTATCAATATTTTATTAACCACTCTTTGGTTTTGATTTTAGGAAGAGGTATTTATTTGTCAAAAAATTTGGACGATTGTGTGTCTTATACCAACTGAGCAACTGACATTTCTTATGGAAATAGGGGATTTTTAGTCCAGAAATCAGAAGTCTAGGCCAATAAGTTCTCAACACTTTGCAAATTTAAAAAATTGATTATTTTGGGTGTTGTCAAATTAAAGTCAAAGATGAAGAGGGACAATCCAAACTTCAACTAGTTCAAACAAGAGGAGTCTCTTCGAAAGGTTTCCAAGATCATTGTTTGACACGAGAGTTTCCAAAAAGTTCTAAAATAGGAGTGCAAGGGATGTTCACAAGAGATCAAATCCAAGAAATGACACCGATGTCTTGACTACATAGTCTAAGCATAGTCGAGATACAGAAGGAAAAAAAAAGAGAAAAAGAAAATGAAAGAAAATAAAGTGTTAAGATTGAAGGATTCTAAAAATCTAAAATGGTAAAAGATATGTTTTCAAGACAAAGTATCTTGTATCCAAAATATTGCTTCATCAAAAGTAACATCCTGAATGATATGGAGTGATTATTCAAATTTTCCAAAAAGCTAAAAGAATGTGGCACCTCACCAAGAGGCCTCAAACTGATTCTCTCATCTGGTCAAGCTAATGATCGATGAATAGCCTTCGTGAAGATTCTAAATGAATGAGTCATGAGGAGTGGAAGATTGTTTCTGGGTTGTCAAAAAACTTTGATAGAATGCATTCTGAGATGTCAAAGGGAGTGAATACACAAATCACAATGAGCTTGAAGGTTTCAAATTTTGAGATTTTGATTGCAAAGTCATCCGAAAGACACTTGAGATGTTTGAAGTTTAGTTGGTGTTTGGTGCATGTTGGAAGAATGTTTATTGATGAAGAAATGCCTTGGTCATTTATACGTTTCCTTGGGGCTATTTTTTGTGGTCTCACAACACACGCCCCATTCCTAACTAGGAATGGGGACCCCCTATTTTTCTTTAGGCTCATGAACTGTGAGTTCGAGAGTCAAGAAAAAAAAATACGATGTTAAGAGTCAAAAAGTTAAAAAAAAAAAAATTTTTTTTGAAAAACCCAAAAAATTGAAAAAAATAAAAAAGATAAAAAAATCAAAAAATAAAAAATATAAAAATTATAAAAATTCCAAAAAAAATAAAATAATAATAATAAAAAAAATTTGCATGCACTACGTATTTCAAAACTCACATGCATTACTAAAACTCCAAGCATAGTTCCTTAGTGCGTTGCTCATGCTCGGTGCCACTCATGCTCATGCACGCTGAACTCATTGTACCCATACACACCCATAAAACTGTTTGCTGCTCATGCTCGACACTGTAGGCATTGTGCCCACAAGCATGGTTGCACCGCGCCAAGCAAGTCACACCACACAAAGTTGTGCATGCTACGTGCACTTCCATGCCATGACCCGCACACAGTCTCTTTTGGTGCCATACACCCACACTTTTTCATTTCTCAAAAAAAGCCTAAAAATTCAGAATAAATAAATAAATGTAAAAGATTAAAAAATAATAATAATAGAAAATAATGATAATAAATAAATAAAAATGCCCAAATTGGGCATTTCATTTTTGTTTATTTAAGTTTAAAGCTTTTACATTTTATTCATAAGTTTTATTGTTGACTTGACAAGCATTTTTTCTTGTGATGTGCAGGTGATCAAATGGCATCCACATTTGGAGTAGCACCCAAACCCATCGTATTCAAGTTCCAAGGCATACCCTCAAAGTTGAGATTCTATGATGATTACGTAGAAATTAGAGGTATTGACCTAGGACACACTGATTTGGGAGAATTCTTAAAAATTTGCAATAAGCCCAGTGAGAGATCTATACTAGTATCCTCATTGATCCATTCTCAGTTGGCGAACATAGCATCACATCCTATGTCAGTAAATTCATCAGAACTAATCATGGCCCTAGCACAACATTTTGTTCTTGAAGAAAGGGTCATCAAAAGCATCACAAGAGAGGTTGTGTTGGACCTACAACCCAACAATATTGAGAAGGTCTTCCATCTTCTGAGAGCCGACCAGTTCATTAGGCTCTCATATGAAATAGCTAAGAGATGGTACAGGGAGCATCAACAGGAGGCAATTGACATCATACGATCCTCCTACCTCATTGAGAAGCTTCCTAGGGGAAGGATAATAGATAAAATTGACATGACTTAGGGATACATGAAGGAGGACATTGGATACTCTATCACTCTTTTAAGTAGAGCCATGGGTTTACTTGCAATAGGCCACCTCAACACTTTCATGGTCAACTTCATTGAGACCATCAAAAAGGAAAAGATACCACTAGACTGGGCCACCACACTAAGTGAAAATTTGTGTGAGCGATTGAGGATAGTGAAGGACAAGAAGAAGTTTTACATGACTTCTTACATGGTATACTTTCTTGTAGCAAGGGAAAAAAACTATCCCAGTTTGTACAAGAGAGGCAGTATGCAGGATCTAGGTCTACCCTTATCTAGTGAAGAAGAAACTCTCAACAAAGAGAAAAGAGTACCAAATCATGAATGATGCATTCATTTTTGTGATCATCTGATTCATTGAAGGGGATTACGAAAAGAGGTTATCTGATTAAGCCAAAGCACAGATTATAGTTCTCAGAGCCTACTTCATCCAATTCAAGACATTCACATATTTTTGGGTAGGTTGTGCCTCCATCAATCCTAAGAAGCTCCCAAGATACCCAAGTGAAAAAATGGTGCTATTAGAGATTTCTCGACAAATTGAGTTGGCCTATAAGATGATAAAGAGGCAACCGAGACCTTGCTAGGCATGGCCATCGATCATTGGACCATATCAGGTGAAGTAGAAGTAAGATATTCTATCCTTCGAGTGGGAGTTAGAGAATTATTTCCTTGAAGAATACAACTCTCCCCAGCCCTATTTTGACAATGTTGAGAGAGTGGAGAGTCTGGTAGGAAAATACTTTCACCAAGAGGATGTTGTTGAAGATCACTGGATGAATGCAATGAATGACTATGATGTTTGCATAAGGGACTATTGTAGGATGACTTTGTATCTAGAAAAGAAGGTGCTACAGTTGAAAATCCCAGAGGAGATAATGCAACATGAATCTAAGGAGTTATTGGACCCCCTGTTCAATGCTAACAAAATTGTTGAAAGACCCATTATGAATGCTAATGTTGATAGGAAGGAGGCTGATGATATTAATCATTAGGCAAGGCATGTCGTCAGAATGACAAAGGATTGGATACAGAGACCTTTTCCACTTGATCCAATTCCTAATATAATGATCTTCCATGCACATGCCCACCCATAAAGAGGTAGAGGGAAGAAAGTAACAATTCCTACCTTTGTGGCCTAGTCTCCTATTAGACCAGAGATAGTATACCAGCTTGATCACCTGGTTGGATACTGTCACCCTCTAGAGAGGGAGGGAAAGAACAAAAGAAAGAGGACCTCCCCTTAGAGGATTCAAGTAGAACAAGTTGCAAAATAGGCGTCTCTCTAGCAAAAAGAATAGAGTGCACAAGGGTCCAAAGATACTGGAGCTACTCAAGTCCATGATGAACCTCAACTATCTCCCATTGTGTCCAACCAATAAGAAGAGGGAGAGATTTTGCAAGTCTCCATTCCTCCTGCCTAAGATGAGCCAACTTCTTCTACTTCCAAGAAAAAAAAGAAGAGGATTAAGATCTAGATGAAAAAGAGGCAAAGGATAAACAAAATATTGGTGCCTTCCCCCTCTATTCTTGAAAGCATTCTGAAGGGAGATGAAGAGGAAGAGGAAAAAGTGCTCCTATAAGGAAGAAATCGACCAACAAGAGCCAAAAAAATTACAAAGGAGAAAGAGTTCCACAGGTACCAGAACCCTTAGAACTCTCTTCCTTAGAAGATGAAGTATAATATGGATAGATGAGTACAGTGAAGTGGGCAATGATGTTTTTTCAATTTTTATTTTATGCTCATGGGTATAGAGTTGATTGGGGATAAGATTAGGGACACCCCTATAGGTGAACCTCAATAGGAGGACTGGACACAAATGCTACTAGATACACAAGGTCCTGATCTTACTCTTCTATCTCCACCACTAGTTATAGTGGTAGAATAGGGCTCGGTGACTCCTCCACCTTAGAGTTTAGAAGAAGAGCAAGCTCAGAAGGAATCATCATAGGAGGAGAGACCAGAACAAATGGCAACCGATGAAGTGTTGAAGGAGGGAAAAATGGTGGAATATTCTCAATTGCCTTCCCAAGACAATAAGGTTTAGGCTACATGGTCTATTAAGACTAAGGCTACAAAAGAGGATCCCTCACAATAGGAGACAAGTCTGAGTAGGGGTGACAAAGGGAAGGAAATTGCAGAATATACCCCTTTTTCATCAAGAGCTAGGTCCTCAGTAGGATGCATCCCTAGATGGATTTGAAAGGAAATAATGAGGATTACTAAGCCTCAATTCTATGCTTTAGAGGAAGACATTTGTGACATTGCATAGATTTTGAATAAACCCGAGTCTCCATCACACGAGGCAACACCATTGGCATTTGTCACTAGCACATGAAGCCAGGAATTGTTTGCACAAGTGGTTGTCCCTCTAAAAGACACAGATGCAGAAGGTCTTAGTCTTGAGGATTTCAAGTTGAAGGATGTTATGTTGGGGAGGCCTAAAAAAGATTCAACCTAATTGATGATGACCATGGGGGTCAAAGAGGTCCTCAAGAACATGGACCAAGATGAGGCTAAATTCCAAACACTTCGAAGTTGAGATCCTAAAAAGATATCTAGACAAAGTAGTTGGTCCTCTTGATCCTAATCACCTTGACCAAAATTTGAATACTATTCTCAGAGAACGGGGAGCGATGCACATTGATCCATTTCTGAAAGCCTGTCAATAGTGGTGGGAAAGTTTTGAGGAGAAAGGTGTTATGATAATTACAAGGAATTTTAAGTTACTATATGCTACATAGGAGAATGTGAATAAAATCATAGTAATTTTGAAGCAAGACTTCAAATATATGGATTAAGTACGAGCTTGGTATAAGGATTTGCAAAATCTACAAGCCATAAAGGGGCAAAGGTACTAGTTTTGATTGATGTATATACTGGAGAAGAATTAGATATGATTGATGAATGGATTGAAATGATAGTAGATAGCAATAAAGTAATGGGAAACATTACATGAAGAGATTCATCGGCTCAAGGACCAAGCCTGAGAGCAAATTTTGGAAGCAGAGAGACACTACAGTGATGCATGCTTGGATATATTTGAAGATGAGGAATGAGAAAAGTTTTTACCTATAGAGATGGTAGTGGAGAATTTCTGGAAGATTTTTGTGGAGGTTGCTAATGATGAGGACATCTGACAAGCCTTCAAGATAGAAGAAGCCCTATTAGAATTGGATATCAAACTCGAGGATTTTGTTGACACCCAAATTGAGGTAGACAATTATAGATAGAAGGTTAAAGATAAATATTAGGCTTTAGATCTACTAGATGCAGCTAAAATTGCTAAGATGATAGAGAAATTCAAGGGCAAATATCCAAACATAGCTTTGGGATGAAGAAGAACAAAACCTAGATGCCATAATTTTAATTTTGACACTCAATAAAATTTTGAGATTTTGACCTTGTTGAGGTTTGTAGCTCTATATGTCCATAGCTCCACAGGTCCATAAGTGCATAGGTCTTCAGGTGCATAGTTGTATAGCTCCATAGCTTAGAGGTGCATTGATAGTTAACTGCTTGTTCCAAATATAGAGCTTTCCATGCATTCTAATGGCAATTTAACTTTGACACATGCCTAGTAAAGGACTAGCTTCTAATTTTGGCACCTCCAAACACTTCTACTCTGACTAAAGGCTTCCTCCTCTTTCTTCTCTCATATTTTCTTTGTTTTTGACATGTAAAGACTCATGCATCTAATAAATGAATAAAATATGGATGGAGTCCTAATAAGCACTAGATTAATTGTCAGTTTGTATATATTTAGTTTGTTTTAATGTTTAAAAGGCATTTTATTGCATGAAGATATCTCTCACTCTCAAAAAAAATTGAGGAGATTTCTTATAAATACCCTATTGTAATATGTAACAAAGGCCATCATTATTATGCAATAAAATTATGCTTTTGGTACTCACATTTGGAGTGTAGTCATTCTTTCCTGAATGTGTCATTGTTTTATGAATTTTGCTCATGGAATTGTGATTGAGCCAAAGGTTTATTGCATTGTTTCTAGTTGTGGGATCTTTAGTTTTGGTGTTTGCTATAGATTTACGAATTCTGTTGATGTATTAAGCTCGAGAAGAAATCACCAAATTGTGCCTACATAACTCTTTGTCTTGCATGAGCACACTTTCCATGGCCTTGGAATTTGATGAAGGGTGAAACATCATTTAGTTATTGAAATTTTCGATCGATGATTGCATGAGTGGAATCTAGGAAGCACTACTCCTATTTTCATTGGTTACCTACCGATCTCTTTGAAAGCTTAACTCACAATGTGTTGTTTTATGTAGCTTATGTCCATTAGGATTTCAATTTCATGTTATTTACTTTCAAGTTTTTTTATTTTCTTTGCTAACCCTTTGTTAGAATAGGAACTCATATTAGTTGCATTGTTAGATTGCATTCATAAAAAAACATAAAATACAAAAATATAGTTTACTTTTAGTGTTATTTTGAGATAGTGTGCTGATTCTACATTCCATCCAAAATCAAAATGAACCAAAAAAGGCCTCCTTGTGAACTTTCACATTTATCTTTAACTAGGTGGGTTCCAGTAGGTCACAAGATCACCTAGAACCTTGGAGTTGATTTATAAAATCAGCTTTTCAAGAGAGGAGTTTGCAAGAATTCCTACCATTTAGCATCGTGTAAAATGACAACTCAACATAATGGACATTAGTGATAATTAGGAGAATTATTCTATTGATTAGTTTGTCTCTTGAAGGATGGAATTTGGTAAGGAAATTGATTTTTTATCACATTTTTGAATGCCTTAGTAAGCATATTAGCTAAAGATAATGTTGATAAGTATAGGACACTTAATGTTTTAGTAAAGTTATTTATCTAAAAGATAAGATGGAAGTGCAAAATAAAGTACATTATGAAGAGGTGATAACCATGTAGAAGCATAAGATTCTTATTTATATTATCATTGTGATATAACTAATCCATCCACCTATATCGAATGATAAATTTTTATATATAACCCTAATATTGAAAAGACATATACATACTAGAACGAGTAGGACTATCTACCATCAATACATAGACTTGATTAAGTTGTGAGCCTATATAAGGAATTGATATCCCACATCTAGGAATACAACATTGTTTTGAAGATAGGTTATGGAATTAAAAGTGATATCACTTATCAAAACATGCAGAAAAAGGCCTCAAGAAAGCTTATCCCCTAGAAACAATTACAATCTAAAGCATGTGCCATCACTTGAACTTCAATAAATTATTTGTGCTATCCCATGAAGGCATATAAGTAGTGATAATGAAGTATCGAATGGGAAAATCACCTGGCAATGTCACCTAACATGGTTGCATCATGCACATGTCAACATATATCTTAGGTTTAGTTTCAAAAAAAAAAATAGTTGTGTTTTAGTCTTGTAAATTTTGGGCATGATAGTGTCCATGTTCAAAGAATGTCCCATAGGCTTTAGACCGAACTGTAACTTCTCAATATGATCCTGAATATCTTGTGTAAACCTTGGTACATCACACAATGTCTTATACAAAATTTTAATATTCTTCACTACAACTTCTACATTATTTACAAGGTTAGAAAGTTCAACTTTCTTGATGGCTATTTCAGTTGACACTTTCTCCAAAACTTTCTTCTTAGATCAATGCAATAACTTCTCATTTTTATCTATGTCATCATTATTTATCATCTCAAAAATATGCATTAATTGGTCCACAATGGGAACTTTCTTATTACCATCTTTGATATCACATACATCAACAAAGATATCCTTTATCTCTTGAAGTTCCTATTTTTTGTTGATGTTCCCTTCTCAATTCTTCCTATCATGTCTTCCTGGCCAAAAGATCTTGCAATATTTGCATGTGTTCATAGGTCAAGTGATTATTATCAAACTTGGGGATCAATATGACTTCATCAAGTTTCACTAGCTTCATAAATGACCTTGCCTTCTTCTTTAGAATTTTCTTCTTTGGTGTGTTGTTGCTCAACAATGCTAGTTATAGTGAGTGTGATGAAACATATACTAATGAGGGAAGAACCCAAAAAAAATGAAAACAATAAGAAATGAGACTTTTAATATGAAAATTATATTCTAGTAAATTCATTATAGAAAAAACAAACTCAACTTATATGCTCTATGGGCTCATAACATAATCAAATTCTAGAGAAAAAACCCTTCTCATAGTACCTTCTCCCAAACTCCACAAAAACTACCTTTACAATTTAAGAAATTACCTTAAGTAACCTAAATTAGGTTTAGGGTTAGGAATAAATTTTAGAATATTTCATTTTGCATCCACTGCCAAAGCAGAAGGTTCTAAAGACACATAAGAAGTCGGTGCAAAATTAGAAGAATCTAGAAATGGTAGTCCAACATTTGGGAGCATAACTTTTGATCTAATAATCTGATTGATGAACCATTTACATTTCCAAAAAGATCTTTGAGCACTCTATATCATAATGGATGAGATTGGAAATTATTTATGAGGCTATTTAGTGCCTTAAATATGACTCTGAAGCATTCTTAGGGGGTCTCCAAGAAACTTAAAATTGTCATAACTTTCAAACTGTAAAGCCTTTTGACCTAGTTATTTTTTTGGAGTGCTTGAAATTTCAAGTATAGTCATCTATGCAACTTAAAATCTATAAATCATAATAATTATGAATCAATTACAAAATACCCCATTTTCTACACTAGCACATATCTTAAGGTGGTAGAAAACACTAACCCAAAAAATTAATAGTGCAACTATGAGAGTTGGAATCTCTATTTGGCCTAAATGAGTATCCATAAATACAAACACATAAAACGAAAAATAACACTAAGCATATTCTTTGGTGATACAGGTCTACCTTTACACTGCTAGATGCTCCTACATCATCTACACTCAGTCTCTATTGCTCTTATGCTACACTAGCATCAATGTTTTCTAAAGCTGACTCCTTCTAAGTTACAATCACTTGTTGTTTAGGTATACCACTTATCTAACCTCAAAATTGTGTAGGAGGTCCTTATAAACTTTGTCTACTTTATTTCTCTATTAGCTTCTTCTATGCTTCATCCTACTCAATCCTTGCTACACTTGGTGGCTCCTTCTCCTTAATTCCCTCTTTGAGAGGTCTTGAGACTAGTGTACTTTCTTCACCTTTAGTAGATTTCTCTACATGAAGTCACATTAGCATAACCCTCTATGGTTTGATCTACATTATCTAGCTCTTCATCTCTCTCCTTTTCAATTTTCAATCCACTCTATTCCTCAATATCTATGACTAATGTCTTTTGTTGTAATTTTGCATTGGAGTCAATAGTAACAATAGGTGTTTTAGTTATTTATATAGTTATCAATCAATTTTTTCCCTTCTCTCTAATCTTTGGATATTCCATGATTTGAACAATTACTAGATTAGAGGCATCAATAAGAATAGCTTTAATAGATTTTAGAGCTTTCTCCCCTTTCTCTTAATTGGTAGACACTATCTTTTCTATCTTAGTTGACAATAAAGTCACATTGGGCAAAGTACTATCAAGGGTTTCATCCTCAATGATGATTGTCTCTATCTACTTTTCCTTATCTTGAGCCATTTTCTCAATTGTCTCCACTATTTGTTATGCATCACTATAAAAATCATTTGTGTTATCCAACTCAACTACCTCATATTCATTTTCTTCCTCTTCTATAGTTCATGGCATCAACCCAAATGCCTTCTTCCATAAAAATTATCTCTCCTAAACTACCTCTTCAATTCTATTCCTCAACATTTAATAAGCCCTTGTCTTGGGCACAAATTTCTTTGCAAAATCTATTAGGGCTATAGATATACTAGTCTTTCCCAAGTTAGAAATAGTCTGGGTTAAAGTTATTTCCCTTATTTTTCTTTTAGTACTTAATGCTCATTTCCATTTTGAATCCATTTTATTATATAATTCTTGTGGCAATTCTTTACCTAATTCTATATGTGTGTATTTAAAATTGATCATCATTTCCAAAACTACTTTCTCAACTTTTTCTTTATCACTTTCATCTAAAGAATCATATTTTATACATTTGAACCAAGTTAGGTCTGCTAAACTTCTAATTTTTTCACATAACTTTTCTATTTCCTAAGGAGCTTTCCTTGTAACTATCTAAAATTTATTGAGATCATCTGATTCAAACATGATTTTCCTCCTCGACCTCTTCTTCTAACCTTTCTTGGTCTCCTTGACCTTTGATTTCCTCTTCTTGGGAGATTTTCCCTTTGTTAATTTGGTAATCTTCACCATTCCTTTCGTTGGCTCGGTAGCTATAGGGGGTAGTTGTCTCTGATCCTTTCCTAGTTACTTTTATTTGAGGCATAGAATTGGTTGGTATAACCACTGTCTTTACTCCCCTCTTGACCTTAGCATCAACAGTCACAATCTTCTTTCTTTTAGTTATTTGAGGATTAGAAACCACTAATTCTTTGCCTTTGGATTCATCTTCTTCATCATCTTCATCACCACTCTCTTGATCTCCCCCTTTACCTATAGTGATTTTCATGGGTGCCTCTCCAATTTTTCCTTCTAGATCTTGAATCAATTTCCTTCTCTTCTTAGCTATCTTGGGGACCTTTATCTACATCACCATCTTAACCTTTACAATTTCATATGTTTTGAATGGCTTAACATTCTTGTCAATCTCTTCTCAAAGTAATGTTGTTACTATTGTAGACACTTCATCAACATTAACTTCATAATTCATTGGCCTTAGCCATGTGACCCTTGGTATGATAGCTTGGGCATAGGTGTAGTTAGTATCCACCATGAAACACATGTAATGATAATATTTTTAAACAAAAAACTTAGGAATTCTCATCTTACTCTTCATTTTCCTTTTGAACTTATCAAAATGCCCATCCAAAATTATCTCAAATTCTCACCTGATTTCTCAATGTAACCATTAATTTTCTCAGTTATTGGCCTAGCCTTATCCCACACTATTTCAATTGTAGGAAATAAATTTTGTACATAAAATAATAAGCACAAATGAGTGAGAAAAACTTACACAAAATATTCTTTTCCTTTCTGATGGATCCTAAATTCTCTGCCAGTTGAATTAAATCCAACTTAGCCAAGTCATAGCTATGGTCCTTCTTGACTATCTTGTAAACCAAATCTACTGCTATGCAAGGCACATTATTCAAATGACTTAACTAATAGAATTTATGAGAAATCACTCAAACTAAAAACTAAATGACTAAATCATCAATTGCATCAATGGACATTCATTGGCCATTCCACTTCACCTTGGTAAGTTCTTCAACACATTCCTAGCTTGACATCGTACACTCATTACTCGGTCAAGGGTAAGGTAACTCATAACTTGATTGATGATTGATTTAGTGATCTTCACTGGCCTATTTTCTAACCACAACTTCATGTTGTGCATTGTACTCAAAAATATCTTAATCTATTTAACCTTGAAAACCTTAGGAAAGGCTAGGGCATAGGTAAACACTTTCTTAGTGACTACTTTTTTTTTCTTCCCTCAAAACTTTGTTTTTGCATAGCTTGACATAAGCATTCCTTAGCTCAAAATCTCTATTTTCTCCAATCTTACACATGTAGCATGATCACACCATGTACCATTTTAACTTGGGGTGGAATCAATGAAAATGCTCTAGATGCATCACCAGCAATCACAATCATAGGATAAGCCTTGAATTTTGATAGGGGAATGCACCATTTCACACAATTTGGGCATTGGTGTCCTTCAATGAATTTTTATTACTACTTCTATATGTAGAAGATACCATTGCAAACTAGGGTTTCTAAACTTCAAACAATTTCACACAATAACCAAACTTGATTCCAATAAACTTTGCTAACTTACTCAATTTTTCCAACAACATGCACTAGATCCTTGCAAACTTTAGAAAAATCACTCTAGAATCACCTTTCAAATGCTCTGCAAACTCTCAAATTTATAGGAAAATAAAGAAATGAACTCAAAATTTACTAAATACCTTTAAAGAATCAAAATATTTTTGTATTTAATGTTCCATACATATAGTAGGTAGATTCAAAATGGATGGTAGCTATCTTGACATTCATAAAACAAATCATCATCCATACTCTATTCATTGGCTTGATCATGACAAGAACTTGATCACAATAACATATTGATTCTTAATCATTGCTTGATCAAGTATAACAACTTGGTCCATACAAGATCTTGGTCTACACTGTGACTCGGTCACAATAGACATCAATATTGATGCTTGGTATCAACTATGCTCCAACTTGATATATGTTCTCTTTACTTAGTTCACACTTCAAAATTTTCTTAATACATCTCATTTTATGCAAATATGGACTTCACTATGTCTTATGCTAGGAACTGATGTATGATAAATAATTTGAAATATAGTTCTGTACATAACTTCTTGGATTATTTTGAGGTAGTGTGATCACTTGATCTATTAGATTGGGTGATCTCACCTTCACTAGTTCCACTGTTGTTGCCTTCATCCTTCTTTCTCCATGTTTGATTCATCTCATTTATTGTCTATTCCACATCAATGACACCTTTTCATTTTTTCTATTTTTTTACTTGGTGTTAGTGCTTAGGTCCTACAGTTTTTGCTCAAATGTCCAATCTTATGATAATTGTAACAAGCTATACTATCATTCATCCAATTCTTGGATTTGCCTCTAAAATTTGTTCTAATACATTTTTTTTGCAATATGACCATATTCAACATAGTAATGAAAATTGTACCATGTTTTTAAATCCCGATTATAAGAGTTTCCTTTCTTAGGTGCATATCCTTGCTTCTTAGTTGTCCAATTAGGTTTTGTCTTTGATTTGCATTCTTGAGCTCTATGTCCATACTTTTGACAATTATAAAATTAACCTTTGAATCTAGGTCCAACTGGTATATTGTTGGCTTTGGATATGCACTCATGTGCTTGGTGTCCTTGTTTCTTATAATTGATATAGTAGCCATTGAATTAGGGCTTATGTTTTTCTTACCAAATTCATTGTATGACCTAGTTTCCTACAATGATAACATGTAGGTTTGTTATTCTTTGGATTTTCATTCCTTTGTTTGCCACTCTTTGATGATTCTCCTTCCTTGGTAGATGATAGGCTCTCAACATATCCTAGACCATATGTGTCATGGGGTCTTTTTGTGATCTCATCAGCTCTTCATAGTATCTCATAGCTTCTTTAGGTTTGTTCAACATTTCAATGAATTTAATTTTAGATCTCAACCTATTCCTCAGATTCTCATTCTCATATTTTAGATTTGCAACCTCCACATCTTTCCTATTAAGATCTTGAATTGCACTTAACAATTGATTGAGCATGTCAAATTTCTTGTGAGTTAGTTTTTGCACATTAGATATTCTCTCATCAAGTCTTGTGGCCATTTGTCTTGTGTCTTCATCAGCCATTAACTTTTCTTCCTCAAATTTCTTTTTCTATTCAGTCACTTCACATATTCTTACTGATTGGATTTTATGCTCTCTCTTTAGTCATCTTATATAATCTTTCAATGTATCCTTCCTCTCCAATAGATCTACTATTAATGCATCACTTTTACTAGAATTTCCATCATCAAGAATTCCTTCAGTATCTTCTTCTTGATGTTAAGTATCATTCTGTTGGATTGCCAAATCTTTCCTTTTCTTTAATGATTTCTTCAATTCCATTCTTGTTGCTTCAAGTTACTATAGTGTAAGCTACATATCAAGCTTTTTATTTTCAATTATCTTTCCTAACTTCTAAGCCTCCATCTCCAAGGTCTTGAATCTAAATTGGTTAGACTTCTACTAAGAGATCAAAGCTTTGATACCGATTATTAGAAGTCTATTATGAAAGTAAAATACTAAGAGGGGGATGAATCATGATCTATCTAATTAAACTAATATCTTTCACCACTAACCCTTATCCTAAGAAATAGATGAATCACATAAACATAGACTACAATGATGTATTGGATCTAACAACTAAACACATCCTTAAACATGAAAGTAAATGATCAACACATAAAAAAAAGATTTGGTAACCTAGAAAACCTCCAAGGTGAAGGTAAAATTGGGATGGGGATGACACCCACACTTATTCACTACTATAACAATAAATTTTTCCTATTAGAACTACAATTTTGATCACTTTTGATGATCTACCCTATGAGGGGTCTGCCTTGTTAAGAGTTGCAAGACTTATTCATTATACATTTATTAAATGATTTTAAACTTACAACTAAGTAAGCACTCTATTAGGAGATTCACATAGGCCTGTTAGGACCATTCTGTTAAAAGATTTACCATGATTCACTTTGCTGAAATATACTAGTACCTAATCCTTTAGTGAGAACTTTAATGCTTAATAATCGATCTCCTCTTTCCAATGTTTGATCCTCTCTTTGATCTGATATAATTCTATTCTACACTTCACCACTTTTCCCAGTCTCTCTATATATTTGTCTTTCAAAACTTTTCATCAAGCATCCAAACACATATATGCATACGCCATTATAAAAATAAGGTTTGGATCCTTCTTTTATAACCAATTAGAGAAGGTTCTAGATCAAGATTAGCAATCCAAATTTCTCCCTTTTACCACTTAAACCTTCCATTTTTATGATTAGTTAAACATATTTCATAATGATTATTGATCCAAGCCAAAATGAATAATCATCTCCTTAAATTACTCCTCAATCATTAAAACATGCATTAAGTCAACCAAAAATGGTTTACCTTACTATTTGTGCAACTCCAAACAAATATATCAAAATTGATTTTTCTCAACACATGAACTCTTTGATGCTTATTCATAATTAATCTTCATGATATCCCTTAGCTTCTGTATGGTCAACACTTACTCTATAACTTGTCATGAACTAACTATGCATAAATTAGGGTAAATTGCCTTCCATCTCACTTGACATGTATAGGAGTACTTAACGACCATAGACTTTCTTGATAATAATAGTTTCTTGGTTGTAACTGAAATATTAATAAGTTTACATACATAGCTCAGCCTTAGTAGGATGGCTCAGTCACAGTGATGTTTGACCAACTCTACCATAGGAATTACTAAGTGTTTGACACTACTAGACAACAAACTATAGGGATCAACATATTAAATGGTCAAAAGTAATATAAATTGAATATTAGGGTTAGATTCATATCATGATTAACTTTGAATCCTATTAAATTCTAACTCAGGGAGTTAGGCCCAAAATTTAGAGGGAGGTTGACTAACTTAGTCATGATGATGGGAAAACTACACAACTAATGCTTTGTCATGAATCCCCTCAGATATAGACTCTATGATTCATGTCTCACTTTTGAAAATATACATACATAGCTTGTAAACTTTTCAACAGTTAACTTAGTAAATGTTAGTGTTAAAAATAATAGTTGTTGGTGTGTTTTTGCCCAAAATTTTGAGCTTGACAACTCTCACTTGATTTTTTGGATAAGGTTTTCTTTCCCAAAAGCCTTCGAGGCCTTGGTATTCACAAGATTTTCATCATTAATAAGGCCATCATGATAAAAAAATTTCTAGAAGTTTGTCATTGGATCTCCTAATTAGTCTAAACTCATAGAGCCAAAATACCTTAATAGGAAGTACTTTTATAATATATTTACTTCTAGATTCTTTAACCCTAGTTTTAAAATTTGGGACAATATATTCAAGTACAAGAGCCTCATGTTGATGGGGATGATTAGGTAGTTGTGTTATGAGAAAGTTATCTAATTTTGGGAGGATAAATAGCTTGGAAATTTCACTCTAGAGATTGCAGGGTTCAACCACTTGAAAAAAATTCCCATCCCATATGTTGGTAATTTAATCATCAATATCATGATCAAAGCCAATAGAGAGACCTCCCTTCATTGCTAACTAATAGAATTGAACCCAACTAAGATGTTTTAGACTTTATTATTTAAGGTTAGAATCCCTATTTTGATAACGTGGATAGAGTTCTTTGGTCCCTAACTTAATCAGGGTATTTCTTGATCAAATATACCTACTCTCTTCTCATTAGAGATTTTAGGGATCCAATTTTCTCAAAGAAGATTTGATACTCTCAACTTATTCCCAAAATGAACGTCTTTTGGTGGGTTGTTTTATATGGGAAAAATCTGACCATGGACAATCCTATTAAGAGAGGTTCTATTTTGGCCAAAAGATTTATCCTATCAAAAAAGGATAATAAACTTAATGTGCAATGGGTTGTAAAATTTGGCATTCAAAAATTTGCCATAGATTGGCATTACCCCTCTATGCATCCTCTTATCCATCTCCTTTTGCAGGAAATTTCACCTCATGCTTGTTGTTGTATTTGGAAGGAATGTCATAGTAGAATCTTTATGGATTCTAAATTATCCCTAATTTTGTTATCCACCTTGGCCTCAGTCTCTTACATGAGAACAACTTGGTTTCTCACTAGAAGATCCCTGCAAACCCTATAGTTGTTTCTAACATTTAGATTGCTAAATCTTCGAACCTCTCTAAGTGATTTGATCTCTTTGACAATACCAAGTTACTAGATAGATAAGATTCCAAATGGCTACCCCCAAAACCTAACTAGGATAAACTTATTTTTTATGGTGCTACTAATAATGACATTAAGGTTGGCAGGGGGATCTTTATGAAATATAATAAAAAAGTTATATATTCTTATGTTAGCCCCTCTATGATCAAATTGTTAACCAAGTGGAAGGAATGAGCCTCCTATGGGGGCTTAAATTCTCCCTCTTTATTGGTACCAATTTTTTTTTGATATTGATGGCATGTAATACCCCTCTTATCTTAACAAGTATCAATAGGGTTTTGAAGAAAGTATAAGTGCACTTGGACTAGGTTGCAAAATAAGGTCACTTTTGATACTCAATTTCACAACTTCACAAATTCATGCATAGGTAAAACTACAAGATGACATCCCACATTATTAACACAAAAGGATTGTACCTATCTACTTAAATGAGGTTCTCATGTTATAATATGTTTAGAAACATTTTATCTATTAAT
Source organism: Cupressus sempervirens (assembly GCA_028749045.1). NCBI lineage: Eukaryota > Viridiplantae > Streptophyta > Pinopsida > Cupressales > Cupressaceae > Cupressus > Cupressus sempervirens. The sequence continues at coordinate 648,759,384 of CM053792.1, read as the reverse complement.
TTGTATTTTACACTTGATCATGTTCTATATAATGTCTTTAGGAGATTAGGTGTATGGTTGATTTGTATAATTCTTTTCATACTATTTTGAATTTATTATTATGCTTTCACTTCCACACTTATAATATTTTGATTATTTAGTTTTAAGCTAACCCAACTAACCCATTGTGCCTTATATATGCATGTGTTTACTCAAATTCGTGTGTCTTCTAGATGAGGGGATGCAATCCTAGTCACTTCTTTGAGAGATCTATATGGTGTCACACTCCTTTCTTATATCACTATTGATATATATATTTTTTTATGTGTCATGAAATGAAAAGCTATGTTATAAGGGTAAAGGTTATATCTAGGACAAATAATGGGAAATATGAACATATTGTATTAATCTCAGAGGATGACTGAAGTTATGATGATGTCATTGTATATTCCCTTGTATCTCAATGGTGATAATGATAATATGTATAATTAAATAAATAATTATGTACTCTTCATAAATTTAATAGTGAATAAAATATGATTTGGTTAACATCTGTAGTTAATGGGTTAAATCTATCACACACATATTTTATTGCACAATAAGTAAATGAATTTGATTTATAAGGCTTATGATTTGGAAGTGGTAAAATTAATTAAATTCAAATAAGTGTTGGTTGGGTTTAAGAAAAAAATGGTTAGGAAATAACTATGTAAGAATTTATTATCCTACCCTAGCTTCTATAAGGTTAGATGTAAATTATCCGATTTAAAAGTGGTTAGGTCCTACTTGCAAATCTAAGAAAAAGGAACACTTGATTTATGAATCTAATTAATACAAAAAAAAAAAATTAATATTAGGATGGATAATGTATCAAATGATAAGTAGACATAAAACTAATAGGTGGATTAACTCAAGTAACAAGGCTGAAATGTAGAATGAAAATTAAGTAAGAAACAAATAACGAATATTTGTTGAGTTGGTTGGATAAAAAAAGCTAACTCTTGAATTTAGAAATTAAAGAATGTTGTTTAAGGGTGATATTAGGGAACATGTTAGGGATATTACATCTATGATTAAGTATAATTAACAAGTCAATTTTAAAAAAAAATCAACAAAATTAGTAATGTTTAGAATTATCCTTTTGGGTTCCTTGGTGGGGCATTATAGGGTAGCTCTAAAATCATAATTGATGCTATCAAAGGAAAGGATCTAGCATGTTGCGCAGTTGAAAGTATCTTGAGGGATATTAGAGGGGTACTCTCTAGATTTGGATAGGTGAAAATTATAGACACCTACAAGGATGTAAATTCTTTTGTTCTTAGCTGCTATTGGTTTCCAATCAGGCTACTTATGATGTTGGTATATTGTCAATCTACTCTCAGATTTCACAAAATGAATCATATGGAAATAGGATTACATATAAAAAATAATTTAAAATGATGGGTATCCCCTCTTATTATGTTGGACTTAGGTTTTACACTACTAGGTCTACCACTAAATTTTCAAACATTGCCCCTTTTTCAAATTTCAAACACATGACAGCTAATGATCACTAGTTAGACTCTATCTTTGGAATTTTTATTGTTGTGGTTATGTGGCTTTATTTTTTTGTTTACATGTTGTGATTGAGGTATAATCATTTTTTATGGTGTAACTATCTTATAAAGGAACATCTTAGTAACTTGTTGAGTTGGTTAGATTTTATTGGGTTCAATGACTCATCTTATGTTGATTTACCAAACTATTATTACTATTGACATGTGTCTCCATGCATTCATTCATGAATGAGTCTTGTTTTCATTAATTATAAGGGAACACATGTTAATTAATGGCCTCTATTTAGTTTCAATACTTATTCCTTACTTCTTGCACCGTCACTCTATTATTAGGTTTCTTGTGTGTTGGATTTGCTTTGGTTAGAATTAGCTGCTATGGTTATCAACCTTTCTCTTTGTTGTTTTGAAAATGTTGGGTGATAGGAATAGAATAGAGCCTACAAATATTGAAGAAAATAATAACCCTATGGTGATGTTTATATCTAAAGAAGGATTAATTGTAACTTTTATGGAGAATATGATTGTCTATTATGAGCTCATCTCTAGCTAGTTCATTTCCACCTAAAACAAGTGCAAGGTGAAAACAAGAAAAAACTTATTCAAGGTTAATGAAGAGCCAATTGGAGAAGCCCTAGGGCTCTCCAATAATGGTAGGAAGTGGAATAGGATGAGTTCCATTTCTAACTAAGCCAATCTAAACTAGTTCTTTGGGTTTCCAGATGAGCAACTACTTAAGAATCAATGCAACTTCAACTATGAAGAGTTGCTTTATGTCTAGCCTAAGATGTGTGATATTACTATGAAATATTTTACTCTAGAGGGTATTTTTGGATTTTTTCATTTCTACCACTTCTCATTAATTAATCACTTAAGAAGCAAAGATTTTATTTCCACTCCTTTCTTTTCACCCCATTCTATTGAAAGTGGTATTGTTGATATTGCCAAAGCTAAAATAGAAGGGAAGAACTATGTTATTCTTTAGCAGGGATTTGTGTGTTGCCTCTACATGTTATGTTTTTACCTCTTCCATCTACTCAATATCTCTATCCATATAGTCTTCCAAAATCCCTTAACTTCACCCTCAGGTTCCACCAATGAGAAATGAATCCTCCCCCCTTTTAGGTTAGATAGAAAATGCTTTGTTAATAACCCTTTCAAAAGTGTGAAGTCCAATGATGTTCTCACATGTTGGAGTCCCTTGAGAAAATAAAGAAGAATAAGGATGAGTACCCTAGCTCTTTTTGATCCCTAAATCATGTTGTCTATTAGTGTCAAACACTTAGTCATATATTTGGCAGGGTTGGCTAGTTATCACTACGATCAAACCATCCTATATAGGTTGTTCATTGTAATTAGACTTGTATATATTTCATGTATGAACTGAGTAGTAGTGAGTGTTGAGTTAGTAAGTATTGAGTGCATACTAGTGCTAAGAAGAATAGAGACTAAGATATCTAGCTCATGTTGAGCATATAGATGTGGAGTCATATAGTATAAGAAAAGAATATTGAGGCTGAGCGACAATATAAATATTAGACATGACCGAGCGTCAGAATGTTCAAGTGCTAAGTAAACCAAATTTGAAATAATTATTTGGAATGGAACAAACACCAAGATAAAACATTTTTGTTTATCTAGAGATGTATGCATTTGTTGAAGGAGTCAATTATGAAGGTGATCACACATTCTTCTATGGATCATTAATCACTATGCAAGGTGATTAGTAAATCCAAAAAATGGAAGGACTATGCAAAAAAAGAGAGAGATCTAAATCATTGATTTTGATCTAGAAATTTCTACATGTGGTTATAAAAAGAGGAAGCAAACCCTAATTTTGTGTGTGTGAGAGAGGTTCCAAGTTTGGATGCTAGAGGAAAAGTGTGAAGGGAAACTAGACATAGCGATCGAGGAGAGTAGTGAAGGGTAGAATATAGATATATCATATTAGAGATCAGATTAGAGATTGTAAAGAGGAGATTCATTATCAATATTTGAAGTACAAACTAAAGGATTAGGTACTAATAAATTCTAGAAAGTATTCAAGGGTAAATCTCTGAACAAAGTGGTCCTAGCAAGCCTTTGTAAATCTCTTTAAAAAGTTCTTACTTAGTTGTATAAGTAAATCCTTCAATCAAGGTAGATTGTATAAGTCTTGTAAGTTCTTTGTAAATCCTTCAATCAAGGTAGATTGTATAAGTCTTGTAAGCTCTTAATAGGTCAAACTCCTCACAGGGTAGATCATTAGAAGTAATCAAATTTATATCCCTAATAGGTGAACATTATTACTGTAGTAGTGAAGATTTGTGGGTGTCATCCCCACCCTAGTTTTACCTTCACCTTGGAGGGCTTTTGGGTAACCAAAATCTTTATGTTGTGTGTTGATAATTTTCTTATATGTTTCATAGATGTGATTAGTAGTTATATATATTACATCTTGCAGAAAATGGTCATGTGATTTATGATATTGTTGAGATAAGGATTTTTGGTGAAGTTATCATATTGAATATTTTTTAGAAAGGGTAAAAGGTTTATAAATCATGATTCACACCCCCCCCCCCCCACCCCCCCCCCCCCCCCCCCCCCAAAAAAAAAAAAAAATCTTACTTCCCATCACACTTCCAACACCTCTAAACTTCAAACCCTTAGAAATGATAACAAAAATGCCAATAATGTTAACTCTAAGGTGAAATTTTGTTGAAACTCCTTGTCATTCTAATAGATTTTCTATGAAAAAATGGAAACATGCCATTAATTAACTTAACATTAAGGACTCAAAGGAGACTAAATTCAATGAGAAATACTTAGAGAAGGGTTCCTCTTGTTGGGTATCGAAAATCCCCAAACATGATATGTCCTCTCCTCCTTTAGTTAACCCTCCTTGTCCCCTCTCTCTAAAGGAGACATGGGTAATGTGCTTATTGAGGAAGTGGAAACTAGTATTGTTCCCTCCATTGGCTAAGATATGTTGGAATTATTAGGAGATATAGGATGTTGAGGGGGGGGTGCATGATCAATATTAATATCTTTAAGCCAATTCAAAGTTTTCCTTACTTCCTCTATGACTTGGTAATCACTAATCTTCTATCACAATATATTGTAAATTAAAGTAACATAACTAATTCCACATTCATCATTAAAGTAAATGTTTATGTGATTTATGAGACTATTGAGATAAATATTTGTGGTGAAGTTATCAGATTGAATATTTGTTAGAAAAGGTTAAAGGTTTATAGATCTTAATTCACACACCTCCCCACCCTCTCAATATATTACTTTCTCATTAGTGATCCCATTAAACAATTCATACATCCAAGCTAAATAATCTATCTAGCAAGTTACTGATAAATCAACATGCAATAATAAGTCATGAAAGATCAACACATAACACAGTGATTTACATGGAAACCCAATTTGGGAAAAACCACCAGTAACATGCAACTTCTTTCTCACTCTTCTAAAGTGATGCCCTATGAAAGGCCAACCCTATTGAATGTTACAACACACACTGTTAAGTGTGACCCAGTTAAGGGATTTCAATCACCCTGTTAGAAGTGAGCCTAGTTAAAGGACTTTAGAACATTCACTTAGAATGCCACTCTATTAAATTATTTCTCAATGGTTGTTAGACAAACCTAAGTCCATAGGATTTCTCCCTGATTGATATAGTTGTTAGAGAGTAACAATAAGGGGTTTTGATTTGATATGACTTACAACTTCACTTGTAGATTTTAGATCTCAATTTAGTTTACAATTTTTCTTGGCTTTTAGTCTCTACAACTCTAATAGCTTTTTCACTCCTCAAGCTTCTATCTCCATGAGTCTCCTTTCTCATTATGCCAATATAGTCACTCTTGTGGTCACTTGACAAAGCATAGTCTTTGTACTCTATTCTCCCTTAGGTCCTCTTGACCTTCTCCATTTTTCACTTCTCTACACACTTTAGAAAATTCTCTTGCCAACCACTTACTTTGCTTCATGACTAGTAATTCTTTAAGTAGGAATTTAGAATTCTTTTCCCACTCAAATATCCCTTGCTTAGATTAGGGTTTGAATGGAATAGGTTAGATACAATGATCTACCCTTTATCTTGTTTCTTCTAGAAACTTCATGTAAAATACACTTGTAATCACTTAAAAATGGCTAACCTCAAATTTTGTATCACCAGCTCATCATCTTTATCTTCCACCTAGTTCACAAAATTCAAGATAACAAACTTATCAACTCAGATTTGGTGAATCTTTAACTTTTCAAATAATGCAATAGCTTGGCACTATTGATCTTCTGATGCTTGGTACTTACTTTTTTACTCAGCACCAATTGTGAATTCACTCAGCATCAACTAAGTTTTACTGATGCTCAACACATATTACATTTTGTCTGGCTTAGCGCCTAAACTTGTTTGGCACCAAATAATTCACTTGGCATACACTAGAATTTGCTTTTATTCGGCTCGTATTTATTTTTCTACTCAGCGTGAACCAACTTTTCTCAACACCCACTAATGAATTTAGTGAAGCTTTGCTGACAATTTTGTTTAATTTATTCTTCTAAAGTTTCTAAGTGTATCCAACCTCTGTACCTTCAAGTAGATTATTAATACATCATCTTATCATTGGCTTAATTGATCCTTGTACTTCATTACATTATCATAACTCAACTTTTCCTTTAGGTGTTGTTGTTACATCTTGTTGATTAAATCCTCTTCATCAATCAACTAAGTGATAGTACTTGGATCTTATAAGAAATTTTCATTCCAAAAAATAGTAGGTTTGACATCAATGGCAAAATGATGATTGAAAACATTCTTCATCAACAATCTCCCTTTCTCAATAATGATGCTTTCAATCAGATTTCAACAATCTCCCTCTTTGGAATTGATGGCATACAAAACTGATCAACCAAGTTACCTACAAATTAACTAGGTTAAAACAATAAGGTTGAATGCCAAAAAGAAAAGCTTGTTTTTTCTATCAGCATTCTTACTATTAGCTTCTTATCTTACCTTATTACTCCCTCTTAAAAGATAGATCTTTATCCTGAAATTGTTTTTGCTTATTCCCTCTAAGTTCTTGATCTTCTCCCTCTTAGTTGCTTCTTTCTCTCTTTCTGCAATTTATCCCTCAAGATTTCTCCATCTATTTGATCAATTTTTTCTATTTCTCCCTCTTTGACAACAATGCCAAAGACATATTATCTCAGTATCTTAATCATGCAAATGTAGCATTTGTAGTAACTTCCAATTTCTCCCTCTGTCACCTTGCTTGTGACTATTTTGGAATTTTAGCACTTTGATTACTTCAAGAAAAATCTTGAAGTAAGTATCCTCTGTGTCAATTTATATCATTTCAACAATCAACCTATTTGATGTACGGTAGTCTTGTTTTTGCTCAAAAAGCCTTGGGTAGGGGTATCACCCCTATCTTACCTCTAAGATATTCAAATGCATCTTTAGGTGATGGTTTTTTGAAGATGTCAACAATTTATTCCTTGTAATTAACATATTCCATTTTCACCTATTTGTCTTCAACTAGCTCTCTTACATAATTATACTTGATTGCTATATGCTTTGTCTTTGAATGCAGCACAAGATTCTTTGATATGTTGATGGAACTTGTGTTATCACAATAGAGTATCATAGGCTCAATTATTTCTTTTTTCATACCTTTGAGTAGATGCTTAATCCATACAATATTGGTTTATTTGATGGTAGCAACAACATATTCTACTTTAGTTGTGGATTGCGAGGTACAACTTTTATTTTTACTAGTCCAAGTGACTAGTCTTCTACCCAAAAAGAGTGCTCCTCCATTGGTACTTTTTCTATCATCTATATTTCCTCCCCAATCTACATCAGTGTAGGCTCATAACTTTAATTTTTCATTCCTCTTATACTATAGGCCAAATTCATCTGTTCCTTTTAGGTACCTCATGATTCTCTTTACTGCCATAAAATGATTTTCTATTAGATTTACAGAAAATCTTGCAACTATACCAATAGATAATGCTATATCAGGTCTACTATGCACAACATATTGTAACTTACCAATCATTGACCTATATAGCACTAGTACATTTGAGATCATTATTGGTAAAAAATTTGACCCAATTTTCAACCAAACTTTGACCAACTTTGACCAACCCATTGGTCAGAATTTTTTCGGTCAAAATTTTGACCAACCTTTTGGTTGGTCAAAAGTTTGACCAATACGTTGGTCAAAAAACCTCCATAGCCATGGTGCAAGTTCTACCAGGAATTGGTCAAAATTTTGACCAATTAAGGTAGAAAATTTTGACCAATAAAGGTAGAAATTTTGACCAATGAAGGAAAAAAATTCGACCAATAAAGGTAGAAATTTTTACCAATAAAGGTAGAAATTTCAACCAATGAAGGTCAAAAATTTTGACCAATGAAGGTAGAAATTTTGACCAATGAAGGTCAAAATTTTTGACCAATGAAGGTAGAAATTTCGACCAATGAAGGTAGAAATTTCTACCAATAGGTAGGTGTAAATTTTTTTTCAGGCATTCTATAAAACAGTCACATGCCTTGCATATGATATGACATTTTGCATGCATCCTGCACTCTCTCATCTGGCTGATGATGGATTACGGAGAGTGATCTGAAACCATGATGCTAAAAAACACACACAATCAAATCCAAAATGAACTTGCATTACAAATGGATTGTGGAAATCTGATATTGTTAATTTTGCATGCATGTCTACTAGGACAAATATATGTTTAAGTTGTGATTGTCCTAGTAGACATGCATGCAATTTTAGCAATATCAGATTTCCACAATCCATTTGTAGTGCAAGTTCATTTTGGATTTGATTGTATGTTTTTTAGCATCATGGTTTCAGATCACTCTACGTAATCCATCATTAGCCAAATGAGAGAGAGTGCAGGATGCATGCAAAATGTCATATCATATGCAAGGCATGTGAACTATTTTATAGAATGCCTAAAAAACATTGACAATAACTAATATGAAAAATATATAATTAGTTATATGATTGAGACAAATCATGTACCAGTGAGTTGGTCAAAATTTTGACCAGATAAATTTTGACCAGATAAATTTTGACCAATGGGTTGGTCAAATTTGGTCAAAAATTAGGTCAAAAATTTGATCAATGAAGGTCAAAAAATGAACCCAAATGCACTAGTGCAAGTATGCTCGCCAAGTTGACTCTTTCAGTTTGGTCTTCAAGTCACCCCACCAAAGTGCCTCACTAAGGTCAGTCTTCAGGTCTGCTCATCGAGCTTGCTCACCAAGTCAGCTCGCCATGTCATGTCTCTAAGTGGCCTCACTAAGTCGGCTCGCCAACTTGCCCCACCAAGTTGCCACTTTAAGCCCACTTACCATGTTAGATCACCAGAATGACTCCCCAAGTCAGCTCACCAAGCTAACAATTGAAGTACACTCACCAAGTCAACTCTCTAAGTTTGCTCACCAAGTCTGCCCCCTAGGCCAACTCTCCAAGTCAGCTCACCAAGTCACCCCCACCCAGTCACCTCAACGAGTTGACTCATTAAGTCAGCTCACGAAGTTGACTCACCCAGTGGTTTTACCACCTTGCCCCAGTAAGTGGGCTCACTTAGTGTGCTTACGAAGTTGCCCCATAGAGTTGCTTCTCTAAGCTCGCTCACCATGTAAACTCACTTGATCGGCACACCAAGTTGACACTTTAAGTTTTCTCATCAAGTCACCCAACCAAAGTGCCTCATCAAGGTTAGTCTTTAAGTAAACTTAGTAGGTCATCTCACCAAGTCGCTTCGTGAAGTTGCCTCACCAAGTGGCCTTGATAAGTCAGCTCACCAACTTGCACCACCAAGTCACCACTTTAAGTCGACTCGCCATATCAGCTTGCCAGGCTGACTCCCATAGTCAGCTTGCCCAGCTGACAATTCAAGTATGCTCACCAAGTCAACTCTTTAAGTAATTCGCTCACCAAGTTCACCCCTTAGGTCAACTCTCTAGGTTAGCCCACCAAGTCACCCCCACCGAGTCACCTTAATGAGTTGACTCTTTAAGTCAGCTCACCAAGTCTACTATTCAAGTACGCATGCCAGGTCGGCTCACCAAGCCCACCAAGTCATGTCACCAAGTCGATTGTTCGAGTACACTCATAAAGTTGACTCTTTAAGGTCAGCTCACCAAGCTAGCTCACCAATTCATGTCAACAAGTCGCCTCACCAAGTTGGCTCGCCCACATGTCCCACCAAGTCCCCAAGTCTGCTCGCCAAGCCAACAATTCAAGTGCACTCAACAAGTCGACTCTTTAAGTTTTCTCACCAAGCCCACCCCCTAGGTCAACTCTCCAGGTCAGCTCACCAAGTCACTCCCACCTAGTCACCTCAATGAGTTGACTCTTTTAGTTAGCTCACCAAGTCTATTGTTCAAGTACGTATGCCAGGTCGGCTCACCAAACCAGCCCACCAAGTCATGTCACTAAGTTGATTGTTCAAGTACACTCACAAAGTTGACTCTTTAAGTTCACTCATCAAGTCACCCCACCAAAGCACCTCATCAAGGTCAGTCTTTAAGTCTGCTCACCAAGTCAGCTCACCAAGTCATCGCACCAAGTCGACTCACCTCTCGCCTCACCAAGTGGACTCGCTAAGTCGGCTCACCAACTTGCCCCACCAAGTCAACTATTCAAGTATGCTCGCCAAGTTGATTCTTTGAGTTCGATCATCAAGTCACCCCACCAAAGTGCCTCATCAAGGTCAGTCTTTAGGTCTACTCATCAAGCTTGCTCACCAAGTCAACTCACCATGTCACATCTTGAAGTGGCCTCGCTAAGTTAGCTCGCCAACTTGCCCCACCAAGTTGCCACTTTAAGCCCACTCACCATGTTAGATCGCTAGGTCGGCTCCCCAAGTCAGCTCGCCAAGCTAACAATTGAAGTACGCTCGCCAAGTCTATTTCTGATTCATTGTCTACAGCTTAAAATAGGAATACATCTACTAAACAAAATAAAAATCACTCAACAAATTTGAATGTGGTAGAAGAGTGATCAACAACACAGTGAATCGAGTCTATAGGTTTGTGGCATTGATGACACTTGCTGGTTTGAGAAGAGATTCAAAAGGAGGCCTAGTTGAGGATGCATTTCAATAGCAAGCAAGAGCGAAGACATGATGCATGCATCACTTTGATGAAAAGACTGGCAACGAATAACATGCAAACAAATGCTTATTTTATAAACTTCAATGAAATCTATTTTCTCCTAATCAGATCAAAAGATTGCAAGACATCACTCAAGGCATTCACATTATGATCTTAGCCAAATTACAAGAAGTCATTCTAATCAAATTACTTTCTTTCAATATAATGGGAGGAATCTCCTTTCATAGCAATTCACCAAAAATAAAAAACTCAAAACATGTAGAAAACAAAAAGTAGAGAATGCCATTTAAAGAACTTTTTTAGTGTGCTGAAGAAAGTTGGTAGGCAATACAGTACAGAACTAGATTAAACATATACCCACCATTTTAATCTCAAACAAGACATCTACTGAATTGTTATCCTATTTTAAAACAAAATCAAGATTCATGAAACTACCAATTTAAAAGGTTCATAGTGCATTCTATCCATTAAGCAAAGTGCATCTTGAGATAAAATTGTTTGAAAAGTAACCTTCCAGAACACGTGTAAAATGAAATGTACACTTTCTGCCAAGTTTGGATCAGGGATGTTCTACTTCTAGATGAAGAGGTTCTGCAAGTCTAAAATAAAACTACAGCTCCAAAATCAATGACAATTTTTTTGTTTATAGTGTTACTGCTGCCACAAACATAGGAAAGATACATAAGACTATGCCCACTATTTTGAAACGTCAGACGGTAAGACACAAGATCTTGAAGGGAAAAGAAGAGGAGGTTCATAGAATTAAAATTACAATTAACGAAAAAAATCATTTTGGCATATATGTGAAAAAGGAAAACTCGCACAGTCTAAGCCAAGGATAAATTCCATTTTAATTTCAAGCTGGGCATAAAATGCATTCACCAAGCACAAATGATTAAATATAGAAACTATTTAACTATTAGAAGTTACAGTGTTTTGATATACAGAACTAGCACCTTTAGGCCCTGGCTACCTTGTGGTAGATAACTGTCACGCTTGACCCAAGCAAAACAATCTAGGTGGCATGCAAATTTAGCACGACATTCACCTTGAATTTTATCACAGTGGAAGCCAAGTTCCCACAGTCAACCAACAGTAATATTAGAATGATACAGTATCTTCACATAATGCAAACAACTTTAGGATAATGATTTACTGGAGATGAAAACTTATAAGCAGCCAAACACAAATTAACAAATCACTTTGATAGGGTCCAGGTGAGAAATTGCAAAACCTTCTCCTATTTGAAAACATAAATTAAACTTGAATTTTAAACTATATTAGTTTTCATGAATAAGAATGTTACAAATATGAGACAGTAAATTTATTATTTTGAAATGAAACAGAGTATCCCTCTGTGTTTTAGTTATTCTTCTTTGAGTAGTGGGCAGGGGTTGGTGGCCTGATTCTGTTTAATGGCTACTTCAACAATTTTTACATAAACTTCCTTAACTAAATTTTGATCAATATTTTGACCTTCCAAATCCCAAAAAAACTTCTAAATGCAAGCATCTCCATTAGCCTGATTGCAATAAGCATGGAACATATCAAAAGCTATAGTCCCAAAATATAGTCCAATATCCAAATAAGAGATATTTGGGTGTCGAACAGAGGTTGCATTTTCCTTACGCTCATAGATGTCATTGAAAAATAACCAATGCACTAATTCAAGTAAACTGAAAGGGGATACAAATGGACTTAACACAAAAAGCACATAAAATGAAGGTAAAGGAGATATTTCGTAAGAATTTCCTTTCATTCTTTTAGAAATTTCAATTTTAAATACTGCAAATGACTACATAATGAGAGGTTTGGAAGATGCTATAATGGCTTTGCAATATGACTCCCACTGATTTAAGGTGTGACCTCGATTGATTTTACACTGGGAAGACACAAAATCCATCAGGGTCATCAATAAATTGAGTATGCCATTATCAAATACATGAAGCTTATCCTTGCGTAGACCCAAAAATATCTTCCAATTTGGCTGATCAGTTTTTGTCTGCCATTGATCACAATGCAAGTCCTCATGCTCTGTATCACAATTCTCTAAGCCTTTGGTATTCTTTGACACTGAACAACACATCCATTTATGTATAAACATGTTTATTACAGGATGACCTAGAATTGTGTGAATGATTTCTTCAATAGACATCATATCCAAACTAGCATCAAGTCTATCCATACAATAATCACTCCAGAATCCCTCTATAGCATGAATCAGAAGATGCCTTAAGAGAGAAAAGAAAGTTTCTAGTTGCTCTTTTGAGTTTGCCTCTTTGCTCAATGATGATTCTATTTGTAAAATCCAATGCAAAATCAACTGTAGCATGTTAATGTAATCAAAAGAAACTTGACATAATTTTGCCTCCAGAATGGCTTTCATGTACACGCAACTCAAAAGCTTTAATTGATAACAATTTTCACTTAACATAAAAAAAATAGAGAATGGTATGGATTGGATAAAAGAAACAAAAGCTATAGTAGCCGAATCATTAGAACATCCACCACCCATGGAAACAGACAGTGATTGCTTCTCTATACTTTTATGTCTCATTTGATAAAATTTGAACCCATCATCCAAAGAAGAGTTTTGCTTATCAACATGATGTACTTGGAGATTACCATTATCTCTACTTGTTTGATAAAAATATTTGGCAAGCTTCAGACCCAATAAGAAATAATCATCCCAGGCCTCAGCAATTCTACCAAAAAGATCTCTATGCGCACACAACAAAGCCAACAAGACAGAAAAGTTCTTTCCAAACACTTTATGGCATAATGTAAAAAGGGAAGGAAATTTTTCCACTATTTCCTCTGGCATTGTAGATACTATGGAGGATGCAAATGCAGTTGTTGCACCAGATTTCCTCTCACAATCTGTATTCTCTACAAGTGACAGCACTTGGGAAAGAGATCGTTGAACAGTAGGATTTCCTTTTCCCAAAAAGTGAGTATCTATTGATTCCAAACTGTATCTCACTTGCTCTTTGGATAATATGCCTTGGGAAAAATGAAGCAAACTTCTCAATGGACTCCATTAACAAAGAAAATCTTCTAAACCATGATCAGATTGATATACTTGATTGATTTTTGGAAGCAAAGTAGTCACAATTGTGAAAGATAATGACCTTGAATTAACCTGTGAGAGGAAATATCCACTTGTCAACATAAGGATCTAACTTCAAACTTAGAATGAACTATATGAGGAAGAACAAATACACACCTAAGCCTACAAAAGAAAGTTCATCACACTGGCTACATAGAATGAAATCATTGTCCGGCGGGCAAGCTTCTAACTTTTGGAACTTGACTCGACAACTTGAAGGCACTTTTGCAAGACACAGATCACAAGAGGGGTAAAATGTGGAGGTGAAAGATCTGCATAATTTTTAATGAGTAAGTTATTAATCAAAAATAAAAGAGTAAATGAACAGACAAGAAACTTTATTATATAGGCCCAACTAATAATTTTCACTTTTCAGAATGAAATTGTGGTTGGTGTCAGACATCTGTTTTCCATAATTCATTGTGCATCAGCAACTACTCATCAAAGGCTAAGAAAACCATGTAGTGTTTGGAACTAGGCTGTTATTTTCTTCAAGTCAAAGGGATGAAATCATTTGAAAGAAAAAAATTATTTTTTTAATAAAAATATAATTAGTGCTACAATTAAACCCAAGACAGACAAGTCATTCTATGATTCTAGATATTTTCTAATAAAAGAAACAAACAGACATGAAATTCACCCTGATGAAAAGAAGATTACTTATTCTTCAACTCTAGTAACTCAGAAGAGTAAGAACCTTCAGTATTGGAAATTGAAATGAGCAATCTTATTAGTCATTTCACATGGGCTAATGACATAGAACATGAATTTCAAGACACCAAAACATTTGATGATGAAAAACACAATTCATAAATAAAGAATAAGGCAATGATGGAACTTGTAAGCACTCTTAAAAACAAAATACAACTAAAAGTAAAGTGTACCAGAGAGATGCATATTCTGGATTCGATTGTGTGCCACATTTTTGCATCAACATTTCGAATCACACTCAGTGATCCATCATCAAGATGAGAAGAGCTATACGAGATAAAACAAATTTGAATCTAGAATATGCATCTCTCTACTATGACTGATTGTGGAAATTTGTTCTTGTTAATAAAGTGTACCAGTTGAATAGGAGTCTATAAAATTTGCAAATGGTTAACCTATATGATGGTTAATGCCCCTTGAGATTATATGTGATTAAAATAAGCTCCTTATCCCAAAAACAAAAAATAGAATTCAATTTTGAAAATGGAAAAATAGATAGTTATAGCATCACAGGGATTTCCAAATTTCTAATTGCAGTAGGTGGTGGTTACAAATGTATCTTGGAGATTAGAGAACTATTATGAAAGTTACAGATCTTTCACGGTGACTGTGGAGCTAGAAGCATAGTTCCACTGTGTTTTAGTCATTCTTCTTTGAGTAGTGGGTAGGGGTTGATGGCCTGATTGTAGTTGGTGGCATTAGAGAGGAAATATTACAATTTCATCAAGCTGCATGCAGACAATACCTGTGGCCCTTCCAAAATGAAGAACCAGAACTTTGTCCAATGTATCCCTAATGTGCTTGTCAACTTCTTGTTTCCCCGTGAGAGGTTGTAGTAAGTAGCTCATCTCTTTAGAAAAAGGAATTCAACTTCACCCTTTTTCTACAAACAAACACTGGCTATTACCACAATGCAAGCAATAAGGGAGACCTCAAGTTGCTATATAACATGCAAAGTAGAGAATGGATTTAATAATAAACATCTATCCTAGAGAGATTTAGAATAAGGTCATAGGAGGAATGTTAAGTAGCTCATTATGCCAGATCGAGCCCAACATTTAGTAGCATAACTTTTGAAAGATATAGATGTCACTTTTTTGGGAATCAACTACACATTTATTGAATGAAATCAATCTATATGATGCATCTTTTCACATGGAATGATTCACAAGAGACCATCTCTTGTGAGGTTGAATGTTAAACAATGGAACTCCCTCATGATCATTCCTACTAATGTTGGTGCCCAATTTGTTTACAGATATGAATGCTCACCACAATATGACAATGACAATGCTATTTGGTGGGTAGTTCATCCATGGCCATTAATACCTTCTTATAACCATTTATTAAATCCCAACATTCTAACCTCATTAAGCTCATTTTGAACCTATGGAATTTGAAAAATAAGAACAATATGTTATCCTATAGAAATCCCTTGCATACCACAGTAATCTTTTCTTTCTATGTGTGTATACAATGCTCATGCAATATAGCAAAACAGTCTTTTTAAAAGAAAGGTAGATCTCCATACTAACCTCCACAAGCCAAGCCTTGCTTGCTCTATCTTTCTCCTTTTCAAGAGCGTGGAGCTCAATTTCTAATTGAATTTGTTTCCTTTCAAGTGCATCAATTTCTTTAGGTTGACTATCTAATTGCACTCTCACATTTGCACATGCCTCATCAATCAGATCAATTACTTTGTTAGGAAGATTTTGGTCTGTTCATAGTCCAAACAAGAAAACAATAATTAATCAATTTCACAAAGCCCACAAAATGGCTGCATTCTACTCAATGAAAATTAGTGTCTCAAGCTTCAACAAACTTCTTATACTTTAAAATCAAGTAATTAATTATACACAATCACTTGATTAAAATCAAAATTCTGTCCATTTATGATAAAATCTCATATCTAAAGAGCTGCCACACAATGTCATCTTTTTCTATCACCACTTAAATCATATGAATATCTATTTGAAGAACTTACCAGTTATATAATGACTCGATAATTGGGCAGCAACCACTAACGCTTTGTCCATGATCCTCACACCATGGTGATCCTCGTATTTTTCTTTCAGACAATTCAAAATGCTGATTGTGTCAGCCACACTTGGTTCAGCCACGTACACTTGCCAAAGACACTTGTTGAGATAATCTACTCACAAGGTGATTTGTGATCCTATAGTGATACAGACTTGAAAATAAAATGCACCAATAAAATTAATCAAGGGCCAACTTTTTGAAATTGGCACTCGAATGCAACATCTTTCTCTATGTATATTCGATACTCGTCCAGTGTAGTTACTCCCACACAACTCAGATGGCCGCGGGCAAGCATTGGTTTCAATAAATTAGCAGCATCCATTGAACCCTCAACATGTCCTGGGACAAACCCCCTTTGTCAAATTGAAGAAAACTAATTATAATGATACATATTTAGATTTAATCAAATGGAGAAAGAAAACAATAAAAAAAAAACACTCACCATCACTGAGAACCCAATGTATTTCATCAATAAAAGGAATGACTCTTCCTTGGGATTCATCCACCTCCTTCAAAATAGATTTTAGTCTTTCTTCAAAGTCACCCCTGTATGTTGTTCCAGCAACTAGGGCTCCCATATCCAATTCTATCAATCTAAATTCCAGCAAATTACTACAACATTCCAAAGAAATTTTATGAATGTCAAAGTGCAAATTCATGAAGTCCCAAACCAACTGCAAAAATTGCAATTTAATGCCAGTCCCTATCCTAATACTACTTAAATATTCCCAAGCATCAACATTTTATTATATGTTAGCTTACAAAGGAAAAACTATTTTACAAGGACACGTGCCAATCTTTAACCAGAATGCACAAGGAATCATGCTGACCAGATATCTAGAGCTTAGAATAGCTTGTGCAAGTTGCTTTAGTGTTATTAATTTCAGCTTGTAGTAATATATAAGGGGGCATAGTGTTGCATCATTTGAACTGTCAATTGCTAATTTAGAAAGAGGTGTGCCATGCAGAATAGTGTAACGTATATATTGCCACCAAAGGAAAATTTGAATGTAAAGTTTGAACAATAATATAACTGACATAAAATAGATTATGAAATCCTTCTACAAGTACTAATGTATTCTTACTATTATCTATCCTACAGGATGCCCTAGGGTATATAAAATAAAAATAAAAAGACCGGCATAAACGTCAAATGTTCCTCTCTTATTAAGCTTTTTCTTTACTTCAAAATTGCTAAAAATAAGAACCTGTTTAGCAAAAAACAACTTGCCTTGGCACATCTCCTCTAACAATCCTTTGAGACAGTCCCTCCACCACAACAGTCTTTCCTACACTAGCCTCTCCAATTAGCACTGGATTGTTCTTCGTCCTCCGACACAGAATTCTAATGATTCTCTTGGTCTCTTCATCTCTGCCAATAACTGGGTCAAGCTTCCCAGCTAGTTCCACCAGGTCACATCCATAGATCTTCAGAGCCTGGAAGTTTGTATGACCAAAGGTAGTCTCCGAATTCTTTCCTTCTACCCTCAGCTTCTCAATTTCAAATTTAACACCCAAAGCACTCATGCCTGCTTCTTCAAAGTTGTCCACAATCTGTGAATCCTCCAATAATCCTAGAATAAGATGATCTACAGCCAAATGAGAATCTCCTTTCTTCTTTTGTCTCGATTGTGCACACCTGATGCATTTGATTAAAGCAGTGCTGGGGGGATTTTCTTGTGGAGTAGGGTTATGAGAATCGGGATATACATGATGTTGAGACTTACATGATGTGAGTCCATTCCCTTAAATGATTGAAGGTGTTTATATTCCTAATCAGCCAAAATATGTGGGACTAATGATTTTTAAAGGTTGTCTGCTTTAAATGTTCCCCATAGACAAAGGAATATTTCTATTTAAGTAGTATCAATTCATGGACAAAATTAGTGAAGATTTAACAACATCTCATCTTAAAGGGCATAGTCCAAGAAGGTTAACAGGTTGATGACCACTGGTTTATTTGTATTCAAACAACATGACTAATTCTTCTATCATATAATATCTTAGTAAGTAAAGATGTTGAGTAGTGATCATAGAGGTCTTCTACCTTTGGTGGCTGGCTTCTTGAATGTGGGCTTCACTTAGAGAAATTGAATCACAACACATGCATTCATGACATACTAAAGAATCCTCCTAGTTTCAAAAAATATTGTCCCAAACTCTTGTTTTTTCACTCCCTTCCAATACCCACTCAATACTCCCCACACCCATTTTTATGCTGTAAAGAAATTTAAGGATGGCTTCTTTAACATGTAATATGATCTTTTGAGCTAGCACTATAACTGAAATATCATCAACATGGTTAGCTTTGTAAGATGTTTATCATACATCGGCATGTTGTGCATGAATTTGACGACATAACAACACAAACAATCTTTGTGGAGTCTTTTGTCTATTGTTGTTCAAGGAGACAATCAATTAGATGGAGTGAATAGTTCTTGTAGTGGTTTGTTGAGGGTTTTGTAATTAATAGAAATCAACACTTATCTACCTTCCCAGTTTGTGGAACAAAGATCTTTTAGCTGACGGGTTTCAACAAGTTAATTTTTGGGGGAAA
The DNA here is from genome assembly GCA_028749045.1 of Cupressus sempervirens. NCBI lineage: Eukaryota > Viridiplantae > Streptophyta > Pinopsida > Cupressales > Cupressaceae > Cupressus > Cupressus sempervirens. The sequence continues at coordinate 648,740,296 of CM053792.1, read as the reverse complement.
AAGTAAAATTGTTTTCTCAAATAACATCAAAATGATCATAGACAACTGAATAAAATGAGCTTGCATTTAAATGCTGGTTGCCGTCTGCATGGAAGAAACCTTGGAATGAGAAAAACTAGGACACTTCAGAGTTCAAGGCCCAAATATGTATTGATAAGATTTAGCAGATGATGATTTGTAGGAAGAAACTATTAGCGTCAAGATTGATTTCACCTCTGCCTAAGAAATCGAGCCATGTTTGTGCACACTTCTATATAGAATTCAAAGTTTAAAAAAAATCTCTTTGCTCATCTAACATGTTTCTAATTGCATAACTAAAAGGAAATTAAAATAAAATATTTACAAAATCCAAAACTGGCTGTTGTGGGGGATACAAATTTGACTAGCTAGCAGAGTACAGCGCATCATAAGCATGAGCTACACAACATGAATCTATTTTTTTCAATGTGTAACATTTTCTAAACTCAACTTCTAACAAATAAGTAAGGATCATTGAACTTGGTAAATAAGAGGTAGAATTGAGCTGCAAATAATACATTGTGAGCTTCCAAATTATCTGCTACAACAACAGACCAGTTTTTGTGTTCTTGAAATTATCATGAAGATCATTACTAAGCGCTTTGTTTAAATTAAGGAGGCCTGAGCTTAGTATTGTTTAGGTAAAGTAATTTGAAGAACTAATTATTCTGTCCATCTCTTGACCATAGATGGAATGTTGGTGTTGAAAAGAATCACTTCAATACAGTATTATAAATACAGCAAGTGATGTATAATAGTTAAGATTAAAATCATTATATTTCTTATTATTTCTCTCACATCTATGAAACAGTATTATTCACAAAGAACTATTAAACCTCTTGTGAGTGGATTAGAATGACTTTTATGCATCCAAGATTGCATATGAGAAAAGATACAGAGTTTTAGAGTTGCCTCTCAACTTCTGGTGCAAAGCCAATAACATAGTATGTAACTGAAACCCAAATCAATGCTTCTAGAAAAGATAGTGGGATCTTCACTATCCATGCTAGTAATGCATAAGCCCAATTTGGATAGAATAGGAGGTCTCTTTGCTTGTAGAAAACTGGAAGGTGGCCAACTATCATTGACATTCTGGAAATCCATTAAACATCATATGGACTAGACTGAAGAACATAGCTCCCATATATAGATTTCCATCTGTAATGTTCTGCTGGTGCATTTTTGTGTGCAAAAATAGCATCATTGTGATTGTCCCAATAACTACAATCTGCATTATATATTTGTCAAGATTCATTCTTCTTTCTCTGATAAGATAAATAAAAGGAATGCTTGTGCTCCCCAAATTTGTGATCCAAGTGACTCACCTGTCCTGCTTTAAATATGTAGACAAAAGAGTTTCTCTTCATAAGCAGTACTTCTCAAGAGAAGCAAGCTTTGAGCATGTTCATTCTACTAACACCATATTTGGTAGATGTAAGAGCTATAGTATGGTTCATTGTTTTGTCATATGAATGTGATAACTCTTCTGCGAGACACTTGCCTACATGTAAGTCTCAACATCAGGTACCAACACATGAGGTATCTTATAGCATAATACTAAATTTAAATTTTTTGGATGAAACCCCAATCTACCTACGATATCCAATGATTCAAGAATTCTAAATTATTACATCATAATGAATTTAACTCTGTATAAAACCCATCGACTGCCAAAAAATAAATATCAATACTATTTTAACAAATCGAGCCCCAATTAGGCCATAGCTCACATCGTGCAATGTAGCTCTTTCCCAACAAATGTAAACCCTAACCTGATGTTATTTTCTCTAGAACTGAATGATAACAGAAAAAAAGTGAAATAAATTCAAGATCAATGCACCCATCAGAGCAGATCTCTGGTCAAATAGCTCTAGTTCCTCAACTCCCGCGCGCCTTAAAGCTGAATAGAATCAATGAAATGGGTGGCATTTGCCCTTTTTACACATTAAGCTCATGTTGGTCAAAATTTTGACCAACACAGGAATAGATTTAAAAAAAGCCATATTTTCCCTTTCCATACCGACCAATTTAATAAATGGTCAAAAATTTTGGTCGAAAAATGACCTCAAATGTACTAGTGTAGTGTCTAATTCACTTCATCTGATTCATCATTATTTGATAACTTATGTCTTGTTATCATAAGTGTACTCATAGGTTTTGAGTCTTGCAGTCCAAAAGTTTTTAGTATCTCCTTGATGTACTTTGACTGGGTAACAGACTTGTAGGCCAACAAAGAACTTGATTTCACCAAACATTGACATCTCAAACTCATGTTTCATATGATTGGAAAAATCCTCGCATACAACATCTTTACCTCTAAATATTATGTCATCAACAAAGATTTTTGATAATAGTATGTCCTTACCTCTTTCTATTTTGATGTATAGATTGATGTTATCATTAGTTCTCTCAAATCCAATCTTCACAAGATATTTGTGAAGCATCTCATACCATGCTCTTGGTGCTTTTTTTAGCCCATAGAGTGCTTTATGTAGTTTACACACCATATCCTTGTTGTTGTCATCCACAAATCCTTTTAGTTGTTCTATGTAGACTTCATTTTCCAATATACCATTCAGAAAAGCAAACTTAACATCCATCTGGTAGATTTTGTATCCTTTGTAGGTAGCATATGCAAGTAATGTTCTTACTCCTTCCATTCTTGCAATAGGGGAAAATGTTTCCCCATAATCTATTCCTTCTTCTTGAGCATACCCTTTGCAAACTAGTCTTCCTTTGTTCCTTGTGATTTCACCATTCTCATCTAGTTTTTCCCTAAATACCCACTTAGTTCCAATCACATTTTTATTGGCTGGTCTTGGAACTAGGCTCCAAGTTTTGTTTTTCTCTATCTGTTCAATCTCTTCTTCCATGGCCTTGTACCAATCATCATTTTCTAGTGCATCTCTCACTATTTTGGGTTCTATCTAACTCAACAAGCATGATTCACTCCTTAGTTTGTTTCTTGTCATTAGTTTGGCATCCTTATTTCCAATAATTTGTTCAGTAGAGTGATGTCTTTTGACATACTTGGATAATCTTGGTTTTGTCCTTACTTCTACATTTGGTCTTTTAGTTTCAGAGTCACTATGTATATCTCTTTTAGGTAACTCAGCATCTCTGTCATGTGTGCTAACTTTATTTTCTTCATTCTGCAACTCGACATTTGAATGCAACTTGTCATTTATTGGCTATGACTCAATAGTTACTAAAACTTTTTGCTAATTCCCAAGTTGACTGGTAGCTTCTTCTTCAGCTGGCATTCCCTCATAGAAGTATACAAATGATTTGAATTCCTCTAGTATTTTGATGGGTTCATCATCATGAACTTCTGTGTATTTATCAAAACTTACATTTGCACTTTCCATAATTTTGTTGGTGTTAGTATTTAAAAACTTATATGCTTTACTTCTTGTAGAATAACCAAGGAATATCCCTTCATCACTTTTTGCATCAAATTTTCCATTTCTAGTATCCTGAAGAATATAGCATTTGCTACCAAATACTTTTAAATTTTTCACATTGGGTGAGTGACCATACCATAATTCAAAAGGTATTACATTTGTACCTTTCTTGATTTGTACTCAGTTTAGTGTGTAGATAGTTGTACTTATAGCTTCTCTCCAGTACTTTAGAGCAACATTTTTCTCCATCATTAGTGTTCTGGCATAGTCCATCACATATCTATTTCTTCTCTCAACAATTCTATTCTATGGAGGGGTTCTTGGTGTTGAAGTTTGTCTCTTGATTCCTTTATCACTACAGAACATCTCAATTCTTTTGATGTGAACTCTCCTCCTCTATCTAATCTTAGACACTTTAGACTCTTTCCTATTTCTTTCTTAACCCTAGCTAGATACCACTTAATCATCTTAAACGCATCAAATTTTTTCTTTAAAAACATCACAATCATCATCCTAGAGTAATCACCAACAAACAACATTATATATTTGTCTCCTTTGTAATTGTACTTCTATTGGACCACATAAGTTAGTATGAACTAACTCTGATACTTCTTTGGAAGTATAGGTTTTTCTTTTAAAGCTTGACTTGGTCATCTTTCCTGGATGACATTGTTTGCACGTTGCATTATCAAGCTTTTTCAATTTAGGAAAACCTCTAACTTTCTTCATATTGCTGATGTTGATCAGATTCTCAAAGTTGACATGACATAACCTTTTATACCATAGCCACACATTATCAAATCTTACAATAAGATAGAAAACATCCTCCATATCTAGGTAAAATAGATTACTTCTAGTTTGGTCTCCTTTTCCTATTAGATTTCCATCAATGTCATAGATCTTGGTAGTATTATTTTCAAATTCTTCTTTGCAACCTATATTTATTAACTATGACACACTCAATAGATTATAGTTCAAACCTTCAACTTAATATGCATTATCACATGAAATCTTCTCTGTAAGCTTAATGGAACCTTTTCCTTTTATTAGACATGGAGCATCATTTCCAAATCTAGCACTATTTCCATCATACTAGGTTAAGGTAACAAACTTCCTTTAGTCTCCTATCATGTGATGTGAACATCCATTGTCTATTATCCATTTGTCATTCTTGTTCACATAAGTTACTAGTGTTGTTGCTTCATCTTCATTTGACTCATCTTTCATAGCAACATAGACTACCTCATCATCATGTTCATCTAAATCATCTTCTTAAAAAATGTAGCACTTCTTTCCTCTGTATTTGTAATCGTTGCCATCATCCTCTCTTCTATTTTTGTACTTGTTTCCTTCACTATAGTTCTTCTTTTGTGTACATCTTGCTGCAATATGACCAACTTCATTGTAATTGAGACAAATGATAGGCAACTTATGTTTGAATTTACCTTTTCCTCTATGAAATCTTCTAGCTAGCAGTGCTTCTAGTTGTTCAAGATCTTCTTCATCTATATTGTTGTCACTAGATGCATATTTTATCTTTCTTTTCTTCTTCTTTGGTTTCACTTCTTTAGAGTCTTTCAACAACAACTTGGCCTTGAAAGCAGGTTCCAGATGCTCAAGTTTGTAGTTATCAAAGTTGGATAACTCAAATGCAATAAGTCTTCCTACTAATCCTTCAAGACTTAGTTTGTTCCTTGGTATGCTCCTTAGTTCTTAAATAACTAAGACTAATAACATAGATAGGTAGTAAGGTTCTTAAGACTTTGCTAAAACAATTTTATCATCTAAATGACTAGCAACACTTCTAATTGCACTTACAACTTCTTTTATTATGGAGGCATATTGAGCAATGTTCTCACCTTCCTCCATTATCATGTCATCAAACTTTCCTCTAAGGCTTTTTGACTTTTCTCTTTGGACATTTTTATCTCCTCCATAGATATTTGATAGGGCTTCCCACATCTTGAATGCAATGTCACATCCTTTGATGTCATCAAATTCTACATAGCTGAGGGTAGAGGCAATTTCCAACATTGCCTGGTTGTGCTCCTTCTTTTTCTTTATATCTTTAGCAGTAGGCACACCAACTAGATTAACATGTTCCACTATGATTGAGGTCTATGCATGGCTAGCTATTGATCCAAGATGTAGCTTCATTAGAATTTTCCATGCAATGAAGTTGTCTCTGTTGACCTTGTGAACTTCTCTCTTAGACATCTTGATCTTTGTGCTTCTAATACCTTCAAACTAAATCAATAGAGGGCTTTGATACCAATTGTTAGAAATGCTTTTAGAATAAATGAGAGGGGAGGGGAAGAGTGAATCAATTATTCAAGGTCTAGATGTGCTAATAAAACTTATTCACTAAGCATAGTGAGCCCATTAAACAATTCATACATCCAAGCTAAACAATCTACCTAACAAGTTACTGATAAATCAACATGCATCAATAAGTTATGAAAGATCAACACATAACACAGTGATTTATGTAAAAATTTTTTTTGGGAAAAACCACTAGTAACATGCTACTTCTTTCTCACTCTTCTAAAGTGATGCCCTATGAAAGGCCAACCGTGTTAAAGGTTACAACACACACTATTAAGTATGACCTAGTTAAGAGATTTCAATCACCCTGTTAGAAGTGAGCTTGGTTAAAGGACTTTAGAACATTCACTTGTAATGCAAACCTACTAAAGGATTTCTCAATGACTATTAAACTAGCCTAAGTCCATAGGATTTTTCCCCGACTGATACAATTGTTAGAGAGTAACAATAAGGGCTTTTGATCTAACACGACTTACAACTTGACTTGCAGATTTTAGATCTCAATTTAGTTTACAATTATACTTGGCTTTCAATCTCTGCAGCTCTGAAAACTTTTTCACTCCTCAAGCTTCTATCTCCATGAGTCTCCTTGTTTGTTGTGCCAATGTAGTCACTCTTGTGGTCACTTGATGAAGTAGAGTCTCTGTACTCTATTCTCCCTTAGGTCCTATTGACCTTCTCTATTTTTTGCTCCTCTACACACTTCAGAAAATTCTATTGCCAACCACATACTTTTCTTCATGACTAGTAATTCCTTAAGTAGGAATTTAGAATTCTTTTCTTGCTCTAATTTCCCTCACTTAGATTAGTGTTTGAATGGATTAGGTTAGATACAATGTATCTACCCTTTATCTTGTTTCTTCTAGAAACTTCATGTAGAATCCACTTGTAGTTGCCTAAAAATAGTTAACCTCAAATTTTGTACCACTAGCTCATCATCTTTATCTTCCACCTAGTTCACAAAATTCAAGATAAAAAACTTGTTGACTTAGACTTGGTGAGTCTTTGACTTTTCAAATAATGCAGCAGCTTGGCACTATTGATCTTCTGATGCTCGACACTTACTATGTTACTTGGAACCAACTGTGAATTCACTTGACATCAACTAAGTTTTATTGATGCTCGACACCTATTATATTTTGTCTGGATCAATACCTAAACATGTTCGGCACCAACTACTTCACTTGACACGTACTAGATTTTTCTTTTACTCAGCTTCTATTGATTTTTTTGCTTGGCATGAACTAACTTTGCTCAACACCCAACTAATGAATTTAGTTAAGCTTTGCAGATAGTTTTTTTAAAACTAGTTCTTCTAAAGTTTCTAAGTGTAGCCAACCTCTGTACCTTCAAGTAGATTATCAATACATCATATTATCATTGGCTAAATTGATCCTTGTACTTCATTACATTATCATAACTCAACCTTTCCTCTAGGTGTTGTTATTGCATCTTGTTGATTAAATACTCTTCATCAATCAACTAAGTGATAGCACTTGGATCTTATAAGAAATTTTAATTCCAAAAAATAGTAGGTTTGACATCAATGTAAAAATAATGATTAAAAACATTCTTCATCAACAATATCCCTTTCTCAATAATGATCTTTTCAATTGGATTTCAACAATTGTTACAATTGTTAGAAATATGGTCATCGAGTGCAAGATTGAAGATCTATGAAAAAATCTAACTAGACACCCAAGAAGAAAGGAAATGCACCTCAAAAAGGTAATACAATCAATTAGAATTACAATACATGGTATAATTGTCAATTATGTGGTGAATATGGTCATATTGCAACAAATTGTATTGGGACACATTTTAGTGGTAAATCCAAGTGTTGGATGAGTTAGAGCTATCATAAGATTGAAATTTTAAATAGGAACTACAGAACTTGAGCACCAACACCTAAAAATGAATAGAATAAAGGAAAAAAGGTTGTTAATGGTGAAAAAGTGAAAAACTAGATGAATCAAACATGGAGAAAGAAGGTAGAAACAATATGAAAAAAGATGTCAATATCACCCAATCCAATGGATTAGGTGATCACACTTCCTCTAACTAAGCAATGAAGTTATGTAAGGAACTTTATTTCAAATGGTATATCTTACATTAGTTCCTAACATATGATATGTTGAAGTCTATATCTACATTAGAGTACATGCATTAGGATAGATTTGAAGTGTGAACTAAGAAAATAATACATGTATAGAGTTGGAGCATAGTTGGTTTTGGGTATCAATATTGATGTCAATTGTGACTAAGTTATAGTGTGGACTAAGCCCCTGTATTGACTGATCTGATATGATTGATCAAGATGAGATAGAGAATAGTAATGTAGTTGCAACTAAGTCAACGTGTTGATCAAGCAAGTAAAGTGAATAGAAGTGACTGAGTTGTCCAATGTATTCTAAAACAACTATATGTCACTTGAATTCCTATAGTGGATTTAATGATTCCCTAAATCAAGTTTCTGAGGTATATAGTTTGATTTCAAAGTCATTTTTCATACCTTGCATTCGAGTTTTCAAGAGAAGAGCATCTAGAGATCTTTGAGAAGAGATTTTAAACTGATTTAAAACATCTTTTTGGAAAAGTGAATTAAAGTGTGGAATATTGTTATTGTCGAGTTACATAGAAGATCATGGTTAAACCCTAAGTTGACAAAATGGAAACTAGTTCTTCTACAGGTGCAAAGGAGCAAGAAATTGATATTAGTATTGTATAAATAGTTATAAATGATATGTGTCCACCTCTAAAGTTTAAGGATGTACCTAAAATTGTGATGAAGGGGGACTCTATGGTTTCCCTACCATTGATTATAATTAAGGTTATAATGATACATGATGTATGATCTTGTTATACATACAAAATTGGTGAAGTGGGAGATTATGAGGTAAAAATGACTTATGAGAAGTTGTGCAAAGAAGAAATTTTGAAGAAAGAATTCAAAATTATTTCAGTGAAAGGGTGGTTCAAGAGAACCCACATCAAATGAGGAATCTTATAAATCCTAAGAACCTATAGGATAGGTTATATTTAGCATCTAAACATTTGGACCTATTTGTAAGAACTAGTTCTAAGATTGGCATAATTATAAGCCCTTGGTCAACTATGGTCAAAGGTGGTCAAATGACTTAAAATCTTTGTATTTTTCATGTTTTTAGCATGTTTTTATCCTATTTGGATCATTTAGTTAAGGTTTGAACATGTTTTTTTTTACAAATTGCAAAAGATGCATAAAGTGCAAAAATTGCTCAAAAGTTATCAAGCAACTTTTAAAGCAAAAATTGTAAAAACTTGTAATTTAATCCCCAACAGCCAAAAAATGGTTTGAAAATATGTTGTGACCATTTGGGATTCCTACATAAGCCCTTTTAGGTTGGTGGTAGGTATCATGATGTACTTTTTCATTCAAAACAATAAAAAATAACTCAAATTTCCTACCAATTTGATGTTGTAGCAATGTGTATAGACATATACGGATGCACCAAGTTGTTAAACCTAAATTTATAGAAAGGTGGATGAATTATATTCTAATTCACTTTGTTTGAGGTCTTGATCAATCTCCTAACTCAAGATATTTCAATTTTTCTAGAGGTTGCTCTTAAAAGTTGTCATACCTAGGGCTTCAATAATAATTTGCCATATCTCAACATTTCACCATGGGAATTTGATGGCCTTTGGTGAAATCTAAGTGTGGATTATTTAATTTAATATGAATTTGGTCTTAAGTCTATATGTGCTGTGGAAAATAGAAATTTGGTGTCCTAGGCATGTAAGACCCATGTGCATGCTCATAACATTGATCAACATCTCCCATAACTTGATCCAGAAGTGACACCAGGTCTTGAAATCATGTTTAAAATATTTGTATGCTTTTCCTTTCATGCTAAATTTTTTTTTTGGAGTTTGGTACTTTTCAAAGTGTACCTCCTTTGTATTTGGAGACCTAATAAGGCTAATTGCCTAAGGAAGAAATTGGGAAAAACCTAATTTTTGTGTACTTCTAGTCCTATTGTTTGGGTATGTTTAGTAAACCCCAATAATGTATTTTAATATGTTATTTATCCATAGGGTTATGTGGATATTTTTGAAGTTAACCCTAAATTTCATGAAAAAGGGTTACAAGCCTAATATGGTGGATTTGTGAAGCAACCATAGGATAAATGTTGCATAGTTTTGTTTTAACCATCAATCACCCTTATGTTAGACCTAAATAGACTATAAGTCCATCCTTGAGTCTCCCTTGGTATTATTTTTTTTTTTGGTGTCTTGTATCAAAATTGTCAATATGTGCAAATTTGGGCAATTTGTGATAAATTATATTATTTGAGAGGGTCTTCCTTGTGATTAGGTTTTCCTTGTTTGGGAGATTTGTTGTGATAACCTAACATCCTATTTGGTCACTTTTGATTGTTGCTTAAGCACATTTGGATAGGATAAAGGACACTTTTTTTTGGCATATCTTCAATGAAGAGGATTTGATTAAGGACTAGTTCATCAAAGGACTACTCCACCAAGATCCATTACATCAAGTGGTATCAAAGCCATGTATCTTACTAAAGAAGAAGAAATACCTACAAGGGTACCTAATGCAAAACTTTCAAATATCATGAGAGAACAAAGGGAAACTAATGCTTCTCTAGTGAAGACATTGAAGGAACTTGAGAGTAAGTTGGATAAGAATAGAGAGGCACTTTCTGAAGAAGAAAATTATGATGAGGCTAAAGAACTTTAGGAAGATGGTGAAGTTCCTATAGAACAAAGACCTCTATTGAATGCTCTCAAGTCTATGGAGAAGAGAACCATGGAGGGGAAGTCAGAACTGCCAAATTTTAATGGCAATATGAATTTTGATGTGGCCTTGGATTCAATTGAGGCCTTGATTAGTTTCTTTGAATGTGAAGAAATTCTAGAGAAACAGAGAGTAAAAATGGAAAAGTCCAAGATGAACGGGGCAGCCATAACTTGGTGGAACTTCATCCAAATTGAGAGGGTGAAGAAAGGAAGAAGCATGATCTCTTCTTGGGATATAATGGTAGCACTAGTCAAAGAAACCTATGTGCCTAAAGACTATGGGGTACAACTCCATAGGAGGAAGAAGAGTTTGAAACAAAAAGATCTAGATGTTAGTTCCTATACAGAGGAATTCCTAAGACTATGTATGAAGAACAATACAGTGGATGATGATGAAGAAAAACATGCAAGGTACCCATCCAAGAGGAATTAAGACTTCACACTCCCACTTTTCTGAATAAGTGCTACCAGTTAGCCATCAAAGTGGAAGAGAAATGGAAGAAGAAGTAGGACCAAAATAAAGGGAAGGAAAATAACAATAACATGAACTTCAAGGAAAAAAATTCTTGGAGCAAAGGGAAAAATAATGGTAGTAAGACTTATGATTAGAACAAGGATTAGGGAGAATCTAGTTTCGAGGAAAACTATAGAGGAGGAAATACCTTCAGAAAAGGTAGAGGAAGAGGTAATGGTCCCATCAAATCCTACAATTTGCAATTAGTTGGGTCACCATGTAGGAAAGTGTCCTAACAAGAGAAACAACAATCAAGGGGAGAGGAGAGCTCAAATTATTGAGGAAGATCAACTTAACTATAGGGATCTTGAACCTGAGGGAGGTGCATGTCTAATGATGAGGAAAGCCTTCTTACAAATCCCTCAAACCCAAGAACCACCCCAAAGGAAGAACCTATTCGAAAAAAAGATCAAATGTCAAGGCAAGGTATGTAGTTTGTTAATTGATTATATTTTAACTAAGAATTTAGTGTCCTATGAAATGGTTGAGAAAATTAAGTTGCCTAAGAAGCCCCATCCCTTCCCTTATCATGTTTCTTGGCTTACAAAAGGTCAACAAACCTTGGTAATTGAACAAGCTTGGGTAGAGTTCTCTATTGCATATTTTAAGGACAAAATTCTTTTTGATGTTTTTGAGATGGATGCCTTTCACATTCTCCTTAGTAGAACTTAGCAATATGATGTAGATTCCACACACCATTTTAGGAAAAAAGACCTATTCCATAATAGATAATGGGGTAACCTTTACAATTAAACCAATATCTGATCCTAAGGAAGAGTCTACTAAAGTCACCATAGGAGATAAGGAAATGTTGAAAGCATTGAAGGAACATGACTCCCAAGGATTCATACTAGTTTCTAAACTTAAGGAAAACATCAGTACTAAGGACAAATAACCTATACCAAATGAAAGAAAGGATCTACTGCTTAAATACAATGATGTCACTTCCCATGACCTACCCTCAAGCCTACCTCCCATAAGAGATATCATCCATCAGATTGACCTAATTCCTAGCTCCTCCTTGCCTAACAAAGCACCCTACAAAATGACTCCAGTCCAACATGCAGAGATTTCAAAACAAGTCAATTACCTACTAGAGAAAGGCTTGATTTAGAGAAGTCTTAGTCCTTGTACAGTCCCATTTATTCTTGCTCCCAAAAAGAATGGAAAGTGTAGGTTGTGTACTGACATAAGGGCAATAAATAAGATCACCATAAGATATAGATTTCCCATTCCAAGAATTGAATATTTGTTGGATCAACTAGGAGGTTCTTTTTATTTCACAAAAAAATGACTTAAAGTTAGGCTACCATCAAATTAGGATCAAGCTAGGAGATGAATGGAAGACAAAATTTAAAACTACTGATGCACCTAGTACATTTATGAGGCTTATGATTGATATATTCATTGATTTGATTGGAAAATTTGTTGTTATATACCTTGATGATATACTAATATTAAGTCATAGAAGAGAAGAACACCTTGATCATGTGGAATAGGTTTTGAGGAGACTTCATCAGCACAAGTTGGTGATCAACTTGGAAAAATGCATATTCATGAAGAGGGAACTTGTGTTCCTAGAATTTTTCATTTCACAAGGCACCCTCAAGATGGATGCTAAGAAGGTTGAAGCCATTGTCAACTGGCCCCCACCAAAGAACCAAGGTGATGTAAGGAGATTCCATGACCTTGCCACTTTCTATAGGAAATTCATCAAGAATTTCAGTCATGTGTGTGTTCCTATGCTAGACACTATCAAAGGAGGAAGGAAGAACAAGTTTGCATGGACAAATGAGGCTAATAATGCTTTTCAGTACTTGAAGAGAATAGTTTCTCAATACCCTATCTTGGTGCTCCTTGATTTCAAAAAAGTTTTCACTATTGAGATTGATGCAAGTAACTTGGCTATAGGTGCAGTCCTAAGCTATAAAGGAAAACTAATAGAATTCTTTTCTAAAAAACTAAATGAGGCTAAGAAGAAGTACTCTACATATGACCTAGAGTTATATGCTATGGTACAAGCCCTAAAGAAATGGAGACACTACCTAATCCCTAAAGAGATTTTAGTCTATACTTATAATCATGCATTAAGTTTCCTTAATTCTCAGTAAAAATTACCAGTCAAACATCTCAAATGGATGCAACAATTACAATCATGCACCTTCAATATCAAACATAAGAAGGGTGTAACAAACAAAGTGGTTGATGCCCTTAGCAAAAGAGTGGGATTATTTGAAGAAGTTCAACTCCGAAGTGTGGGCATAAACTCACTAAAGCACTTGTATGCAGGTGATCCATATTTTGGAGAAGCTTTTAAAGTTTGCACAAAAATGGTAGGCAAGTACCATATTGATTTTCCTAAATATCTAATTCATAATGGAATCCTATTCAAGGAGGCTCAATTATGCATTCCTAAGCGTTCCACGAGGACAAACATTATAACCTGGAGAAACACTTTGGTGGCTTAGCTAGTTGCTTTGGAATAGACAAAACAATAGATATGGTAAAGAGGAGTTTTTTTTGGCCAAAGATGGGAAATTATGTCAAGAAGTTCATTGAAACATGTACCATTTTCCAACAAGCCAAAGGAGTATCCACAAATTAGGGATTATATCAACCTTTATTAATTTCCATAAGGCCTTAGGAATCCATTTCAATGGATTTTGTAATGGGTCTGCCTAGAAAAAAATAAGGATTTGACAATGTGTTTATCATAGTGGATAGATTTAGAAAGATGGTCCACTTTGTACCATGAAAGATCACTAATGATGCATATCACATTGCACATCTCTTCTTCAAAGAAGTAGTCAAAATCCATGGCCTACCCCAAACTATTGTATTAGACAGGGATGTAAAGTTTCAAGGGTATTTTTGGAGGACTCTTTTCAAAAATCTAGGAACTAACTTGACCTATAACTCTACCTATCACCCACAAATTGATTGGAAAACTAAGGTGTTGAATAGGTCACTACAAAACCTCCTAAGATACCTAGCTAAGAAACATTCTCAAAGTTGGGATTTTCTCTTACCCCAAGCATAATTTTTCTTCAATGACTCCATGGATAGGTCTATTGTCAAAAGTCTTTTCCAAGTAGTCTATGGCCTTCATCCCAAAGGTCCTTTGGATTTGCTAGAGTTACCATTAGACTTCAAGGTCAGTGCATAAGGAGAGAAACTTGCAGAGCTCATCACCAAGGTACAACATGAAGTGAAAGAAGCATTGAAAAAGTCTACCATGAAGTATAGAGAATAGGTAGAAAAGAGAAGAAGGGAAGTCCATTTCAAAATTGGAGACAAGGTATGGGCATTCATGAGGAAAGAGAGACTACCTAAGGGTAGATATACAAAAATTTGAATGAAGAAGGTTGGGTCATGCTCTATACTCAACAAAATGGGTGAGAATGCCTATGAAATATCTCTTTGCCCTACCTTGTAGATCTCCTCAATTTCAATGTTACAGACCTCACTCCTTATAAAGGTTTGATAGGTTCAACAAGTGAACAAGGTCACCAGACAAAAATGGATGAAGATTATGTCACTAACCTCCCTTAAAAAAAAAAAAATTGAGGTGGAGGAAATATTGGATACCAAGTTGCTGAAACAAACAAGGCATAAAAAATACATGCAACATCTAGTGAAATGGAAAGGACTCCCTAGCATTGATGCAAATTGGATGATAGGGGATCAAATCAAGCAACATGGCACCTCTGTGGAGTAGTTAACCTCATGCAGGAACTTGAGTTCAAAAAGTAAAGGGGAGTATGGTACAAGAGTGAAAACATTAAATGATGAATATTTTAAGTCCTAAGAACCTATAGGATAGGCTAGATTTAGCATCTAAACATTTGAACCTATTTGTAAGACCTAGTTCCAAGATTGGCATAATTATAAGCCCACAGTCAACTATGGTCAAAGGTGGTCAAATGACTTAAAATATTAGGATTTTCATTTTTTCATTTTTTTTTTCATTTTTTTATCCTAGTTGGATCATTTAGTTAAGGTTTGAACATGTTTTGTTCACAAATTGCAAAAATTGCTCAAAAGTTGTCAAGCAACTTTTTAAGCAAAAATTGCAAAAACTTGTAATTTGATCCCCAACAGCCAAAAATGGTTTTAAAATATTTTTTGAAGTTTTTTAATGACTGCATAAGCCCTTTTAGGTGGGTGGTATGTATCATGATGTACTTTTTCATTCAAATCAATAAAAAATAACTTAGATTTCTTGCCAATTTTATGTTGTAGCAACATGTATGGATGTGTATAGATGCACTAGGGTGTTAAACATATATTTCTAGAAATATGGATGAATTGAATTTCCAATGCACTTTTTTTGAGGTCTTGATCAGTTTCCCAAGTCAATATATTTGGATTTTTCTAGAGGTTGCTCTTAAAAGTTCTCATACCTAGGGTTTCAATAACAATTTGCCATATCTCAGGATTTCACCATGGGAGTTTGATGGCCTCTGGTGAAATCCAAGTGTGAATTATGTACTTTAAGATGCTATTTTTCTTAATTCTATATGTGTAGGTGGAGAATAGAAATTTGATGCCCTAGGCATGCAAGACCCATGTGTGTGCTCATAACACTGAACATCTCCCATAACTTGCTCTAGAAATAACACTAGGTCTTGAAATCAGGTTTGCATCTTCTTATGCTTTTTACTTCATGTTTGAATTGTTGGTTTCAAGTTTGTGCCTTTACAATGTATATCTCCTTTATATTTGGAGACCTAATAGGGCTAATTGCCTAGGGAAGAAATTGGGAGAAACCTAATTTTTTTTTAAATTCTAGTCTTGGTGTTTGGGCATGCTTAGTAAAACCTAGAAGGGTATTTTAATATGTGATTTATCCATAGGATTATATGGAGATTTATGAAGTTAACCCTAAATTTCATGAAAAAGGGTTACAAGCCTAATATGGTGGATTTGTGAAGCAACAATAGGATAAATGTTGCATAGTTTGGTTTTAACCATCAATCCACCTTATCTTAGACCTAAATAGACTACAAGTCCATCCTTGAGTCTCCCTAGTCTTAGTTTATGTTTTGGGATATTGTGTCAAAATTGTTAATCTGTGCAAATTTGGGAAATTTGTGATAAATTGTCTTGTTTGAGAGGATCTTCCTTTTGATTGGGATTTCCTTTTTTGGAGATTGGTTGTGAAAACCTAATATCCTATTTGGGCATTTGTGATTAGTGCTTAAGAGAATTTGGACATGATAAAGGACACTTTTGTTTGGCATATCTTTAGTGAAGAGGATCTAATTAAGGACTAATTGTTCATCAAAAGAATACTCCACCAGGATCCATTGGATCAAAGGGTTAACTATTTCCCTTGATTTCCTAAGGAACTTAAAATTTGAATGGATTAAATTTTTTCTTAGTCAAATTCATGATATTTAGTTGTGGTTGGAGATCAAATCTATCAACATCACAAAGGAAATTATTCATCTTGTGATTGGATACCATATGTATGATCAAACAAAGATAATTTGATGCCAAAGCAAAAAGGTAATTGAGGAAAAAGAAAAGGAGTATAGAATGGAAGAGGATTGAATACTAAAATCATTTAAGAACCTCTTATTGAATTTTCATTCAAGTGATTGTGTACAAGTTTTTCCAGTCAAGTCGACTAAACAGTGTGTCTTGCATAACAGTTAAATAAGCACGAAAGATTGTTAAGAAGGACCATAAATATGACCTTGATAAGCTATAATGGACATGATTGGCTGAGAATTTGGTTTCTCCTTGTAAGGAAACTAACTCTATGTGTAAGTTTGGATCACTTATTGTATGTATATTCTTTTATGTTTAGAATTATTTCCCTACAATTAGTGATGTGGTATGTGTTGGTGTTTTAAAACTAAAAGTTCCAAAATAGTACTAAGATGCATCAGATCAATAAATGCCTAAGGATTGGCTAATTCCCATATTAAACACAATTTATTAGATCTAAACTAACTTCAACAAAGCATAAAAGGGTTTTCTACTCTTTAGACTTTGTAGGGCCAAGGTGAGTGCACTTAGGGATTGAGATGACTTATTCTTTGATTTTCATCTTCAATACTTATTTACTAATGTTCTTCTCCTCAGATCTATCATTTATAGTAGGAAAATGGTTAACAATATTCTTGGACTTGTAATTAACTTCTTGGTTTATAGTAGCCAGTTATAGTTCAAATGAAAGCTATTACAATTAAGTGAATGACCAACATTTCAATTATTTATTACAGAAATGGAAAATTTATTTTGATTTAAATGTGTATTGTGCAACCACATGATTGTATCAATTTGCATCACAAATTTATGATTAGTGCCTTATTCATTGTTACACAAAGTCAAACCAATAACCCTTGACCTATTTAATTGACCTACAGTTAAACTTATCAATTGTTAACCCTAAATTCTATTCTTATGGTATCCCTCCCATATACCCTGAAACCCTACCACTTCATGTAAGTATTTACTTAATTCATTGAATTAAAAATAATAATGAAATGATATACAACTCATCTAAGCTTCACTACATTGAAAGAACTTTGCTCATTTCAATCTCAAAATAACAAATTCATGAAAATAGAGACAAAACTCAGAGACACAGATATACAAAACTTCCTTTTTAAATTAATTTTCTTTGAAAGTAATACAATATTGATCTAAAAATGAAGACATAACTCAAAATATGAAAAAAAAATTCATTCAAGATTCACTATATTCTCATATTTGCAAATACGAAACAACATACAATTGACACAAAACTTTGGACCGACTTTAATAGCATAATACTAAAATTATATAAGACTCAAACCCTCACTCCACATCTTGGAAATCCTTTTAAATAAAGGATTGCAAAAAGCTTTAGATTGGAGGACATAAGTCAAAAATTGATTTGGAATAGAAATAGAAAGATATTTTTACATTGTTGACCCTAAATTCTATTCTTATGATATCCCTCCCATATACCCAAAAACCCTACCACTTCATATAAGTATTTACTTGATTCCTTGAATTAAAAAAAATAATGAAATGATATACAACTCATCCAAGATGCACTAAATTGAAAGAAATTTGCTCATTTCAATCTCAACATAACAGATTCATGAAAATGGAGACAAAACTCAGAGACACAGATATGCAAAACTTCCTTTTTATAGTAATTTTATTTGAAATTAATACAATATTGATCTAAAAATCAAGACATAACTAAAAATATGACAAAAATTTTCATTCAAGATTCACTATATTCTCATATTTGCAAATATGAAACAACATACAATTGACACAAAACTTTGGACCGACTGTAATAGCATAATACTAAAATTATACAAGACTTGGACCCTCACTCCACATCTTGGAAATCCTTTTGAATAAAGGATTGAAAAAGCTTTAGATGGGAGGACATAAGTCAAAAATTGATTTGGAATCAAAATACAAAGATATTTTTACATGTTACTTTACAAAACACTCTCTGTATTTGATCAAAATTGGGGAAATAGATGCACAATTGGTAGGTGACACTTTCCTCAAGTGTCTTCAGCATGAAACTTGTTGTACTCTGACAACCTATCACTTTCCTTTCCTTTTCTTCACTTTTTCTTTTTTGTCATCTCATTGTAGTTCTTAACTGCTTCTCGTTGGTAGAGCCTTGATTTCTCCAATTGCCTTGCAAAAATATATCTCCCTTTTGGTGGGACATTCAGTGCCTTTGACTTCATCTCAATATTTTACTACCTTATTCTATCTGGCATCTGTAATGGCCTTTGATTCTACTAAAAAAAATTTCAAGTCTATTTCAACTTCAAACGATGAATAAATTAAGCTATTAAAGGGAGTATCATTGTCATCTTGAAAAACTAATGCTATTCTTATATGTATTAATATTGAACTGAAAGCATTTGACCACTCTTTCCAATTTTTCATCTTATTTTTAGCATCCAAAATTAGAGGGATACAAGGTTCAATCCCTTCTAACAAGATTTTCATCTTACCTTGTACCATCTACAATTTACTAGTGAAGAAACCTATTAATTTTTTTTACTGTTTCCATGTCTTCTTTCATTGTGATGATCTTGTCTAGTAGATCTAGCTTCTTTGCCATTAACATTATTAATCTTTCTAGGAACTGTATATATGGCCCAAATTGATTAAAGATGGGTTATAGCCATAAGATTACTTCATTGCAAAAATTTTCAACATCTTGTAAATAAATATAAATGGCATGAGCCTATTGAGAAATTTTATTTATAGTCTCTACTCTATGGCCTATCATGCATGTCAAGAAACTTGTCCTTACTTCACCACCTTATTATGGAGATTGAGCATGAATGCTCATCCTTCTTGGTTCTATCTCCTCTTGTTCCAACTCTATGGTCTAAGTAGACACTTCTAGTGTGACCCTTGCTAGTTGTGCATTTATGTCATGTGCCCTATTCTTCTTTGTATTGTTTAGTTACTCCTTCAAGGATGCAACTTCAGCCTCTAGTCCCTGAGCCTTTTCTTCTAGTTCCTCTACCTACTATTTTTAGACATAGCTCTTTCTCAAATCCTCTTCATAGAGCTTCCTTAAGTCTACATAATCATGGAATGTCCTAGCAAGCTTAGTCTCTATCTCCTCTACCTTGGCCTCATTTGTGAATGAGAAATGCTTCATGGCCTCAGAGATTTTTGCACCAGATGCACTCTACAGAGTCCATATTATCATGTTTCCTTCAACATTATTTTGGATATCCATTAGATTGGGCTTATTGGTCTTAGGAGCCATTATCCATACTACTAGGGATTTTAAATAAATGTTGAATCCTAATCCCCTTTGTAAACCACAAACTCCAAATGCCTCATATGAGATGGAGCTCTCTTGCCTCCTTATTTGGTCAAGCATAAAGGCTTGTTCCAGATCCCATCCTGGTACTAGAAGCATGCTACTTCTTTGGGCTAAGTCCCTTGCCTTTGCAGGGGTCTACTTTTCTCACTGGGTCATAAGCATGAAGTTTATCAACCAATTCTTAGATCTTTTCTTTAGATTCCCTTGGTTTTAGCTTCAACACTAGTTCACTCTGCTTTGCATTATACAGGAAGAATTTGAATTCAATAGACTTAAGGAAGAAATCATCTTCCATGAACTATTTTTTTTAGATGATTTTATCATCCAGCCTAGCTGTAGCTAGCTCAAGATCAGTTAGAGAATTCTCTACTGTATTCATCCTTACCTGCAAGTAACTTTGCCTTAGGTCAGAAAAATATTGATTTTTTCCAAGCATGATTTGAAGTGTCCTCTATTTTACCTTTTTAGGTATATGGACCAGTTTCTACCTTTTGTTACCCTTGGTAACTGTTGACACAAAAGCTTGCACCCTAGTATGAGGAAATACTTCTCAGAAAACCTTGTGTAACATAGAAACAATCTCAAAAGTGTGGGACTTGACAACTTGAGATTGAGTCTCTAGAGAAGGTGCACCTAACTTATCTTCAATGGGAAAAGGGAGAAGGAATGCATGTAAGCAAAACTACCTAATCTAATTTAAAGGGAAATGCACCAAATAGTATGTGGATCTACTTCTTTTTCAATGAATGCACTAAAAACTTAATATATTTCTCAAAATATAGCATTACCTACACCTTTTTTTATCTCTATATCATAATGAGACAAAGATAACACAATTAGAGAAGGAATACAATGGATTCACTTGATTTAATCAACCCCCAAGTATGAACATAATTATATGATATTTTGAGTGTCAAATACATTTAGCAAGTGAGACCATAGGGATATGCACACACTTAACTAATAGAAAATGGGTATAGTAGAGAAGATCTCTATTGACCATAGGAAAAATTATAGAAGAGCTCTAAAACTTTGAAAAGAGAGAGCTCTCTAAGAATAAGAAAAAAGAGAACCCTTGAGAAAACAACAAAACTTTCTTTTATAGTTTAAGCATAACTCTTGATTGCTTCATAATTCCATTCATGCATTTAAGACTATCAAAGGATGATTGGATGAAATCTGGGTGATAGATTGGATTTGGGACACTTTTAGAGTCATGGAAATCATCAACCCTAACTAGAAGAACTCTGATTCTAGCATGAAATGATGCCCTTAAAGAAAAGTTCCCCTCAAAATGGATAACCAGGAGGTAAGTAGCATGTCTTTCACATATTTTTAGTATGACCATAACTCTAGATGGTTGGAATCGATCATGGAGATTAGATCATGTAGGAATGCCATTACTCCCTCCCTGTCAGCTTGACAAATCAGCTAAAATTACTAGGTCAACTAAGTTAGACAACCAAGATGAGCCATGTGTACCAAAGGTTTATATCTTTTTGCCACCCTATGGAGTCTTTAAGTATCGACCATTATGATCTTATGATCACCAATAATGTCTTAGCATCGGGCATGTATCCTTTTTGGTTTGCAATCTTACAACCCCATTTGGTGCTACAACCATACAAGGCTATGACCCTATGATGCTTATGAATATCATTACGTTGATAGCTCCTAGAACTATCTTTATGATCTCACATTAGATCATAAGATTGTAGCATAGGAAATTAGTTGATGCATCGTAGCTTTGACTTTTCACCCTTGTGATCCTATGATAAATAGGAACTAAAGAAATGGGCCCACGTGGACACGTGGTGGAACCTCGCTATGTCACTATAACTAAATGTCGATCATTTTATCATAGCAACATAATGAGGGATGTTGATCTTCTTCCATATAATGATCGAGAAACATGGAACCAACCTACTGACCATGCCAAAATCCAAATCAATTAGAACTCATTTGTGTGCTAACCTGTCTAACATTTTTCCACCTCACTTGATAAGTCTTTACTTTTTTAGCCCACCCAAGGAATGACATCACTTGGTCCACATGTTACAATATCCCTTTGTCCCCTTCCATAAAACCCTTGTAACTTCCTAAGGAAACAAGGTGATGGTTGTAGATCTAGAAAGATCTGATGGCAGATGAAAATTTGCTAGTGACTTGTGCTGACCAAAGAAGAACAAAGGCCCCACCTACATGTGTGTCATACTGTCTCTTTGTCACATTGAATAAAGTTTGTGTTTTTCTATAAAATGACATAGTGGTGCTCATTGATCTGGGAAGATTTGATAGCGGGGAAAAATGTGACCCTATGGGGATATTAAAATATGAAATTAACCTTGGGAATTAGGATGTAACACATATAACCAAAGTATTCTTGCATGCCCTAATATTTAAATTTTCAAACATATGAATGTTAGGGTATGCTTAGGCCTTTGAATTCAAATTTTGGTGGGAAGGCATTTTTGGTTAACAATTCTAGTGACTCAAGTGGGATGCAAGCCTACTATGAATAAGACCAATGACCTAAAGAATCCTTAGGTTGTAGAGTTAACACAGAAACCCATCCAAAAAAATCATAAAATTGTAGAGGGACATGCCCAATGAAACTCAAAACTACTCTCTATAATGGAAAACTTGAGAAGATTCTCTGCAACTTTAGTAAGACCTAAAAATACTCAAAACCCTACTATCTCACAAAGAGACAAACAATGAGACTTCTTGGAATACATGAACAAATAGGAAGAAAATTACTCTAACTATACACACAAAATACTCATCTTTTATCTAAAGTAGGACTTAAGATATGTTCCATTAATTGGAATAGGCAGAATTTCACCATTAGGCCTTCTTAATTGAAAAGTATTGGCCTATTTGCAACTAATAAACATATAAGGACCACTCCATAGTGCATCAAATTTTGAGTGCCTCCCTGGTTTCTTCCTATCTGCATCCCACTTGAGCACAAGGTCACCCTCTTTAAAATTCTAACCTTACCCTTCCTATCAGAGCTCTTTTTCATCTATTGCTAATGTGCTTTTAGGGTTTGCATGGCCTATTTTCTATTCTCTTCCAACTCCATCAATTTTGCCAATCTAATTGTCATGGGGTCATATTCTTCTAGCTCCAATTGATGAGTTAACTCAAGAGAGGGGAACTCTAATGAGATAGGAAGCTTGGCTTCTTTTTCATATACTAGCATGAATGTAGAGTTCCCAATGTCCCTCTTAGATGTAATTCTATTAGCCCAAAGGGTTGTCTTTAACTTGGCATGCCAACACCTCTGATTATCTTCAATTATCCTCTTCATGATTTTGATGAGGTTCTTGTTAGAGGATTTAGCCAAGCCATTACCTTGGGGGTAATAATTTGAGGAGGTTCTTAGATATATTTCATGTTCTAAAGCCCAAGATTAGATATGAGGTCCAATGAAATATTTGACATTATTAGATATAATTGTAGAAGGAACACCAAATCTAGTTATAATTCCATTAAGGAAATCAACCACAAAAGCTTATGTTGCATCCTTGAGGGCCACTGCTTCTATCCATCTTGTGAAATAATCTATGGTTGCTAGGATCCACTTGCAACCAGTACTAGAGGGTGGGTTTATTGGACCAATAAAATCCAAAAACCATTGAGTAAAAGGTTGATCAACCTGAATGGGATGGATGGGAAAGACAACCACTCTTTGCTTCCTAGAAAAGAAATCACATTTCTCACATTTACTCACCCATTTATAATAGTCATTAAACAAATTTGGCCAATAATAGCCAGCCCTTATTATCTTCATGGTAGTAACTTTGGATAAGAAATGGCCACCAGTAGAGTCATCATAAAAGTCCTTCAACAACCTACTGACCTGGTTAGTCTAGATGCATCTTAATAGGACTCCATCAGAATCTTTCTTGAACAATATTCCATCCACCAAGACATAGAGAATAGATAGTAACCAAAATTGTCTCCTCTTTATTCTAATTAAGTGTTGAGGATATCTTCCTTCTAGCAAGAAGGTTGTCATGTCCTACAACCAGTTAGACTAACCCTCATTACCTAGTGGTTGCTCTCCTTGAATAAAGAGGATAGCCTCCTCAGGTATCTCAAAAGATGAAGCCATCTACTCATAAAGTCGTTTAACTCTTATTATCTTAGTGATCTTGATATAAATGTATGTTCCATGACTTTAGTAATCCATCAAACCCTTTTTTAATAAGTATTATTTTTCAAGAGGAAGTCCTTCACACCTACATGTGGAACTAAAAGTTGGATTTTTTTATGAGACAAGAGATTCCTAATTTTTTTTAGATCTCTTATAATAGAAAGGGATTTCTTCTCTACATAACTATATCTACCCTCATAATCATTGAGCCCTTCACTAAAAAAAGCAATGGGTTGTTTCAAGTTTTCATCATTTAGTTGTGTCAAAACTATTGATATGCTTGATTCTCTTCCAAAGGAGTAAATGATGAAATCTCTATCAAACTTGGGGTTAACAGGAGTGAGGGTTGAGGCAATTTATTTCTTGATTTCATCAAAACTAGCTTTCTCCTCCTTAGTCTAGGTGAAGGTTAAATTCTTTTTAACATGGATGTAAGGGTTTTGACCATAATAGCAAGGTTTGGAATGAATCTTCTTACAAAATTAATCCTACAAAGGAAACTTTGAAACCCTTTCTTATGAGTAGGAAGTGGGAGAGAAAGAATTTCTTGTACCCTCTCTAGATCTATCCTCAATCCATCACTTGATGCAATATGTCCTAGGAGCTTTCCCTGCTTAGTGGCAAACACACACTTCTTGGGATTTAGGGAAACACCATATTCTCTACATCTAGCAAATACCTACCTAAAATGATCAAAGTGATCTATTGTGTGTTTGGAGAAGATAGTTATATTATCAAGATACACTAACACAAAATTTTCCATCACACCTTTCAAAGCCATCTCCATTACCTTCTAAAATATGGCACCTTCATTAGTTAGTCCAAATGGAATCTTAAAATAGGTAGAGGTACCCAATTTAGTGGTAAAGGTTGTCTTATGTCAATTTTATTCCTGGACAAGTACATCATCCGAGAAAGAAAATATTTTTGAACCACTAACCTTGGATAGAATTTGTTCCATAGAATAAGATTAGCTATCCATGAGGAATTTTTAATAGGAAAAATGATATTAGCCTCTATGAGTTTTGACAACTCTTTTTTCATTAATGGCTCAATCCTAGGATTAATTGGCCTTTGTTTTTGTCTAATAGGCTTGGCATCTTGGTTCAAATCTATAGTATGCTGAAATAAGCTTGGGTCAAAACCCTTTAATTCTTCATACATCCATGCAATGACTTCATTAAATTCTTGACATAACTTAATGAAAATTTCTTGTTCAACTTTAATACATACCTTTCCTAAATTAAGAGTCTTTCCATCAGCAACAATGATGGGTGTGTAGTCATCTTTACTTATAGTCAGATTTGAACCCTTACTTCTTACTTGATTATTAGAATTGAAAATCCCATCCAAGGTAATAAGACCCTTAGGTAATTTGTTAGAGTTCAAATTCATGATTTGGTCCCCATATTGACTTTGGAGTTTGGATTGATTTTTAGTGGAGAATTATGCCTCATTTTGCAAAAAAAATAACATTTGCACATTAGAATCAAACACCTGCCAATCTATGCAATTGTAAAGAACAATAGGTCTTATAACATTCCCAATTTGTTCCTCCTTCTCATAAACAACATGCTCCGGTATATCATAGTGGGCACGAATGACTGCAAGCCTATTAGCATGTTTTTTCTTGTTCCTTAGACCACTCTAAATATTGAATGCATGACAATCTTCAAGTAGATCCCATACTATGTATTTATATTATTTGAAGAGATTGTTCTTCACAATGTTCTAGTTCCTAACTTGATTTACAATAAGCTCACAGTCCCCGTACACCTTTAAGATTTTAACACCTCTCTATCATGCTAGTTGGAGACTTTGGATTAGGACCTCAAAATTCTACTGCATTATTTGTGTAGCTAAATTGGAGCCTATAAGAAAAATAATACTTTTCCAATTTAGGAGAGATCAACATAATGCCAGCCCTTGAACTATTTTTGTTTCTTGAACCATCAAAGAACAACTCCCACAATCTATTTATATCCTCTTTTATTTTCATGAGATTGGGGATAGAAAAACCTTTTTCAAATATAAAATACGTCCCAAGACCCATCTCTTTGGCTTCTTGTATTGGATCAAGATGATAGGTGGTGGCCCACTCATCCAAAAGAAAATCAAGGACCTTTGCTAGTGAAGTAGCAGGCTTATGGAATGTGTACACTTCTTCCTCCTCCCCAATTTTACAATTCATGTTTATAGGTCTTGGAGTATAAGTCTTTATGTGGTTAAGGACTAAAGGATCTACCCTTAGGGAAGCTCTTGCCCCATATCTTGTCCCAAAGAACATAAATGACCAATCTATCACAATATGACCCCCTATCTGTGTAGTGAAATCTTTAGAAAGACATATAGAAAAATAAGGTTCTATATCTACTATTGTTTTATCTTGGGTTACTATGCAACTAGGACAAGCATGTAATTCCATCTTTACATTTTTTAGGACCCCTACAGTCTTGAAAAAGCTACCATCCAATTGAAGGACATCCCTAATCATGGGCTCATATTTGATACAAAGGAGATCAACCACACTTTTGGGCATTCCAAAACTACTAGCCCCTGAATCTATCATACAATTATGGACTAGTTTAACTCCTATGATCAAAGAAATGTAAAAAGGGGGAGGCATAATTTTCTTACTTGTTTCTCCTCCCTTTATTGGCTATACCAAGCTTGTTGCATTCTCTTCTCTAGGTAGTTGATCCTTGGCCTCTATGCTCTATAACTCCTTCTGTAGTGATTCTTTTTGCAATGGCATGGTGGTAACAACATCCCACATGGAGATATTTAAATTATTTCTTCTCATTTTATCTACTACATTAAAAGGAGTGTTGACTGCCTTGGTTGAAGCTTTGTGGATTGCATGGGTAGATGGTTGAGGTTGAGTAACCTAAGGCTCAACAAGGTCTTTGTTACTTGTGTTTTGATTTTGCTAAGGAGTATCATTGGATTGGGCATTCATTAATAGCACTTGAGGAACAACTTTTGAAGTTGAAGCCTAAATGGATGATAGGGCATAGCATCTTCAACATCTCTTCTTTTGCTCCTAATATTGTGAGAAATGGAGTCTTGGCTTATATTAGAGTGTTCCTCCACCTGATGATTAATGAAGGAGAAATCACCCTATCTTCACATATGTTAGGCATCTTTGGGTTGGTTACCATCATATGACTATCCTACTACAGGCTCTTGAGTGGTTAAAGCCAAATAAGATTCGGCCTTTTGACACATACAATAGGCATAGAAGTAATTGTAGGAGGAGCAAAAATCTCAGTCTTGAGCCATATTATTTTGAGGGACTATGGTCCTACTTTGATTTGAACTTGAAATAGAGGCATAACTATTCTTCCTATTTAGATCAAAAGAAGTATTCCCATAATTATGATTTAGGGGCCTACCATTATTTAGAGTTTGATATTGTAGTTGAGGAGCCTTATTACCCTGAGCTTGTTGCCTCTCCAAAGTCACCACTTTGTTGCTCATTTTTTGCATCACAGAGAAGCTATCCTCTAGCTTCTCCTCTTGACCTTGCAATATTTTATCTATGTTCAACATTATAGACTACATCATCTCTTTTATTTCATCCATTCCATTTGAAGATTTGGAAGCTTGAGGGACAAGAGCAAGGGGTTGTGATGTGGAAGTTTTGTGAATAGGGGCCATTGTTGGTTGGTGATTTAATATATTAGGGAATAAGGGAATAGGAGGGCTTGGAACTAACTTTCCTCCTTGTATCAATATGTTTTCTACCCTTATTTTTATTTCATAAGCATCAGGTAAGGTATCTCCTCCCATGGTTTAGATTGTAGTGGCAATATCATTGTTAAAAGCTCTGACATAATGCAAGAAGGCATTACTAAGTGTAGGCTTCACTGAAGTAGGTATTTTGTCCCATGCATTATGAAATATGTAGTTGAAATTAGTCATACATTCATGGGGAGCTCTTTTTATAGTAGTTAGTTGTTCTAAAAGTGATAAATAGTCACTTTTTTCCTCAAAATGTTTACATAGCCCCCGCTCCTAATCCATCCCAATTTGTTATAGAAACATGTTATAGACCCTGGTACCATTGTAGGGCCTTCCCTTTTAAATATGAAGCTAGGAGTCTAATGGCCACATCATCTTCTATAATACCATGCATATTATAGACATTTGCAACCTCTTGAATGTGTTCTAAGGGAGAGACAGAAGTTTCACTAGTAAAATCAGGTATACTTTTAAGTGTAGCTACTAGTATGTCATGTCTTTGAGCTAATAAAAGAGGACTTCCACCAA
The DNA here is from genome assembly GCA_028749045.1 of Cupressus sempervirens. NCBI lineage: Eukaryota > Viridiplantae > Streptophyta > Pinopsida > Cupressales > Cupressaceae > Cupressus > Cupressus sempervirens. The sequence goes on along the minus strand of CM053792.1, from coordinate 648,711,977 downwards.
TAAAGGTGGAAAAAGCATGAACTCTAGCCATATAAGCAAGTTCTATATTAATATGAGTAGATGGTACTCTAGGTTGAGATCTAACAACAGGAGGAGTACAAATTAATTTGGCAAGTGTATGGATTTCTTTTATACTCCTAACTAGTGATAGAGACAATCTAGTCTTTCTTCTTCTATGATTTGAAAATGAAAGCTCTTGATATTGGAGATTACATCTAGAAGATACCCTTATTTTGAGCTTGGGAATGAATCACAACAACTATGGTCTAAAACTAGATATGAAGGTTGTAGAGTCACCAAGTGCTTTGTAGAAATGAGCCTCTTAAAGGCTTGCAATATTGAGAGCAACACTATCTTCTTAAAAAAACTTTAAATTCTTCCCTTTTGACACTAGTAGACTTGAAATCTTCTTGAATATGAGTCCCACCGAGTGTGCCAAAAAATTTTTGACACAAAACCTTGCACCCTAGTATGAGGGAATACTTCTCAGACAACCTTGTTTAACATGGAAACAATCTCAAAAGTGTGGGACTTTTCAGCTTGAGATTGAGTCTTTGGAGAAGGTCAACTTAGCTCACTATCAGGGTGCACCTAACATATCTTCAAGAGAAAAAGGGAGAAGGAATGTATGTGAGAAAAAATACCTAATCTAATTTGAAGGGTGATGTGCCAAATAGTTTGTGGGTCTACTTCTTTTCCGATGAATGCACTAAAAACTTAATAGATTTCTCAAAATATACCATTATCTACACCTTTTTAATCTCTATATTATAATGGGCCAAAGATAACACAATCAAAGAAGGAATACAATGGATTCACTTGATCTAATTAGCCACCAAGTATGAACATAATTATATGATATTTTGATTGACAAATACATTCAACAAGTGAGGCCATAGGGATATGCACACACTTGGCTAACATAAAATGGATATAGCAAAGACGATCTCTATTAAGCATAGGAAAAATTATAGAAGAGATCAAAAAATTCAAAAAGAGAGAGCTCTCTAAGAATTAGAAAAAAAGAGAACTCTTGAGAAAACAACAAAACTTTCTTTTATAGTTTAAGCATAACTCTCGATTGCTTCATAATTTTAGTCATGTATTTAAGACTTTCAAAGGAAAATTGGATGAAATCTTGGTGATAGATTGGATCTAATACACTTTTAGAGTCATGGAAATCATCAAACTTGACTAGAAGAACCCTAATTCTAACATGAAATGGCTCCCTTAATGCAAAGATCCCCTCAAAATGGATAACCAGGAGGTAGGCAACATGACTTTCATGTCTTTTTAGCATAGCCGTAACTTTGGAGTGGTTGGAATTGATCATGTAGAACAAATCATGTAGGAATGGCATTACTTCCTCCTCATTGGCTCAACAAATCAGCCAAAATCAGCAGGTCAACTAAGTCATACAACCAAGATGAGCTACATGTACCAATGGTTTATATATTTTTTCAACCCTATGGAGTCTTTTAGTATTGACCATTATGATCTTACGATCACCAATAATGTCATAGCATTGGGTAGGTATCCTTTTTGGTTCATGATCTTATGGTCCCCTTTGGTGCTATGACCATACAATGCTACAACCCTATGATGCTTACAAATATTGTAACATTGGTAGCTCCCAAAACTATCTTTATGATCTCACACTAGATTGTAAGATCATAGCATAGAAAATTAATCATGGCGTCATAGTTTTGACTTTTTACCCTTTTAAATCCTATGATAAATAGGAAGTGAAGAAATGGGCCAACATGGACATGTGTCAAAACCTTGCTATGTCACTATAGCTAAAGGTCGATCATTTTCTCATAGTGACATAACAAGGGACATTGATCTTCTTCCATCTAATGGCCTAGAAACATGCAACCAACCTATTAACCATGCCAGAATCCAAACCAATTAGAACTTGTTTGTGCACCAACCTATCTGAAATTACTCCACCTCACCTAACAAGTCTTTACTTTTTTAGCTTGCCCAAGGAATGACCTCATTTGGTCCATGTGTCACAATGTCACTTTGTCACCTTCCATAAAACCCTTGTAACTTCCTAAGGTGACAAGGTGATGGCCGTAGATCTAGAAAGACCTGATGGCAGATGAAAGCTTGTTGGTGACTTGTGCTAGTCAAAGAAGAAAAAAGGCCTCACCTAGATGTGTTTCATACTATCACTTTGTCACATGGATAAAGTCTATTTTTTTCTACAAAATGATACTCATCAATCTAGGAAGATCTGACAGTGGGGAAAAATGTGAATCCATGGGGATATTAAAATATAAACTTAACATTAGAACTAAGATGTAATGTGTATAACCAAAGTATTCTTATGTGCCCAAATATTTAAATTTTCAAACATATGAATATTATGGTATGCTTAGACCTTTGAATTCAAATTTTGGTAGGAAGGCATTTTTGGTTAATAGTAACACATGATGTCTCAGCAGGTTCATCCTCTTCTATTTCCAAAGTAATGTCTAGCTTAGGGGAGTTAGGGTTTACTCTATCCTCTTCTCTTATTCACTCTATAGGCATATGTGCCATGATCTCTGCATAATCATCCACCATCTCCCTAAGCCTACATGGGTAGGGGACATCTAGGTAGAAACCTTTGAAGCTGAGATTTGTCCTTTTTAGCTCATTCTCAACCCTTGGGACATCATCAAATTTAGCTAATTTATCTAAAACTTCCCCCTCAACTAAAATATTTGTAATTAAGTCCTCTTGGAGTGATTCCCTAGCATTTGATAACACATAACCCCTAATTTTTTAAAGATATTTCTCATATATCCCTTTAGGCCATATATTCTATAGGGAGTAGTTGACAAATTATAATGGTGGAGGAAAGAATGAATTTGGTCCAAGGCTTTTTTTCTAATTGAAAAGTCTCATATTCTAAAAAACCTACACAAAATTGTGCCCTTACGCACTTTAGGCCCTAGGTATTCCCTATTGACCATCAACAATTGTGACATGAATTCAATGATGGCTAGCGTAGGAGGGATAAATTTGGGTGGTATATGGGGTGGTTAAGGGCAACCATAGACTCTCATGAGGGAAAAGGGTGGGAAAAAGAATATATCACCCCAATTATGGTCTAAATTCTTGTTATCAGGTAGGAGGGATGGTCTCAAAATGCTCTTTAATAACTTAGGTGCCCTAAAGAAACTAGGGTCTAACATTTTCACAATTAAGGAACTAAAATGATTTTAAAATGAAATAAAGTTAGAGTAGTGATAGAATATATCCCATATTCATGTCCATAGTTGTACTAGAAACTCTCCATTTGCATCTAATGTTTGATCAATGAAGTTTTTGCTAATGTACCCCACATTCTTATATTGAATTAGATACATGAGCAATGAATAATGGTGGAATTTAAAATTCCCCATTTCTCCTCTCTGTGGCAAGCCGATGTTTTCTTTCATTTTTTCTAGGATGAAGGCTTTATAATCATACTCTCCACCATGTTATACATCTTGTACATCTTTTTCCACAATGTATACTAACCCATACATCATGTCAAACCCATCACTTCCTACCACCTTGTGGACACCATATACAATTTTCACAAAGTAACTCTTATTTTTATCCAAGGGCATCTTTTTATCCACTTTCTTTGGATAATCTATCACCTTTTTAAGATCCTTGGGGATATGCTACATCATGGTATTTCCACTATAGGTCTTTGTATTTCTTTCGAACTTCCCTTGAAGTTCTTCTAGGTCCAGTGGTTTACTCATTATGTCATCTAATCCAAAGGCTTTAATAAAAGAAGCACGATCTAGTGTGCATAGAATGATCCCATCATGCATATGGAATGATTTAGTCACTAGATTGTAGGACTTAATGTTAGTAGATCAACATCGAAAAATACCTCTAAGAAAATGAGCTTAGCTAGATTCTTCTTCCAAGGATTACAAACAAGAATCTTCTCAAACCTGTTGTTATAGAAATATCTAAATAATTCATACCCATTAACACCAGGGTCTCTAAAATCATGGTCATTTGTAGAGATAGCATTTGAGGAGTCTAGGAATAGCTTTATCCATTCATCTGCAAACTTACTTGTCTTCCTTTGTTGGGATTTTCCTCCCTTGTAAGTGGATGTCTCAAAAATCTACATTTTTGTAGCCTGGATCTCTTCCACCTCTTTATCCAACATCTTGACTGAGAATTAGGAATCCAAAAAAAATCTATAACTAGTACTAAGAACTATAAATTCTTCACATTGAACACTCTACAACTATTCAAAATCTTCTTTTGCTACAAATGGTAATCTATTGCTTGCCTTAGAGAATGTCTTTATGCTATGTGTACTTCATCAATCATCTCTATGTATTGATTTCATGCATGCATGAGCCGTAAACTTGGGTTTTTTTTTTCACCTCAATGTAGTGTCGACATAATTATATAGCTTTGTATTCTCTATACTTTATTCAAATTTCATTGGTCAAGAAATTCTATTATTTTCCAACTTAGAAAAGGACAAAAAGCATTTTCATGTCTTATTTTAGGGCTTGCGACCTTACGATTCAATTTCAATTTCAAACCCTTCATATCTTCGGATGCAAGAAATTTGGCCTTTGCAATCTTATGGTTGACCATTTTTTGTATCAGCAAATAGCCCTTTTAAGTTTCTTACAATCATATGAGTAACAACTTATCATAAGATCATAGCACTAAATGCAATGTGTTCTTTTAGAGTTGTGAACTTATGCATAGCATTTTATAAAACTTTTCAAGCATTGTCAACATGTATCTTAGCCCTTACGATCTTAATATCATAGCTTTTCATAACATTGGACCTCATCTTCTCTCGCTTTCTGATCTCTCGATCATGATTATCTAAGATTCTTTGTAACTTTAGAAGTTTTCTCTTAATCACTACCTTTACCTCTTGGTCATACACTAACTATGGAATTTCTTCATTATAGCTTTAGAGACTTTAACATTCACTTTGCCTTAACCCTTACGACCATAAACTTGGCATTTCTTTGTAGCTTCAAAAGGCTTCATGGATTTCTCTTGAGCTCTCACAATCCTTTAGTATTTGTATCTTTGGAAGTCTTTACTAACATGTTTTCAATTTCTGTATGCCTACGCACTTGGACCCACTTTGTAAGATCATGATATTTAATAACTTCAACACTTTATGTCTTACGATCTCATGATTTCCTTTCTTGTATGGTCAAGGGTTCCCTTATAAGCCACTACATTTATATATGTTTTAGTCTATTGTAAGATCGTATGATTTTTTATTCACTATAAGAGATGATGATACACAACTAGGATAAGCATAAGATCAAAACTTTCAAAATATACATCCATGATGCTATGATAACATTGGATATCATAACATTAGGAGACCCAACATTTACCTTTACAATCATGAGAAAGCCTTTGTTTCATGACATTGAGAGAATGATAACTTAGACTTATGACTAGACATTGAATCCTTGATCGTAAGATTGTAATGAAAGATGGAAAATATGAAAATCACATGCAATCTCACACTTGAACATAAAACCTAGGGTAAAGGCCAAATCTAATCATAGATTAACGAAATTTCTCAATGATAGGGTAAAATACATGATCCTAGGACATTGCAAGATCATATGTTAATGCAAAATTTTTGAATATGGCTAGGGAAAAACCTATCACATTAGGGTTTCTATTGGAAATTGACAAAAAATGCATAACAAACCCTATCTGCACAATAATTTCAGGATATTTTCACATTAAGTTTTCAAAATTTTGACACAATGAAAATAAGGGCTATCTATATGGGAATAAGGAAAACCTTTGACCAGTTAGATTAGTGATTTCATTTGGAAAGTTAGTGAGAATTTTGACAATGTAATGGATAGTTATTTTGAAGTTTTCAAATAGAAGATGAAAAAGAGGACAAGGATCCCTAAATCACTAGTTGAGAAGTATTATGATGTTGTATGTGTTCTAGTTGATACTGATAACATCTATGTCCAAATAGTAATACCTAGGGTATCATGGCTGAGACTGTTGCCCTATGAGATTAATATAGAGGAGTGATTGTCATCATCATTGCATTATTCGCCAAAAATATTGATTCAAAGGCCAAGCCATTTGACAAATATGAGGTTGTAAAGGAATATTTCAGATTGGAAGTAAAGATTACTCATATGAATAAGAGGAGAAATAAAATGATTGAGGATTTGGAAGGAAATTTGGGTAAAGGATATGAAAATGAAGCACCCCTACAAATCACTCAAGGTCTAGGAGAGGATTGAAGTAGTGATGTAGATGAAGATGAAGAAGAACAAGAAGGGAAAGGCGAAGAACATTTTTTTGTAAATCCCAACACAACCAAAGCTAATTAGATTGTGGTGGTAGATCTTAAAGTGAAGAAGAACTTAAGAAGAGTATTAGCTAAGCCTACTACTACACCTCAAAGGTGTTTTCAAGATCACCAAACCTACCAAAGGTAAGATTCATAAGAAGAGGACATCTAAGGCTAATAAGATCAAATATCCAGTTCAACATTAAAAGAAGCCAGTGAGAAGGTTGATTGTAAAATTTGATTATGAGAATGATGGGGTTGAGAAGACTGAGTTAGATGAATTGAGTGAATTTCAAATAGTACCAAGGAGAGTGCCTCAAGACATAGAGAAGATAAGTGAAGAAATAAGGAGTTCAAGTGGAGTAACTAGTTTTAAGTGTGTAAAATATGAAACTTTAGATAAAGTTGATAAAGAGAAAGAAAAGAAGGTAATTGTAGATATGATAGTAAATTTTAAGTATAAACCAATAGAGCTATGAAAAGAAATACTTGAAGAATTATATAGTAAGATTTATGCAAAGTGGAAATGGGTTCTAGCCACTGAGAGGCAAATAAGGGAAGCTACATTGTCTCAAACAATGGCTAATTTAGGGAAAAAACACATGAATATAGCTTTGAGGGATTATAAAAAGAAATTTGTGCCAAAGACAAGGGCATACCAAATTTTGAGGAATAGAATTGAGGATGTTTTCCAAGAAATAAAAATTGTTTGGAAGAATTTTTTTGGATTGATGGCTACACCAGAAGAGGAAGAAGAAAAGGAAGTTGAAAGAGATGAACTAGAGAGTACATAAGATATCTACTCTAATGCCAGGTAGCTTGTGAAACTATACAACAAATGGCACAAGAGATTTGTAAGCTAATTAAGGCTCTAATAATTGAATCTGAGTCATTAGAAGATACAGTGACAAATGTGACTACTTTTGAAGAGTTGGCAAAGATTAGGAAGACTGAGAAAGAGAAAGAACAAGCTTCAAAATATAGCAATGATATAATAATTGAAACCAATCTAGGAATTGTGCAAATAAAAGAATATCTTACCAATGGAAACAAAGATCAAACTCAATAGGTAACATGTTCAATTAATAAAAAATTGATAGTTATTGTTGATTCTAGTGTCCAACTCTCTCAAGAGGGTAAAAGTGATGTTTTTATTGCTAAGCAATAGAGTAAGTTGGCACATGAGGAGAAAATTCAAAAAGTGGAGGGAAAGGAAGAAGAGAATCAAAAGGATAGAGTAGAGAAATCTACTATAGTAAATGAGAGGCCACATGTCTCAAGACCTCTGAGTGAGTGAGAAAAGGAGACATGGATACCAATTTCAACTAATGAACTCCAAATAGTTGCTATCCCAGATGAATCAGGTGGAACAACATTCCAACCAAGTGTAGAGAAGGTAGGGGGAGAAGAGAAATAGAGTGATGTGATACAAGGATCACAAATTGTGAATCTAGCAATTCAAATTGAAGGTTTGTAACTGAAATTGTCAAGCTCCAACATTGTAGATTCAAAAGCCAAAAGGTTGAAGAATAATGTTAAACACTCACTCCAAGAAATCAAAGGTAAACCATTTACCTTAGATGAGGATATTTTCATACTTGATTGGGATAAGTCCATTCTAACAGAGGATAAAATGATAATTTTGCATGTATTATTTGCAATAAGGCTAAGCAAGTTGAGCTCAGAAAGGATCATCAAAAGAAACAAGTTTTGTTGAAATAAAACATATTATTTTGGATAAAATTATTGTTAATAATTTAGATGAACTAGAATCCATTCTTGATCAATTGGTACACATCATAGATAAAATAAATAAGCCAGATATTGATGTTCAATAAAAGTTGACGGAGAGAGATGGGATGAGATATGATAATATAGTAATGGAGAAAGTGACAGCAGAGATAGTTATAAATATGGTTGAGATATCCAACAAAGCTACTAATTTCAAGAATGTAAGCAAACTTGAAATAAAAAAATATAACCATTTTCACATAATCCATAATAGATCTGAAATAAATCTACAACTAAAATCAACATGCAAGAGAATAGACAACATACCCACAAAAATGTGACACGAGATATACCTTGGGAAACCCTCATCAAGGGAAAAAACCAGCCTCCAAAAGCATCCACCACCATGTATTATTCATAAAAATATCATTATAATACAACCATGGAAGCCTTCAAAGTTATAGCCATATCTAAGAAATCCATGTGAACAAGCATGAATCCACACATCCCATGACATGCTTCTAAATTTAACAGATTCTCCCTTTGGCCAACCTGTGAAGCCTTGTCCTGATCAACTCTTGCTTTTTTTTCTCTTTTTGACTTGTCTCTATAACTACCCTTGTGGCTGCTTATATAGTAGCAAGTCCCACAAAACTACCAAGTGATACTACATAAACCATGTGCTAAAACCATGTGCTACCTAACCCATTGACCCCACATTTAATACAATGGAAATTTAAATGTTTTCTCCAATACTAAATATTTACATCAAATATTATCACAATGTTATAATACAACTCATCAAGTCTATCCCATGGGAATCTTTACATTTTGCACATCCATCTAGGATCTCCTAGGTGCAATATTACATAATAACATAATATAATGATATTATGCAACGTATGCAACACACATAATCTCAACAATATCCTATCCATTGTATACATTGCATAGGGTCAATCTATAGCCACATAAATGAACAAGGAAACAATAACTCCTGGCACATCCATCATCATGGATCTAAGCACACCATCTGATCCATCCTTGTACTCAAAACAAAATTAAAGTATCTAGCATCTTAAGCATGAATAATCTCACCTCCTATTACACTACTACCACTAGACATACATAGAAGCCATCTAAAGAAAAATCCACCCAACCTATCACATAAGAATCATAAAATCCTATACCAACCAAAATGTCAAGCACAAACACCTAATCTAAAGGTAATCAAATATATCTGTAGTTGTGAAATATCCATAGCTCAAACAACACCCATATTAATTTCCAAACCCATCAAATTATCCATACCTCCAAAGGTATACCAAGTGAATCTCACATCATCAACATATCCAAGTTATACTTTGCAATCACAAGCCTCAAGAGAAATATCTACTACATATATTCCAAGAAGCTCTCACTACAAAAGATAATGTCAAATATATAACGAATCCACTTACAACATCTCAAAAAAGTGAATCCATTTAGTATTAAGGACATCCAAAACACATAAACCAATAACTAGTAAGAATAATTCTCATAACAAGTCTCCAACACTCTCCCAAGTTCTCCACAATTAACAAAGGAAAGAGATAAAGAAATAACCATGTCATCTCTCACATGACATACATGAACACAAACTAGTGATCATAATCTCTAGCCAATTTCAAATCCAATATATAAGTGAAACCAAACATCTAGGAAGATAACCATGACAAATGGAAACCGTGCAAATCATAACCTATATCATGTCCTTCTACACACACCTTTAGATATAAATTATGCCAAGTAGGATCTCCTCCATAAAACCCCAACCAAAAAGCCACAACAACTTCCAAACCATACCATATAACTAATCATGGATGTAAACCTCTCACGAGAAGATCAAACTCATAAACCATTCCTAAACCAAGGAATAACCATTTCTAATCCTAGGAATATGCCTAATATAAAACCATCTCCCAAAATCAACCAGCATAACAAAAACATTATGCACAAGGTATAACCAATTATAAACAATCTCTCAAATGAACCCTCTAGAACTAACTCATGTACCATAGCTCAAGGTCTATATCCATGAAAGATAAACATAAATATAAAGCACCATAGAGAAACAATGGGCTATACCTCTCAAGTAATAACCATTGAACAGAACAATAGTAGGAAATGTGAATTCTCATCAAGATCCAAGTCTCCAACCAAGAATAAGCTAAGAAAAACCTCCTCTCAAGTCCATATTAGGTGAATGCCTCTTGGACTTCATATCAAAACCATCAACTATCTCAAAAAATAATTCTCTAATGGGTAAAAGCACATATTTGTGTCACCATTTAGGATACCAAAACTTGGTTTGGTCAAATCTCATTTCTCTATCAAAACTCAATTTTTTCAAAAATAAATATACTCTTTTATAATTCTCAAATTCAATATCATGATTATATATAGATTTTTTAGTATTTTTATTAGTTATAATATATTATAATATGAAAATATTATAAGTTGATATTTCAACACCTCAAAAGGTGCTCCCTCAAAAAGTAAAAAAGGTAGTAAATCATATAAAAAAAATTTAAAAATTATTTTTATGTCTAGAGGAGAGAGTCCTCTTCATGAATATGTAATTTTTTTCAAGAAGGTGTAGATTTGGTAGGGAAGTTTTGATGGGAGGAAAAAATAGTCGGATTTTGATAAGGTCAAGCTTGAGTACTTCTAACAAAGAAAATATACATAAAAAATAATTATTTCTTTTTTTGTTTCCTAGCTATACATGTTATCTATAAGATATTTTAAATTCACAACAAAAAAAGATGATTTGCTTATAATTGTTTGATGAGAATTGCACCCTATACTTTTTATAGTTAAAAAAGGTACTTCAAAATTTTAAAAATTAATAAATTCTTATTCAAAAAAATAATAAAAATCATAGGCATAACATTAATCCAACTCTACACTTTTCATCAATTTACATCATCTTCAAATTATAAACACAAATACCATTTTTTTGTCATTAAAGTCAAACTGTCACATTTTGATAGCCTATTTCTTTACAAAAGGTGGCATAGGTTTGTGGTTTTACCCTATTAATCGAAGAGAAAAAAACATCACCACCATCTCTAAGTATTCGTGAGCTCCTATAACCAATTAATCCATGCCAACTCTAAATGCAACATAAAAACATCATAAAGTATTGACAAAATGATCAAGTAATCAATACCAAGAAACTAAACCAAGAACAATATCAAATTTGTTGAAATTCTTTAGAAAAACTAAGAGGAGGGGGTGAATCATTTATCAAAGGTCTGAATGTACAAATAAAACTTTTAAGCACTTAATAGATTCATATCCATATACCCATAGCATTCATGCATCCATTAAATCATCAAATGCCTTAAACATTTGCATATTCCTATCCTAGGTCAAAATAACTTTATAGTAATGTAAACATAAAACACCACAAACTCATTCACACATGTTCACATAAGGATTTTATGTGGAAACCCAATTTGGCTAAAAACACTAGTAACATGCTACCAAATTTTACTCTTCTGAAGTGATGCCTTGTGAAAGGCCAACCCTATTAAAAGTTACAGTACACACTATTAAATGTGAATTGGTTGAAATATTTCAATCACCCTATTAGGAGTGAGCCTTGTTAGAGCACTTTAGACCATTCCATTAGAATGTCACCCAATTAAAGGATTTACAAATGACTATCAGGTCAACCTTAATCAAAAGGATTTATCCACGCTGATACAGTTATTAGAAAGTAATAGAAGGGCTTGATATAATAATAAAATACAACTCACTTGCAGATTGCAGATCTATGTTTTAGTCCTCCATTCTGCTTGGCATTCATCTTCTTCATCTCTAACAACCTGTTCAACCTTCAAGGGTTCAACTCCTTAAGCCTTCTTACTTAACATGTCAATTGCAAATTCATCCCTTCAGTAACCTTATGAAGCAACACCTTAGACTTCTTGACTTCCTTAGGTTCTCATACATGAAAACCTTTTCTTCTAGCTTGCTATCTATATAAATAGAGAATTTAGATCTTTTCTTGCTTCACCAAAATCATTCATTCTAGGGTAAGATAAGATTCAATGAATCTACCCACTTTTCCATTTTAGTCCCTTCTAGAAACCTCCTCTCCAATCTTCTTTAAATTCACCTCAAGATGGTTCACCTTGAATTCTATGCCTCTAGCTCATCAATATTATCTTCCATACACTTAACATAATTCAAGAAATTAACTTTGTTGACTTAGATTTGGAAAATCTTCAATTTAGCACATTTTTTTGCCACTCAGCACATATAGTATTATGTCACTCAACACACACTAAAGTTTATTGATGCTCGATATCAACTAAACTTTACTTGGCATATACAAAATTTCATTTAGCTTCCACTATTTTTCTTCTTTGCTCAACACCTATTGATTTTCACTTAGCTTCTACTATTTTATGTTCAGCTTGAACTAAATTTTCTCAATCTTGGCATACACATTTCTTTACTTGTTCTTCTAGTCTTTTCTTGAGTAACCTTTCATTACAAAATTTAAGTAGATAAACAATAAACTATAGTATAAATGTCTTACTTGGTCTTAGTGCTCCTTTTATACACCAAATAACTCAACCTTTCTCTAGGTTCTCTTGCTATCTTTTCTTTTCAAATCCTCTTCATCAATCAAACAAATGATAGCATTTAAACCAAAATGTAATTATCTCACAACTAAGTGGTAGGTTTGACATCAATTAAAAAATAATGATTATTCCATGATAGGTTCCATCAATATGATCTCAACAATCTCCCTCATTATTGATCTCTTTTCTCAACAATTTTACTCTAAACAATCTTAACTCAACAATCTCCCTCTTTGGAATTGATGGCAAACAAATATAAAAAACAATAACAAAAAGGAAAATTAATATCTTTGAAATTTCTCCCTCTATCAATATATGTCCTTCCTCCATATAGGGTAATGTAAGCTTTGTTAATCTCCTTCAATGTATCTTTTCATTCTGACTTATATCTTCTCCTTTTAACATAAATCTTCTCTTGTTAGGAATTTATCCCTCTTTCCTATATTTCCCTTTCTATATCTCCCTCTTTGACAACAATACCAAATACTTTTCATCTATACATTCAGATATAATCATTTCAGGATCTCCTTCTGCCATCTTGCATGTGACTATAAATATTTTGATTTAGCTCCTTCATTACTTTAAGTGGCTCCTAAAGAAGGATCCACTGCATCAAGTTGTAAGATAGACCATTCAATTCAGTTGATGCAGGGCACAACTCTTTCTTCTTAATTAGTTTTGGATAGAGGAATCACCCCTAGTTTACCTCTAAGATATTCATGGGCATCCTTAGGTAAAGCCTTCATGAATATATCATCCATATGTTATTATGTATTCACATAATCCATTCTCACTTCTTTTTATTGAACCCATTCTCTCAAGTAATGATACTTGATTGCAATGTGCTTTATCTTTGTGTGCATCATAGGGTTCTTAGATATATTTACAATACTTTTATTGTTATAGTAGAGTACCACAAGTTTATTAATTTCTTCTTTCATTCCTTTGAGTAGCTATTTGATCCATACCACATTGGTACGATTCACTGCAACAACCACATATTCAGTTTCACTAGTAGATTGAGCTATACAAATTTTTTTCTTACTAGTCCATGAGGCTAATCCCTTTCCCAATAAAAATGCTCCACCACTTGTACTTTTTTTGTGATCAATATTTCCATCCTAATCAGCACTCAATTCAAATTTATCATTCTTCTTGTAGGATAGACCATAATCTTATGTTCCTTTCAAATATCTCATAATTCTCTTAACAACCATCAAATGATTATCCTTAGGATTTGTAGAAAACCTTACAACAATCCCATCAACTAGTACAATATTAGGTTTGATATACACTACATTTTCCAAGTTGCCAATCATTGACCTGTACAATGTCTGATTCACTTCTACAGAATCATCAGTCTTTGAAAGTTTATGTCATGTGACCATAGGAATACTAACTAGTTTTGAATCCTCCATACCAAAAAATTTCAATATTTCCTCTACATACTTGGACTAAGTGATGTAAATACCATATTTCATCTGATATACTTGCAAACCAATAAAGAACTTTATCTCTCCAAACATAGACATCACAAATTATTTCTTTATTTTATTTGAAAATGTTTTACATAATACATTTGGTCCACCAAATATGGTATCATCAACAAATATTTCAGCTATTAAAATTTCTTTACCTCCTTCAATCTTCAAGTATATGTTGTTGTTATCATTGGTCTTCTCAAAACCAATCTTCACAAGATAATTGTGAAGCCTTTCATACCATGCTCTTGGGGCTTGCTTTTATATATATATATATATATATATATATATATATATATATATATATATATATATATATATATATATATATATATATATATATATATAATCTACATGCCATGTTCTTGTTGTTTGGATGAACAAATCCTTCAAGTTGTTCTATGTAAACCTCTTAGCCTAATATGCCATTCAGAAATGATGACTTCACATCCATTTGATAAACTTTGAAATCTTTGTATGCAGAGTGAGCAAGCAGAGTTCTCACTCCTTCCAATCTTGCAACAGGGAAAAATGTTTCTCTGTATTCAATTCCCTCTTCTTGTGCATACCCTTTGTAAACTAATCTTGCCTTATTCCTTGTGATTTCACCATTCTCATCCAATTTTTTCCTAAATACCCACTTGGTTCCAGTAAGATTCTTGTTCTCTAGTCTGGGTACCAATGTCCAAGTTTTATTCTTCTCAATATGATCAATCTATTCTTTCATGGCTTGATTCTGGTCTTCATTCTCCAATTCATCCTTCACTAACTTAGGTTCATGCATGCTTAAAAACCATGATTCATATCTCAACCTATTCCTTATCTTTGGTCTATCTTATTTATCTCCAATAATGTGTTCAGTAGAGTGATGTCTTCTTATATACTTTGATATTCTTGGCTTTGTTCTCCTTTTCTCCATATTAGATCTTTCATTTAGTTTAATCTCAAAATTACTATGTACTTTTCTATTAGGTAACTTAGCATTCCTTTCATGAAACTTGATCTCTATATTAGAATGTACCTCAACTTCTTATTGTAACTCGACTCCTAAAGATATCTTAGCTTCTGAATGCAAGTCAACATTAATTGTATGTGACTCAAAAATCATTGACACTTGTTGTTATTTATCTACAACTTGGTTCACAACACCTTCATCAACAGACATATCTTCATAAAATTATGCAAAGGATTAGTACTCTTTAGGTTACTTCTTAGGTTCAACTTCATGTAGCTCTGTATATTCATCAAAATTTACATTTTCACATTCCACAATTTTTTTAATGTTAGTATTTAAACACTTATAAGATTTACTTCTTATGGAATAGCCAAGGGATAGATTTTTGTATCAAATTTGTCATTTATGTTATCCTTAAAAATGTAACACTTGCTTCCAAATACCTTAAAATATTTTACATTGGGTGAGTATCCATACCATAGTTCAAAATGTTTGGAATTTGTACCTTTTTTGACTTGTACCTGGTTCAAGGTATAGATAGTTCTACTTACAACTTATCTCTAGTATTTCAAAGAAACATTCTTCTCCATCATCAATGTTGTAGCATAGTACATTACTAATTTGTTCCTCCTTTAAACAATCCCATTTTGTGGAGGGGTCCTAGGTGTAGAAGTATGTCTCTTGATTCCTCTATCATTACATAATATCTCAAATGCATTTGATGTAAATTCTCTACCTCTATCAAATCTCAGACATTTCAAGCTTTTAGTAGTCTCCTTTTCTAGTCTTTCCAAGTACCACTTAAACATTTGAAAAGCATCATATTTTTATTTCAAAAACATGACTATCATCATCCTAGAATGATCATCAACAAATAGGATAATGCACTTGTCAACTTTGTATCTTTGCACATCAATTGGCCCACACAAATCAGTATGAACTAATTCTAGAACTTATTTTGAGGTATGAGTCTTACTCTTAAAAGTAGATGTTGTCATCTTTCCTAAATGATATTGTTTGAAAATCACATTATCATGTTTCTTTAGTTTTGGCAAACATCTTACTCTTTTCATGTTATTGATACTAACTAAGTTGTCAAAGTTTCCATGGCATAACCTCTTGTGCCATAGCCACATATCATTGAACTCTAAAAAAAAAGACAAGTGGAATCATTTATGTCAAGATAAAATAGATTACCTCTACTTTGATCTCCATTTCCAATTATTTTTTCATTACTACCATAAATCTTTTCTCTCTTATTATCAAATTTAACTTTACAATCTAAACTATTCAATTGTGACACACTCAACAAGTTATAGTTAATTCCTTCTATATAGTAAGCATTGTCATACATGATCTTTTATGTCAATCTTATTGATTATTTTCATTTTATCAGACAGGGTGCAACATTACCAAATCTAACACTATTTCCATTGAAATATTCAAGGGTAATGAACTTACTTTTGTCTCCAGTCATGTGATGTGAACCTTCACTATCAGTGATCCATCTTTCACTCTTGTTCACATAAGACACTAATGTAGTTGCCTCATATTCATTAGAATTGTACTTCATAGAAACATACACAACTTCATCATCATGGTCATTAGATCCATCATTTGATTCCTCCTCAACAATGTAGTAGGATTTCTTTCCTTTGTCTTTATAATATTTGTTGTTCTCAACTTTTTTACCTCTTTATTTGTCTCCACTTCTATTGTTCTTCTTCTCTAGACACCTTTTAGCAATATGACCAACCTCAGTACAATTTAAGCACATGATCGGTGGCTTACCTTTATATTTTTCTTTGCCTCTATGGAATCTCCTAGCTAGTAATGCTTCAAGCTCTTCTACAACATCTTTATTTGTATCACTATCACTAGAAACATGCTTAACCTTTTTATTCTTCTTATATTTAGGTTCTTTTAGTATTAATTTATCTTTGAAAGTATAATTCATACTCTTAGATTTGAAGTTATCAAAATTAGAAAGATCAAAAGTAGTGAGTTTAACAACCAAAATTTCAAGAGTTAGATTGTTACTAGGGGCACACCTCAGTTCTTAAATTGAAGAGACTATAATAGAATAGATGGGCATCAATGTTCTCAACACTTTTCTTACCACAATATCATAATCAATGGTTCCATTTGCTCCTCTATTTGCATTAACAATTTCCTTGACACTTGTACAATACTAAACTATGGTCTCACCTTCTTGCATTCTCATCTCATCAAACTTAGCTCTTAAACTTTTAACTTTGGCTCTAAAAACATTTTTATCTCCTTCATAAATTGTTTGTATAGCATCCCACATCTTCTTTGTAGTATTACATCCTTTGATATCATCCAACTCTGAGTAGCTTAGGGTAGAGGCAAGCTCTAACATTGCCTAATTATGTTCTTTCTTCTTTTTTAGATCATCAGTAGTAGGGGCTTAGTAGGATCAACATGTTTAGTGATGGTTGATTGAGCATAATCTCCAAGTCCTCCTAGATGTAACTTCATCAAACTTTTCCATTTACAAAATTTGTCTCTATTGAGCTTGGGTACCTCATTTTTGTACTAGGCTATGATACAAATTGTTGGAATTCTTTAGAATAACTGAGAGGGGTGGTGAATTAGTTATCCAAGGTTTGAATGTATAAATAATTTTTTTTAGCACTTAACAAATTTATAACCATATACCCATATCATGCATGCATCCATTAGATCTAGACCATTGATTTTGATCTAGGAAAAATGGAAGCATTAAGTGGAAAAAGACATAGATCTAGATTGTTGATTTTGATCTAGAAACTAATATAGATGGTTAGAAGATGAGAAACCAAACCCTAATTTTGTATGTGCAAGAGAGGTTTCAAGTTTGGATGCTAGACGTAAAGTGTGAAGAGAAACTAAACATAGTGACCAAGCAGAGCAATGAAGGGAAGAATATAGACATATTAGATTAGAGATCAGATTGGAGATTGTGAAGAGGATATTTAGTATCAAATATTCTAGTGCAAACCAAAGAATCTGGTATTGATACATTCTAGAAATTATTTTAGGTTAAATCTCTTAATAGACATTTGTAAATCTCTTAATAGGGTAGACCCCTCATAGGGTAGATCATCAAAAGTGATCAAACTTGTAGCCCTAATAGGAAAACTTTATTGTTGTAGTACTAAAGATTTGTTTGTGTTATCCCCACCCTAATTTTACCTTCACCTTGGAGAGTTTCTGGGTAACCAAAGTCTTTGTGATATGTTTTGATCACTTGCTTACATATTTCACGGATGTGATTAGTTTTTAGATCTATTATATCATTACAATAAATGTTTATGGGATTTATGCTATTTCTGAGATAAGGATTTGTGGTAAAGTTATTAGATTGAATATTTGTTACAAAGGGTAAAAGGTTTATAGATCCTTATTCCCCTCCCAAATATCTTACTTTCCCATTAGACTTCCAATACCTCAAAAATTCAAACCCTTAGAAAGGATAACAAAATGCCTATGATGTTAACTTTGAGGTGGAATTTTGTTGAAACTCCTTGTCATTCTAATAGGTTTTCTATGCAAATAGGGAAATATGTCATTAAGTAACTTAACATTGAGGACTCAGAGGAGAATAAATTCAATGAGAAAGACTTAGAGAAGGGTTCCTCTTGTTGGGTCTCAAAAATCCCCAAACATGAAATGTCCGCTACTCCTTTAGTCAACCCTCCTTGTCCCCTCTCCCTAAAGTAGATATGGGTGATGTGGTTTTTGAGGAGGTGGAAACTAGTATGGATCCCTCTATTAACTAGGACATGTTGAAATTATTAGGAGTCATATGATGCTGAGGGGGGGTGAATCAATAACCACAATTTTTTTTATCTTTAAAGAAATTTAGATTTTTACTTACTTCCTTTGTCACTTGGTAATCACTAATATTTTATCACTTTGTAAATTAAATTAACATAAATAATTCAAAATATCATGAAATATAACACATAACATAATCATTTGGTATCATAGAAACCCTTGGTCAAAGGGACAACTATGGTGGGGATGGTACCCATATATCCATCACTACTGCAGTAAGCGGCTACCTTATTAGGGCTATATTATTTAGTCACTTCTCATGACTTACTTTGTTAGGAGTGTACAATAAGATCTAAAAGAATCTACCTTTTTAAAATATTTTACAGTACTCTTCAAGTGTGTAATTGGTTAAGGTATTTACATAAAAGACTATTAGGTCCACCTTTTTCAAGGATTTTGAAACTACTATAGTGATTAGAAAGTAGTAGAAAATGATCTTTATAATAGAAACTTACTTTTCCTAATTAGATCCCTCATTTGCTCACTAGTTATCACCTTCTGTGATAGATCTACAATTCCTCTTTATATTAACTTTATCTTTGCTCTCTAACCTTTGATCTAATCTCTAATCTTTTAATAGAAACTTACTTTTCCTAATTAGATCCCTCATCTACTCACTAGTTCTCACCTTCTATGATAGATCTGTAATTCCTCTCTATACTAACTTTATCTTTGCTCTCTAACCTTTGATCTAATCTTCAATCTTCCCTTCTCACTTCAATACTTCTCTAAAAATAGCAAAAAATTTACAATCTTCTCAACATGAACAACAACCTTTACAATGATTCTTGATATGTCCTTTTATAGTTTTCTTTTTCCTCATTATTTTTTGATGTAATTAGGGTTTAGAACTTTCCATAATTCTTCTATGATCAAAATCAATGGTTTAGAATTATTCACCATTTCATTCCTTTCCATCCTTTAGTTTCATTGGTCCTTTCAGCCTTGAAATCAACAATAATTAATTCACATTCTTCATGAAAATCATTTCAAATCTTTACCTCGATCAGTGTAAATGGTTTCTTCAACCCGACATGATATGTGTCTCATCATAGTTTGTGCTAATTCAAAATTTTATGTGGTCTTTGTTGCACTTAGTGAATACAATTTTCTTATATACTATAACTTGGTATAATCTTTGCTCAGTGACCTCTATTTTGATTGGTAGTCTCTGTGCTTGGTATACTATGACTACTCATTTGTGCTTCTGTGTGACTTAGTTATTACTTGTGCTTAGTATATGTAGAATCACTAGGAAAGTACTTGAGCTTAAGTATAATATTAAACAAAAATCATATCCTCATTCATTGGTCGAGCAATATGGTGACTCAGTTTCTATGCATATTTTTACTTGACATTTTGACACTAATTGGCAATATGATTACTTGAAGGAGTAACATTCTCCTCCTTTGACATTAGTGGAAAAAACATAAATAATTTGGAATCTATGGAAACTCCCCCTACAGATATGCTTCCTTGGTATGACTTTTTTTTTTCTTTCCAAAATTGGTTTTGTTTGTAGTATCATATATTATCTCCTTATGACTTCAAAATACATACAAAAAACACATATAGGTGAAAAACACATTTACTCCCCTTTTTTGACACTTATGTCAAAAGAACTTTTAACATAGAAAATACTTACTTTGGATGTAATCCAAAGTGGTCCATAAAATCCTTATCATTCTTCAATACAATCTCTAATGTTTTGTCTAGTTGGACTTAATAAAC
Source organism: Cupressus sempervirens (assembly GCA_028749045.1). NCBI lineage: Eukaryota > Viridiplantae > Streptophyta > Pinopsida > Cupressales > Cupressaceae > Cupressus > Cupressus sempervirens. The sequence goes on along the minus strand of CM053792.1, from coordinate 648,691,271 downwards.
TCTATAATCTTCTTCTCAACCCTTAGTTTAGTCATGAGATCAATCATGTGATCAACAATGGAAAGACTCGAGGTGTCTATAAGAACCTTGGAATCTTTAATGTGATTTTTCATAACCTTAAGATGAGGTAATATCAATGGTTGGATTTTATTTATCTCTATTCTTAGATTGATCTCTTCTTGTAATAATTCATGTTGAAGGCCTATGAGAAATATCACTTGGTTTTAGTGTAGGGATGATGTTCTTGGATATGGTTTGATTTCATGTTCCCTCACCTTTGTGTCATTATTGAACTTCTATAGTTTATCCTTGACTTTTTTGGTGAGAGAGGGAATATCACACAAATTGTTGAAACAATAACAAAACATGTTGTACAATTGTCTCTAATTCAATAACATAAGTGGATAAAGCCACTTCTTGATTATCAATTTTAGTAGAGACTATCTGCAATACCTCATTCTTAGATTTATTTTCATTTATTTGTGGCTATTTGGATGGAGTTTCTATATTTGGATTAGTTATCTTATCAACTTTTGTATAAGCTGATCCAATATAGATTATTTTTCATTCAATTCAATTTTTAACACATAATAAAGAAATAGATCTTTGACATTATGAAGTACATATTTTTGCTTCTGCTCTTTCCTCGGTCTAGCTTGTTCTTTCTTTCTCTCACAAAGCTCATTATAAATTTCCATTTGATCATCATCTGATGTGTTAGGAACCTAGTTAGGTATGGCAATATCGTCCTCCAATATCATTGGGTTATACCTGAATGCTTGTGAATCCTTCATCTTTTTCTTTAGCTTCTTCCCTTTATTGGTACTCGATGAGATGTATTATGACATAGGAACTTGAATTTATAGACTTCTTTATGTGATTCTAATTTCTTTCTATGGTTCCTATTCCTTATTCAATGGTTCAATAGTAGATACAACATTTAGTGAGACAAATGGTACTCTATCCATGCTTGATAATGTGTTGGCATCCTCATTTTTCTTGGGCTCCTCACTTGGTAGCTCTTATATCTTGACTTCAGGTAATCCTATGATTATAGTTTGTAGAATCATTGGATTGATAAAAAAACTTGGTCATTGAGTTAGAAATGTAAGTCTTTCAATATTTTGTACCTTTATAATAACTAATTGACCATTCCCAATAATTCCCTCACTCAAAGGCCCATAGGCTAGTGTTGCATCAGATGTAGTATAAATATTTGCATTGTACTCCATGGAGTCTCCTCTATTTTGAGAATGTTCATCATCGGTGTGTACATCTCCAATATTTTGTCCTCCTTCTGTATCTTGAGCTTGTTGTTCTGTCTATATTTGTTTGATGTCCCTTAATATCCATAGGATTTTTATTTTCCAAATTATATAAAGAACCAATCAAAATATCACTTCAATTTTTTTTGTTGGCTTGGGAAACACTTTATTTTTCTTAATTACTTAGTCAAAGCTAGGAATATATGCACATTATTGCTTGCTAAGTGATGATCTCTTACTTTCCAACGTGGTTCCTACATTGATGTCTTCACATTTCATAAGTTCCTTAGTAGGATCATCTTCATTTGAATCTTCAATGGTTACACTCTCATGCTTCCTTATTATACTACCAACCATTTCATGTACAAAATCTACAAAATCTTGAGGGGACATGCTGACAGAATCTTCCCCCTTGTTGTCAAGTTCAACATTCTACTCACTTTGAGTATCATCAAATTCAATGGTTTCATTTGGATCTTTAATGTTGTAAACTTTCCTCTAGATCCTCTTGGAATCCTCATCAATTAATTGCAAATTACAAGACAAAACATAAATGGATCAATGCTTTTGTACAATCTATTCATGTAATGTTATAAAGCTTTAGTTATGTCTTCCAGACCAAAAATTGGCATAATTCTAGCCAATGATCTACCTCTCATTTCCTTCTCACTTCTAAGTACATACTTCCACCAACTATCAATTCTTTCATATAGTTCATTGGGGATTTGATCTCCAACTTTCACTAGTGTATATTTGAACTTTTTCATCATAAAAATTACAGCATATTCTATTTCTTTCTTATCCTCATCAATCATCTTCTCACATTATAATATTTGAATGTTGATAGACCACTTCTCTCACTAATAAATTGAGCAATTGGAAATCTAATTAAAAAGATCATTGTTGAAGAATGAAGTAGAGTGTTTGTAAAGAGGGAGATTGTTGATAAAGAATGTTTTTAATCATTGTTTTGTCACTAATGTGAAACTTGCTATTTTTTGGAATGACAATTGCTTATAAGATCCAAGTACTATCACTTGATTGATGAAGAGGATTTAAACAATAAGATGTAACAAAAGTACTTAAGGGAAAGGTTGAGTTATGGTTTTGTAATGAAGTACAAGGATCCATTAAGACAATGGTAAAATGATGTATTGATAATATACTTGAAGATACAAAGGTTGGCCACACTTAGAAACTTTAGAAGTTTAAGTTGTAACAAGGTTGTCTGTAAAGCTTGACTAAGTTCACTAGTGAGTTTTTGAGCAAGCTAGTTCATGCCGAGCAAATTTTGAGTTAGTGCCAAGCAAATGAAAAATCTAGTGTGTGCCAAGTCATATAGAAGGAGTTGAGCAAGTAATGAGTGTCGAGCATTAGAAAAACTTAGTGGATGTCGAGTAACACAGTATGTGCCGAGCACCAAAATTTCAAGTGTCGAGCTATTGCATTATGTGAAAAGTCAAAGATTCGCTACATCTGAGCTAACAAGTTTTTTACCTTGAATTTTGTGAACCAAATGGAGGATAAGGATGATGAGTTGGTGGCACAAAATTTTAGTTAAACCATTTTTTAGAAAATTCAAGAGGATTTTTCATGATGTTTCCAAAAGAAACAAGATATGGGGTAGATTCATTGAATCCTACCTAATCCATTCAATCTAGAAGAAAGAGTGGGAAGATTCAAGAGGGAAAAGTATTCTAGACTTCTATTAAAGGAGTCATAGGCCAAGAAGTTAGAGTTGTTGGGGTGCTAAATTATGAAGTTGTTGAAGGATGTCAAGGAGAAGATATTGAGTAGGAAGAATAGAGCACAGACTCTACTTTAATAAGTGGCCATATAGGAGATTGCACTAGTATATTGAGCATGGAGACTCAAGGAGATGAAGCTTGAAAGGAGGACAAGCTATCAGAGTTACAAAGATTGAAAGCCAAGAAAATTGTGAGAGCTGAATTAAGATCTAAGATCTGCAAGTTAAGTTGTGAGTTATACCAAGTCAAAAGCCCTTTTTGTTACTTTAACAATTATGTCAGCTAGGGTAAAATCCTATGGACTTAGGTTGGTTTAATAGGCCTTTGCAAATCATTTAATAGGGTGGCATTCCTAATGAATGTTCTAAAAGTCCTCTAACCAGGCCCACTTCTAACAAGGTGGTTAAATCCTTTAACCAGGTCACATTTAACAGTATGTTGTAGCCTTTAACAAGGCAGGCCTTTCATAGGGCATCACTTTAGAAGAGTGAGAATTGTGTAGCATATTACTGGTGTTTTTTCCCAAATTGGGTTTCCACATAAATCACTATGTTATGTGTTGATCTTTCATGTTTTATACTTGCATGTTGATTTTATAGTAACTTGCTAAAATAGGAAAGTTTAAGCTTGGATGCATGAATAGTTTAACAGGCTCACTTTACTTGATGAAAAAGTTTTATTAGGACATATGGACCTTGAATAACTAATTCACCCCCCCTCTTAGTTATTCTAAAGCATTTCTAAAAATTGGTATCAGAGCCATCTGCTGATTTAGTTTAAAGGTACTAGAAGTAGGAAGATCAAGATGTCCAAGAGAGAAGTTCCCAAGCTCAATAGAGATAACTTCACTACATGGAAAAAGTTAATGAAGCTACATCTTGGATTAATAAGTGATGATGACCAAACCTCAATTGAAGTAGAACATGTTGATCCAACTATACCCACTATAGAATATATAAAGAAAAAGAAGGAGCACAATCAAGCAATGCTGGAGATTGCCTCTGCTTCAACTATGTTGAATTTGATGACATAAAAGAATGTGACTCTACATTCAAGATGTGGAAATCCTTGACTAATATCTATGGAGGAGATCATAATGTTCAAAGAAAAAAAAGGGAAAGCCTCTGAGGAAAGTTTGATGACATGAAAATGGATGAAGGTGAGAATGATGCTCAATATGCCTCTAGAATGAAAGAAGTAGTAAGTGCAATAAGAAGTTTGGGTGGTAATTTAGAAGATGAAACTATTAATAAAAAATACTTAAGAACCTTACTCCCTATCTATGCTATTAGAGTTTTAACCATACAAGAATTAAGATGTGTACCTAGAAACACACTAACTTTTGAAGGTATAGTAGGAAGACTCACTGCATTTGAGTTGTCCAATTTTGATAACTACAAACTTGAGAACCTTGAATTTTCTTTCAAGGCCAAGCTATCATTGAAAGAAACTGAGGAGGTGAAACCAAAGAAGAAGAAGAAAAAGGTAAAGTATGCGTCTAGTGACAACAACACAGATGAAGAAGATGTGGAACAATTGGAAGCACTACTGGCTAGAAGATTTCACAGAGGCAAAGGTAAATTAAAAGATAAGATTCCTATTATTATTTTTAATTACAATGAAGTAGGACATATTGTTGCAAGATGCACATAGAAGAAGAACTACAAAGAAGGCAACAAGAACAAGAACATAAGAGAAGATGATGGAAAAGATTACAAGATTGTGGAGAGTGCAAATATAAATTTTGATGAGCAAGCAGAAGTCCAAGTTGATGAATCTAGGAAACCAGAAGATTATAAATCTTTTTTATACTTTTATAAAGGAATGCCTACTGAAAATGAAGCTACCAATCAAGTTGGGAATCAACAACAAATTTCAGTATCAGCCGAGTCACAGCCAGTGAATGCCAAGTTGCATTCAAAATCCAAGTTATAGCATGAAGATAATGTACATTCTGATTCTAAAATTAGTACACATGGAAGAGATGATGAAATACTTGAAAGATATGTGCATAGTGACTCTGAAGCTGAAGGATCAAACATGGAAAGAAGGAAAGAACCAAGACTATCCAAGTATGTGAGAAGACATCACCTTGTAGAACAAATGATTGGTGACAAGGAAGTTGAGCCAATAATAAGGAATACATTATGTCTACTAAGCAAGATTGAGCCCAAAATAGTGAAATATGCACTGCAAGATGATAATTGGCATAAAGCTATGGAAGAATAAATAGACTAGATAAAGAAGAATAAAACCTGGACCTTAGTTCCAAGACCAGCTGATAAGAATGTGATAGGTACCAAATGGGTATTTAGGAACAAACTAGATGAAAATGGTGAGATTACAAGAAATAAGGCCAGATAGTCTATAAAGGTTGTGCACAAGAAGAAGGACTGGATTATGGGGAAATGTCTACCCCTATTGCAAGAATGGAAGGAGTGAGAACACTACTTGCATATGTTGCTTATAAAGGTTTCAAAGTCTATCAAATGGATGTAAAGTCTACTTTTCTGAATGGTATACTAGAAGAGGAAATCTACATAGAACAACCAGAGGGATTTGTTGATGACAACAACAAGGATATGGTTTGCAAACTACATAAAGAACTCTATGGTTTGAAACAAGCACCTAGAGCATGGTATGAGAGACTGCACAAATATCTTATGAAGATAAGATTTGAGAGAATAGATGACAACATCAACCTATATATCAAGGTAGAAAAAGGTAAAGATATTTTGATATTTGAAATCTTTATTGATGATAGATTATTTGGAGGAAAAGATGCCCTATGCAAAGATTTTTTTGATCAGATGAAACATGAGTTTGAGATGTCAATGTTTGGAGAAATCAAATTCTTTGTTGTATTGCAAGTACATCAACTAAAACATGACATATTTGTGACCCAATCAAAATATATCAAGGAGACACTCAAGACATTTGGATTAGAAAATTCAAAACTAGTCAGTACACCAATGGTAACAGGACATAAGTTATCCAAGAATGATGAGACAGTTGAAGTTAATCAAACAATGTATAGATCAATTATTGGAAAGTTATAGTATGTTGTGCATAGTAGACTAGACATTGCATTAGCTACTGGAATAGTGGCAAGATTTTTTGCTAACCCAAGAGAAAATCATAAAAAGAATATTGAGGTAGCTAAAAGGAACTGATGACTTTGGCTTGTACTATAAGAGGAGTGAAAATTTTGAGTTCAAAGACTACATTGATGTAGACTAGGGAGGTAATATTGATGACAAAAAGAGCACCAGTGGAGGAGAACTTTTCTTAGGAAAAAGATTGGTTACTTGGACTAGCAAAAAGAAAAGTTGTACCACATAGTCCACAGTAGAAACTAAATATGTTGTTGCTGCTATCAATTGCACCAATATTGTATGGATCAAACATATGTTGCAAGGTATGAAGGAAGAGGTAACTAAACCTATGATACTCTATTGTGATAACACAAGTGCCATCAACATATCAAAGAATCATGTAATGCATGCCAAAACAAAGCATATTGCAATTAAGTATCACTATGTAAGAGAATTGGTGGAAGACAAGAAAGTAAGGATGAATATGTCAGCTCAAAGGAATAGATTGCTGATATTTTCACAAAAGGACTACCTAAAGATGCATTTGAGTATCTTAGAAGTAAGTAAGGGGTGATACCCCCATCCAAGGTTGTTTAAGCAACAAAAAGACTGCCCTGCATCAAATGAGTTGACTATTAAAATGTTACAAATTGATGCAGAGGATATTTACTTTAGGATTTTGCCTAAAGTAATCAAAGTACTAAAAATCCAAACAAGCCACAAGTAAGGTTACAATGGGAGAAATTAGAGTACCTGCAAATGCTACACTTTCATGTTAAGATGCTGAGATAATATGTCTTTGGAATTATTGTCAAAGAGGGAGAAATAGAAGAAACTAATCAAATATACATAATCAAATGAACAAAGGGAGAAATAGTAGAAACTGAGAAATAGTAGAAACTATTCCTATAGAGGAAGAAATACTGTCTAGAGGGTGAAATGGAACAAACACATTTAAAGGAACAAGATGTAAGAATGAGAAATAGTAATTAAGAAGAGAAGAATTGATCAAAGTGGTAAGCTACAAGAAAAGAGGGAGTTGTGGGAGTCATATAGGAACTAATCAGACATGTAGAGGAAGAAGAAATAGTAGAAAGGAAAGAGAAAGGAAACAATAGCTAAGAGGGAGAAACAAAAGAAAAGAAAATAGTGCAGACAAGCATCAAGTAGAGAGAAAGAAAAACAAAGAGGAGAAGAGAATGTATTAGCAAAGAGGGAGATGTGAAAACTGATGGTAACACAATTTATTTTTTGCATTTGATTTACTTAGTTAGCATTTTGATAACTTGGTTGATCAATTTGGTTTTCCATCAATGCCAAAGAGGGAGATTATTGGAAATCTAATTGAAAATATCATTGTTGAAGAATGAAGTAGATTGTTTGCAAAGAGGGAGATTGTTGATAAAGAATGTTTTAAATCATTGTTTTGTCACTGATGTCAAACCTACTATTTTTTGGAATGACAATTTCTTATAAGATTTGAGTACTATCACTTAGTTGATTGATGAAGAGGATTTAATCAACAAGATGTAACAAAAGTATCTAAGGGAAAGGTTGAGTTATGGTTTTGTAATGAAGTACACGAATCAATTAAGACAATGATAAAATGATGTATTGATAATATACTTAAAGATACAAAGGTTGGCCATGCTTAGAAACTTTAGAAGTATAATTTGTAACAAGGCTGTCTGCAAAGCTTGACTAAGTTCATTAGTGAGTGTCAAGCAAGCTAGTTCATGTCGAGCATATTTTTAGTTAGTGCCAAGCAAATGCAAAATATAGTGTGTGTCAAATGATATAAAAGGAGGTGAGAAGTAATAAGTGTTGAGAATCAAAAAAGCTTAGTGGATTTTGAGTAACACACTATGTGTCGAGCACCAAAATTTCAATAGTGTTGAGCTACTACATTATGTGAAAAGTCAAAGACTCACCAGATTTGAGCCAACAAGTTTGTTACCTTGAATTTTTTGAACTAGATTGAGGATAAGGATGATGAGCTGGTGGCACAAAATTTTAGGTAAACCATTTTTGAGTGAATTCAAGAGGATTTTTCATGATATTTCCAAAAGAAACAAGATATGGAGTAGATTCAGTGAATCCTACCTAATCCATTCAATCCAGAAGAAAGAGTGGGAAGATTTGAGAGGTAAAAGTATTCTAGACTTCTATTTAAGGAGTCACAAGCCAAGACATTAGAGTTGTTGGGGTGCCAAATTTCAAAGTTGTTGAAGGATGTCAAGGAGAAGGTATTAAGTAGGAAGAACATAGCATAGAGACTCTGCTTCGATAAGTGGCCATATAGGAGATTACACTAGTATATCGAGCATGGAGACTCAAGGAGACAAAGCTTGAAAGGAGGACAACCTGTCAGAGCTACAGAGATTGAAAGCTAGGAAAATTATGAGAGGTGAATTGAGATCTAAGATCTGCAAGTTAAGTTGTGAGTTGTATTAGGTCAAAAGCCTTTGTTATTACTCTCTAACAATTGTGTCATCTAGGGTAAAATCCTATAGACTTAGGTTGGTTTAACAACCATTTTAAAATCCTTTAACAAGGTGGCATTCCAAGTGAATGTTCTAAAAGCCCTCTAACCAAGCCCACTTCTAATAGGGTGGTTAAATCCTTTAACCAAGCCACATTTAACAGTGTGTTGTAGCCTTTAATAGGGTGGATATTTCATAGGGCATCACTTTAGAAGAGTGAGAATTGAGTAGCATGTTACTGGTGGCTTTTTTGCAAATTGGGTTTCCACATAAATCACTATGTTATTTGTTGATCTTTCATGTGTTATGCTTGCATGTCAATTTTATAGTAACTTGCTAAAATAGGAAAGTTTAAGCTTGGATGCATGAATAGTTTAATGGGCTCACTTTACTTTATGAAAAAGTTTTATTAGGACATTTGGACCTTGAATAAATAATTCACCCCCCCTACTCTCAGTTATTCTAAAGCATTTCTAGCAATTTTATCTATGGTTTGAGGCTTTCTTAGTCCTTTCATTATCTTCATCATCATCATCATCATCATATTTTATAATCAACTATCTTCTCCATTGAGTATTTTTTATTGACCAGTTTTCTTGATGGCTTGGGGGATTGCTTTATCTTTTGATATGTTTTGAGTTATAGTTGAGTGGACTTAGATATGTAAAAAATGCCTTTCTTTAATGTTGGAGTAATGTGTTGTGTAGGTCAATTTCTAGATCTTGTATTCTTTGGACTTATAAGGGTAGCTAAAGATATTTTCTTGTCTTTTATAGTTTGTGGCTCATAAACAACAATTGCATTACATGTACCCTCTTCTGTTGCATCATCTCCATCCTTACCTTTGGTAATCATTAATGATTGATTAGGTTCATTTCTATCAAATGTAATTCTAAGTGTACTCATCGTCTTCTTAGATTTCTTATCAATTTTTGTGACTGCTATGTCCAATTTAACTATCCAAAATCATGGGGCATCCTTTTTATGTGGCTCATTTAATATTGCTACAATGGCCTTGGTAGATTGATCTATGTTCAGCTCAGAGTCCATGGGTTCAATCCATGCAACCCTATGTAGTATAGCTTTAACAAACATATTATTAGTATTAACCAAAAACAAACATCATCACAATATTTTTCAACCAAAGGGGTATCCTAAATCTCTAATTCATTTTCAACTTAAAATTTTCAAAATATTCATTCATAACACTTTCAAATATTCACCTAATGCTAGAATAAGTTTATTTATTTGATAAATTAAAGGGGTATCTATCCTCTAAGTCACTTGTTTAATAGATGAAGAATATTTTTTCATATAGAAGAAAATGCATACCAGAAGTGAACCAAACTTGCATGTATTAGACCTCACAACTCAAATAGTTTTCATATTATCTTTTAGTTGCTTCACTTGTAGGTCATTAATATCCTACTTATGTTCTTTCTTCATGATTTTGTAACCCAAATCAATTGTCATACATGACACATTGTTGGGTCTACTAGAGTGAAATTTTTTTATGCAACCACATACACTCCAAATTAGTGATTGTATTCACTTTTAGATCTCTTCCATCCCATTGTGCTTTAGTATTTTCTTTAATTTCATTATTTGAAGTTGTTTGAATATATTTTTCCCTATCTATAAGTAGGTAGCTGGTGTTGTATGAATAACATCCTTTATGGTTTTGATTGGCTCATGTAGCTAGAAGTGCATGTTGTGCACTCTTCTCAATACTATCTGAATCCAATTTTCCTTAAATGTGTTAGGAAAATGTAGGGCATGGACAAGACATTTGGTTTCCAATTTCTTGTGTTCATCCTTCAAGTTTTCGTTAACAAGTAATTCTCCATACACCTAATGTAGTTCATGATCTCTGACTTCAACAATTTTACAATGATAAAAATAACATCTATCATTAACAAGTAAAACCCTAGGTGGAAGTGAAGATAGGGCAGCCACCTTATCCATTTTTTTAGCGACTTCTAGATAAAGCTTATATTTTGTCTCTTCACACACTTCACTTTGAATCAACTTAACAGGGTTCACCTTTGACTTTGTCTATTAGTTTACATTTGTAGAACTTGAAGCTATTTTTACTAGTAAGGTTTTAGTAAACATTTTACTCTTTATGCAGTTTGCTTCCAACTCACTTTGGTGCTCAAATTCATAGTTTAAAACGTCTACAAGTAATCTTCAACACAAATTGCTTGAATTTGCACAATGCTATTCAAATGTAGGGTAAAATGATAAACATTAAAAACCATAATGTATATGATAAAGATACCTTTATGACTAGTAGGGCATATTAAATGCATCATACTCCACATTTTTCCTTCTTTAATGAACTTGGTTACCACTACTCTATTACAGCCCATAGCCATGACTACTTAGTTTAAATAGTAAAGTTGTCGCAAACTTAGGTAAAACATTATCATGCCTTCCAACATTACTTGTTTCGGACAACATTGCTATCTCTTAGTTACAGACAAACTCTACTTGACTACTTATTTTTCAATATATCCAAACCTCATGAGGTTTCCTTATGTATCAAATGTTATGTAGCTATGGGCTTCCTTCTACTTCATTCTAGGAACTAGTGAGAGATATATCCTTTAGTAATGTAGTTCCTTGCCTTCTTCTAAGGCTTAGTTTGAGTTGATGTTTACACCTAATCCATTTGATGAGTCATCACCATTGGTTTAATTTGATGCCTCACTCTCTTCTAATTTCTTCCTCCATGTCTTATTTCATCTACATTGACTTTACCATTCCCTTTTTCATCTTCATCTTTAGGTATTGATACTTGGTTTCTATAGTTCTTGCTTACCAACCTTGTGACAATGATAGTATGCCATTCTAGAGTTCCTCCAATTACTACATCTTCCTCCAAAGTGTAACCTCATGCAATTTGTAGCAATATCTTGAAACATTCAACATGCAGTATTTTTATTAAATATTGTGTCAGTTGGAAATCATGATTTCCTCATCATCTATCAAATGTTTTCCCTTAGCCAACACTATGTTTGGACACTCAATCATTACTAGATTACTTGATTGCTAAAAAAATTTCTATTCAAAACATATATTGGTGCTTGGTTGACACTATATTTTGCTTGATTTATATTACCACTTAGTTGACACTAGCATCACTTGGTATAAACTTCAAGTTCCTTAATCTTCTACTCTTTTTCTTGATCAAGCCTATGCATTTGGTCATTTTTTGATCACTTCTTCTAGGGTTTAGTACAACTATCTTCTTCATGTAGGTTATGATTAGACAATGACTTTATCTTATCAAAATCCAACTAATCAAGTTCCCATTGTAATTCCTCATAACTCAACCTCTCCTCTAGGTTCTTTTGTTATTTCCATCTTGGAAAATCTTCTTCATCGATCATCTTGATATAGCACTCTAATCATATAGAAATGTATTACCAATAAGGTTTGACATCAATGACAACATAAAAATTATCTCAATCATAGTTTCCAACAATCTCACTCTTTGGTATTAATAGAAACATCTCTAACTACCATGCAATGCAAAACATGTACTGCTTCAAGAATCTCCCTATATGTTTAGTATTAGGTCCTCATTAATATCCTTAGTTTCATTTTGATTCTCATCTCTATTTCCAACAATCTCTCTCTTTTAGTTTCATTCTGATTCTCATCCATGTAACTCTCATATGCAACACATAAGCTCCCTTTATCATATTAGATCATGAAATCAATCAACTTATTTTATATTTCTTGCAACACCTTTCATACATTATCCCTCTTTGCAATACCATCTTCATATAGCAACTAACATGCTCTCTCTCTTTCTTTTTATTCTATGGTAACTGACATATACTCTCCCTATTTGACAATAATGAAAAAGAGACTTCATCTATCTCATATATCTTTGTCATGTAGATATCTTCATGTTAGTACATTTGAATCTTATTCACCATCTCTCAACTATTCCTATGAGTGATACAACATTTTGTTCTTCTTACTTCACTACTTTAGGCAACTCCTAAAGTATGACTTTTTTCATCAACTTTTAAGAGATTCTAATCAACACATTTGATGCAGAGCTTCATCTCAACTTAAGTATCCTTGTCTAGGGGAATCACCCCTAATTTTCCTCTTATATATTCATGAGCATCCTTAGGTAAAGGCTTAGTGAAAATATCAGCTGTTTAATCCTTAGTGTTCACATACTCCAATCTCACTTCTTTGTCTTGAACTAGCTCTCTCAAATAATGATACTTGATAGCAATATGCTTGGTCTTTGTGTGCATTACAGGGTTCTTTGATATACTTATAGCACTTGTGTTGTCAACATAGATAACAATAGAACCAGTAATCTCTTCCTTCATAACTTTCAGTAATTGCTTGATCAATATAATATTTGAGAAAATTATTGTTGTTACTATATATTCAACTTCATCTATTGATTGTGAAATATAATTTTTTTTATTTCTTGTCCATGAGATCAGCCTCTTTCCTATTAATTAAATATCCACCACCTGTACTCTTTATGACATCAACATTACCTACCCAATTAGAATCAGTGAACACTTTCAGTTCAAATTTATCATTCTTCTTGCAATATAAACCACAGTCTTATATTTCTTTTAGATACCTTAGTATCCTTTTTACTACCATCATATGATTCTCCTTAAGGTTTGCATAAAATCTTGCAACAATCTTAACTTCCAAGGCAATATCAGGTCTACTATGAACAACATATTGTAGTTTCCCAATCATTGATCCATCTAGTGTCTAGTTCCCATAAGAAGAATCATCATTTCTAGATACCTTATGTCTTGTATCCATTGGTGTGCTAACTAGACTTGAATCTTCCATTCCAAAAAAATTTAGTATCTCCTTAATGTATTTTAATTAAGTAATGTAGATACCTTGCTTCATCTAATACACTTGTAAACCAACAAAGAATTTGATCTCACCAAATATAGACATTTCAAGTTCCTTCTTCATCTCATCTGCAAATGATTTAAATAATGATCCTTTCCTCCAAATATGATATCATCAACAAAAATTTTAGATAACAATATCTCATTGTTACCTCCAGTCTTCAAGTACATATTATTATTATCATTAGTCCTTGTAAATCCAATCTTTACCAAATAATTGTGCAACTTTTCATGCCATGCTCTATGGGCTTGTTTCAAACCATATAGAGCTTTGTACAATTTACATACCATTTTCTTCTTTCTAGGATCTGAAAATCCTTCTAGTTTTTCTATGTAAATCTCTTCTTCTAGTATCCCATTTAGAATTATAGATTTGACACCCATTTGGTACACTTTAAATCCTTTGTAAGCAGAATGGGTAGGTAGTGTTCTAACTCCTTCTAATCTTGCAACTGGGGAAATTTTTTTCCCATAGTCACTAACTTCTTCTTGTACATATCCTTTGTATACCAATATAACTTTTTTCCTTATGACTTCTCCTTTTTCATTTATCTTGTTCCTAAATACCCACTTAGTTCTAATAACATTATTTTCATTTGGTCTAGGTACTAGTGTCCAAGTTTTGTTCTTCTCTATCTAATTAATTTCCTCATTCATTGCATTAATTCAATCTTCATTCTCCAAAGAATATTTTACTATTTTAGGCTCAATATTATAAAGTAAACATATATTACTTCTAAGTATTTTCCTTTTCATAACTCTCACATCTTTGTCTCCAATGATTTGTTGAGGTGCATGGTGTCTTCTAACATATTTTTCTAGTGTAGGTTTTTTTCTTCTTTCTTCTTGCACAGGTGAATCTTGAAAATTGATCTCAATTTCATTTTGTATCTCTTCTTTAGGTTCTTCTTTCTTGACATTGTCTTCCTAATGTTCGACATCAACTACATGGATCTCAACATCATTCTGCTAGCACTTGGTACGTATAGTCTATTGCTCGACATTCACTATTTGTTATTTCTCAATAGCTTTATTCTCTTGATTAGGTAAGGTGCAGGGAATACCTTCATCCACATAAAAGGATCTACTATAATCTTTAGGTTTTGTCTTAAATTCAACTTCATCTTTTTATGAATATTCATCAACTTTCACATTTGCACTTTCCATAACTTTGTTAGTGTTAGAGTTCAAACACTTGTAAGCTTTTCTCTTAGTGGAATATCTTAGGAATATGCCTTCATCACTTTTAGCATTAGGTTTTCCATTTCTATTATCCTGTAGTATATAACATTTTCTTCCAAAAAAATTATAATACATCATGTTAGGTGCATACTCATACCACAATTCAAAGGGTTTAACATTTGCATCTTTATTGACTTGTACTTTTTTTAAAGTATAAATTTCTATATACTTACAACTTCTCTCCAGTATTTCTATGAAACATTATTCTCCATCATCAATTTTCTAGCATACTCCATGATTGATCTATTTCTTCTTTTAGTTATTCCATTTTGGGGAGGGGTCTTAGGTGCTGACATCTAACTTTTGATTCCTCTATCATTGTAGAATATATTGAATTATTTAGAGAGAAACTCTCCTCCTCTATCAAATCTCAAGCACTTTAGACTCTTACCTATTTCTTTTTCAACATTGGCCAAATACCACTTAAACAACTAAAAAGGATCAGATTTATTTGTAAGAAACATCACAATCATCATTATAGAATAGTCATAAAAAAACAGAATAAAATATTTGTCTCCACAGTAGCTTTGCACACCAATAGGCCCACAAAGGTTAGTATGAACCAATTCCAAAATATCATTAGATGAATATGTTTTTCTCTTGAAACTAGACTTTGTCATTTTCCCCAATTGACATTGTTTACACATAGCATTATCAAGTTTCTTCAATCTTGGTAATCCTCATACTCTTTTAATCTTACTAATACCTACCAAATTATAAAATTCACATGACATAACCTCTTATTCCCTAACCATATATCTTCATTTTGTGCAAAAAAACATGTCTCCTTGGATAAATATAGATAGAAAAAGTTACCTCTTGTCTGATCACCACTACCAATCAATTTACCAGTAGCATAAAATATCTTGGCCTTCTTGTGATGGAATTCAACTTTGTATTCTAATTTTTTCAACTATGAAACACTCAAAAAGTTATAGTTAATTCCTTCAATCCAATAAGCATTGTCAAATTTGATCTTGTTAATCAATTATATTGATCCTTTACCTTTTATAGGACATGGTGCATCATTACCAAACTTAACACAAGTACCTTTGTATGGTTCCATGGTTGCAAACTTACTTTTACCACTAGTCATGTGATGTGAATAACCATTTAAATTTTCCACCTATCACCTTTACTAATATATGAAATTAATAGAGTTTTCTCATCCTCATTGGAATCTTCTTTCATAGCCACATAGACAACTTCTTCATCATTACTTTCATATTCATTATCAATTTCTTCTTCAACAATGTAACAATGTTTCTTGCCTTTGTCTTTGTATTCCTTCTTTCTCCTATTGTGGTGGTCATCTCTTCTTCCTTTGTACTTGATTTCCCTTCTTTCATCCTTTGTCTTCTTTGTCAGGACATCTAGCAACAATATGACCAACTTTGTTACATGAAAACCTTATTATAGGAAGCTTACCTTTGTATTTTCCTTTGCCTCTTGAAAGTCTTCTTGCTATTAGTGCTTTGAGCTCATCAAGTTCATCAACAGAAGCATCACTATCACTATTTCCACGCTTTCCTTTTCCTTTCTTACTAATAACCAATTGAGATTTGAAAATAGATTCCATAGAAGTAGGAGTGAAATTATCAAAATTTTACATTTCAAAAGTAGCAAGTCTACCAATTACACCTTCCAAAGTTAGGTTATTACGAGGGGTACATCTCAATTCTTCTATTGCAAAAACTATAATAGCATAAATAGGAAGTAGAGTTCTCAATACCTTGTTGATAATAGTCTCATCATGAATCTTTCCAATTGCTTCTCTTATAGAATTTACCACCTATTTGATTCTTCCATAATACCGAACAATATTTTTACCTTACATCATTCTCATTTCATCAAATTTACCTCTCAAGCTTTTTGATTTTTCTCTCAACACATTTTTGTCTACTTCATAGATGATCTACAATGTATCCCACATTTTCTTGTTCAGAGTGCAATTCTTTATGTCATAAACTCAAAATATATAAGGGCTAATACAATCTCCAACATAGCATGGTTTTGTTCTTGCATCTCTTTTATCTATTGAGCTATCAGAAGAACTATTTTTATAGTCACAAATTCATTTTATATATAGTATAACGCACCATCTCCAATTCCTTCTAGATGAAACTTCATCAAACTCTACCATGTAGGGAAGTTCTCTTTTTTCAACTTTGGCACCTCCTTTTTGTACATCTTGATCTTTAGCTCCAAGTACCTTCAAACTTTTCTCTACAAGCACCAAAGCTATGATACCAATTGTTATAATATTTAGAAAAATTGAGAGGGAGGGTGAATTAGTTGTCTAGGGTCTAGATGTACCAATTGAAATTTTAAACACTTCAAATACTTAAGATCTAAGCATTCAATAGCTCAGTCTCTATAGTAGATAATCACTAGTTCATAAACTTGTAGTCCATTGTCCTAATAATTATCAAACTTGCAAAATGTAAAACATTCAGTAAAACATCTCAAATGATATCCACACAAGTATGACACCATGATTTAACATGAAAACCCAATTTAGAAAAAATTGCTAGTAACATGTCGCCAATTTTTCACTCTTTTGAAGTGAGTTATGTTAGGAGCCAACTGTGTTAAAGGTTACAAAAAAAACTATTAAATGTGACCTTGTTAAAGTATTTAATCACCTTATTAGGAGTAACCTTGTTAGAGGACTTAAGAACATTCAATTAGAAAGCCACCTTGATTAAAGGATGTACATATGATTCTTAGGTCTACCTTGATTAAAGGATTTCAATACCAATACAATGGTTAGAAAGTAACAACAAGTTTGATATGACAAGTACAACTCACTTTACAAATATAGATCACAATTTGGTTCACATGTTGATCCACTGACTAGTCTTCATTTTCATCTCAATCTCTGATCTTCTTGGCAACTTTTTCAATCAATCACAGTTCAACTCTTCTTAGCCTCCAACTTATGTTCACCAATCAATAACATCAATAATTTATTTAAACCTATTAGGTTTTCACCAACTTTGCTAACCCCTCTTTAAGTTTAGCCCTTGTACCTCCTTAAATAGTTAATTTTAATCTTTTTCAACTTAAACATCACCATAGATCTTAGGATTTGGTTATATTCATCAAATCCTTCCAACATTTCATCTCCTCTTTTCTCTTCTAGAAACTTCTCCAAACTTCTCGTTGAATTCTTTCATAGAAATGCTCAAACGCGGCTTCCCTCAAATTAAATTTTAAAGCTCATCCATTATTATCTTCAACATGCTTTACATATTGCAAGAAATCAATTTTGTTGGTTGGAAATCATGATATCCTCAACATCTGTCAAATGTTGTCCCTCAACCAATACTATGTTATAACACTTGTTCATCATGGGATTACTTGATCATTACTAATTTTTATGTTCAGTACATATATTGATGCTTAGTCAATACTGATGCTTGGTTGACACTATATTTTTCTTTGCTTGTACTGGCACTCAGTTTACACTAGCATCACTCAACATAAACTTCAAGTTCCTTAATCTTCTTCTCTTTTGCTCGATCAAGCCTACACATTTGGTCATTCTTTGATCACTTCTTCTAGGCTTTAGTACAATTATCTTCTTCACTTAGTTTATAATTAGACAATCAATTTATCTTATCAAAGTCCAACTAATCAAGTGCCCATTGTAATTCCTCATAACTCAACCTTTCCTCTAGGTGCTTTTTTTATGTCCATCTTGTCAAATCCTCTTCATCAATCATCTTGATATGGAACTCTAATAAAATAGCATTGTCTTACCAATAAGGTTTGACATAAATGAAAACATAAAAATTGTCTCAATTGTAGTTTCCAAAACATCTTTCATCTAATTAATTTGGCTCATGGTCATCCTTATCTCCAATATTTTATTCTCAATAGTCCTATCAAGCCTATACCTCTCTATAACTTTGATCCTAGATGGTAAAACCTTCAACAAGAGAATGAAGCTAAGAAGGGGAGGGGGGAGTGAATCAATATCCATAATTTTTTTAATCTTTAAGCCAATTCAGATTTTTCCTTACTTCCTCTATTACTTGGTAGTCACTAATATTTTATCACAATACTTTGTAAATCAAAGTTGCATAACTAATTTTAAAAATTTACCAACTAAAAAATCATAAGTTTATGAAACATAACACATAACACAATCATTTGGTATTGCAAAAACCCTTGGTCAAAGGAAACCTATGGTGGGGATGATAGCCATAGATCCATCACTACTATAGTATGAGGGTTCCTTATTAGGGATATATTGTTTAGTAACTTTTGGTGACTTACTTTATTAAGAGTATACAATAAGACTTGCAAAGATTTACCATTTTCAAGGATTTTACAATACTCTTTAAGTGTGTACTTGATTAAGAGATTTACATAAAAGACATTTAGGTACACCTTTTTGAAGGATTTTGAAACTACTACAAAAATAAAAAGTAGTAGAAAATTATCTTTACAATAGAAACTTACTTTTCTTGATTAGATCTCTCTTCTGCTCACTAGTTATCAACTTCTGTGATAGATTTGTAGTTCCTCTCTATACCCTTTTTCTCTCTACTCTTTGACCTTTGATCTAAGGTCTAACCTCTGATCTTCCCTTCACACTTTAATACTTCTCTCAAAAAAAGCAACAACTTCACAATATTCTCAATATCAACAACCACCTTAAAATTGTTCTTGATATGTCCTATTATAGTTTTCTTTTGCCTCTTCAATCTGTGACCTAATTAGGGTTTGGAACTTTCTAGAATTCTTCTCTTAACATAATAAATAGTTTAGAATTATTCACCATTTCATTCTATTCCATCCTTTATTTTTATTGGTAATTTCAGCCTTGAAATCAGAAAAATTCAATTCACATTCTTCAAGAAAATTATTTTGAATTTTTACCTCAATCAGTGTAAATTGTTTCTCCAACTTGGTATCATTGTGTCTCATCATATTTTGTGCCAATTCAAACTTTTATGTAATCTCTATTTCACTCTATGTATACAATATTCTTATATATTGTTTCCTAGTATAGCCTTTTCTTAGTGACCTCTGTATAGCTCTATAGTCTCTGTGCTTGGTATACTCTAATTGCTTAGTATTAGCTCTACTTGACTCGATTATGACTTTTTCTTGGTATATGTAGAATCACTTAGTGAGTACTTGAGATCATGTATAATAATAAATATAATTTATCTCCTCATTCATTGATTGGGAAATATGGTGACTTGGGTGCTATGGAAACTTTCACTTGACATTTTGGCACTAATTGGTGATATGATTACTTATAGTAGTAATAGGACACTAGAAATATTGTGAGAAATTCAAAATACCATATTTTAGGTTTAAAAAGTGTGGTTTAAGAGATAAATGATGAGGTTACATATTTGAATAGTAGGCTACATGATGTTAGAAAATTCTTTTTGAAGGTGATGCATGTGACTACTACTACCCTCTACCCAAAGAAAGTGATTGGTGGGAAGCTAGCAGATGATGAGGATAAAAAGGACCTATTGAAATTCCTAAATGAGGAATCTATTAGTTTGGTGATTGATCAAGGAAGTACTTTACATACTCCATAATTCCTCGGCAGGATTTGGGGCTAGGCCTGGGCCTGACCTAGAGGGGAAAAAAATTGGGGCTATTTTATTGACATTTTTGGGCTGACATGTTGTAACTAATTTTAACCCCAAATAGGGAAAAATACTTGTATAAAATGGATTAGGGTTAAGGATTTCATAAGGTGTGATGCAATAATTGCTTCTTGTAGTAGTATTGAGCTATAAGGGATTACATATTATAATCAAGTTGTAATAAATGGATAATAATAATATTGCACTCATTGTTTAGTGGACGTAGCCCAAGGATTGGGTGAACCATGTTAAATCTTGGTGTCTTTTTTTGTCATCTATTTGATTTAATATTTTCTAATAATGGTTATATTTGTATGTAATTGTTATTTTTGTCCATGGTTAATCCTAACAGAATGGGCCAACATTTTTCATATTATTCTAGTAATGGTTGACTTCATTTTTGGTGCTATTATTGGGCTTAAGGGCTATATTAATGGTTTCTTTGCTAAATCAAATTCTAATATAATTTATTTTTTTTACATTTTTCCTTGCATGGAATTTTAATCTTACTAATTTTAAGACTTGTTATAAATTTAGCTTAGATTATGATAGGTTATATGACTTAACATGGTGGATTAGTTTTTTCTATAAAATTATTTTTGATAGAGATATATTTGGATACTTTTTAATGTGTCTTCTTAGTCTTTTTAGATGTGGTTAATATGTTGTTAATTGGTGTCTAGTGTGTTGTGAATTTGTACCTTGGGCAACATTCTTTTTTCTTTTTTCTTTTTATAAATAGATTATAATAGCACAAAGACTCCAAATATGATGTGACCTAATAATATCTAAAGTTAATAAGGATTATATCACAAGGACTTCAATTCCCTCCCAACTCAAGAATTAATTGTTATTGATTCAAATTTGGAGTTTATATCAAAAAACATGCAAGAAATTTGATTTGAAGCTCTTTTAAATCATGAAAATACTAACAAAGCTAGATTTATATGCTAAGAACTCTAGGATATTGTACTCCTATTGAATATCAATTATTTAAAACTTTAAAAAAACTTAGAATACAAAATTAAACAATAAAATTTATAAGAAAAACTTGGACACATAACACTTGGTGTTTTCGACTCATTTTATGACTATATATTATATCCTTATTACCTCTTAGCTTGTTTGGAGATTCTCTTGTTAGATTTAGCATGACACATATTGAATGCTATTTTTGAGGATTTATATGTTTCTCCTTAGTATTGTTTGTCCTAGTTTAAGGGCACTATGATGATGATCCTTATCTCCTTGAGAGTCTTTGTTCTTTGTTTGACCCTATTGCTTATGTACCTAGTAATGTGATAGTGATTTCTATTTGACTCTTAGGCTTGTGTACTATTGATTGGATTATATGTATTGCATTAGTTGCATCATATATATTACCATGTATTAAAAAAGTATATACTATAATAAATAAACAAAATTTTCAAGAAAGTAGGGCCTATGATTCATATGATTACATAAAGATTAATTATAATGAGCATAAGTATGCTGACTATCTATTGATTTTTGGTGCATTATCTAATGTATCCAGTACTATAGACCCTTGGATATCACAAAGAAGTCACTTCCTTGAGTGTGACTACCACTAGTCACCTTGTTATGTGAAATATGATTGAATTGATAAATTCATTTTTGGTTATTAATGTTTTGTTTTTGTTGTGAGTGAGCTAGAATAGGATTTTAGAAATTTCTTATGCCTAGATTAGCCACCTTATTCAATTTTTTCTATCTAATTTTGTGCAAATGGTAACATTTGAGTTAGTCTTGAAAATCATCACAATTTTCTTATCATTTAAATTTAAGCCTTATTCAGCCACTTGGGTTTTCTATTTGAATTTTGTGGTGACTAATTGAATGTTTGGTATTGTTGTCCCTCTAATGCAAAAAGTATTATTTCTATCATGTTCACTATGAATCCCTGATAGTATGTGCAAGGGAGGACACCAAAGAGATTGTATTATGTTTACGTATTGAAGGAATTAGGATATGGATTTGGATCATGTAATTTTGCATGTGTTGAATTAATATAGTTGATTGTGTGGATATTACATCGACTTGGATTACATAATTTTTTTCACTTATTATTCAATGTAGGAATGAATGTGCACATTATACAATTAAATTTTGGATTCCTTTTATGATGGTTATGGATTTTGAATCTAGATATGTGTAGGGAATTATTAAAGATGAATGTTTGATCAACATGGTTTTCAATTTATTCTTAAACCATAATCATATTGCTCTTAGTGACTTGATATGTATAGTACAGTTGTTTGTATTAGTCCTCTAATTTATCCTTTTGTATGACATTTTAGATATCTAACATTTTGACTTTTGATTTTCCATAGTTGTAGTAGTTGACTTCCATGAGTAAGCCTATTTTAAGGGTGGGAGGATGTAATACCTATGTCTTTTCCACAATTGTAGGTTATGTTGATAAACCCTACTAGACCCTCTATATAAACATGCTAATTTCTTGGTTATATTTGGAATGTAATACTTTAATATATAGAGAAATCAATTTTATCATGTTACCAGATAGTGATGATGAATTTATTACAATGATGATATTTTATATGTTCTTAGTTAATGATTGGAGTTATTTTTATGATGATGGTATACTATGTTCCTTCAGTTGATGACTACAGTTATCTTCATGATGATGGAGTTCATTTGTTAGGCAATGATGTTATTCATATTTGTGAAGTATTAGTTATACATACCACCTTCTTGCATATGTATGGTGTGTGTATCTATTTTATACTAATATTTGATGTACATGATGTGGTTGAGGGAGCGAGTCATACTCATATGCAAGTCAAGATCTACATGATGTACCACTACCTATCATTAACTATTTAGTTAGGTATATATATTAGCACATGCTCATCTTTTATGTAGGTTTTTAGGCACTAGGCACCAAATTCCCCAAATTGTCAAGATGAGTGTGCCCTATTGTAATATCTCAATGGTAAGAGAGAGAAGATAATGCCCAAGTCTAAATTATAGCCTAAGCCTTATTATTGTCCTGAGAAAGAGGACAAGTATCTGAATGACTACCCATCCAAACCCATGAATCTATCCTTGTATATGTTGTTTAATTTTATATTTTGTCTATTTTTCTCATGTTGTATTCATTTGGGTTATATGGTATATTTTGTTGAGTAAATAATTCAATTTTGGTATTAGAATAATCATATGATAGTTGGATAATTAAATATTAGTTTAGTTAAAAGAAAGCATTAAAATATAATAATAATTAAATAAATAAATATCTGCATGTAATTCAAAAGAGTTAAATTAAAAATTTTAAATATAAAAATTCAAAAAGTTATTCATTATTAAAGATAACATGGTGCTTTATGCATAATTATGTAATTTAATAATTGATTAAGAGTTTCACATATCTAATGTTCTCTAAATGTGTCATTTAAAAGTGCATTGCACAAATAAAGCGGAAATAGAAACAAAGTAAAAATTTAATTAAAAATTTATTTAAATGTGTATGGGGGGAATTAGTAAATTAAAATATGTAATATGTAATTTAAGTTGACTTTTTTTTAATAAAATTAAAAGATTAGAAAACTTTATGGAGGGTTAGGCTCTCTTTATCAAAGATTTTTGAGACATTTGAACACACACAAGTTTTTGGAAGAGAGATTTCGGTGGTTTAAAGCTAAAGACTATTTTTGAAAGCTTAGGAGTAATTTGTATTGTGTGGTTAAACTATATTGCTAAGAATTCTAGCTAGTTATTCTTTAAGGTAGGTTGAGAATCTCTTTTAAATTTTCTTTAGAAATATTGTTTTCCTCGCGTCTACCAGATTGGTTGAATTGAATGTTGAGAACATGAATGACTTTGTGTAAGGATCTTATAAGGGAATTTAGCTTGTATTATCTTGTAAATGTGAAAGAGAATTTAGATGAATGACTTCTATAGAAAACATGTTGAAGTCGCCAGACCACATAACTTTGTAGAGAAATGTAGAAAGCTATGAATTTTTTATACATTAGGAAACCCTGTTTGAAAGTAGGAAATTCAACGTTAAAATTTTAGAGGAAAATGAATTTGAATCAACTAGGGTTTCAATTTTTTAAAAAATCCTTGAAATATTTAGGTAAAACACAAAATCACTTTAATAAAATTCTATAATTTGACTCCAAAATTGAATGAACTTATTGTCACATAAGTCTATTGAAAAACAAAAACAAAAACAAAAATAAAATAAAATTCTATGTCCCTTTATAAAATTTATCCTATAAGACAAGGAGCACTAAAATTATTAAAAAAAATATATATATATATATATATATATATAAACAAATTATTTTAAATTATTTTATTTTAAAAAAAATATAACCTAGGAGGGGGTTTTACTACCCCCAAATTGACAACTCCCTACTAGTAGCCATATGAATGTTGTTGCAAGTTGTGACAAACCAAGGCTAGTCATGGTTGTTTTTGTAGCCCACAACAATAAAAGTTGTCGAGGTTGTGTGCAAGAGTAGGGTTGCCATGGCCAACCTGTAATTGGGGTTCTTTGAATAACTATTTAAAAAAAAAAGATAATTAAAAATTAATTAAATAACAAAAAAATTAATATAATTAAATTATTTCATATCAATTCTTTTTAGTTTTGTTAAAAGTAATTAATTTAAATTAGTTAATAATTATTAAATTAGTAATCAATGATAGTAAATATTAATAATAATTGATAAATATTTCATTATTATTATTTTTAATCAATAAGAGGCCGAAGCCAAGATTAGTTATTAAGAAAGAGCACAAGTAAATTTGAACCCAAGATCTCTTTGATAAGAGACTCACAATTTACCATTGTGTTGTAGGATCTTGCTTGATAAATATTTCATTATTATTAATTATTTTTAATCAATATTATTTTGATCACTAATTTAAAAATTTATATTAATAATAAAAAAGGTTTACAAAAGGATGATGGCCACAAAAATCCATCCCATGCATCAGTTGTTCTCTGACACCAATTGAACACATAGATACCAATTTTCTCTAGATATTACATTAGAATCACAACTACCCAAAAATGTGATTACAAATAGAGAATAAAATAGAAGCCGATAAGGCATATCTACCCAAAACCTTGAACACCATCAGAAGACCTAACTACAAACTCGAATATAACAAAGCCAAAACAACCTTCCATAGCCCAAACATAACTCAACATGGCAATTACTTAAACCATTTTTCTACTTCCTCGTAGGAGAAGTTGGGAATGGCTTCAACTCATACTAGCCTAGACTTTCCATCGCTTCCCTAATCAGAAGGTTCAGCTTGAACCACTTCCCAGTCCTCTAGCAAAGAGACATCAACTTGCCCTACGTAATACACCAATCCCCATAACTACCACCATGCCCCAATCTGGTTGGAATTTAGCAGCACACCAGAGGGTGACCAATATTATCCAATGGGGCACCGGATTTAACTGTGGTCTTCTTCCTCTTCCTAAAGCTTGGTTCAACCCCAAGGAATAGACAAACATAGTAAGCTATCACCAACCATTTCTTTCCATTGACAAATTGACTTCTTGTGGATTGATAGTGTAAGGACCCTCCTTGTATGTACTCATCAATTATGAACCCTCTGCTAAAACCATTATAGGAGATGAGAAATAGATATGAAGTAATGCTTACATTGTGAATGTTTAAAGAAATTGAGAGTAGTTGTTATATCCATAACCTAATACTTAGTGATTCAAGAATTATTCCATCACCTTGACTATTTAAAACATTAATTGTCGCTAGCAATGAAACAAGGTATTTTCACCTGAAAATGAGGATGGTCAATTTTGGTACCTCGATGATTAAGTTGTATGCTCTCCGATAGTTCATTTTTGCTTTAATAATGATGTTGTGATGTTTAATTATGTGCATGCCTAACAATGATTATTCTAGTATTTTAATTTGAATTAATGAATAAAGTTACGTTGATTATATAATTTCTAATGATTAAAGGTGTGAAGAAGTGAGAAAGGTTTGCTTAGATGAAAGATTCATGTGTTGATTTGTGAGGCCTCGCTGTGACCCATTATGGCACCGATGATACATTGCTATTTTGATACTCATAACTCGATATGTCACAACATTATTTGATGCACTGAACATTATTATGCTATTTATGATGTGGGATGTTTCATCTTCAGATATTTGATTTTCGTCATTTAATGCTTTATAAATATGTATAATAATGGAGTGGATAAATACAGAACTAACACTTTGAATTTCCCAGTTTTAAAGGATAGAATAAGATAAACAATTGAATTGTAGAGAAATAGATGTTTTAAATAACATTAATACCTGGATGTGTGCTTTTATATATATGCATGTGATTTTATGGGACTACTGATGTGTGCAATGAGTGTGCAGATATTTAGCTGAGAAACCCTACGAAGGAACAAAACTAATCTCTTTGTGCTAATTTTGGAAGCCTTGTTGTTCATAATTCACGTATTGTATTGTGAGATATATGTATGTATCTTCTTTGTTCAGTGAATGTTAAATGTTCGTAATTATGTTCTTTCAGTGTCGCTTGACACTTGTAAAATGTTTATGTGCTTTGGTGTGTTGTTTAGGGTTAATTGTTTAACCTTTGGACCAAGTTGGTTTAAGTTAGTGTCAAATTACTATTAGGTTCTTATTGAGGTTAGTCATCCCTAATTAAGATTAGTGCCTTTTTTTACATGTCAGAGTAGTTAGAAGGTGCTATTTTATTCCTAGATTTTATTTGGCTCTAAACCTTTTTCTTAAGGCTTAAAACATGAAATTATTCTACCCAAAGGGTATGGGTATGGGTTAGGGGTCTTTTCCAACCCCTAAGCCCCTTTTATTGACTTTTGAGGTCACTCAAAAAGTCTCTTTTTGCCTTTGTGCGAAAATTGACCATGGGTATCTTGTGTTACCTCACCTCATCTCCACTTAGGGTTTAACCATAGTGTAGGTTGAGTTAGGAGTTTCTAGAATTGCTAGTGGGTGGAAATAGTTATTGCTCCTTTTGGGTGGTTGAGTTAGAGGATTATTTAGAGGCCTTCATGGGACTAGTGGAGGTTGTTACCCAATCTCTACTTTTAGAGAAAGTTTGGAAGATAGTCGGAGATTGAAGGAAGAAAAGGATAAGCTCTTCTCAAACCTCCATTGTTACCATCACTCTTTGTTGAAGGTAGGATTCTTGGCCTTGTATTTGGTTTTCTCCATGTTTGATCATGCTTGTCCTTGCATATGGTGTTGTATTGCTATTTGTTGCTTGCTTTTATGTTGGGTTCATTTGGAGGCTTTTTATTTTGTGTTGTTCTTGGATGTTTCCTTGTATATCTTGATGTATTGTATTGAGGGGTTTTCATGGGGTGTATTTGGCATTACTCACCCTTGGATAGGGAAGAAGTGGCCATGTGGGGGTAGGGCTTTAGTTGGACCTCAATGGTGCAGAGTCTCCTTTCATGGTGAGAGGAGGGAAAAAGGGTAGGGTGTATGAGCCCCTACCGACCATCACATACCTTCTTGATATTGTGAAATCTTGAGTATGGAAAGGAGAGAAAATTCTTGTTGGATTGGCCCCGAAAGGGCATTTGTGGAACAAAGAAAGTTCCTGAGATTTTAGCCCCAAAAGGGCTATGTTAAGGTATGGTGATTGACATCTCCCATTGGGAAAATCCACCTCCCCCACTAATAGGGTCCTATGGATGGATTTATTGTGTTAAACCGGTTTGGGTGTATGTTGAATTGTTCCTTGTGTTTTGTTGAATCATCTTGGGTCAGCTCTTGTTCTCCTTGTGTTTCCATGAAGATTTGAAGTTAAAGAAGGAAGTCTTGTAAAGAAATTTTGAAGATTTTATCATGAATTGTAAATTTTATGTAAATTATATTGTGAATGATTGGCAACGACATCGAGTTTTCTTACTGGTTCTTTCCTGATAGAGCCTTGAACTAGGATGCATAATAGAGAAAGGAAAAATATTATGAAAGTCTCCTTGTGTTGTTCTCATGAGAACTCAAAATTTGGCTTATGTTTGTGAAGAAATAGTTGGTAGATAATGTCTTTGAATTATGAATTTTCAAGTTTTCAATTATGGTAATGAAAGGCAATTTGATATGCTAAAGTTTCCAATTCAATGTCAAGTATTAAGAGGAAACAATAATCCTACATTGCGATCACAAGGTTTACTCTCTCATTATTAAATTTTATTTTTGTCACAATCAAATTTGATTAAGAAATGTGCATCACTTGAATTCTAGATAAATGGAACATACACCTTGATATATGAATCTTTATGTGTTGTAAGAGTATTGCCATTGTTTTATTCCAACCATCAATTTGGATGGGATTAAGAGTACCTATGTATTGTGAGTAAGTCATTGTGTATACCTATGATACTTTGTTTCCACCACCTTTGCGTATTGTGAGAATTAGTGTAGTAAGCATGTAATGTGTGTAGGGAAATAAGTTACTTTGGTTCTTAAAGAGATTGAGCCCTTTGCTTCTGTAAATATTGTAAGCTTGAATTTAATTATTATGTGAGTATAGCCATGTTAGGAGAATTGGTGCGATATCATGGTATTGAATGACATTAAAGTAATGGAAAACAATTGTTGCAATGAAATTTAGTTCAAATCTTCTTGAGTTCTATTCTGAAATCGATTTCTCTAGCATGTTTTTCCATATGTTGTTTCAAATAAAATTCCTTGTCTAAATGATCCAATAAATTTATTAATTTAAATGAAAAGAACAAGTTAATAATTCATTATGTATCAGTATAATAACCCATGGTGAATGACCTCTATTATGAGAGAAGAAAATTTAAATAATGCATATAGAGTGTATGGAACATAAAAACTGACTTCCCATTCACCTCTCTGGATTTTGTATGAGAGTGCAAAATTAATCTTAGATCTATTACAGACCAATTAAATATTCAAAGAATATTCCTAAAATTCCTTGCAAGGCATTAGTAAATTAAGTAGACCAATACGATAAGACATATATCTAAGTTCTCTTCAAATCTTTAACTTTTTGTTTTATAATAATAATTTAAACAACATAAGTCAATATGTCAAAAGCTCAAGGCATCACCTTTGTACAAGAGAGCAGAATTTTTTTTTTAAAAAACCCAAACAAGGGACTCCACATGTCGGCTACCCTCCTTATGACATAGATGCAAGTGGGCAAGGCTATAATACTTGCCTTGGGAATAGACCCACTTCATGAGGCGACCAGCTTTAAGGGCAATGGAAAAGAATGTTGCCACATACTTAGTGGTCCCCACTCTCACCAAACTTGGTGCCACTTTTCCATGCATTCCCTAGAAATGATTTGGTTGGATTAATGAGCACTTTGACCAATGTGCTGATGTAACAATGTAATATTGACTTCCTTGCTAAAACAATTCAACTTAAGCTTGAAGTGACCTTTGTACTGGTGCCTATAAAACTATCAGCAAGTCAATTCGCATGGAAAGAAGAAGTGAGCCATGTGTATGGTTAGATAAAGTAGGTCCAGGTCTTAAGAAAGTAGCGTAATAAATAGGGTGAGCTAGTGGTAAATGAAAAGAAGTAAGATATTGTGAAAGGATGGTAAGAGGTAAATTTCGCATGAGGATATGGTAGGAAGAAATTCAGGGATGTGGGTAGCCAAGTGGATTGAAGGGGATTAGTGTTTGGGCAAAACAAAAAACAAAAAAACATGGTAAGGGGAAAATATCATTTATGGTGTTAGGTTCAATGCATAGTTTGGAATAATGTGAGGTTAAGGGGAAACATAGTTCGGAATTATATTTTTTTGAGGTGTAAAATGTAGTGGAGTTAGAAACAAATTAAATAATCTTAGATACAATTTACATTAGGATAATATAGTGTGATAGGGTTCATAATCTCTTAGGATGAAGGGAGTTTTATTAAAACTTGAATTTGTAATTGCATGTAAGTTCATATAATAATGTTAAGATTAGTGTGAGGATCTAAGGATAGCTTGACTTTAGAAATTGAAACTTATATTTTAGTTGAGTGTTGATATAAGATATTCAGATATTATTCAGATTGGAGTGTCATAGGAAATCAAATGTGTTATAGGGTAGTAGGATTATAAGACTGAACAAGAAGGTAAGTTTGTACGGTATAAGGAATATGGCCAAGGTCATAACGTTCAAAGCAAATTGTTAAGGGTAAGTAATTCACCTAAATTGCTTGTTAGCAAATATTCACCCACCTATTGTGGTAGTGTGTTAGCGTGGTATGGCTAGGATATAAGAGGCATAAATGGGGACGGGTTTAGTTCGTAATAAACTATTCATAGGTTGTAGGTGTTAATGACGGCAAGTATAATGAATTGGAAATGGACAGATAAAATGTTAGTAGCTATGATAGTATATAAATGATAATGAGTAAACTAACTTAAGTTTTAAAAAAAAAAATTATCGTGTTTCATCTTGTAAACATCAATTAGTCGTGTATCATCTTGTTAATTTTTAGGGCATGATAGACAGAAGGTCAAATCAACAATGGTTGTAACTCATGTGACCCACCTCTAATCAACCTCCAAGGATGATTTCCCATATGCATCCCAACACCAATATTAGCTCTTTGAATGATGTCATCAAAGCCCACACCGCATTTGAAAACAAGACAGTTTATCGCCACGATGTTTACTTCTAGTTTGGATTCGACCACCATTAAAGCCAGGGCCATGAATAAGGAAGAAATATCTAGGTTTGATCATGGCCTCAGGTCGTTGTTCAAATATTCTTAACCAAAAATGAGCTTGAGCACCTCCTAAAACTTGTCACTATCTATCTTGAAGATATTCCTCAATCATTTGATTGTAATGACACCTTTGAATGCTAGAATCTAACTAGTAGTTTTTAGAGAAAATTTCCCTCCATTATTCCTTACTACACTCAATAACCCAAGATCATAGATGAAAAACACAATCTGGTCCATGGGACTAAAAACCTACCAATATCTCTAGAAAAATTAAGCTCAAAATAATGAAACTGTCAATACGCAATAAATTCATACTTTCCATAATGAAACTATCAATACGCACAAAATTCATGCTTTCCCCATGCCTTGGGCTTACTACCACCCATTCATTTACCTTTTTTCTGCAATGTGGGATTAATGTCATGAACAATTGTAAACAAGGACTCCTCCCATTGTTTGGTCATAATTATTTTGGCATCTATGGCTAAGAAACCCAAGTCTTCAGTGTCCAATCATATATACTCACACATGAATGAGGACAAAAAATATTTCAATATGTGAGAAAGATGAGTAGATGGTACACTTAAAACTTCAAGATGGATCCCTTAATGATTCAAAATTAAGACCAAGATAGCCATTATCTCCAATCATTCACATCTAAGATCAAAAATCAATAGATCAAATGTTCCTGAAATCTTCCAAAATTGTAAATTCTAAAGGCTCTCTCACCCCAACATTTGATAGCTTGTTAGCTAGAGTGTTAGCTTCCTTTAGCACATGACAAACTTTAAATTCATCCACTTCATTATAAGAGAAATCAAATTTTCTTGACATATTTGTAAAGGTACCACATCTCTATATTGTCTTTGACAATGTCATTAGCCACAATCTAGGAATATCATTTAAGGTGCAATTTTTTAGCACCTAGCATTAGGCCCAACAACATGGCATCTACTATGACCAAACACTCTACTTATTTATCATAAAATCAACTCTCAAAGGCCCATGAATGAGCCTAATTGTTAATCAATATTATTAATTATTAATTATTATATTTTTTCTATTTAATATATTTATAATTATATATGAAATCATGAGGGACAATATTTAAAATTTGAAAACATATATACTATTATTTTATTAATAAACATATTTTTATGGGCCAAAATTAACTATTGAAAATATTTGATTTATTTATATGGTTGAAAATCTATGGTTATTGGTGGACGTCCATGTTGTGGGATGTTTTCCTATAGTACAACTTTGACAAACTTGGTTGGTCATCTAGGATATGTACCAAAGGCTTGTGAATTACAATTTTTATGGTGATTTGTATTATTACTAGATGCCATAATGTGTCATGTATTTTTTATCATGAAACCAAACCTAAGTGTGAAATTTCATATTATATGTTTACATGATTATTCTTTTATGACATTTTGGGTTTGAGAACCAATGTGAATTCTAGTTGCCTGCCATGGAAATAAAATTGATTATTATTCTTTGGTGGTTTATGGGACATATTTGTGATTGTGCACTTAGGGGATATTTTCTTGGTACATCATAAGGAGTGGATTACAATAGGGGTTTGAAGATAGAAGTGGTCAATTATGGGGTAACCTATCGTATGTTTGGTAATAAGTAATAATATTGTAACTAATATTTGGGATAAAACATTTAAAAAGATGATTAATGATATTGTCTCACCCATGCCTTGAGTGCTTGTATAGGATGAGGATGAGAATTGATGATACCTAATAAGAAGCATGAATAATATTCCTTGTCTTCAATTGAGGGTATTCTAGTTTTACATGGGTCATGAAGGATCTGGAGTCTAGAGTAATTAGTCTAGAGTGACTCAATGCTTAAGATATTAGGGTCTAGTGAGAGACTAGTCAAGAGTAGCTTAGGTAGTTTGACTATGTGATGAAACTACCTAATAAGTATCCTACGTCTCCTCCATAGATTTTGTATTTTCAAATGGTGAGAGTTATTTATTGTTGGTGGTTGGTACTTATGTGTGGTTGTCATTTACACATTTGTTACTATTCTTTTGGCAATTGGTATTTGACTTTAAAGTTGGTATTGATTTAGTGGTTATTCTTTATTTCCATTTATTCTTGTTTTGGAGTTAGTATTTGGTTGTTGATTTCGGTATAGGGTTTGGTACTGGTTGATCATTTTTATTTTGAAATTTGTTATTTTTTTATCAGTTGTGTAGGGGTAAAATGGAATCAACAACCTAACAAATTTAGAAGGGGGAAGACCAAGATCTACCCTCTAGATTAGGTTAGATTGATACACATAAAAGTATCAATGCAAACCCTAATGAGAATGGAATTAATAACTTGGATTTATTTATCTTTGACCTCCACCATAAGAGGGTTTAAGCAAGGAGATAAGTAATACAGAGCTAAGATATGAAGATGTGATAAAATGATGAAGTATATAGCAATGAAAAAAAGCAATATGAAATACTTTGTGAGATACAAATCTAAAAACAAGCTATCAAACAACCTTTAAACGGGTCGATTCTCTTGATTTGGACTAAAAACCATGTAACAGACAAAACCCAAAAAGTGTTTGGCAAAGAAATCAAGAGAGACCTAGTCAAATCAGGGGTACAATGTGACCTTGATGGAATCTTAGATTTGACAAGCAACATCAACAAGCAATTTGAGGAAGGGTGGATTGTCATATCCTCATTTTAAGATAGAATTTTAATAATAATTAGATAATACAATGCTAATAAATAAATAATGATAAGAAATTTATATTAAACTAATACTAAAATATAAAACTAGGAAATGATAATTATTTAATCTATGTTATTAATGAAATAATATTTAGTATGAAATTTTAAATAATTAAAAGATAATTATATTTCAATGAGTAAATAAAGAAATAAAATTAAATACAAGAGACAATATTATAGAAAGTATGCTAACTTTCTAAATAGAACTTAATAATAAATAACAATAAACACAAATAAGTAAATAAATAATATAACATAGAATAATATATATTAACTAAATCTAATGAAAAGTCAAGAGATGTTTAACAAATAGACACAACTCCGTGAATTTATAATAGATTGTATTATGTAGAACATTGGAAAATGACGAACAAAGTGAAAAAAGCAGTCTTCACATAAAAAGAAGAATATAATAAAAGAGCAGATCGACATCCAGTGAACAAATATTGTAATTCTCAAAACCATAATCAGAGCTTCAAGCCTAGAATTCAGAACTAGGTGGTATCCATCCCATTTAAATCAAGGAATAATTTTGAAGTATTATCATTAGAATAGGAAGGAAATTGATCCGACAAGTTTACAGCAAGACAAAATAGATTCAAATCCCTAGCCTGAGTCCATGAAATACAAAATGTAGCAATCTCCATTAACCAAAAGAACAATGAAGATCAAGATGGAAGTGATTGGCAGCAAGTAGTAAATCAAAAAATCAAGCAATCAAGCAATACCCAAACAAAAGAGAAATCAAGAACTATAAAAAAAAATGAACCAGATCGACTAAAGAATCAAAATCATTTCTTTAGCGAGACAAAATATACAAAAAATGGAGATAGCTAGAAAGAATCAACCTCACTAGGAAATAACTATATACAAACTCTGAACATATGTAATATTCCTCACCCTATAAACATTTTAGCTATAAATAGTATTCCTCTAGGCCTGCCTAAACCTAATACCCCCCAGACAACTGATCAATGCAAATGGTAGAGTACTTTACCCTCTAGCTTTGTTAAAACCCCATTCTATATTCCACCTTATAGAAAAAAGCAGTTAAATCCACTCAAATACAGAGAAATTAGGAATATTCATCCTAAAGGAAAAAATCCTTAGGATAACCATGAAAATTTAATTATTAGTAATGAATCCAATGAGAATAGATGGTAGGAATGCTCCAAATTAGGAGTATATGTACTTTGGAATGATAGAGGAAAATGCAAAGCAAAACTGGTAAGAAATCTAGCAAAGGTATGTGGTTCCCAGGTAAGTATTGCTACTTATGCTAAGCATTTATTGTATCTTCATTGTCTAAATATTAAAATTAGGAATGAATTAGTTGTATTATCTCTTTTTTTTACAAAGAATGCCCAGTTAAATTCATGGCATGGGAACCTAATTTCAACAAAAACAACAAGAAGAAACAAAAAATTTCAAAGTGGGTTGAATGTGACAAACTTCTCACCAGATTTAAATAACATTGTAATTTTAAACAAGATATGACAATCTTTAGGAAACCTAATAGGAATTGAGTCAAACTTTGAAACTTCAAGAAAAATCAAATTCTTGATTAATACAGAGCTAGGTCAAATAGAAATTAAATCTTTAAAAAAATAACAATAAGATCAATCTATAGATTAACTTTCACTAATTATGAAGGAGAAATACATGGAATAGTAGGAGAAAATATCGGTTTGGATAGTATTGATAATAATCTTAAAGAAACCTTAAGGAAGATAAGAAAATGGGGGAAAAAGGAAGACGATAGAAAGAAGGAAGGAAACCAAATAAGAAGGAAAAACCTAAAAGGAATAATAGAAGGAAATGATAAGAGGCAAGAACGATATACAAAAGTAATAGCATAGGAGGATCAAATGGAATATGCAAAGAGAATAGAAGAACCTGTAGCAGAATTGAAGAAAAATTAGGAAAATTAGTATAAACTATCAAAATTCAAAAAATATGAAGAATGTAAAAGAGAGAAGGAAAGTTCAGAAGAGATGGAAAACAATATGAAAATTTTGAATAAAATAACTCTTGAGATCTTGCTTCTACAAAATGACATAGAGGATCAAATAATAATAGAAGGGAAAACACATATGAAGCATAAAGAAAAAAACCAAAGGATCAAGAAGTAGAAAAGATCTCAGAAGAAGCAATAGTAGAAGAAAAAAGAATGTCAGAAGAAGAAATCACAAAGAATCATGATATATTAGAAAGGAACTAGGATCCTAAAGGAATCAACAACAACAATCTAGAATTAGAAACACATGAGTCAAAGGGGACGAGACAAATAGATTTAGAAAAGGAAAAAACTAAAACACGAGCACAACTTATAGATATTCTGAAAAAAACATCAAAACATTGGAGTAATATCACTATTAGAAAAAAACCAAAGAAAAAGAGTTATAAATTCTAGCAAACACTAGCTAATGGAAAGGACCTATTTGAAACTAGTAGGGAAGAGGAATACCAAACGAAAAAATATATTACAAAGGAGCCTCTAATTCCTATGGAGATAGAAACAATAACTAAAGAGTTAGATTTAAAGAATAGCCAAATAGGAAACCAAAGGGAAGATCATGAAAACCAACTAGGGAACAACTAGATATGGGAAGAATTTAGAGTGATGGAGGAGACAAATCAAACCCATGAAGAAGGTAAGGACCTAGAGAATGAAGGAACAACATTAGAAGATCAGATGATCAAAGAATTACTAGAAGAGTAAGAACCTAAGGTAGAGGAGGAAGACTTAAATACTTCAATCAAAGAGAAGATATCCTTGGATAATCTAGGAATATTCATCAATCATGAAGGACTTAAAACTCTGAACTGTATAAAAACAAAACCAAAAAGAGGAAGGAAATCACTAAGGGCTCGTTTGGTTGTAGGGGTAGGAATTGCAAAATGAGAATTGTTATTCATGAATTTCTATTCTAGAATAGAAATTTGTTGTCTTTGTTTGGTTTAGCAAGATAGAAATTAGAATTTGATAGACATGGCTGATTCAGATTCATTGATGTGCTTTGTTTCCTTGTAGGCCCTGAATCATTTTTCTTTGGGCAATTTATTTATTTCTCTCCAAATTGATAAATCATGTCTCATTAAAAATGACATTTGGGATTATTAGTCAAACATAGTAGATATTCTTTCACAACACTGATACAGTT
Organism: Cupressus sempervirens; assembly: GCA_028749045.1. Lineage (NCBI taxonomy): Eukaryota > Viridiplantae > Streptophyta > Pinopsida > Cupressales > Cupressaceae > Cupressus > Cupressus sempervirens. The sequence goes on along the minus strand of CM053792.1, from coordinate 648,654,252 downwards.
GCTTTGGTAACATAGTGGGAGTTGGTATTGAACAAGGAAATACAACATAGAGCTTAGGTTGAGTTGGACAAAGTCAGAGAGGAGTTCGCAGGATGATGATATATCAAAGCTTCCATACCTACAAGTAGTGGTGAAACAGAGTTTATAGATGCATCCACCGGGGCCTCTCCTATCATGGGCATGCTTCTACACATGGGTTATGTCCCTATCCAAATTCAACAATGTTTTCCAGTCCCTCAACAAAGTCCCAGTGCTCACCCCAAGTCAAAGTGGATTTGTAACTTTAATGAAATTTGAGAAAGCTAAAATGAGAATAGGAATAGCAATTCTAATAATAAGTATTTTTTAGAATGGACACATGCTCATTTTGGGGCTAAATTGGGAATACAAATTCCTATTCCCCATTCCAATTCCATGCACCAAACAAAGAATATAAACCATATTCTAATTTTCAATGACCATTCCAATTGTATTCCAGTAACCAAATGGTCCCTAAAAGAACTAAGGGAGGTAGTAGCACAAGAAAAGGAGAAAATAAAGATCAATGAGATCCTACATGCAGGGAAGGGGAAGATCCTTCCCAAGGATCAATGAGAATCACAATTTGGAATGCTAGGGGACTAAATCCCCCTAGCAAGAATTGTGTGTTAAAGCATAATCTCACTTTATTTGAATTTGAAGTCATACTAATTCAAGAAACCAAATTAAATATAGAAGAAGGGAATAAGTTAGGAATGAAACTAGGCCAATGGAAAATAGCATTGAAGGAATCAAATGGGGCTTCAGGAGGATTGGGAATTATCTGGAATCCTTAGAAGATGAACACAAATATAATTTTTACAAATAATAATTGGACAACGTGCAAAGTCTCTGGTCTAAGAAAAAACCTCTAGATTATATTGCTAAACATCTACGGACCCACCCAAATAGTAAACAAAGCAATAATTTGGAATGAAATCAGTTCTAACTTGGGAAATTATTAGAATGAAAATATTTTTATTGGAGGAGATTTTAAGGCAATACTAAAAAGAAAAGAAAAATATGGGGGATCACAGACTATTTTATGAGCCACAATAGACTTCAGAAATTGGGAAGAAAAAATACATTAATGGATATTCTGACCAATAATGGAATATTCACATGGAAAAATAGGAGGAAAGATTTCAGCTACATAGAAGAAAGACTAGATAGACTCTTCTTTAGAGGACACCTAAGAAACGTAGATATGGAAATGAAAGTAGCTATCATGCCCCTTTTTTGGTTTGATCACTTTCTTGTAAAATTAGATTTAGTTGAACCTACAAAAGCGATGAGAAATCCATTTAAATGCAAAAAAATGTGGTTCTTAGATAAGAATTTTATGGAAAATTAAAAGATGGTGGCTAGAAGGACAAATCCAAGGATCAAAAATATTTTTTGTGTCCAAACCAAAAATGATTAAAGAAAAAATCCTAAAATGGAACAAATTGCAATTTAGTAACATATTCAAAGAAAAAGTAAAAATTAAGAAGACCTAAATAAGTTAAACCACGAAATTATTAAGAAAAGTAGCATAGATATGAAAATGAAAGAAGCTATCATGCCTCTTGCTATGTGCAATCACTTTCTTGTAAAATTAGATTTAGTTGACCCTACAAAAGCAATGTGAAATCCATTTAAATGTGAAAAAATGTGGTTCTTAGATAAGAATTTTATGGAAAACATTAAAAGATGGTGGCAAGAAGGACAAGTCCAAGGATAAAAAATATTTTGTTCTATTTCCAAACTAAAAATAATTAAAGAAAAAATCCTAAAATGGAACAAATTGCAATTTAATAACATATTCAAAGAATAACTAAAAATTAAAGAAGACTTGAATAAGTAAAACCAAGAAATTATTAAGAAAGGAATGGACAACAAGAAATACACTAAAGAAAAAGAGTTGCTCACAAAATAGGAAGATATCTTAGCTAAAGAGGAAATTTTTTGGAAACAAAAAACAAGGGAGAAATGGTTGGTAGAAGGATATCAAAACATGAATTTTTTTTCACTATATCGCTCTATATCATAGAGCAATAAACAAATCACAAAAATTAAAAATAAAGAGGGTAATATGGTAGAAAATCTGACCAAAATATATGAGGTATTTGTAGATTATTTTGAGAATACCCCTAATAACTTTGAATCCTCAAACCAAGTAGCTCAAGATAAGATGTTGAGAGAAATTCCAAGAATTACTTCAAAAGAAGATAACAAGTCACTCAATAAACATTTTTCACTAACATAAATTAAAACTTCACTTTTTAATATTAATCCTAATAAATCACTAGGACTAGATGGATTTCAAGCTTTCTTCTTTCAAAAATGGTAGGAGATTATAGGGGAAGATTTATAGAAAGCAGTAGAAGCATCTAAAATGAAGGTTCACTATTAACAAAAATTAATCATACATTTTTAACCCTAATACCAAAAAAATTGATACTAAGGAACCATGAGACTTTAGACTGATAGCACTCTGTAATACTATATATAAGATATTATCTAAAGCATTAGCAAATTTTCTTAAAAAATTTCTTCCCAAACTAATCTTGGAAGAAAAAATAGTGTTTGTGCTAAGTAGATCCATTTTAGATTGTATATCAATCATCTAAGAAACTATTCATTCAACATCAAGGAATAAGGAGGCAAGTATGCTGATGAAATTGGATATTCAAAAAGCATATGATAAGGTGGACTGGAGATTATAATGTAAATCTCTAGAAACATTTGGATTCTCACATCAATGGATCAACACCATTTTTCAGTGTATATCAACTCCTAAAATTTTACTTCTTATCAATAGAACCCTAGAAGGTTTCTTTAGTATATCTAGAGGTATTCAACAAGGTGACCCAATATCACCCTTCCTCTTCATACTAATGGTGGAAACCTTTGGGAGAACCTTCAAACTAGCACAAACTAATGTAAAAATTAAAGGAATAACAATCATAGAAAATATCTTGGACATCACCCATCAACAACTTGCAGATGACACAATCCTATCAAGTATTAGCTCCAAAGAAGAAGCAAAATACTTTAAAAAGATTATAAAAAACTATACAAAAGCTTTAGGAAAAAAAATTAATTTTGAAAAACCATAAATCTTCTTCCTTAATACTCCATTAGAAATGGAAGACTACATTTTCAATGAACTAGATTACCAGAAAGGAACTTTTCCATGTAGGTATTTAGGAATCTATCTAGAAAAAGGAGCAAAGAAGAATCAAGGTTGGGGAAAATATTAGAGAGAATAGACAGCTATATAAAATCTTGGAAAGGAAAATGCTATCCAAAGCTGGTAGAACTAAAAATCAAAGCAATTCTTTCATCAATACCCACATATCAAATATCGTGTCCCCAACTACCGAAAAATATCAACAAAACTTAGGGACTTCTTCTAGAAAGGAACAAAAGATAAGAAGAAATCAGCTTTGATCTAGTCAGAAAATATTTGTAGACCAAAAGAAGTTGGATTGGGAGTCAAAAATATTAGTTAGTAAAATGAAGCACTGGGAGCTAAACAATTCTGGCAGATGTATCAAGAAAGAGATAGAAAATGGGCTAGATTATTGTACAGTTAATACTTGAACGTAGTTGATATCTCATCACTCCTAAGAACAAAGAATCCCCCAAAAGTGCCAAAGGCTTGGAATTTCATGCAAAAAAATTTCCCTTTGATTTCTAATTATGTAACTTGGGATCTAGGAAGAGGGATGAAGCCTTATTTTGCGAGGACTCTTGGAATGGTCTCCCCCCCCCTAGATAAACTGAACTTATCAGTCAATACTAAAACCTTACTAACTTCTAAATGGGGGATTAAGGTAGAAGATTATATCCAAAATACATTATCTGATGGAGAAGTACTCTAGAAATGGAAATCTCTATACAATATAGGACTATCACTAGAAGAATAGGAGAAACTAGAGGCTATTCTAGGAGATCACCTGACCAATTACAATGATAGGGGAAAAAAAAACTAACTAGGCAGCTTCTAAAGATGGAATATACAATGTAAAGAAAGGATACATTCTAATAATCAATTCCCAAAGATGGGAAAACATAATCATGCCTTTAAACCTCTACTAGGACCCAATGGGTTTCCCAAAGGTAAGTGTATCTTCTTATGGGCAGCTATACAAAATAGAATCCTAACAATAGATAGATTTAGGAAAATGGGATTCAAAGGCCCCTTAAGATGTAACTTATGTAAAGAAAATTCTAAATAATAGAGCATTATTTTTATCAATGAAATTATGCTAAAGAACGTTGGGATTGGATTAGGAAAAAACTAAATTGGACTACTCCCCTTTCAGGGAATCCAAAAGACCATTTATCTGGTTGGTACAGAGACTCCAACAACAAAATATATAGAAAAATATGGAACATCACTCCTGCTATACTCATATGGGAAATCTAGAAAGAAAGGAACAAACTAATATTTAATGACATAAAAATTAGTGCTTCCTCTCTCCTTAATGAAATAGAAGGAAACATAATAGAAGTAACAAATAGAGAGTTAAGAAAGATAGTAAAAGAAGAAGGGACATTTCACAAAATGGGATGCAAAAATGAAGAAGAATTGGTAGCACTTAATCAACCTGTCACTTGCCTAGAACAAAAGAAATAGTAAAGCCAAAATCAAATACACATGGGAACTACCACCAAAAGGATGGAAGAAACTTGATTTTGATGGAGCCTTAAGAGGAAACCCAAGAAAAATAGGGATTGGTTATATAATCAGATCAGACTCAGGAGATTGGATCATGAAAAGAGCTAAACCCTTGGGAATAATAACAAACACCATTGCAAAATCTACATGAAGGGCTAATATAGAGTCTCAGACTAAATATCAAAAGAATCATCATAGAAGGGGATTCTCAAATTATTTTAAATGCACTTAGAAAATGGAAAACTCTTAACTGGATCATAAATTCTAAACTTGAGAAAGTTCTCAACCTTATGGACAAGTTTAAAGAAGTAAGATTAAAACACAATTGTAGAGAAGGAAACTCAAAAGTAGACCAACTAGCTAATAGTGGAATGAATGGAGAGGATATATTCTAATTAGTAGTAGAACCACCTCATATCAAAAGTTCTTAACATAAATTGGCTTCTAGAATCTCATCCCCTTTTTGTCATCTTCTTCGAGTATGACATGATCAAGGTTAAATATAAAGTTAGTAACATTCAAAATACAATACATTGCTATACTTAGTAGCAATAAGAAAATAATAAAGTGGGTTGTACCTTATAATCATGTAACATACACCTAGTTTTTCTCATGTTATGTAATGATTAGAAGAAGGCATTTTTTCCTCCCACCTTTCTAGATCTTTCTAGAGCCCTGAAATGAGTATTAAATACTCAACTCTGGGCCTTTTTCAGTTGCTATCATTTTTTGGCTTCTTAAGTACTGAGATGCTTAGGATTAAGTATGGATTCAAACATCAATCTGTATCATGTTCTAGAGGTCCACACAATGGTTTTTAAGGGTAATTTTAAGCTAGAGAGATGGAACAAGATACTTGATGCAGTGCAAGGAAGAAGAATCCCCAAAAGAGATGTCCTAGCCCCCAGCAAATAACCACACAGTTGAAACACAATAGCAAGAAGCAAAAATTCAAGATCTGATACCAAATCACAACTCTTTATTCATAGATATAACTGATTACATGCAATATGTTTGGCTATAAGGCCTTCCAAGTTAGGGACAAATACAAACAATAATTACAAAATCAGTTCTGCAAGATCCAACGAGATCCACCTTACAAACCCAATCTTAGCTAGTCTAAATACACAACTAGATAAGAACATCGAGAAGAATCCACACTTGTACCCTTAGGTCCACCAAGTAATCCTCTAGTTCTCAAGTTGTAGCCCTAGCTCTTCAAAATTTGCATCTACACTTCATTCCCTTCCCAAGCTAGAATATGACTCTGTCCAAAAAAAATGAATGACTAAAAAGCTCCAAAAGACCCCCTATTTATACTTGTCAAAACGTCTTATAGAATATTTTAGAACATTACAAAATGGAAAGGTCAACCCAAATATTTTCTACACACACCGCAAGACAAGATCTAATCATAAACATCACAATTGAAATAAATCTCGCAAGTCAACTCGCATCAAAAACATAGAAAACATGTCCAAAATGCTGACACTTAACATTATTAGGAAAAATTGGCACATGATCACTTAAAACATGAAGAATCACTTAGCACATGAAGAATAGCTTGACATACACTATGGAACTTGGCACACACTATAGAGTGATGTGGGATAACACACTAACCTAAGTGTTAACATGATGTGAAATAACTTCAACTCAAATTAAACTGCAAAATTACTTGCACTCGACAATTGCTGCAACTCAGCAATGACTATAACTCAGTAACAACTTGAAGAATGAATACAAATGAGTATGATAACATGTCAACCCAAGATGCTCTTGCATCAAACACCCCAAGTTTGAAAAGATGTTCTAAAAGCTAGAAGAACATATTCTAGGATTTAGCACATAAATCCAAAATTGGTTCTTCACATACATGTCCTCCAAGTCTTCAACTTGCACACTCTTTCCCTTATTTTTCTTCTTCTTCTTCTTCACATCCATCTTAGGTGTGCTACAAGTCTTCTTTCCACACTAATATCCAACCTTCAAAATTTTCCAACTCAACTTGGCTACCAATACTCAGGTTCCTCCTACCGAGCTCTTCATTCTATAAAGAAATTAGGGAAAACTCCCCACCACCTTTCTCAATACTAAACACATTCTTGACACAATCATGCACAAACCTATAATCATACTGCCAAGGTCTACCAAGTAACACATGACAACTATTCATATCCACAATATCACACAACACTTGATCCTTATGCTGCCCAATCTAGAAATCAACAAGGCATTGCTCCCTCACTTCCAAAGCATGCTCACCTTGCAACCAGCCAGTCCTATAAGGATAGGGATGTCTCACTTTCTTCAAACTAATTTTTTGAACCATCTCCTTAGCAACAAGGTTATCAATACTACCACCATCCACAATCACCTTGCAGATTTTGCCACCAGACTTACAACAGGTCCTAAATTAACTAGTCCTCTAACAAGAATCCAATGTTCTCTAACCCACTAGTACTTGTTGAGCCAACAAATTCTCTCCTTGCTCAGGCTAATTGTCCTAGACTTCAACCTCATTCACAACAACAGTTGTCCTACCAATTAGAAATTCAAAAGTTCTATGCTCTTCTTTTCCACATTTGAAACAATTACCTCTGAACACACCTCCACTTATCCTCATTTTCTAATCAATAGATTTTGGTTCACCTTCTACACTTGGTTTAGCTTGTGCTAACCTATCCTACTTCTCCTTTACTTGAGGATTTCCTTGATTTTTCCTCTTCAGCTTCTCTTCTTCTCACAAAGTGTACTAAAAAGCATCCTCAACTAAAGGAATATTTAGCATACCAATCTCATCCTGAATATTGAACCTTAAACCATTAACTTACTGAGCTACCTTTTCCTTTGACAATTCTCTGTGCCTAGACTGAATAGTCAACTTGTAGAACTCCTCACTATAATCCTTCACAGTCATATCCTTCTATTTTAGATTTTGCAACCTCTTAAACAACTCAAGTTCATAATCTATATGAATGAACTTAGCCCTTAATTTAGTCACCATTAATCTCCATCTAGAGATCTTCATTTTGCCTTCCTCCTCTCTATCTCTTTGCAGTTCCTTCCACCATAGAGGAGCATGTCCCTTCAACTTAGTTTGTACCAACCTCACTCTGGGTGGATCCTTAATATCCCTTAAGCTCAAATTAGTCTTCCAATTCACCAATCCAATAAATTAGGTCTTTAGAATTCAAAGTAGCTAAAAAATTAGAAACCTTCATCTTATGCTTCAGCTTCAACTAAGATCCAGGTTGAGTAAATTGACCATCTTTAATTCTAATAGGTCTCTCCACACAATCAATTCTATCCTCACTACTTGATCCAACAACTTTAAAGTTTTTGGCAACTTCCTCATAACTACCTTTAGTACCCACATGCCTAGGTATGCCACCTGAAGCACTCACAATTTTAGCAATCATGTCACTCTTCATCAATGCAATATCAAATCTAAAATTGGCTTTAACCTCCTCTATCCTAGATCTAAAATCTACTTTAACCTTCTCTAAGATTCATTCTTCCATAGCATCACTAAGATCATCAATCACCCTAGGGTCCAATCTTCTTGGAGGCATCTTCCAAGGTTTTCATAAACCCTAAGCAATAGATCCAAAAATTGAGACTCCGCTAAATCAACCTTCTCCAACCCACCATCTTGGTCTTGGTGCAAACTGCCTCAACTCAAGTGATCTATATACACACTTAGGAACAACCTACACTATGATACCATCTGATGTAGTACAAGGTAGGAGAATTCCCAAAGGAGATGTCCTAGCCCCCAACAAATAAACATACAGTGGAAACACAATAGCAAGAAGCAAAAATACAAGATCTAATACCAAATCACAACTCTTTATTCATAGATATAATTGATTACATGCAATATGCCTAGTTGTAAGGCCTTCTAGGTTAGGGCCAAATTTTTTTTAAAAATACAAAATTAGTTCTAGAAGATCCAATGAGATCTAACTTACAAACCCAATCCCAGCTAGTCCAGATACATAACTGGATAAGAACACCAAGAAGAATCCACACTTGTACCCTCAGATACACCAAGCAATCCTCTAGTTCTCAAGCTACAACCCTAGCTCTTCAAACTTTACATCTACACTTCATTCCCTAAGCTGGAATATCATCCCATCCAAAAAAAAAAATGTCTAAAAGACTCCACAAGAGCCCCTATTTATACTTGCCAAAATGACTTATAGAACATTCTAGAACATTACAATACAAAAAGGTTGACCCAAAGATGGTTTTCACACATCCAAAGACAAGATCTAATCATAAGCATCACAATCAAAATAAATCTCATAAGTCGGCTCACATAAAAAATGTAGAAAACATGTCCAAAATTTTGACACTCAGCTTTAATAGGAAAACTCAATACATGAAGGATCACTTAGCACATTAAGAATCACTCAACATATGAAGAATAACTTAGCACACACTATGGAACCTAGCACACATTGAAGAGTGAGATGGGATAACACACTAACCTGAGTGTTAACATGATGTGGGATAACTTCAATTTGGCTTAAACTACAAAATTACTAGCACTTGACAATTGTTGCAACTCAATAATGACTATGGCTTGGTAACAATTGGCAGAATGAACATAAATGAGTAGGATAACATGTCAATCTATGATGCTCCTACCCTGTAGATGACATGAGGAGGGTAGTCATTATTCGAGTGCTAGGTGAAGGGGTCTTTAATTATGAGTATACCTAGAGAACTAATAGAAACATCCTAGGTATGTTTTTTGGGTGTCTAGTAAGGGCAAAAATTTGGAAATAGGAGATCATCTAGCTCTGGTAGAATATTTTTGACCCAGTACAATTAGAGGGATTAGAACATGAGGTCTTAAATATAGATGATAAACTAAAATTTCCCCTACCTGAATTTTATAAGTCCCATCCACTTGGGATTCTAGAGTTAGTTGTTGTTCTGAGGTTTCCCTCCTTGGTCATTCTAGGAAAATATTCAATTCTACCAAGTATGGCCTAAGATGGAAGCAAGCATTCATTTCCTTCTCCACTGGTGAAGAATTATGGAGGATCTAAACAAGGGATCAGTCCTACATTATCTTCAAATTTTTGATACCTATATCCAACCTGGGGTTACATTTAGAGATCTTGATGCTTTGGATTTTTTCTTGCCAAATTTGTACAAATCTAGCAAGAAAAGGACAACCTTCGTCTTTCCTCTAGGCACCAAGGTAAAAGATCTAGATGAAGCTACCAAAATTATCACAGTGTCTTGGAAGATGGAATAGGAAACTAATTGTGGTGCTCTCTCGGTATAGGTTTTTTTTTGGATATCTAGCCCTTGTTAGAGAAAGAGGTCAATTTAGTTTCATTTGTTAAATTACCTTTTCTCCCTTCTTAAAATTTCACTTTATGCACTTATGCATTCATATTTAATAATTAATTAGAAATTATTAAATGAGTTTTGATCTCCTTCTATAAGGATTGAGCTTTTTGTAATTATCTCTTATCTTTTTCATTTCAGAGAATACAATTTACATATTTTTAGAGCAAAACCCTTGTCTCTTCTTGTCTTTTTCTTTTCTATGATGGGTTTTTATATGCAGGTATTCTTTTTTCTTTATGGGTCTGACTTGAGAGAAAGCTAAGCTCTCTCACTAGATTCTCTCATAGGTTCACAAACATATGTATTGGTATCTTGATCAACTTCAGGGATGAAGGAGAAGACACATAAATCTCATTCTATAGAGTCTCAGATTGATTCTAGTACTCAGTTTATCAAGGCCACCTCCTCCTAAAGGGGATAAACCAAAGCTAGAAATATTTAAGTGTGCTTATTGTAATAAGCCTAATCAAGATGAGTCACATTGCTATGATAAGAAGTTAGATGGCTATGCCAAATAGGTTTTAGATTTGACAACACTCCTTCAAAATAGCAACATTAATATTCCTTCTACTTCTCATAGATCTTCTTCTTATTCATCATTTTAGTCAAATGGTAAAGATATAGGAAAGGGTCATGCACCATGTGCAACTACTATTCCTCATTCTTCTATATGGTTACTAGATTTAGGTGCTTCACACCATATGACATCGTCTTTGGATTTTTTCTCTTCTTTTGAGGCTTCTCCTACTCCATAGATTTTGATGGGGAACAACATTGTTATGACTATATGTGGAAAGGTTCTATTGACATTAATGATAGTACATTTCATGATGTACTTTTTGTTCCATCTTTGTCCTCTAACCTTCTATCTATTTATCATATTACACACAACATGATAGGGAATATAGTTGAGTTTGCATAAGATTCAGTGCACATCAAAGATAGTGAGATAGGAAATATTATTGCTATAGGGACTGTTAATCATGCTTCCCACCTATATTCCTTCTCACATTTTGGTCCACCATCTCCACTATTGGAGACTCACTCTTTTTTTTTACGAGTCTACTAAGGTGAAGTTAGGTCACTTCAACTTATGTGTTGTTTGTAAGACTAGAGTTGTGACTTCTACACCTCCACCTCCTATTTAAAATCCATCTCTTAGACAAGATTACTCTTCAGTATTTCCTACTAATATAACTCCAATCATCAAGTCACCTACTATAGTTATTGAGGATATATCAAAAGACACATATCTCCTCTCATATGATAGATTCAACACACTTGTTATCCCACCTCCATTAGAGATTATATTTTAGGACTCTCATGTTTTCTCCTTTGAGCATTAGCTAGGACTTCCAACTTTACCTTACATAAATGGGTTTATCATCCTTTTCAATTGCGTTTATTTCCTTCAAATTAGAGCCACATTGGTATGTTCATCAACACAGGAGTTCTTCCATTTTGGTGGGGCTATAGAGTCTCAAGCTTCTATCATGGAGGCTTTTAGTATACTTATGGTCTTGAGAGATTCTCTTGAGATGTTTCATTTGTGCATCCTTTTCTATCTCTTTTTGGAGTAGGGATTTTCCCACTAGGTTTTCTCTATTTCTCTATTTCATAGAGATTTGATTATGATTGGGTACCTCATCAGGCCTTGTTGTTGGGACTCAAGTTTCCTTTCCACATTGCATTGTAGTTTCCTTGCACTTGTTGCATTGTTGTTCATCTTAAAGGGGAATGTTAGAGAAAAAGGTTTATTTTATTTTATTTATTAAATTATTTTTTCTCCCTTCTTAAGATTTCACTTTATGCATTATGCATTCACATTTAATAATTAATTAGTAATTATTAAATGACTTTTCCCTTTTAGGTTATCCTTTTTTGGGTTTTAATCTCCTTCTATAAGTATTGATCTTTTGTAATTATCTCTTATCTTTTTCATTTCTAAGAGTACAATTTGTATATTTTCAGAAAAAAACTCTTACATCTTCTTGTCTTTTTCTTCTTTGTGATAGGTTTTTACATGCAAGTATTCTTCGAGCTTTGTAGATTTGTATTACTCAAATCCTCCAGTCCTGGTCTCTAGTTTTTGCTTCATCTTTTGTTACATAGTGATAGCCCTATTTTTGGCAAGTGGGCTTTTCTTTCTTCATATCCCTTGTATTAGGAGATTTTTTGGTTAGCTATTATGGCTCTCAGATTATGTTGAGCCTACATCCTATAATGTATATTTAATGAAGTATAATAGCAGATCTTTTCTAACTATTTAGGATCTTTGTCACTCGTTTTGTTTTATCTTATCTAGTTAGCTCTCATTTAGATCTTTGTATCTATGGTCTCTCTTGGTGTGAGGCATAAAAAATTAGTATTTTATTAATTTAATTCAATTATGTATTTATGAGCTCCTAGGATACTGGCAATATCTTAATCTTTGTTTACAAGATGTTACCTTATTTTAGCACTAGTTTTATCTTCTGAATAGTATAGCAACTTTGGTTTTTTCTAATTCTTCATGGTTATTTTTTTGGTTCCACAAAACATGCCCCATTTTTAAATTTGGAAATAGGGACCACCTTTTTTGGCTCATAAAAGCTCATTCGTTAGAATAGTGTATCTTCCAAGGTGGCTCAAGGAGTGAAAATTTTGTAGTTTGGATTTAGGAGTCTGATAAGCTAGCATTATTTTTTTAACCCCTAATACTAGTATATTGATGTTTATCTCTTGTGTAGTCATCATGGAATCCTCATCATCCATAGCACAAAAAAATTACCATGGTATTGCTTGTGCATTTTCAAAAAAGGTGCCTTGGGATTTTAGATAGAAGAAGTAAAAGGAATTCAAGTCTATGATAACGTTCGGGTATAAAGAGGGTATAAATTATCACAAAGGGAAAAATAAGTATACTAGAGTGCTCCTAAACTTTGCTTGAGGAAAATCTAGAAACCATTTTCAAAATTGAGAAGTTTGATTTTTTGGTGAATTGAGCACCTTGCACAAATTCCCTAAAGGTGCGTAGGTGCGCAAGTGTGCAGGTGTGCAATATGATTATTTGGTGATTGAATTATCTCTAAAACGTGCATAGTCGTGCATTGTAATTTTAAGATATGCATAAGTCAAAGGACTGTAGAAGGTGCGCATGTGCGAATATGCACAATTTTATAAGTTTTGAAGAGTAAAGTACATAGGTGTGCAAGGTGCATAAATAGACCTAAATCTTCAAAAAGATAAAATTAAGTAAACTAGAGTTCTCCCAAACCTTGCTTGAGAAAAACCCAAAAATTGTTTTCAAAGTTGAGAAATTCAATTTTTTGGTGAATTGAGCACCTTGCACAAATTCCCTAAAGGTGTATAGGTGCATAATTTGAAGATTTTGTGATTAAATTATCTCTATAAGGTGTGTAGGTACACATTGTAATTTTGAGATATGCATAAGTTGAAGGACTCTAGAAGGTGCACATGTGCGAAGGTGTGTGATTTTAGAAGTTTTGAAGAGAAAAGTACATAGATGTGAAAGGTGCACAAATAGACCTAAATCATCAAAAAGATCAAAATAAGTACATAAGATTGATCTAAAACCCCATTTGAGAGAAACCCAAAAACTATTTTCAAAACTGAGAACTTTGATTTTTTGGTGAATTAAGCACCTTGCACAATTCCTTGAAAGTGCACAGGTCTGGAATTTGAAGATTTAGTGCATGAATTATCTTAAGGTGTGGAGATGCACATAACTAAAACATCTAGAGTATCCTCAAGGTCCTAAGAATTACCATGGCTTCCTTGTCTTCTATAGCAACTAAGATCACACTCAAAACCGTGACTTTCAAGTTCTAGGAGATGCCCAAGAAGTCACACTTCATGATTTCCACAGGGAAGTGAGGGAAAAGTATGAAGCTTTAGACTGATTAGCTCCTCAAGAAATCACCTTTGTCATCCAAAAGTTCAAAGGGAAACATTCACACATCATTTTGGTATAAAGGGGAAGAAATCCCAGATGCTAGAAATCAAGTTTTGACACTTAGAAGACTTTTTAAATTTTTGGGTCCTTTTACCAAGGTGTGCAAGTGCAAAGGTGTACAAGTATGCTTTCTCAGAGCTGTGTCAATATTTTTGAAGAAGTTGTGCACTGAAAATTAACTACAAGTTATTATTTCAGAGCATTCCATGCATTGAAAACATATTTTGATGACAATTCAACTCCTAGAGACACCTAAAGAAGGATGGGCTTCCATTTTTAGAGCTCTCAAAGACTCACAGATCATCTCAAGGCTTCTATCTTCTTATATTCTTATTCTTTTATTATTTTAAGTCATGTAAAGGCTCATGTACCCATTAATTGATATAAACAAGGGTGGAGACCTACTTAGCACCATATAGAGAGTCAATTTGTATGTAATTAGCTTTATTTTATTAGTTTTTTAGCATGAGTTTGCATTAGAAGAACTATAACTCATAACACAAAGGAGGAGAGGATTTCTTTTATATACATGGATGTAATATGTACTCTAGGTCATTATTTTGATACAATAATATATGTTATTGGTGCTCTCATTCCGAGTTTAGTTATTCTTGCCGAAATGTGTTATTTTTGTGAATGCATGTTCATGAATAATAATGGAGCCAATGGTTTTATTATGTTGTTGTGATTGTGCGACCTTTTAGTTCTAGTTTTTCCTCATGTTAATAAATTCTACGTGATATACCAAGTTGGAGAAGAGATCACCTATTGTTCTTGCATAGCTTCTTGTCTTGCATGAGTGCATTTTTTGTGGCCTTGTGATTTGATGAGAAGTGAACATCGTTTGGTTATTATTGTGTTCCCATTGATTATTTTATTAGTGGAATTGAGGAAGCATTGCTCCTATTTTCATTGGTTTCCTACCCAATCTTTTTGATGATTTAACTTGCAGATGTGTTGTTACCGTGGTTTATGTCCATTAGGAATTTCCCTTTCAAGTTATTTTCTTTAATCTCTTGTTACCTTATCTTTGTTATTTTCTTTTCTTACACTTGGTTAAAATAGGAATTCATATAGTTGCATTGATAAATTGTATTCATCATAAAATAGAAAATAACAAAAATATATCTCTTTTGTGGTTACTTTTTTCAAAATAATAGATCAAACATCTTATCCAAAATGGTTCAAACTAGAAAAGGCCTCCTCATGAACATACACATTTATCTTCAATTGACCGAATTCTAGTAGGTCACAAGATCACCCAAAACCTTGGAGTTGATCCTAGAATAGCTTTTAAAGATAGGAGGTTGAAAGGATTAATGTCTTTAAGCATAGTACAAAATTACAGCTCAACAATTATAAATCAAGCAGGCTCAATGTTCCCCCACCTATCTAAACATGGTTTCTCACATCCTATTGTTGTAGGGTTCTCCTTTGCTATCTTTTCCTCTATTATTTTTATCTTTGTTGAGTACTAACCATATGAGTTCTAATTAGTTTAATCAAGTATATCCTTGATTTTGATCACTAAAATTTTTAGAAACTAATCCTCAATATATTTTTGACTTTCAGTAATAACCTGCAAAAGGAAGCATGTTGTGATTTGTTATGCAGAATATTAGTAAGCTCTCTCTCCCTAAGTAGGTCATACAAGTGCAAGGGGTTTAGGAATGGAGGCTTCTCCCTAAAAATATAAAAGCTCCAAGAATAAGTTCTTATAATGAATAGGATAGCATAATAAAAATGATGTATGAAACTAGAAGAAAATATTTAAAAGCTTATACAAGGGTTTGCCCCTTTTACATTTGTAATTTATATAGGACCTCGATCCCATACAAGATTAGAGGTTTTCTTACTCCGTTCTTTCCTACTAGTGCATGTTTGAATGAAGAATTCTATAAAATTTAATTACTTTACTAATATAATATACAAGGCTTAGACCGTTTACCAATAATAATAAAAACAAATAGATATGACTCCTTAAAATTAAGATATAAAAGGGAGGAGAGTTTATTTTAGAGAGGGAGAAAAATAGAGAAGAGAGGAGTTCAAATAGGATAAATGGAAGAGCAAAGTAATATGAAGAAAATAAGGAAGTGACTTTTTGAAAAGGTATCAATGATATTGAAAGGATGTAAACCTTTGAAAGGGTCATAATTATGAATAGTTCTGATTCTTCAAAAAATTGTGATTATAAAGTATTGGGACTTTCCCAAAGGAGTTTAGTTATGAAGTGTTTTGACTTTTTGAAAGGATTATAACTATGAAGTGTTGTGACTTTTCAAAGGATTTGTATTATGAAAGGTTGTGACTCTTGAAAAAGAAGAAGATAAGAAAGGTGTGTTTATGGATTATAATTGTTTAATTATATTTATGAATTAATTTATAATACTTGTGGATAATATTATTTTAGCTCATGGGCTTAAAACCATGGATATTAATGAGATTTTAAGCATGGAGCATGTGAGATATTATGATCTCCATTTTCCTCTATGGTTCAAAATCAATATGGACTCAAAGCATGGAGCATGTGAGATATTAAGATCACCATTGTTCACCATGGTTGAGAATCAATGTGCCAAAATATTCTAATGGTGTCAACATATGAATATGTGAGTGGCCTTGGATATAGTATACTTGTCCAAGAAGAATCTTAACGGGTGCACCCTCTAGAAGATAATGAGGTAGCTATGAGCTAGGAAGCCCAATTTGGAGATGTCCTTAAGATTGGGGTTAAATTATAGGGTAGAATAATATAGTTAGTTTTGTTATTTTTTTATTCTAACCATTATTTTGCAACTATTACTTGTCCCAAACCAACCCTAATAGGGGGGACATTACATGTGAAATGGAGCATTAGGGGTGTAGTGCGACCCTAATGAAATTTGTGCGACATTGATTATGATTTCATGGTTATAATAAATGATGAAAAGGTTATCTAGATCTACAACGTATTATTCAATCTAAGATTCAAGACCTACATAATAAAGGATTTTTTTTATTGTTGGGGTGGGGGGGTTCACCTTAGTCAAACCCCAGTTAGGAACTAATTGTTAATTGAAAAATTGCAAATAGAAAGCTGGCAAGTAATAGTGATAGATATAACATAAAAGTAGCATAAATCTATGAATATGGTCTTGAATTTTGAATGTAATCAAGTATGTCAATGTAATAGCTTTGGCTCAACTTCAAAACCCTATAAAGGAAATCAAAGTGACACCAAAACCTTCATGTGTAAATGTTCTTGAAATATTCCATAGGAATGAAAGTATATCTTGAGAGAATGGATGTAAAGATGTAATGGAGGTTCTTGAACATATGAAGGGAGATCTTGAATATTGGATTGATAGATCTTGCATAAACTTCTTCAATAGATTTAATGTATTAATCCTTGATCTTCAATAGAGAGATTTCTTGAATGTCTTGAACACTTGAGAACTTGAGAGCTTGAGCATGATTTATTGATCATCAAATGCTTATGGATGAGAAATGGAGAAAATGGAAGGGTTTATAAAGGGCTCAGAATAGCTTACTCTTGTAGGTTGAATTTCCTAGAAGTTTGTACCTCAAAACTAACTAGACACAAGATCCAAAGAAAGGAGCCAAAATAGGGCCTTATCAAGGGCATATCATGCCCCTAATTATCCCACAAGGGGTACAATGTTCCCCTAAAGCATCAATGGTACAATTTTCCCCTAAAGCATCAAGGGTGTATTATACCCCTATTTTCTAGGAACACAGACCCCAAGAACAATCTTGTGACTTTACAATAGGTCCTGGAATCTAGAAATCATGTCTCAATTTTGAGGACACCCTATTTAGGTGCCAGGAGAAAATCCCAAGTGGAAAGATGGATGGAAGGTAAGAACCTAGGGGAAATAGATCCTACCTCGAGTTTAATCACCATGAAAATGGAAGATTTAAGAGGATCTATTAGGCTTCTACTCCAATTCCACCTAGGATAAAGGACAAAAAAGGGAAGAAGATGTAAAAGAGAGAAGGAGACTGATGATATCTCATTAAATAGGAGCTAAACCTTCATTAAATTAGAGTGCATCCAATTTAATAAGGTACATTTTGTTGGAAATATAAGAGGAGTAACTGAGAGGGGAGGGTTGAATTATTTACTACAAAAATAAATCCTAGATCCCTTAGATGTAAGTACAAAATGCAAACAAATATCTGAATACTACTGAAGCTTAGTAAATACACATAATGTTGTAACTCAATAATAAGAAGATTAGCTCGGTAAAAGATTAACATATAAAAAATTAGATGTTATGGGTGATTACTATTATTTTAAGTTAGTTCCAAACATAAAGAAAATAGCACGAACACATTTGACACTAGGATTTAACATGGAAACCCAATTTGGGAAAAATCACCAATATCAACTAGTTACTGATTTTTGCTCTTATGAAGTGAGCCCTGTTAGGAGCCAACCCTGTTATAGGTTACAAAACACACTGTTAGGTGTGACCCTATTAAAGGAATTAATCACATTGTTATGAGTGGCCTTGTTAGATGTCTTGAGAATAATTCAATAGAATTGCCACCTTGTTAGAGGATTTGAAAATAGCTATTAAGCCAACTCTGTTAAGAGATTTAGATCACCGCTACAATGGTTAGAGAGTAACAATGAGATGACCTGATTTGAATGCAACTGAATTACTGATTTCAGATCTCTATTCTGGCTTGTACTTGATCCTTCTTGATTAAATATGGCTTTGCTACACCACAAGGATATTCTACTTATCCTTCAAATTTTCTTCCTCTACTCATCATTAGGTCTTCAATCACATCATCACAATTCACACCTTTACTTGCAATTTTTCACACACACTTGAAATCACAACTTAACCTTATACTTATACCTTCCATTTTGTGAAGTCAACTCAAATACAACTTACAATAATCAATATTCATCACCCTAGTCAAATAGAATCAATAGATCAGTCAATTAAGCTTAATACAACAAAATAAGAAAATCCTTCGTTAGCTTACCCTACTCAGTAGAAACTAACTCTAAAACAATTTTCTTTGTTAACTAATAGAAGCTTGGTTAACATTGAAAACTTATGAAAATCCTTTAGCAACCAAGTGAGTTTGGTTAGCACTGGTTCCATCCAACTTTCCTTCATTACTTGAGTGAGCTTGGTTATCACTCATTTTTTGTAACTTTTCCTTCGACACCTAAGTGAACTCAGTAGACATTGAGAACTATCTTCACTACTTGAGTGATCTTGGCATATACTAACTGATAATTATTATGATATTTGTGTAACACCAAAAATAACACACAATTAATCAATTGTATCCAACAATCTCCCTCTTTGGCATTGATGGCAACACAACATGTCATAGCATAATGAAATTTTGGATATTTGATTTGAGAACTCCCTCTATCAATATGAGCTCTTCCTTTTACTAAATTCTATCTGCAACAGTTGTTACCAAGTTCATTCAAAAAATCCTCCCTCTTTCAGCATACTTCATCTTTAGAAGACTTCTCCCTCTCTAGTTTCTAACTTTATTTTGGTTCCCAAAAATTCTCAGAGATATGATAGTAAAATTCTCCCTCTTTGACAACACATGCCAAATAAAATAACTCTATAAATTCCAATGTGCCTTAAGTACTGATTCATCTGCAATATGCCCTTGCCAGTTCTGCACCAACTGATTGATCTTCAATAGGCTTTGGTTGATGCATTCACTAAACTTCATTTAGTGAATTTCAGATAGGGGAATGACCCCTAGCTTACCTCTTAGATATAGAAATGCATCCTTAGGTAATGGCTTGGGATCATTCCCCTATTTGAAATTCACTAAATGAAGTTTAGTGAATGCATGAACTAGAATCTATTGAAGATCAATTAGTTGGTGCAAAATTGGCAAGGTCATATTGCAAATGAATCAGTACTAAAGGTACATTGGAATTTATAGAGTTATTGTCTTTGGCATGTGTTTTCAAAGAGAGAGAAGTTTACTATCATATCTCTGAGAAATTTTTGGAACCAAAATAAAGTTAGAAACCAGAGAGGGAGAAGTCTTCTAAAGATGAAGTATGCTGAAAGAGGGGGGATGTTCTAAATGAACTTGGTAATAGCTATTGCAGATAGAATTCAGTAAAAGGAAGAGCTCCTATTGATAGACAGAGTTCTCAAATCAAATATCCAAAATTTCATTGTGCTATGACATGTTGTGTTGCCATCAATGCCAAAGAGGGAGATTGTTAGATACAATTGATTAATTTTGTGTTGTCTTTGATGTTACACAAATGTCATAATCATTATCAGTCAATTAATCTTAGTATATTAAAAAAAAAAATCCTTTGTTAGCCAAACCTACTCGATAGAAACTAACTCTAAAATAATTTCCTTTGTTAACCAATAAAAGCTTGGTTAACATTACAAACTTACAAAATCCTTTGGCAACCGAGCGAGCTCAGTTAGCACTGGTTCCATCCAACTTTCCTTCATTACTTGAGTGAGCTCGGTTATCACTTGCTTTCTACAACTTTTCCTTCAATGCCCAAGTGAACTTGGTAGACACTGCCTTCTGAACTAGGAAAACATAGGAATGTTCTATAGATATTGAGAACTATTTTCACTACCTGAGTGAGCTCGACATATACTAACTGATAATGATTATGACATTTGTGTAATATCAAAGATAACACACAATTAGTCAATTGTATCCAACAAAAGTTATGATTAGAATTAAATTGGCATAATATTTTAAATCATATGTTTTAATTAATTATAGTCTCTTTTCAATTGAAATAATTTTTCATTTTTTATTTGTCAATTCAAATTCTAATAAGAATGTAGAGGGAGTGACCTTGCAACTTCCATGAAGATTAATAAAGAGGCTTAACTTGAATTTAAGAGAATAATGATATGGAGATACATCTCATTTACTAAGATTTCCAATTTTTATTAAATCTTATATAGGGAGTTGTTGGGCATATATCTCATCCATGGGATTTCCCACCTCCTATGGAACTTATGGGCATACATCTCATTCACAAGATTGCTCAACTCTTATGAACTTAGATATACAACTCCTCCATGAGTTTCTCTAAATTTGATTGATTCATGGGCATACATCTCAGTTATGAGATTCTTAATAATTTTATAAAATCTTTAATATTATGAATAGATAGAAGTCTTTATATGACTTATAATGTGTTTAGAGTACCACTATTCTTTCTTTTGGTATTGTCCACTAAACTAAAAAAATGAGTCAGATCAATTTAGCCCCCGTTTTAGTGAAAGTGCAAATCAACCCACACTTGTGTAAAGGAGAGAGAAGAATAAGAGGAAGAGTCCAATAAATCAAAACAATATATAAATTCACTTAGTCAAAGAGAATAAGCCCCCAAGACCAAGGGTACTAGCTCCATATTCATGCACTAGGGTACAAAGAAAGATAAAAAGATGTAATAAGGGGTTATTATTGAAAATAAAGCCAAATCAATCAAAGAGAGAAACTTTAGTTGAAGAAATATCTCACCCACTAATATCATATTTGGAAAGCTATTACAAGAGCATAAGTGATGACATAATAAATGCAAGAGAAACATAATTAATAGAATAGCTTCTAGATCTATCTCTACCAGCATGAAAGCAAAAGATAAATAAGGGAGAGAAAAAATATTACCTTTCCTTTTAGAGTGCCCACCCTATTTTGAATCATCAAAAGAGGCATTGCAAAAGATGGCATTGAAATACTCTAATGGGGTGGTAACCCGCTAGTCAACCCACCAAAGTTCTATCCATAGATCAACATCCATTGTATTACCATGGTATGGTTGTGTGTAATAAGATGTGCTACCCATGTATGGGACTTAGCAAGTTGTTATGTGTTACCCAAATATAAGATTTAGCATATATGTGTCTAGATGAATTACCCATAAATGAGGTTTAGAAAAAAATTATGCATTCACATTATGAGATTTAGTATATGTGTTTTTTGTGAAAAAGAGGGATGAAGTAATAATGACTAGATTTGAGAATAACTTAGAAAGCATACCTAGCATCTAGGACTAAAGTATTATAAACCATGCTTAGTATTTGTATTTGCTACCCCATGCAAGAAAGATTATGTCCAAGGAGGGTGTATGTATGGTCTCCTCCTTATCATGTCTATATCAAATATACATGAGGAGGAAGATAAGGAGGATACCTACTTACACAAGAAGGATATATCATTTTAGAAACAATACAGACTATATTCATAGTGAAGAGTTGTAACTCTTATAATCTAAGAAAATTAACTATTGTAAAAAAGATATATCACTTATGGAAAGAAGATCCTCAAAAGGTATAAATATTGTTAAGATAATATCTCCAAGAGAAAGGAAAGAAGAGAAATAATGCATTTATTCAACCTCCTAATATAGAAGGAATACAGATCCTCGGATGAAGGATAATAATCTCCAAGAAAGAGAAAGTGCATATAATTGACATTGTTTGATTTGATAAGGAAGAGGTGATGAATTAGGACATGCACCTCTGCAAAAGAGATAATCCATAGAAAAGACACAATTCTTCATAAAGAAATAACAATGTCACATAATAAAAAAGTTCCATGTAATGCCAAGAAAGTAGTTCCATAGAGAAAAAGATAAATAATATACAAAGATTATTTCCCCTAAGTGTGAGACAAAAAGGAGATATATGGTGGATTATATAAAAAAAATTGTAAGATACAAGGATGAGTCATATGCAAAATCCAATAGCCATGCACAAAATGAAAACACCTGATATCCAACAAGAAGGATATAATGCTTCACCATAGAGGGGATAAAAGAAACATAATGGGATAATCAATTATAAACAATTTAAGATTCTATAAAATAATAACACATGAAGTAAGCTATAGATGATCATTTAATGAGAAGCATTAAAATATAATATATGAAATTAAGTTTTCCAGGCAAAGGTTCATGACCATGCATGTAAGAAAGAAACACATACCATACATCCCTCAATGATGCATGCAAGAGATAATCATAAAAAATAATGCAAATTCATAAAGAATATTGGATACATTGAAGAAAGGAAGAAAGATACATTATGTCTCCCCAAGTTTAAAGAAAGTAAGCAAAGGGAGATAATGGATCCTATGTTATAGAAAGAGAAAATAAGCCCCTTTCCCATAAGTGAAGAGACAAGGGAAATAACTATTATGTTACTCACAAAGTAGGATAATGATCCCCCAAATGATACGCTAAGAATGTCATAGACCTAGGGGAAATGTAATAGGGATTCAAATGTATCAAGTAAAGCTATCATGAAAAATATGTCATTCATCATTGCAATTCATACCATAAGCAATGCATTGATAAAAAATAGAAAAAGAAGAGATATTAGGTGTAATTAGATGGAAATGTAAAGAGAAATAATCAATATGAATATACTCATGAAATAAAGGTATTTGATGAAAAAATTCAAGAATTTAGCATGTTGGTGTGAAAGATAAGGTGTCCCAATATTGAAAAGTTGAGAAGCCGCTTATAGGATTGATATGAATAGAATCCTTGGGATCTAAGTCTGAATTAATGAAAGGAAGGTCATAGTGATTATAATGTTCAACAAGACCTAACATGATTTGATATATATCTTTAAAGGAACAAGAAGAGGAATAAAGAGTGTGGCCTGTATATGTGAAAATTCAGCCTTTGCGAACACACACACTTCAACATGGTCATTGTATGCAGATTCATCTTAGAATGAACATTGGATTGTTCATTCAAAAATTAGCCAGCAAATTGACCCGTTGCCTTCTATCTAAAGGGAATTGCTTGTCAGATATCCTCAAATTCGAGGTGTTTAAGCAACTAGACCCTATAAGAATGAAGGATTTGAATGTAATTTAAGCTATATGACTGTGCAAGTAATCTAGATGAAGTGCAAGCAATTAATCTAAGAAATAAAAGACATTAAGCTAAAAAAATGTATGCATTATTAAGATAGATGAATTTAAACTAAGAATGCAAGATGTATGTAAAATATGAACAAATGTGAGTATGAATTCCAGCAGCAATTCGATGGAAAATCTCAAAATTCATCCTCTCAAAATGAAGAGATGAGGGTCTCTTAAATAAACTTTCTTGGAATCCATCAACGGTTGAGATTGATTTCAATCAACGGTAAGGATTGAAGATGAAGTTCAATCATAAAAGAAGATTCTAAAATTAAAGGGAGTTAACTGATTTAATTTGAGTAGAAAAAGGAGTTAACTGATTTAATTCCTTTTTGATCAATAGTGAACTAAAAATTTCTCTTTTTGAACTGAAGAAGGATTTTGGAGAGATATTTAATTTAATAAAAATGAGATATGCTCTCATAATTACCTTTTCTAATTAATTAAATAACTTCATTTAATTAATTAGGAATGGCTTCCCATTTAATTAAATAACTTTGTTTAATTAATTAGAAGTAAGTACTCCATTTAATTAAATAATTTTCTTTAATTGCTTAGAAATACCTTTCCCATTTAATTAAATAATTACATTTAATTAATCAAGATAGGCATATTTATTAAATTAAATAAATTTAATTCCATAGTACATTAGCCTTAAGATATAATTTAATTTAATTAAAGTATAAATACTTAGTAATTAAATTAAATATTAATCAATAGGTTTAATGTGACTAATATGAGTAAACACTATAGGAATTAAATAATAAGCATGATGAATGCAGATTAGGGTTTTCTGCATCTGACAATTAAGTCAAGTAGCGAGTAGTCGAATAAGAATTTTTCTAATGAAATAGGACTTCAGGATTGATCAAAAATAGACCAGAATTGGTTGAGATGGCAGTGAGCCAATTTTGCGGTATTACATTTTTCCCCTCTTTGAATGAATGTGCGAGCAGCACATTCATTTCAAAGATAATAAGAAAGCATGATGCAAACATGAGATTGGTTTCGAAGTTGATTACAAGGAGACCAATTGATAAGCTTTTAAGGATTATCTCTAGAACAGAGCTTAATCCCAAGGAATCTAAGTAGAACACCTAGATACCTAAGATTGGTAGCATTTAAAAGACTATCTCCAGAACAAAGCATAATCTTTAAGGATCCAAACAGAACGTCTAGATGCTTGAAATTGATAAGCATTTAGAAGATTATCTCTAGAACGAAGTTTAATCTTCAAGGATCCAGATAGAACACCTAGATACCTAAGATTGAAAGCATTTAGAAGACTATCTCCAGAATGGAGCTTAACCTTGAAGGCTCCAGATAGAACACCTAGATACCTAAGATTGAAAGCATTTAGAAGACTATCTCCAGAATAGAGCGTAATCTTCAAGGATCTAGATAGAACACCTAGATACCCAAGATCAATAAAAGATAACAAGATCCAATCATGAGTCATAGAATCATCCCCAGAACAAGGCTTGATCCTTAGGAGTCAGGGTTTAGACTGTCCCAATGCCTATCCATCAAACTCTAAGAAGAGTTGTTATAAGGTTGATCAATTGATGAAAAGATAAGATAGATAGCAAAGATGCTAGATAAAAGGGAACAAGATGCCCTGAGTAATGAGATGCCCCAAGTGATAAGGACATAAGATGGGAACCAGATGCCCCAAGCAGTAGGTATTTAATGATGTTTAATCATCTTGCCCCCTCGGGAGTGAAATCAAAAGATGACACACCAGAAATATGATTTGAAGTAGTATATCATGAGATATAGGAAAAATGTGAGATTTAGCAGAATATAGAAGAGACCAAAATGATCCAAAGAAGATTTGATTTGAAATGATTGTGAATTCACAAAGACCAAGTTTGACCAATCATTGACCATATTTAGCCATAGTTAACTTGAGTTGACTTTTTTTCAAAATGAATTTTGAAAATATGGCGAATGTAAAGTTGAAAGGATTCCAAGAATCACAAAGTATCAAAAAGATTTGGTCTGCACAAGCGTTCGATCGTGTTGGTCCCCAAAATTTTTTAATGCATTTTTGAGGCTCTTAGGTGTGTCAGATTTTGAATTTGATCTCAAAAATGGATCCAAATCGGTCCAATTAGCCAGGGGTGTGATTTTTGCGCAAATTTGAGCACTTTAAAAAATTTGGTCAACAACTATATAAGGGCCCGAGGGGTCATTTTCAAATCATTTGTGCTTTTGTCTTGTAGTGATTTTGAGCTCTAATAGAGACATGGCAGTGAACGTGAGATATCAATGTTTTGAGCACTCCAGATGACACAACCAACTAGCAAACTACGAACCACCAATGAGTCATCGATTTCTCATCTTTGTACCTTTTTTTTCACGCATTTTGAGGTCATTTATTGCATTTTTAGAATGCTTTTAGGATTGTTTAATCTTTCTTCATGCGAGATCGATCTCTTCTCGCACGAAGATCTTCTTTCTTCATGCGAAGAAACAAGGTACTTTATTTCTTCATGCATGGCCTGAGGATCTTCGTGCGGGACAAATTAGGTTTCGCGCAAAGATCGAGTTTCTTCGCGCGAGGTGATTTGTGTCTTGCGCAAGAATGTCTTTTCTCGTGTGGACATCCCTTTTTTCGTTCGAGCAGCTATTTTTTCGTACGAGCAGATCTTTTTTCGTGCAAATACGAAAATCTTTGCACGAAGAAAGAATGATTTCACGTGAAATTTCACAAATTTCGTGCGAAATCCCGTGACAGTTATGCTTAAAATTTTGATTTTTGCACTCCACAATTGCATTTTAGTTCATTGTGATGCTTCGTTTCATCTTGATACTGATCATTTGTTTGTCATTTCTTGTTGTGCGTGCAGGAGGTCTTTGGAGATGTTGCATTCAGATCTCATTTCCCACCATATGGGGAGCTATTGCGGAGTCTTGATGATGCAGATCGGGCACACATTGCCCGATTGGGTTTGTCCTCTCTATGTCATATTCTAGCCATGATGGTGAATCATGGCTTACTCACAGCTTTGGTGGAGCGTTTCCATTCAAAGACGAACACCTTTCACTTGTCGATGGGGGAGATGACCATCACACCTGAGGATATATGGAGGATTTTGAGGATTTCTTTTCACGGTGCCTGGGTTATTTATGATATAGTGCCCCAAGCAGGGACAGAGGCATTATCTGTTGTGTTCGGGAGAGAGTTACCAAGAGGCAGGGCCATCAACTAGGATGAGCTGATGCATACCTATGGACCCATACACAGGCTGGCATCCATGTTGGGTATATTTTTTAGCTGTTTCTTATGTCCTGATAGAGGACAGCATGAGTTGGAGTGCAGATGGGGTGCCATGCTTCGTAGGATGCTAGAGGGACCAGAGATCTTCAAGTGGGGTCAGTGCATGTTGGCCCACCTTTTCCATGAGATGCATGAGGTCGTCTTCCATGAGAAGAAGACCATGGCAGTGGGGGTATATGTTTTGCAGATCTGGGCCTAGGAGCATCTTCTCGTATGTAGGCCAATTTTTGAGGATACCCGAAAGCCTATGGAGCCCTACATATGCAGATATCGAGGGCATATTACCTAGGCTCACCTGAGTAAGACAGAGCAGTGGAGGATACATCTTGATGACCTGGTGTCTATTGTATGGTGACCCTGGCGAGAGACAGAGGACTGGGATGATGCTCCTAGAGAGTTACCATGGATGTTCAGTTCTCGACCACTAGTGGATAGGACAAGATCTGTTATGGAGATATTTGTGATCTCTTGAGTGTAGTGGCAATATGGCTCGCCTGAGTTGTGCGCCTATGCTAGGTTGCAGAAGGACATTGAGTGGGGGTGGCCAACATGGATGGATCTAGGGTGCTCCATGATAGACATCCACAACCTAGTTGTAGTTTAGTGGGACTACCTACCAGCGATAGCAGATGCCGGGATGACGCCTGCATATTAGGCATTTTTTATTAGCCATCCATTCCCATGTTTTATAGATCCAGTGGGGATGGCAG
Source organism: Cupressus sempervirens (assembly GCA_028749045.1). Taxonomy (NCBI): domain Eukaryota; kingdom Viridiplantae; phylum Streptophyta; class Pinopsida; order Cupressales; family Cupressaceae; genus Cupressus; species Cupressus sempervirens. The sequence goes on along the minus strand of CM053792.1, from coordinate 648,626,314 downwards.
GGCAAGAAATGCAGATAGAGAGACAAGCACCCCAGCAGCAGTAGGCATAGCTATAGCCGCTAGTTCAGCCACAATAGCTATCATGAGTCCAGCACTGGGTTTAGCAAATGCAGATTCCCCCACATCAAATGGGATCAGACCCAGGTGCCGGGTTGTGGGAGTGGACAGAGTCGACACCATAGGCAGAGGACAAAGGAGGAGGCCCCTCAGCATGAGGCTCCACAGCAGTAGGCACCTGAGATGTTAGATGAGGATATTCCAGATCAGCTGGCAGGTGGGGTGCAGGATGTGGTATAGAGGTACTGAGAGCAAGTTCATGTGGCCTCCCGATAGTTGGGAGAGTTGCAGATTGCAGTAGCAGTCCAGGATGTGCAGCTAGTGGAGAGACAGTGAGAGATAGATCATCAGAGGGAGTGCATGGAGACTACATAGCGAAGGCTAGAGCTGGCATAGGATGAGATTTGGTTTCAGTCAGCACGAGCAGCTTATTATTATGCTGCATATACTAGCATGGTACTAGATGAGACATTGCAGGTTCAGTGATTCTCTCAGTATGCACAAGAGTTTGGAGGTGCATGACCTCCTATCAGGCCAGATATGCCACCATCGCCTCTGCCACCTACTACCCTTGCTCCTCCTGGAGGTGAGGGTTCAGGACAGAGTTAGACACTCTGTACGTGATCATTGATTTTGATCCTTGGCTATGTATCGATTGGTGTGCCAGCACCGCATGTATCATTTTTAATCAATTGCGCTCGAGTAGCGCCCATTTTTGTATTGACCCATTCTTTGATATATATATATGAGATTTTGAGCTGAGTATTCTTGTGTACATGTCATTGTCTATGTTGTTTTACTTTGATGTACATGAGATGTATGTTGTACTTAGATAGAATGCATATGCGTGAACTGACATCTCACGTAGTGTTGCATGTTTTTGCTTGACAGTCACAAGTATTTCATTGAGGAGCATGAATTGATGAACCAAACACTTGTCCAGCCATGGAGGAATCTGATGCATGTGGAGTATGAATAGAATGACCATCAAATTGCATAGTTATGCAAATGAAGCATGTAATGCAAGACTATGTTAAATGCAACCCTAGGTCTAGTTACCAAGCCTCGACGATTTATCATCACTAGATATAAAATAAAGCTAGTATCTTATACAATTCCCACTGACATTGCAATCATGGAAATATGAATATAACATACGTTATTGGTTTTTCAGGATTAAATGTAAGCATTCGAGGCACAAGAAGCCAGAATGACTAGAACATTTGTCCCTTTTAATGTAGCAAGTTAACATAAGCATCAGAGCATAAACACTAGGATGACTTGAATATTGCTTGCATGAAAGGCAAACCAAACACATGGGAGATCCCTCTTATGCTAAGTATTCAGTTTTCATTCTATTCGCAATGAACCTTGCATTTTTAACTTGAGACATAAGTGTGCTAGATATACTCGCAGTGACCCGTACGTTCACTTAGTAGGATGAGTATCATTATTTATTGTAGCATGAAGAGTTTACTCCAACAAACAAGGAGAAGAACCAATGTCATTGACGTATCTATATAAAAGGAGTTGAGGTACACATGGCCATCCAATACGAGATAGAGGCTCTTATAGTGGACACCCCTCTTATAGGAATATATCAACTTATTGGAACTAAACCGCAAACAAAAAGCAAAGAAAAGATCATGCCCCCAGTCATTACTTCTCTAGTCGAAGACGACATCATTGAGTTGCTCGAGGAGATATGATAAAGCAAAAACAAAGAAAAAAAAAGAAAAGCTCAGCATATCCAAACAAGTATATCATTTTTTTTTTTTGAGTTCAATGTTTTCAGGATTGATGTCAAGTGTCAATGTCTGGAACATGTTTGAAAGAAATCTCTTTAGTAGGGTGACAACAGTAGGTAGACGCAATCAGAATGACTAGTGACTAAGGTCAAAGAGGAATCTTCATGATGAAGAACCTAAAGAGGACTAAACGATAGTAGACAGACACAGCCAAGACAACTGGTGACTGACGTAAAAGAAATCTTCCATAAAGGAGTCTGGAGATATGACCTTAGCAACAGTAGGTAGACACAGCTGAAACAACTGGTGATTGTTGCAAAAGATATCTTAGAGAAGGATCTCAAAATGAGTCATACTAACGACAGTAGGTAGACATAGTGAGGACCATTAGTGACTGTTGAGAAGGAGATTCTACGAGGAGAATCTCAAAAAGAGTGACACTAGCAATAGTAGGCAGACGCAGTGAGGACCACTGGTGACTATTGCGAAGGAGATTCTATGAGGAGAATCTCAAAAAGAGTGACACTAGCAATGGTAGGCAGATGTAGTGAGGACCATTGGTGACTGTCGTGAAGGAGATTCTATGAGGAGAATCTCGAAAATAGTGACACTAAGGGGGAATGCCCCCGAGCTGTGACAAGACTCAATCCATCGATACATGAGCAGGAAGTAGGAAAGCAAAAGCGTGAAAGTGACTATACAAAATAGCCAGAAGATGCACTGCAAGATGGAGCATTGGGAATAAGAGGCACTTGTTTACCAGGTTTTCACCTTCTTGGAAATTTTTTTTCTTTTTTTGCTGCCATGATGCCTGTTTCCAAGTTTTCATCAATGGCACTATTTTGTTTTTCAATTTTTTTGTATTTTTCTTTTTTTGATTTTTAGATTTTTTTCAGGACATATAGATATGTACAAAAAGCTTGCTGAGATTAAATCAACTATAAAACCGCTTCAAGTGGAGACTGTTGATAGGCTCTTTAAGCACTTCTCCTTCAGTTGTGGAAAGTTGATAAGCGCCAGATCCATATACTGTAGTGATGATGTATGGACCTAGCCAATTTGGTTCAAACTGTCCTTTTTGCATTCGTTGTTGTTGATTCTTTGGGTTCTCTCTCAGGATGAGGTCACCTAGTTGGAAGTCACGTGGCCTAATTCTCCTATTGTAGCTTCATGTCATTCTTTGTTGATATGCTCGTAGATGATCACATGCCACTTTTTGTCATTCATCCAGTAATACAAGCTCTTTAAGCTAAGCTATCCTATAGTCATCATCAGTGATAAGGTCTTTCATGGAGATTCTCAAGGAAGGAATCTCGACCTTTATTGGAAGTACACCATCCGCCCCATACACCAACACAAAAAGACTCATGCCCGTTGGAGTTCTAATGCTTGTCCTATATGCCCACAGGGCTGGATTGATCTGGAGATGCAAGTCTCTTCTTGACTTACTGACTATGCGATGAAGAATTTTGAGGATCACCTTATTGGATGCCTCAGCTTGGCCATTACCCTGGGGGTAATAAATGGAAGACCAATGTTGTGTGATCTTGAATTTCTTGCATAGTTCCTTGAGGTCTTTATTCTTGAACTGTCCTCGATTGTCAGTAATGATTGAGGATGGTATACCATATCTACAAATAATGTAGTTTGTGATAAAAAGTGCTATAGTTTTGCCATCATCAATTGTGAGAGGGACCACCTCTACCCATTTTGTGAAATAATTTGTAGCTATGATAATGAACTTATGTCCATTGGAAGAGGTTGGGTGAATTTGCCCCACCAAGTCGAAGGCCCATTATTGAAATGGCCATGTTGTAGTAGAGGGAATCAGCTCTCTGGCTAGAGTGTGAATGAGATTCCCGTATAGCTGACATTGCTTGCAGGACCTAGCATACTTAACAGCTTCTTTCTCCATTTTAGGCTAGTAGTAACCAGCACGAAGGAGTTTGCAAGCTAGTGTCAGGCCATTGGAATGAGATCTACAAATGCCTTCATAAATGTCAATTAGTGCACCTTTGGACTCGTCAGTTTCTAAACACCTAAGGAGTGTTCTATAGAGACCTCTCCTATACAGATCATCGGCAATAATGACATAATGTGAAGCGTTATGGATTAGGTAACGTTTCTCATTCTAGGTCAAACCTTCCAGAATGGTTTGATTATGAAGGTCAGAATAGATGTGATGGTAGCAGGATGATTCATGTCCTATAATAGAACAGATCATCCTGTAATCAGGTGTGTCATAGGCTGGGTAGTGTAATGCTTCCACCAAGAACTCATGTCAGAGATCATTTTCTAGCATTTGTAGTAGAGAGGCCAGAGTAGCCATGGCATCAGTTGCTTTATTATCTACGCGTGGAACTTGTTGGAAGGTGATGTGTGCAAAATACTTTGTCAAGTCATCGACCATGCATTTGTAAGGAATTAGTTTGTCATCCTTTGTTTGATGCACATCTTTTACTTGGTTGATAACAAGATGAGAGTCACCGAAGATGTCCAACTGATCTACTCTCCATTCAGCTGCAATTTTCATACCATTGATCAAAGCTTCATATTCAGAAATTTTATTTGTATAAGGAAACAGAATCTTGTACACTTTGGGCAATGAGTATCTCTATGGTGTAATGAAGAGTAATCTAGCACCTGATCCTTGTTGTGTGAAGGACCCATTGAAGAACATAACCCATGTATGGTGAGTGAGTGTTAGAATTGATTATCTGGGTAATCATTTTTTATTGGTAGAAGACTCTGTATGGGTGCCTCGACCAGCTGGTTTGCAATTGTTTGCCCCTTTATAGCTTTGCATTCAACATATTGGATGTCAAACTCACTTAGTATCATGACCCATTTAGCCAATCTTCCTGTAAGAGCTACTTTACTGAGAAAGTATTTTAATGGATCTATTTTAGCCACGAGCCATGTAGTGTGGGCAAACATGTACTATCTCAACTTCTGGGAAGCAAAGACAACTACCAAGAAAGCTTTCTCAATAATGCTATAGTTTTTCTCATAAGAGACCAATGTTCAGCTCAAGTAATAAATAGATCTTTCTTTGTTGTCATTGTCTTCTTGAGCCAACAAGATTCCCAAAGATGTTTCAGTGGCTGAAATGTATAAAAGAAAAGGCTTCCCATGCATAGGAGGCATTAGGATTGGTGGATTGACAAGATATTGTTTGATCTGTGTTAAGCTTTGCTCACAATCCTGGCTTCAATTGAATTTCACACCCTTATGTAAGGTCTTTGTGAAAGGTTGTGATTTATCTACCAATTGTGAAATAAACTTGCGAATAGATTTAAGCCTTCCCTGTAGTCCTCTCATCTGACTGATGTTCTGAGGTGGTGGTATGTCCATTATTGCTTGTACTTTTTGTGGATCTACTTCAATTCCTTTTGCAGAAACAATATATCCTAACAATTTTCCTGTTGTGACACCAAATGCGCATTTCTTAGGATTGAGCCAAAGACAGAATTTTTCCATACAATCTAGGATGGGACCCAAATCTTGTAGATGAGTATTGCGTTTAGCACTTTTGACTAAGGTATCATCAATGTAGTCCTCCATGGTTCTATGCATCATGTCATGGAAAATTGTAGTAACAGCCTATTGATATGTAGCTCCAGCATTCTTTAAACCAAATGGCATCACATTCCAACAAAAGGTTCCCCATGCACATATGAAATTCATTTTCTCTTGATCTTTTGGAACAATTTTTATCTGATTGTATCTAGAAAAACCATCCATAAGTGAGTACATCTCATAGCCAGCTGTCATGTCCATGGTCATATCAATATTAGGGAGCGAAAAGTCATCTTTAGGACATGCCAAGTTAAGATCATAGAAGTCTGTACAAACCCAGATAGATTTATCATGCTTGGAAACAGGAACAATATTAGATATCCATTTAGCATAATCAATTGCATAGATGAAACCAGCCTTTAGAATTTTCTCCAATTTTGCTTTGACTAGCAATGCAACATGAGGGTGCATTTTTTGAAGCTTCGGTTTAACCGGTTTGATGCCTGGTGCTATAGACAAGTGATGCATGATAAGATTAGGATCCAATCCTGGCATGTCAAAATATGTCCAGGAATATTTTATTTTATTTTCCTTGAAAAAGGCAATGAATTGTTCTTTCTCTTCAGGTGACAGTGACTGTGCCAGATGTATCACATGAGGATGTTCTTCAATGCCTAGATTAATTGGTTGCATCGGCTCTATTAACACTGACAATCTCTCCTAAAAGTGACTGGGAAGGACATCAAATATCTCATCTGCGAGTGCCTCAAAGAGGTTTTCACCCTTGGATATGTCTTTTGTTTTTACTTTTTTGGGATCCGACACTGCCACAATGTGGTTTTCACCATCGGACCTCTTGCATTTTTTCTTTTTAATTATGTGATTGAGATATTTGATGTCGGTCTCAGTCATGTTGATACTTTGCTCATTGGTGGAAGATGTTATAGGTTCGATAGCATTTAGGTAACTGGCAAGAGCATAATCATTCTAGAATGTGGGGACTTCATTAGATGCATTGGGGTTCTAGTCTATAAGCTCAAGATGTGCGAGTGAGAGAGTAGTGGCTAGTTCAATTGTGTTCACAATATAGTCATTAAATGCGTGGACCAGCAATTTGAGACCTATGGTGACCTCATCCATAGGTGTATTCGAATGCCTCAGAGTATGAATGTTAGTAATTGACGACTCTAGGACACTAGTTGGATCAGACCCCCATGACCTAACCCTAGACGTTTCACCCACTTTGATTCAATTTTCATAGACATGCACTTGGTCAATGTCTTTATCAGTAGTCACTTCTAAAAGATTGTCAAACTCATATTCATGAGAATCAGTGCTACATGGTGAGAGACTATAGAACTCCCCAACAGTGATAGGGACATACTCTCCTTTAGCCTCTGGATTCTTACACAAATATTCAATACAGCATAACTGACTAGATTCTCCCTTTTCTAAATGATATTCAAGTTGCTCAGTATTGTCCTCAGAAGAATCACTAGTATCATCCATAGTGCTAACACATGGCACAAAGTCATCTGGCTCAGCAAAGAATTTAGTGAGATCATAAGGAATAGGATGGGGGTAGGAATCCTCATCATCAAATTCTTCCTCTCGAGTACCTGACTTAGATTGTGACTCATTTTTAGATGAACTCTCAGGTACGGGTATGAATTTATTAGATCCCAAATGGAAGGGGACCTTCTTAAACCCTAGGGTAGTTGTGTTGCTATTGCTTTGAGCTGTTGCTTTGATAGGATCTATTAGACAATTGTTATTACACCCAATAGGGCCGGTTCCCTTGTAACCAAAATACTTCATAAGCTTAAGACCAGGTCCATATTTCTTAGGAGTGATTTCTCGAGCTTGTTCTGTTAGGTCCACTGGAGCCTCTTCTTTGTAAGGCCATGCAACAATGGCTCTATTTTCACTTTCTTCTTTTAAGGGAACTGTAGCCTTGACAAAAAATCCATTAAACTTGGCCTAAGGTGTTAGTACGAATGGCTTCTTTGCTTCTGAGGGCCTCCCATATTGTCAAGGGGACTCTGGAATAGATGTTAATGATAGCACTGGTTCCATGTGATACTCTCCCATACCAGTTTCTTTCAATTTAAATGACTACTCAATTTGTTTTAGCTTATTGTCATGACAATTAGTAGACTCACGGTTAGCAGGGACGAAAGAATCAACAGCTTTGAGCATATTGCAGGTGTAGCTAGTAGTGGCAGGAATAGTAACTTCGGAACCATGAAATGGGAATTTAATGCATTGGTGGTATGTGGATGGCACAATGCACATCTCATGTATCCATGTCCATCCCAACAGAATGTTCTAGGCTAAGGGAATGTCAAGCACCTGACAGGTGACATCCCTTTCGACAGGACTGATGCAAATTGGTAAAACCACAAGACCTAGTGACTTTCGTTCCACTTCATCGTATGCTTTAATAATAATCTTTTTTCAAGGATCAACAGAGTCCTCAGAATAATCCAATTGTCTAAGTAGAGAAATAGAGATAATATTTAGGCCAGTGCCATTGTCAATGAGTACCTGACGAACACGTGTCTAGTGGATCATAACCTCAATGTGTAGAGGTTGATTGTGTGGGTGATTCAGTGAGTTGTCATCCTCCTCGGAGAAGGTCATAAGATGAGGTGAGGTCAAGTGACCTACCATGGATTGAAATTGCTCAAGATCAAGATCTTGAGGAACGTTTGCCTCAGTGAGGGCTTTGTCCAGAATTTGCCTATGAGCAGGCAAGATTTAAGCAGCTCAAAGATGGAAATCTGAGCACTAGTTCATTTCAACTGATCGAGAACACTATAACTAGTTGTAGTCAAGTGCATTGTGTGTTTTTCACCTTTACCAGATGGACTAGCAAGGGCTTTGTCTTTGTGTTGTTCAAGATTTGAAGTAGGAGGTGCAGGGGCCTTTGAGCGCCAACTTCGCATGAGAGTGAGTAACAGCGTTAGCACAGTGTTGCGAAGACACATTATCCATGTTATTGGAAGTAGGGCCTCTCAAGACAAATGGTGTCTTGGGTTTTTCATTATCTTGCTTGCCCTTTATGGTAATAATGTCACAGTATTTAGAATCTATAGGTTCAACCATGTGAATAACATTTTCATCATTGGAATATGTATAGTTGACCTTATTGTAGGGTTCTGGTTTTGAAGTCTCTCCTTTTTCATAAGCTGGGAAAGGCACTTTGAATGCCTTGTGGTCCGAGTTTTTGTTATGTCCATCTACCACAAGATCACTAGCATCAATCATGTCTTGGACATTATGATGCAATTTTATACAATTGTTGGTTTTGTGTCCCTTGTTTTGGTGATACTCACAAAATGAGGTCTCATTCCACCATGGTGGATGTGGTTGTGGATCATAGGGATGAGGGTTATCCATTGGTGAGATAAGCTTGTGTTGTAGCAATGTTTTGTAAACCACATCCAAAGGTGTTTTGTAAACCACATCCAAAGGTTCTTCCAAAGGCGTATGCTCTCACTTGGGTCATGTTGTCCATGAGTTTCTCGGTTTATTCCCAAATGCCTTGTTGTCAGGGGGAGGTTTCTCAACATTTTTGGCCGCTTTGAGGCAATCCGTGAGATTAAATGATGCTTTAGCAGATTTGGGTGTGATATTGTCAACAACCCCATCATGTAAAATTTCTCAGTTCTTGTTGAAATTTTTGGTTTTATCCTTGTTGGAAGTGGAACCTTGTTTTGTGTCTCTCCGAAGAGTGAGCTCACCTTTCTTGACCATAAATTCTTCAATATGAATAGCCTATGTAATCATGTCTTCAAAGGTATGTGGACCTTGTAGTTGGACTCTATGCTTGAAATCAAGTAAGAGGTTATCAGTGAAAATGTCAAACTTTTCCGTTTCTGGGATTTTACGAGAATACTTAGTGTATAGTTGTCTCCACCGTTGGAGGAAAGTGAGAAAAGGCTCACCAACCTTCTGTTTAAGGTTGCATAGATCTCGAATATTTACAGGATGTTGAATGTTATGAGAATAGTGCTGAATAAATGAATTGGAAATTTCATCAAATGTCTTGATACCAGGAGGTAAATGTGAGAACCACTCCAAAGCTTGACCACCTAGGCTTCTAGGGAATAAATGCATGAGGTACATTTCATTGTGTATAAACTCCATAGGTAAAGCACCAAATTCCTACAAGTGATCTTGGGGATCAGTAGTACCAAAGTACTTGTCATATTTGGGTAGTTCTATGCCTCATGGGAAAGGCAACATGTTTATGCTTTTGTCAAATGGAAATGAACAAAGAGCATCCAATGTGTGTGTCTTTGTGGGTTTCTCCTTCTCATGCATCATCTGAGCCAACTGGTCTTGCATAATTTTCAATTGTTTTTGGAGTTTGGAGGTCTCAGTTTCTTCTTCAGTTTTGACAATGGTTTCTGCATTGAAATGAGAAGGTAACGTTGCTCCCTCTTGGGCAAGTTTGAGAAAGTATTTTTATTTCTCTTCATTGATTAGGATTCCCATGACCTTCTGAAATTTTTTGTCTCTTCAACATTTTGCTATGTGTTCAGGAAGGATTTCCACCTCTTCCTATTCCTCATCAGTGTCATATTCTTTCTCTTTCTCTTTGTTATCCCTAGGTGGTTCTTGATATCGACTATGACTACCATGTTCAGGTTCATGATTAGTCATTATAGGAACGTGTTCAGTTTCAGTGTTTTGTGTTTCAAAAGGATCTCTAGAGAACGGATCATACATTGTGTTTGGGAATGCAGGACCTCTACCTGTCTCAGTATCCTCTTGGTAAAAAGGATTCCTAATTTGTTGCAAATTGGAAAATATTCGTTGAACTTGAGATGACCTAGCAGGTGAGGAAGACTGTGAAGATGCCTCACTAGCCAAATTGGATACAGATTGTGTAGCTAAAGGTATGCTACCTCTATCACGATTATGACCCCTAACACAACCATGTCTAAGATTATCAAGATAAAACACATTGCCACTTTTGGTTGTGACAATCATAGACAAGGACAAGAAGCTAGAACCTGGACAAGGACTACCCTAAGACTGAGTCTCAAAAAGGACAAGATAATAGGAAGAATGTTGTTTACTAAGGCACAAATAGTTTGATTTAAAGGCTAGAATAGCCAGAGATTATGACCACTACGACTCAAAGTATGACAAGCATTAAGACAAAGACCAAAAAATTACTTATGAAACGAGACTAGTCAAGGCGTAAGACACAAGCCTTCAGCTAAGCAAAGTGTCATTGTTTCAGGACTATTTGCAAATAGAGAGTGAAAAAAAAATGCAAAAAAGGACAGTGTGTAGGCTACAGATAGCTAAAACAGACCCAAATTGCTAATGCTAATACAAAGTCTCACACGAAAAACCTTTACAGGTCATGCAAAGAAGTTTTACAGGCCGCGCAAAGATGTTTTTGTCTCGCGCGAAGGTTAGTGATCGCAGTTTAATTTTGCACGAAGAAGTTCACAGGATCACGTGAAGATACACAACAGCAATTTAATTTCGTGCGAGAAGAAATTGATTTCACACGAGGAGCATATAATTTCACGTGAGACCAAAATGATTTCGCATGAGAAGGCAGACTAGTTTTACAACAGCAACTGATTTTGACAAAAAAAATTTGATCGTTTTAGTAACCAGGCAGATAAACAGGCACATAGAATAGAAAGCAAGTGATTTCAAGCACGTCTAAAAACAATGAGCAAGGGCAAAAGAAACCTTGTGCATGAACAATCAAGTGACTTAGTACGCACTGATTCCTAAGAGAGCTAATTGTGTATGTTTTCAAAGAGTTTTGCAATCATTGCAAACATTTCTAGAAAATGAAAAGTTTGGCCTCTCTAAGGTTTTTAGTAATGTTTTGACTCTACAACTTTTATGACTCACAAGGGTGACCTCCAATCCCAATGCACCGAGGTTTTAACATAGTCTGAGAACTTAATCTTCAAGAGCTGCTTGGGAGATCTGACAACCCACAATGAACCACACCCGTGGAGATTTCTTCCAAAGGACATTTATATAGTGGTTTTTACTACCATGTCAAAAATGGCTATTATCGCTCGAAGTTTCATCAACATAGTTTTTCCTAAAGAGGGATTGTCTACTATGGTTAACCCTCTCTAAAGGTGATTGAATCATAATAGTGTACCACAAGGGGACTTAGCTTCCAGATTCAAGGTTTTGACACCTTTTCACTTTTAGCCCAATCAAAGTAGATAGGTTAATCTGACATGCTAAACTAAGAGTATCTCTTAAACATCTATGATATCAAATCCTAGTGATCTATCAACCTCTCCAGAGAAAGGATGCCTTAATCAACAAGTTGAAGATTCATTTATCTGTGAGATGTGCAAAGTATCCTCCCCACCTACAAGGAATCTATTTGAGAGAGGGGTTTCACTAGGAATCCACTCCCTCAAGATCCATGAATAGTGTTCTTGGGGGTTTAATTACTATGTGTGTATAGATGTTAATTCTCGAAAGAAAATCTATCCAAAAGCAATCAAAAAGCACAAGGTGGTACACTTAATGCTTTAACTAATGTGAGGTGAGTCCAAAGATGTGGAACATTTAACCCCTCACACAAGCCAAAATGAGTCCACAACTTAGAAACTAGTGAGTTCTAGAAAGCACAAAAGGGTTGCCTAGTGGAGCCTTTAACACTTCTATCTTGTAGACCCCTCCCCTTTAATGTGGTGCTGATCTTGCAACCATAGGGTGGAACGAGGGGTTGGCGGATTAGTGAGTCCAATAACCCAAGATAGATAATTAGATCTATCACTAATAACTAAGCCTGCTAGATGACACTAATAGAGATCACAACCTAGTATCAAATTATGCATGTGTTGTAAAATGAGAACATGGAAGTAAATACACACAAGCTTAACACAAGAGATGTTTTTTTTAGCTCCAAATGAGGTGTTATCAACCAAAGAGAATTACCTGGTAATCCTCGCAATGAGCTTAGTAGATGTTTTACCTATTTTTAGCAACTTTATCATGCTTTTCCAATTGTCCCGCAAATCGCTGTTATGTTGTTCCAAAAAATTAGAAAACACAAAAAAACTAGAAACCATGAACTGTTAGTAGAAAAACCAAAAAATCAATGCAAAAAAATTGCTTCTGTCAGTAGAGTCTCGCACGAAATTCCTGATAGTCTGTGCAAGGAAGTTTTATGACTCGCGTGAAATTATATTCTGCTCATGTGAAGAAACAAGTTCTGCACAAAGTTTTGCGCGCCCAGGAACTTTCTCGTGCGATACGGAAAGAATCTTCATGCGAAGATTCTAGATCCTCATGCGAAAATGAATAGTCTCATGCGAAGATTCCCAAATTTTTATGGAACAGTATGGATAGAGAACAAAAAAATGATTTTAAAAATATAGAAAGAGGCCAAAAAAATTGATTTTTGAGCCCCATGGTGGGCGCCAGAAATGTATATGTGAAAATGTGGCCTCTGCTAACACACACACTTCAACACGGTCATTATATGTGGATTCATCCTGGAATGAACATTGGATTGTTCATTCAAAAATCAGTCGGCAAAGCGACCTGTTGCCTTCTATCTAAAGGGAATTGCTTGTCAGATATCCTTAGATTCAAGGTGTTTAAACAACCAGACCCTGTAACAACGAAGGATTTGAATGCAATTTAAGCTATATGAATGTGCAAGTAATCTAGATGAAGTGCAAGCAATTAATCTAAGAAATAAAAGATATTAAGCTAAAAAAATGTATGCATTATTAAACTAGATGAATTTAAACTAAGAATGCAAGATGTATGTAAAATATGAGCAAATGTGAGTATGAATTCTAGTAGCAATTCGATGCAAATTCTCAAAATTCATCCTCTCAAAATGAAGAGATGAGGGTCTCTTAAATAGACTTTCCTAGAATCCATCAACGGTTGAGATTGATTTCAATCAACGGTCAGGATTGAAGATGAAGTTCAGTCATAAAAGAAGATTCCAAAATTAAAGGGAGTTAACTGATTTAATTTGAGTAGAAAAAGGAGTTAACTGATTTAATTCCTTTTTGATCAATAGTGAACTGGAAATTTCCCTTTTTGAACTGAAGAAGGCTTTTGGAGAGATATTTAATTTAATAAAATGAGATATGCTCTCATAATTACCTTTTCTAATGAATTAAATAATCCTTTAATTAATTAGAGACACTTTTCTTATTTAATTAAATAACTTCATTTAATTAATTAGGAGTGGCTTCCCATTTAATTAAATAACTTTGTTTAATTAATTAGAAGTAAGTACTCCATTTAATTAAATAATTTTCTTTAATTGCTTAGAAATACCTTTCACATTTAATTAATCAAGATAGGCATATTTATTAAATTAAATAAATTTAATTCCATAGTACATTAGCCTGAAGATATAATTTAATTTAATTAAAGTATAAATACTTAGTAATTAAATTAAATATTAATCAATAGGTTTAATGTGACTAATATGAGTAAACACTATAAGAATTAAATAATAAGCATGATGAATGTAGATTAGGGTTTTTTGCATCTGACAATTAAGTCAAGTAGCGAGTAGTCGAATAAGAATTTGCCTAATGAAATAGGACTTTAAGATTGATCAGAAATAGACTAGAATTGGTTGAGATGGCAGTGAGCCAAGTTTGGGGTATTACATGGCCCACTATCACTAAGGAATGTTTAGGAGAAGGGAAAACAAAACTCATCAAGGCCTCATCAATAGAAGGCATATCAATGAAATTCATAGAAAGAGGTTGATCAATAGGAACAATAACCATGAAATAATCCATAGGTGCCTCATGAGGAAGAGAGTAATCCATGCCTTTATCTAAGGCTTTATCCCAAATAGTAGAAGCATCTATGGAGGGAAGAAGAAACACATTAGAGGAGGAATAATTGTGACTCAAAGAAGCTTCAAGAAGGAGAGAGAGTAATCAATATACCTATCCAAAGGATCATCCCAAATAGTTTCATTATGAAAGATAGGAACATCATGAATCACTAAAGGTTGATCAACATCATCTTTGAAAAGATTACCTTTTGAAGGGGAATGTGAATCAATGCAAGGAAAAACTAAGTTTTCATCATATGAATGAAATAGAATATCTTGAATATCATGAATAAAACTTGAAAAGAAAGATAATAATGAAATTAAAATGAGATGCAATCTAAAAATGAACTAGATGCAAAAAAAAATTGTGTTTTCAAAATGAAAATAGAAGAAATGAAATCGATATGAAAAAAATTCAAAAGGAGATCAAAATACAAAGTAGATCTAGATACACCAAGAAATCTAACTCCAAAATGTAAGAAAGAGATGCAGAGATTGGGTTCATCAAAATAAGGAAAACACCCAATAAAATTCAATAATCTAACTCCAAAATCAAACAAGAGATGTAAGTGGAGTTCACCCAAAAGAAGGTTAACACCCAATTGCAAGAGTCTAACTTCAATAAGAAAAGTGCATAGGAAGTCAACTTCACCAAAAAGAAGGTAAGCACCCAATGAAATGAAATAATATAACTCCAAAAATAAACAAGAGATGTGAGTGGTTTGGGTTCATCATAAAGGACATAAACACCTAATGCAAAGAATCTAACTCTAATAAGAAGAGTGAATAGGAAGTCAAGTTCATCAAAAAGAAAGAAAATACCCAATGAAATGAAATAATCTAACCCCAAAATTAAACAAGAGATGTAAGTGGGTCAAGTTTGCAAAAACGGAGGTAAACAAATAATTAAAAAAATCTAACTCCAATAAGAATAGTGCATAGGAAGTTGAGCTCACCAAAATGAACAATAAAGGTGAACACACAATGAAATGCAATAATCTAACCCAAAAATCAAACAAGAGATATAAGTGGGTTGGGTTAACCAAATATAAGGTATTCAAAGAAAGATCTAACTCCAAATGAAAAAAGAGTAGATCTGTTGAGTTCACTACTATGTGCATAGATAAAATGTAATCAACCACCTCAACACATTTAGAAGTGGGAAGACCAAGATCCACCCCTTTTACTAGGTTAGATTGATATATGAGGAAGTATCAATGCAAAAGGAATGAAAAACTTGGATTTATTCCCCTCTCACTTCCACCTTAAGAGGGTTTAAGCAAGGAGATATGTGATACATAGATGATATATGAAGATGTGAAAAATAATGAAGATTATGTATATGAATGAGAGGAATATGAAATACCTTGTGAGATACAAACCTAAAAATGGGTTGTCAAATAACCAAAAGGGATAATTCCCATAATTTGGGTTGAAAATTACACTATAGACAAAACCCAAAAATTGGTTGGCAAAAATCAAGGGAGACCTACTCAAATCAAGGGTACAATGCAACCTTGATGAATCCTTTAGGGGAGAACTATGTCTTCAAGGGAAAACTGAAGCATCACGGGTGCAGTGTGACCCTGATGATCAAGGGTGCAATGTGACCTTGATGAAATGTGTGTAATGTTGATTCTAATTTCACAGTTCTAATAAACAAAAAAAGGGTATTCATATCTACAACCTTTTCTTCAATTCGATATCTAAAACATGCAATATAAGGGGTTTGTTTATTTTTCTTTGTGAGGGGTTGCCTAAATCAAACCCCAATTTATGAATTAAGATTTAATTGAAATAGAATGCTAGCAAGTAGTAGTGATAAGTCTAACATAAAATTAATTTAAATATATGAATATTCTCTTGAATTTGGAATATAATCAAGTATGTAGATGTAATAGCTTTGACTCAACTTCAAAACCCTAAAAAGGAAATAAAAACCTTTATGCATGAATGTTCTTGAAATCTTCCATAGAATTAATGTAGATCTTTAGGGGATGGATATAGAAGACGTAAAAAAGGATCTTGAATGTATGAAGGGAGATTGAATGTTGGAATGATAGATCTTGTATAAACTCCTTCAATAGCTTGAATGTATAGATCCTTGATCTTCAATGGCGAGATTTGTTGAATGCTCAAAAAACTTGAGAACTTGAGAGTTTTAGTGTGAGTGCTTGATCATCAAATGATTATGGATGAGAAATGGAGAAAATGGAAGAGTTCATAAAGGGCTCAAAATACTCTCATTGGTTGACTTGCCTAGAATTTTGCACCCTAAAACTAACTGGGCATAGGATCCAAAGAAAGGAGCCAAAATAGGGTGAACCCTAGGAACAATCTTGGGACCCCAAAAGAAGTTGTGGAATCCAAAAATCATGTCTAGACCAAGGAAACCCTATTTTAGTGGTAGGAATAAATTCCAAATGGAAAGATGGATGGAAAGGAAGGACCTAGGGGAAATAGATCCTACCTCAAGCTTAATCACCATGAAAAATAGGAGCTTTAAGAGGATTTATTAGGTTTTTACCCCAATTTGACCTAGGAGAAAAGATGAAAAAGAGAACAAGAGATGAAAGAGAGAAGAAGATTGATGATATTGCATTAAATAGGTGCTAAACTTTTGTTAAATTGGAGTTCTTCTGGTTTAATATGGTACATTAGTATTTTTTAGTACCCTCGAGGTAGAGATCGTTTCAAGATCCCTTGCCTAGGAATCATTTTTTTGGTTTGATATCTATGTTTAGATCATACATAATTGTAATAATCCAAAAATGGTCATCTAGACTATGAGTCCTTTTTCTAAAATTTTTGCTTAATTTATCTATTTCTTAACTTTGATCAAATCCTTACTTTTCAATTTATTCAATTTTAACCTATGGTTTGACCACTTTACCCTAAGTCTTTTATTTAATTGAAAGGACTTGCCCCCTTTTTATTAAATAAAATATCTAAGTCTCACTTATCCTATGTTTTCACATGAAAAATATTATTCCTATTTTAAAAATAAAATAAAAGACTTTTTTTTCTACACATTAGGCACACACTTTCCAAGGTGAGTGGAATATTTATAATCCTCCACATATATTTTGTCTCTTAAACACCACCATTGATCTTTCTTACATGATATTCTTGTGCACATGAACTCCACCCTTGACTAAGCCTCTTAATCTTCACCATCAATGTTCCTTTAAAAGGAGGCTCTTTCCTCACTCTCTCATCTCTTGTTCACTTATGTTATTGTTATGTTGTAGGTTTTCTTAGTGATTTTGGAGTATTTGGAGCACTCATCTTGCACTCACTTTGCACCCACTTTGTGTTGGAATTACAAATGGAAAACATATACTTCTGAGAGAGGGAGGAAGTGAATCAAAATTATTAATCTTTAACCAATAGAACTTTTAATTTAAAAATGATGCATGAATTAACACATTAAAATAACATGTAAAATAAATGCATCCACATAAACACTTGACACCAGATATGATTACCTGGAAACCCTCCAAATGAGAAGGTAAAACTAGGGTGGGGATGACACCTACAATTCTCTACTACTATAGCAATAAAGTGTCACCTATTAAGGTTACATAGTTTGACCATTTTCATGATCTGCCCTATGAAAGGCCTTCCATGTTAAAGAATTACGAAGGATTGTTAGATCCTACCCTGTTAAAAAATTTTGAACACCCTGTTAGAAGTGTATCTGTTTAAAGGACTTTCAGAACATTCACTTATAATGTCACCTTGCTAAAGGATTTTACAATGACTGTTAAATCAACCTTAGTCCAAAGGATTTCACCCTACTGATATAGTTGTTAGAAAGTAATAGTAGAATGTTTGATTTGATAACTTACAACTTTGCCTTACTAATTTTAGATCATAGTTCCATCCATTTTGATCCTCTTGATCTGTTATAACAATGTTGTATCACTTTTCCTCTATTCTGCGAACTAATTTTGCAATTATTTCACACTTCTAAGTCACCCTGAACACTTTCAAATCAATTTACCCATTTTATCCCTTCAATTCTTCACTTTCATCACTTCCTCATACATATTGAATTATGCAGCTTCATCTTCCTTAAAATGAATTTTGGTGGCTTAATGTTAGGTATGAATCTACGAATGAGATTCATTCCCTTCCAATTTTCTAATTAGTTGCATGTTGATTGCATAGGAAAACCAAATAGATTCAATTTTATCTTCAAAGCATCGAGATCTATCCATAAGTCAGCATAAAAATGGTTTACAAAGTTGTTTGTGCCATCACAAACAACTAGGTCCATTATGTGTTACTCGGCACTTGATAATATTGATGCTCAATACTTAAACTTGCTTAGCATCAACTGTATGATTGGCACATGAATTACTTGAAACTCATTGTAACTTCACATCTATACATATTATACTCAGCATGTGTTACTAGCTTGGCATGAACTTAGTGAATATCTTAAGTGTGTTGACACTCAATTGTCAAAACCAAACTAAGATCAACACTTTGCATTCACTTGGTTTAATTGCATTGTACCTTCATGGAATTCTTGGCTTAATTTCCTTTATGATCTACCATATATTACATAGCTTAATTAGGAGGATTTACAATACTTTCATTCTTCTTAATTTTAGCTTACATTTAAATCTCTTAACTTAGCTCTTGCATCCCTCATTCAGCCTACATTTTCATTTCATCTCATCTTTGATTCTTGGATACTACATACTTTTGTCTTAGAATCACCCATTCTATGGTGCACCTTGCAAGGGTTACATTATAGGTTCATTTGAGATATACTCTCATAGCTCTTTCATATCATAGATAGGGAGCCCTAAGTTGTCATTAAAGGTTCCTAATATATTGGATCTCTTGGATATATTGTCTTAGAGAAGTGTACTTATTTTTGGTATATATTTTTACATTTGCAGGTTAGGATTTTGATTTTGTAGTCAAAAATATCATATAGAAATTTATCTATAATTGTATGATACTTTATGTGAAGGGATATAACATAGGGCTAGTTTAAGTATCACACTGGTATGTCTAATATTCTGTCATAGTGCAATTGAGAAAAGTATCATACTATTTGATACAAAATATTGTACTTGGAAGAAGTATTGCCCAAGGATATTGGGAAGTATTGTATAAAACTAAATCAACCACTACTATCATTCTTCCTATGTTAGTTTCTTATTTTGGATTTTAGATTGCATTTTTTATTTTTAAGTTTTATATTTTGTTTTACTTGTTTTCTAACAAGTCTTAACAGTGATTTTTCAAGGTTATTTCAAATTTCATTGAATTTTTTGTATGTCATAACCCTCATTTATTTTGTAAAGGCCTATATTGCTCACTTTTATTTCTAAAGGAATAATTGCAAAAAGGGATACTGACATTGTTATGGGGCTTCCCAAGCAAAAAAAAAATAACAGCAAAAGTTTTTGTGTATCTTCATTTCATTTCAAGTATGACATATACTAGTTGTTTCATTTTCATAGGAGCCTAAAACCCATTAGTAAGGTTCTATTGTTGATAAGAGAGTATGCTCTTCACCTTCTTGGTGAATCAAAAATCTTGACTCATCATTGGTTCAAGAAAGTGGATGGTATATTCCACTCTTTATTGGTATTATTTAACTTGATTGACATGTTGGGGGAAACATTGGGGAATAGGAGAGTATGATCTTCACCTACTTGGTGAATCAGGAATATTGACCTTCTTAGTGTGGATCCATTTTGTTCAATCTCACTAATGATATTTTACCTTTTAGGGCCTTCTATTGGTGGAAAGATACCAATAGCAACAACTTAGAGTGGGAACAAGAAAAACCCAACTAATCCAGCCCACTATAATCAAAACCTCTTGACAAAGGTGAAAGCCTTAGGGGGAATAACACTTGACTTTACTTGGTGAGATTACTTGTGGGATCAATACCATGAAGAAATAAATAGGTGGTTATGCTTATAGCAGTACATTTTAACTCATTTTTTGATGAAAATTGGTCAAAATTTTGGCCCATGCTAGTCGAATTTTTGACCAATTATTGTGTCATTGTTTTTGTAGTCAAAATTTTGACCAACACTTGTATGTCTTGAAAGTTTGACCAAGAATTTGGTCAAAAATGACTTCTATTATTATGAGGGCCATTGGTCAAAATTTTGACCAATCTTGGTCAAAACATCTACCAAACATTTGTTGAAAGTCTGACCAATGCTAGCCCTTGATCGACCAGCATGCCAAGCCCATGACCAATGAATTGGTCAAAATTTCCACCAAAGTATGGTTGAAATTTTGACCAATGTTGGTCCTTGATTAACTAGCATGCCAAACCCATGACCAATACATTGGTTGAAATTTTGGCCAAATTTTGGTGGAAATGTCGACCAAAATTGGTCAAAATTTTGACCAAGATGATTTGTTTAAAAAAAATAGTGGAAATTATGTGTCTCTTATTCCTTCGAATAGTGTATCCAAATATAAGGCAATATCTTATAGAGATATCCCTAATCTATCTCTTGATTATCAAAATTTGTATCTATCTGTGGGGATTAGCAAACATTTTGGCCTAATTCTAGCCCTATGGGAAAGTTTCCCTCATTGACTACCTTTATATTAAGGATCTATAGGCCATGAGAGAATGTTTAGATTTTGTCTCTAACTAAAACAATTATCTAGGACTCATTTTTTGTTTTCTCCTATCTTGTCACTGCAACTATTTCTCAGTCCTGTACCTAGGACTTCTTGTTAGTGTATAACCTTTTTTTTCCCTTTTTGCAGCTTTATGAGTTCGCAATTTACTCTTGATTTTGTGGTATTAAGTTTGAAAACTTTATATCACTATTCAAGTTAGTTTTTCCCTCACTTCTAGGTCTTAGTGGGCATTCTCTCTGTAATTTTCTTGTAATGGACATGTCAATTAAACTCTATAGAAATTGTAGGCTCATGGCCTTTGATGAACCTGTCAAGGCCGAGAGAATAAGACTGATGTTGAATAAAAGCAACAAGGTGGTTATTAGGGCAGTGATGAGGGTGTTAGGAAATCAATTTATCAAATGCCCAAATAGATAGAGATCCAATTTTTATATAGTAGCAATGTTTGCAACCATAGCCCATCACATTTATGATGACAATGATACAATAGTAGAGTGCTGCTCTAAAATTTTCCATCGTAACATTTAGCTTGGTTTGGAAGAACCATTATGGAACATCAAGGCTGACCTAACAATACCATTAATTGCCAACTATGGAATGTTACATGTCAAGGGGGCAAAATTTCCAACATATTCAATCATTTTCACGAAAGATTAGGAAGGTTTTTAGGAAACAAGGCTTATCTTTGCAAGAAATTTGAGTTTATTGGCACATTATCATGGAGTGTTTGATCCAACAAATTTTAACTAGGTAGAAGATTACATTATAGAGGACAAGGTAAGATGGAGGAATGGAGGAAATAGTTCAAGAACTTAGAGAGGAGTTTGGTGATGACTCAAAGTAGCATAAGTAGTATTAAATTTTTGTATAGGACTTTGTTTGGCTAGTCTCTATTTTTAGTTTCTTGTCTTTTCCTCAGCTACCTTGTCCTCCCATTTTGTCTTAGTGAGATGGTAGTACGTTTTTATTTTTAAAACTCATATAAACTCATTTTCAAGCTTTTAGCAGTAACAAATAAACATCAAGATACTATTGGTTTCTGTTTGAGGGTTATGGTGGCTTTCTGTTATCTCCTTTATGCTATGATAGGTTTGATATCTGGGATAGGCCCGACAAACTAGAAGTTTAAGCTAGGATTTCTAAACCTCTATTAGATCTAGTATTTATTAATTTAGTTTGTTAGGATATAATCTATTTATGTAGCAAAGGAGTGCTTAAATAACTACAGGGCTTTGATAGGTTAAAACTCTTCATTTATCCTCCTACTCCTTTTATTATTTCTTCTTGACACTTTCAGTTCAAGTTTCTTAATAAATTCACATATTTAATATGTAATCTATCTATTTTTGATATTACATCAAAAGAAGACTGTGATATTATTTGATATCTAACTTGCCTTAGCAGGAAAAAAGAAATTGTTTCTTATAGGACACTAATAGGTTTATTTTTCACATCTCCTTCTATTATCCCCACCTCTCACCTATAGATTTCTCAAAAGAAAGTTGGATATTAAGTTGATAAGAATCTTCAGGATCCAAGTTGGATATTATGTTGAGTTGGTGTCTTTGTGAATATATATAGAAATCAAAAATATTGTTAAGTGGCAAGAATATTTAATGCCAAACCTTTCCTTAATCTTCCATGATAACCATTTACATTATCACTATTATTTTTGTATGCATGCCTGCTAAGATGACTTTTAATTACAATATACACTTTGTTTTCTTGTGTTTTCTTGTGTAGATGTGTTGGGAATTAGTGATATATATTGTTTGAGATTAGAAATGCAAATTTCTATACAATAAATAAGTTAAGCAAGCCTTTATTTGACATGATCAAGAAGATGGTGAAGTCAAATGAAAATATTTGGTCTTAGTTATTTCTCCTACAAGCTTGGCCTTCTTTAAAAGTTTTGAAATTTCTTTACTCCATATTATTATCTTCTAGGATTATCAGCCATAGTTGCTTCTCCATAATGACATTGAAGTGTCCCAATTTAGGGTGAAAACCTTGGAAAGAAATTTGTGTAAAATATTATTAAAGATTTTTGTATTTCTACCAAAGTCCTCTCAAATGATTTCTTTTTGCATTCTATTGAACAAATTTTAATATTTCATAGTTTATTTGGGCATGAAATACACATGGAAATGAAAACATAGAAAACGAGCTTTAATATTCATGGTTGGATAACTCCAAAAACAATCAAATTTTGGTCAAAATAGCTCTTTTCTAATAATGTTAGATAATTAGATATAGATCTTATGAGTAGTTTCCATTGTCTTTTTCAATATTTTTCTTATATTTAATGTGTTTGTAGAATGCACAATAAGGGCCAAATTATTTTTGTTTTAATTTATAAATTCAATTTTACAAAATGGTATGATTTCATATTACACTACAAAAAACTAGATTTCACATTTTTTTTTAGACAAATATAGTTACTAATTTCTATTTTTTTATAACTAAAAAGTATTTATTCAATTATAGAATTCAAAAGATTGTTCTATTTCTAATAAAAGAATGTATAGGATAATAATGTTAGATGGCTTACATATATACCCGATCACCAATATTTAAAGGTAGAACATCTCCAACAAGAAGATAAAAAATGGAAACTCTAAATCTTCTTCCCCCTTGGATAACTTGAACATGTAATGCAAAATATTGTCAAATGAAAGCAACTGACAGTAGAAGAAAATGAGAGAGAAAAAACTTGTCTATTGCTGAAATACAAGATTGAGGAAAATAGCAACAAGATATATACTTGCAATTGAATGTTCCTTTTTTCTTCACTTAGAATTTGGAATTATAGAGATTGCTAGTATTTGTTGCAAACAAAAAAGACAAGGCACATAATAGTTTGTAAAATATAACACAATGCTTAAAAAGATAAACTCTTGTGTGAATACTAGTTCTTGAAAATAGTTTTCCACATAACATAAAGTAATTGGAGATAATGTTAGAAAAGAAAACTGTATTAAAGCATAAATATAGCTTTAGGTAACAAAAATTTGTCTATATCCTATATAAAATTCAAGATCTCAACTTTTACTTCTAAATCAATTCACAAGATCTTGATTTTCTACATATGAAAAGTAACAAGCACACATATGAACATAGAGCATTCCAAATATTTTCGGCAAAAGAAAAAGCTACAATATACAAAATGAAATCTCACCTATGATAAAAATTACAAGAATAATAGAAAAATCAATACTTCCACCATCATTCTACCCTTCCTTGATGCCCTACATGTTACAAAGTGAAAATTTGTTGCTAACTTCAATGTTTTGAAAGAGAAGGATATTTAGCCATATTATTAGGAGAAATGCAAAAGGTGAAAAAGATTCTATGGCTTACTTCAATTTTTATTTGAAACCCAAGTGAGAAAGCCACACAAATCATTAGGATTATTAATGTCATGTCTTAACAAGCTTTCCAAAGAAAAACCTAAACACCAAAGAAATTAGTCTATCAAATATGGAAAAAACAATTCACAATAAGAGAAAATGTTATTAAGAGAAAAGTAAAATAGCATATCAATAACCATAATGTCAATTATGTAAAAAATAATTCACAATAAGAGTAAATGTTATTTAGAGAAAAGGAAAGTAAATATTACAAATAAATTTTGAGTAGCCTTTTAGGGATACGTATTCTCCCCATATGCATTTCTATGATGTAGCAACTTTTTAGGGTTTTCTTTAATACCCTTCTCAACATCAGTGTCTAAGAGTTTTGCTACCTCCTTTACATGTTACCCATTATGTATATTACAATCATAGCTACCCTAATAGAAATTTCTTTGAACAACATCAAGAGAAATATTTCCATGGCATATCATTTTACTTCATTACCCCTGCTATCTCCTACAGACTTTCAAAGTCTTTATCTCTAACTAATTGAGCAACCTTTTCTACATTGATTCCAAAGCCTACTAGAGGCTTTCCTAACAAATGAATTATCTCACATGCTTCAATGTTGTATTATATTTTTTAATATTGTCAAAACAAGATATGGAAAAATGTAAGAAAAGATTAAAATAATTAGAGATTTGCAGATCATGCAAGTAACAATGAAATTGTGTTCCCTCATTCATAAAATTAAGATGATCATAAGAGTTTCACAAATTTAAAATAAAACAAGTAAAGTCAATATATCAATGACTATTGGCAAATGAAATAAATAGATTGTATAAATCTAGAAACAATTTCTTTCCAATATATATATTCATCCTTCAAACTAAGTGGTAGAACTATATATCAAGGGCAAAGTTGTATGACTTGTACAGAATAAACAAAATAATTATGTTACCACTCAATAGACATCAAATGAACATAAAAACATTTAGTAGCATTAAGAATACAAACATCATTACAATTTAATGTAAAATCATCAATATTAATGAATTTTCCAATCAATATTAAGGAATTTTCAGTGCCTCTATCTCCTCAGTTAGGTTTCTCTTGAGAATAATGTTAAGAATTTCATCACTATATTTTTGTATGAGCTTGTGAGCCATAAATATGGGGTTAGCACTACGGGTGATGTCATCTAGAAATGATGCTTGTGTTTCAGATCACATTTGATCTGCTATCATTTTTACTTTTCCTTATCAATAAATATAAAGTTGTAACATCAATATTAGTAAAACTCCATCAAAATAACTCCAAATCCATAAAGAAAAGAGCATAATGTATGACATTTTTTCTATATAATTTGTACATTTACAATAATTAAGGTTTATCTTCACTAAAGAAGGTGTGTGAGCTAGTACACCCTTGCCTGTGTGTTGTGGTGTATCTATGTCACCTTGTGAAAAAGATTGTTTATTCTTAGCGATCAACAGTGAAATGAAAGTAATAGACTTACCAAACAAATATTAATAAAATAGTAGATTGTACATTGGAGTATAAAATTTTCCCACTTATTAGTTGACATAGGTCAAGAATTATTTATAAATCCTTCAATAGTCCCTATTGGTTTTTGCCTTCCATCAATATACATAGCAAGCCTTCTACTTTGATCATTTTCTTTGCATTGTATATAATTTGGTGACAATGCATACATATGCATACTTTTTTCACATTGCACAATCTACATCCAATTGTTGTAATTGTAACAAAGTCCTACATGCTCCATTATTTCAACAATTTTATTGTAACTGACCATTATTCCATTCATGGAAAATAAGCCCAAACCATGTAACGAAGATGGAGCTATGTGATATATCCTTTCGTTAATAGAAAAATTAGTGTTAACTAGAGGTAGTTCCTTGGGTACCCATTCTTTCTAAGGATGTACTTTCTCTCTCATTATCATAAGAACATGACCCCTCACAACAAGAAAAAATTGCATTCATTTATTAAATTTTCTTCTAATCTTTTGACTCCCTATTTTAGACCTACTAGATGTCTCACTTTTGTCTTCTATTGCCACTTTTTCCTCACTTGAGGAATATAGATCAGACAAATATCTATTTGGTGATACCTACAATCCATAAAATGAGATATGTACTAGGACTAAAGTTGATGTTGATGGTAAAGAGAAGATATGCAAATAAAAAATTGTATCTATAGGGTCTATTGACTTATACCTGTCGATCCATGTGACTGTGCAAGATCCTAATCAAAGGCATTGAATAGCTTGCATATGTAAATCATTTAAGTTAGCCAAAAATTTCATCTAATCAATGTGTATATCTACAAAAATATTGGATATATTATACTTAATGTTTATATTTGCACATATGGTTTTGAAAGAAAAATTTGTCACCATCATCAAATTTATCCATATTATAATCAATGAAAAGTTATCTACTTACAATGCTCTATATACTACAAATTATGTACAAGAAAAAAATCACACGATGCATTCATCGAAATCATTATATATATTTTAATTCCTTACATCTACTTTATGTGTGGTAGCTATGCAATATCATTGTATATACTCCATGACAATACAGTTCAATACATAATAACTTAATTATAAAAACATACAAGTCAAACAAATAGATCATGACCCTACCATACTTGACATTGATCATATGTCAACAAATATTTCATTGATCATCATCTTCATCCATGTCATCATCATCATCACCATCATTGTACTTGTCACTTTGATCATCCTCATCACCACCACCATATTCGTCATCATCATCATCATCTTTATCACCATTATCATGACCATAATCATCTTCATCACCATGATCATGATCGTCATCATCACCATCATCATCACCATCGCTAGAGTCATTGTCTTCTTCTTCTTCATCATTGTGTAATAGTTATTCATGATCATCATTTACTTTGCCTTCTGATTCTTTAGTATCTTCTTCTTTCGTGATATTATACTTTACCAGCCTTCATCTTGGATCAAATCTAACAATAAATGACCAACCTAGTTTATGTGGAATAGCCAAGTAAAACACTTGCTCACATTGGCTTGGAAGAGCATAGGGCTCATCTCTAATTGGCTCAAATGATCTTCTATTAATCATTATAAATCCACTATCATGTTCAATAATAGTCCTATCAGGATCATTTTGATTCAGTCATAACTTAAACCATTTGATGACAAATAGAACTAATTTGAATGAATTAAATTCACATTCAAGTATATCATCCAAAATGTCATAGTATCAATTTTTAGATTATTAAGGATGTATGTCATTTCTAGATGAAATATTGGTGACCTCAAAGATTGCACTTATCCCATAATCACAAGTTTTCTTCATTTTATCTAACTTTATTATGCAAAATTTACAGTCATGGTAGTACATATCTTTATGGTGTTTGATCTATTAGGATTAAACCATAGATAGAAATAACAATTACATGCAAATATAGCCAATATTAGAAAATAATAGATCACACAAAAAAGAACACAAGACACCAAGTTTTAACATGGTTCACCTAATCCCTGGGCTACATCCACCAAACATTAAGTCTGATATTATTATGATCCAGTGATTACAACTTGATTACAATCTATAATCCCTTACAACTCAATATTGCCACAAGAACCAATTTTTTGCATTACAACCATATAACAATTCCTAACCCTAAGCCCTTTTATACAAGTATTTTTATTGCTTTAGGGTTACAATTGATAATTACATGTCAGCCCAAAATTTTGATAAAATAGGGCCCAAAAAAATTGGGGGCTCTGCCCCTAAACCCCAGATAGTCGTGGCCTATCAGCCCTACCTGTATTGGGGGCTACTACCCCCCAACCCCCACTTGTGGCTTGACCCAAATCTGAACCCCGATAAGGAATTATGGAGTATGTACTGTACTTCCCTGATCAGTCACCACAACCTAACATGATCTACAATTATTTAAACATGTCAAGATTATTTACATCAATCTATGAGTTGATATTAACATTATGGGTCATGATTAATAATCTTCGATGTACCCTTATGTCTCTTAAGCCATATGCTAGATCAAGTACTATTGACATAAAATTGGGATCTCCATTATGATGAGCAACTTTAACCAACAATGCAACACCATCTTGTATTAATGAGCAACTATTTTATTAAGACTATTGAATCCATACCGTCATCCAATCAAGATTGTTTGCAATATAAAAATGTAGTGCATCTTACTCACAACCAACTATAAAAAAAACAATTAGACCAGTTAGAAACAACTCATATTGATGATGGATAAGAATTAATCAACTAAAATAATATCTTATAAATACCTCTCACTTTCCTTGATCTACCTTTTCCTGTCAAGTATTCCCATTTAAATTTGTTAATAGAGTTGGGATCCTAAATGCGATCTACATAGATCTTTGATGCAAACTTGGGAAGTTATTCACTAATGTACACCATGGTTTGGTATGCCATATATCCCTCTACCATAGAACTCTCATGATGTACTCTTTGTCAAACCAAGCCCTTCATAAATTTAAAGTGTCTCTAAACCATCCACATTGACCTAGTTTGTATAGGTCCACACAATTCAATCTCCTCAACTTGATCTATGAGGTAGTGTTCTTGAGCATTAAAAAAAGATGAAGGTAGACACTTTTTGCATTTCACACAAGCTATATAATTTTTCTCTTCCAATATTTCATATAATTTTTTATCAATTTCTTTAGATGATAACCATATAAAAGAGGTTCAACTTGCAAGAACATATAAACAACATTTTCGATAAAAATATACAATAGATTACATAAAAAGTAAAGCATGTCATAAATATAATATATGTACAAAAAATCTAATAAATAACACATCTAACCTCATGTATTTTCCAAGATCATATATAACTTTCTTAATATTGTTGTCAAACTAGTGTGGGAGAGATAGAGGTAGGATGTACTGCAATCATTAAAAAATAATTTTTTCATTATATTATGAAAATAATACAATAGGTATTACAAGTAATTTTACAAATATATTGTAAATAGAGAACATGACTTACCTTGACGAAAGTATGCCAATCTTGTGTTTTCAACCCTGGCCTAAAATCACCTTTCTTTGATACAAGATTGCTTATATTTGTAGCAAATCCTATGGAAATATTTATTTTTTAATGACTTCTTTTAATGCATCACTTTGTTGCTCCATTAGTAACCAAGAAAGGGCACTCGTATTTATGCATTCTCAATTTCTATTTGATTCAATGAAATCTTTCAGTGCATGATTGGATTCATGAATATCATTACAATTTTTTGAAATTCCTTATCTATCATGCCTTCCATCCAACATTTTCCATAGTTTCTTTGTTACATTCTTTCCAATATGCATATCATCAAACAAATGCATGATTAGGAGATCTTTTTAGTATAGTAACCTACTAAATTGAGTGGGATAACTTTTTATTCCTATATGAAGTTGGTCATTGATACCTTGATGACCTTCATGAGCATCAGTTACATCATTACTAAATAAAAGACAATATCAAAATAAAAATTTTAAACTTCAGACTACAAATTGGACATTACCTTGGTAATTTAGTTGATCGTATTCAAACTTCCATAGATGAGGTGTCATTCTTTTTGGCCTTGATGTTGTCTATTCTTTCCTATTTAAAAAATGTTTTTCAATAATTTGATACTTATAATTATTGTGGAGAAAGTCCCTAAACTCATCGAACACTTGCTTTCCTAAACTTCTTGAATGACAAAATTTTATTTTTGAATCACAAACTGGACATGAAAATTTCCCTTTGGCTGAAGACCTAAAAGATCATGTAAAATTGGATCATGTACAATTATCATGTGCAACTTAAGCATATAACAATAATGTGTAAGCACTATAACAGACCAAAAATATGTGACCTTAACAATATAACATACTACAAAAATGAGTTAGCTTAGGGGCATCATGTATTGTCTATACAAGAATTGCATAGAATTGAAATTATCTTTCTTTTATTGGTCTATAGATGTCATACATAGTGACCTCATTTCATAACTTCAACAACTTGTCAATAAGGGGCTTAATACACACGTTCATATCTTTAACTTGGTACTCACCTAGTAATTGAATGAACAAAAACATTGCATAATTATTATGACCATTTTGATGTACTATTTATAAATTAATTTAGATAACTAATAAATGAAAAAACACCCAGTAAAATCATTAACAACATCATGTGCTCCCTCTTTATGGACATCCAAGGAGAAATGTTATTATTAATAACAAAAATAGGCCACACTAAGGAAACAAATCTCATATCTCCAAATGGATTGATATTGTCTGCTACTAATGAAAGCTTGAGATTATGAGGTTCGTCTCTAAAGTGTGGCCATGTTTTTTCTATCTATTTAAATGCAGAACCATCTATAGGTATTCTCATAATGTCATCTTGACTTTTATTGTGTACATGGTAATCCATAAATTGTGCCAAGCTAGTGCACCAGAATAATCATTCAAGACATGGAATAATGCGAATATATCAAAGAACCTTATGAGTGTTAGAAATAGGGATTAATGAGGGGGGTGAATCAATAATCTACAAACTTTAGTCGCCAACTAGATATTATTTCTTAATATAAATCATACATAGAAAAGCAATAAAGTAATGGTGAACAATAACAAAAAAAAAGTACAAAGATAACTCATAACACTATATTTTGTTAACTAGGGAAACACTAGCCAAGGAAAAACTTTAGTGGGGATGATACCCACTAAATAATAGACTTATATATAAGTTCCTTGTTAGAGGATGGACCTTGTTAGGAGTCAATGAGAAAATTTAGTATGAGGAATCCCTATTAGGAGACTTTGAATCCCTGTTAGGATATTCCAACCCTATTAGGAGTTGTGGTATAGTAAATGCAAGATGAGCTCACTGCCTAAACATGTACTTCTAATTACAAGAAGAGCTATATGCCCAAACAAGTAATTAGACATTTGGAATATAGGTACTGTAACTTCTTCCTTGACTAATTTTTGATCTTTAGCTTGATCTTGAATCACAAAATAGCTTTCACAAAAATTCACATATATCACTTTCACAAAAGTTTGCATACCATTTCTCAACATCACAATTACATGATAACATGGTTCTTATCGCAAAATGTCCTTTGCATAAATACCATGCCTTTACACAAATTATTTTTGGGTTCGCTAAGACCACAATCCACATTTCCAACTTAGAGTAAACATCTAGGATGTTAGCCCTAATTGGACAAGTAATTATCTTGTAAACAAAATAATCCTTTCCTTCAATTTTGTTGTCTTGTTTCACTTCAAACATGATTATCTCTATTCTGTATAGTCTAATGATTTCTACAGTTATACACATCATCACCAACATATATACTATCTACATCTAACTTTTATAGTCATAATATGATGTCAACAATAAGTTATAAACAAAACAATACACTATTGTATACCAAATTCTATACTTAGACAATTTTTTGATTACCAAACACTAAGTATCTTTATTTCTAAGATTTCCTGTAAGCATGTACATCATGTGTTGCCATAAATGACAACAATTACATATCTCTATTAGCCAATTGTCAACAATTTGATCTAACTGATATGTACTAATATGATAATCACAGCTTCTATTGCAAATTCATGTTATTTATGATATAGAATGTGATAATTGGACATGCATGTATTGTTTGATGCTTCATTAAAGTTTGATTCACAATGGTAGATAATTCTTAGTATGAACAAGGTAGAATGTTTGATGATGGTAACAAAAATTCACCTATCAACCTACAAAAATAAATATGAATTGTTAATATAATGAGTAGTAATGGTATGCTAACATTGAAGATGAAAAAAATGGCATACCTTAGCATATGTGAATTTTATACATTGGATAAACCATTCATAACCTTCAAGTTCACCAACAACACTATAGCAGAGAGAAGAGTTCTTTGGGAGCCTTTGTATAGGGGTTTGTGTACCTTCTCAAGTATAGGTATATCAAGACCATCTTCATCATCATTATCAGATGTGCAAGTACCATCATCATGAGCATCTTTATTAGTTGCACCAATACCATCTTCTTCAATCATGTCTATTAGCACATTATCATCTTCTTCCATGGGAGTGTTATCCTCAGCTTGAATATTCACACCTCCATGTTCGTCCAATTAGAAATCCACATTCACCAATTGAAAAAAATCATGGCACCCTTCAATGTGACCATGTTGCCTACAATGAGTCTAGGTTGTTGTGACTAGAATTATTTTATTCTTTAAGCCCTTACACTTTTTGCAAAGATGATTACATTATCAACTTTTCTTCAGAACTAATACCACAATCTAGCAATTGTCTCATTATTTTATTTTGGGTTCATATTGCCAAGCATGGTCTTTCCTCACAGAAAAATATATCTGCAAATTATGGGACATGTTGTACTTAATGTTTATATCTGCACATATGGTTTTGAAAGAAAAATTCGATCACCTTGCTCAAATTCACCCATATTATAATCAATGAAAAAAAAATTTCTTACATAATATTTCATTATTTGTCGTTAAAGATTTATTGTTAAGGAAATTGGCAAGGAAGCAAGGATAAAAGTTAGAAGAAGCCAAAGATTTCATTACAAGTATCACCTCCCAAAATTCAATCACAGAAACAAAAAGAAGGATTTTTAGAAATAAAAGATGGATAAGCAAAAGACTTGGACAAGGTTCTAACAAACTCAAAATTATTAAATCTTCAAAAAAAATAGAATTCTTATATGTTCGATGTACAAAAAGACAAGGTGGGGTAGTGGTGTAGGGGACCAAGGTGGTAAAACATCAAATTTTGGATTAAAAATGTGATTAATAAGTGTCCAAGTTGACACATGGCAATAAGTCAATATCAAGCATCCTAGAATGCATTTTAGGTTAATTTCTTGCATGTTGTAATAAGGCCTATGGGAAATTTGTAGGTTAGTCAATGTTGGTCAATGCTATGAGTTGACCAAAAATCTTCAATTTTATGTTTTTTAGAGTTCTTGCATGATTTATCAAACTTTGTTAAGCATTTGAAGTCATTTGTTTGGAAATATTGAAAAGTTGGCAAAATTGTCAATAAGTTGTCATGCAACTTTTTTTCCAAATTTGGAAGGTCAACATTCACTTGTGTTTTGATCAAACAAGTAGAGGTGAATATGTAATGTCAAGAGATTTTTACTATAAATTAAATCTTCTTCAATCTAGGAAGGTTTTTGGTGTTGTGATGTACATAATTTGAATCAATAAAGTAATTTTTGGTGGGAAAATAAGTGTAGACAACAAGTACTATTTTGACAAGCAATCAAAGGAATGAAGTTTCATAAGAGGTTCAAGATGACAAGAAGATGGTGATGGGTCAATGCAAGACCACAAACATGTTGAAATTTAGGTCAATTTTTCTATCAGTGACTCAACACTTAGTCAAATGGTTGCATTACTACCAAACACTATAGTTGCTACCAAGCTTGTCATTCATCCCACAATGTTAATCAAGTGTTTTAGT
The DNA here is from genome assembly GCA_028749045.1 of Cupressus sempervirens. Taxonomy (NCBI): domain Eukaryota; kingdom Viridiplantae; phylum Streptophyta; class Pinopsida; order Cupressales; family Cupressaceae; genus Cupressus; species Cupressus sempervirens. The sequence continues at coordinate 648,592,572 of CM053792.1, read as the reverse complement.
TGTTCTCGAGCCAAGTAAATAGAATAGAGTGTCTACCAAGAACCTAAATCAGTTTACAGTGTTTTCCAAGCGACATAGTATTTCCCTTAATACATTTGTTTGGAGACATAGGAGAAACACTAAAAATTACAAGAATGCTAGCCAAGTATTGGAAGAAGAAGAAAGAGGATTTGAAGCTTTAGAAAGAGCTATTCAAAGGAGGGACATCCAAAGAGAAAAAAGATAATTGAGACAAGAAGCTCAAAGACAAAACTAACTTAGCACCCAAGAACAAACAAGGTTCCTTAGAAGCACCAAGGAACAAGGTGCACAAGACCCTATTTTTGATAAACTTACAAAGCTCGGTTTTCCCATCTTAGATGTTCCAAAGTGAAAAGGTGAAAAGAAAAGTCAAAGTAGACTAGCTTCCCCTATTAGGGATCAAAACACTAGTAGTTCGTATTCTACTTGTGAGGTATTGGCCCTGCACAGAATTATTGCTCCCCCAATTGTTAATTTCCAACCATAGATTGCCAGAATAATCATGGCTACTCCATGGGCTATAGCAATAGGACCATTAGCAGTAACAGCTTCAACTAGTTCAAGGAAGAACTTTCCAAAAAAATTAGGAGATAAGAAGTTTACTGCAGATGAACATATTAAAGCCTTCTTTGCACCTACTCACATATTAGGATTTGGACATGAGGATGTTACTATAAGATTATTTGTGGAAACTTTGATAGATAATGCAGCAGACTAGTTCTATCATCTAGATGATGGCTCAATCACTGATTGGGACACACTAAGAATAGCCTTTGAGACAAGATTTAAGACTGCAAAAGATGAACATGTCTTTCTAATACAGTTAACATCTATTAAAAAGCAACCTACCATGAGTATGAGAGATTTCGTTGCTAATTTCAATAAGATTTTTGGTAAAATTCCAACCACTGATAGGCCCATTGTTGATAATCTGAAAACCTTCTTCATAAGTGTGATGCCCCTAGATATCAATTATGACTTGAGAAGGGCACATCCCATAGATTTAGTAGATGCACAAAAGAAGGTGATTGAACTTGAAGATGACTTAATTTTTGCAAGAAAATGGAAGTGAGAAACTAAAGGAAGTTCCAACAACACTACATCATCTAATGAAATGATTAAAAAATTGTCAAATGAGTTGGTAGTAGTAAAAAGGCAGTTACCCAAATTCAACAATTCCTACTAGCAGAATTATCAAAATATGCAAGGAAAGAACAATGATGGTAAATTCCCATAGCTTATAGGCTCACAATCTAGGTTACAAATTGAAGCAACACCAAAGAAGGGAAATATGGGTGTCTTTCATTTGACAATGGACCATGGTAGTGAGACCTATCCAGAAACTACTCATATGATGAAGTTATTATCCACCAATGAGTCAAACACTGCAACTCCTTGTTCAAAATCAAAGTCGTACTCAAATGTCAACTCTAGAAATTTATTTTTGGAATATAAGTTAGATTCTAAACCAAAGGGTGAATTTTATGCGACCATTGATGGAACTTCATATATAGTGCTTACTCAACGTCAAAGACTAAAGAATCAATCCTCCAATCATCCTCATAGAGATGATCCTAGTCGCTTAGTGAATAATATTTGTGTCAATCAAGGAGCATAAACTTCACAAATAGGTAAGGATAAAATGCCTTTTGATTTCATTCAATTCTATGAAGAATCAAAAATTCAAATTTCCCCTATAGATTATTTGAAGTCTCACCCTTTTGAGTTAAAAAGATAGGTAGATCAATGTAAAGGGAATGCTTTAGATTTGAATCACAATGTGACTGTTGAAAAAGGAGATGAAACCTTGACATCTAGCCTATTTAATCAAGAGGATTATATTGTTTTAGCAACCTCCTCTAGAAAAAAACCTGACCCATTTTATATCTCACTGTATATCAATGGGTGCAAACTAAGAAATTGCATAATAGATTCAAGTGCATCAGACAATGTTATGCCCTATTATGTGGGTAAGGCCCTAGGTCTCAACCTCACTAAGCTACATGGAAGATGTTATTCTATGGATGCCAAATAGGTTCCTTTGCTTAGGAAAATTAAAGATGCTCAAGTAGCCTTGGCTTCACATCTAGAAAAGAAACTCTTATTGACCATTCTAGTAGCAGATATTCCTATGAGTTATGGACTTCTCTTAAGTAGGAGTTTTCACGGAGACTTAGGAGGAGAAATAAAACTAGCTTGGTCCTAGGCAGTCATACCTATCCAAAATTAAAAAAGTCAAATTAGAACTTGAAGAAAAGGAAAAATTTACAATCTTAAAATCAGATGATCCTAAAGCTCATATCCTCTATCAAGAGTTGGAGCTAGGCAACTACATGTTATTTACTAAAGAGGCTTTGGATGAGCAAAGAAATGAAAATCTAAGCAAAGGAATTCTCAATGAGGAAAAAGATTTAACAAGCATATGGATGCTAGAATTTGATGGAAGATGTTCCTCTTAAGGATCTAGCACAGGTGTAGCATTAATACCTCCTAAGGGAGAACCCAAACCCATGGCCTTCAAATTGGAGTTTGGGAATACGAATAACACTATAGAGTATGAGGCCTTGTTACTAGGGATGATGACAACAAAAGAAAGAGGAATAAAGATCTTAAAAGCTCAACATGATACAGAACTCATTATGAGAAAAATTAAGGGGCAATATTCTGTAAAGAATCAACAGCTGAAGAATTACAAAAATAGAGTTTAGGATGAAATAGAAGGCCTAGATGCTTTTTCTATTGAAGTAGTGCCAAGGGAGATAAGCACCAAAGATGATTCCCTGGCATTTTTTGCTTCTTTGTTACTACCCCATCTAGAACTCAAGGACAAGAAATACCAGATTGAGATTATGTACCAAACCTCTATTCCAGATAATGTAGAATCCTAGAAAGTCTTTGAAGATGACAAGAGCTTGTAGTTGTTCCTAGAAAATGACAAATATAGTTCTAAAAATGAATTCAATGATGACAATCATAAAAGCTCTAATATTGAGAAGAAACAGAGCCAAAATGATGAAGTTCAATTGCGAGGTAATATCATTCCCCCATACTTTGTGTCTTTGGAAAAATTATTTAATAGACGTGATGCCTACATAAAGCAAAAGAGGGCAACAAAGGGACCTACCACTGGTGACTATGAGGGGGTGAATATTGGAGATACTCATGATCCAAAAATGATTAATTTTGGGAAATATTGTTCATCTGAGGAGAAAGAACTTGCAAAATGACTCTTCAAAGAATATTGAGACATTTTTTCTTGGAGTTATGAAGACTTGAGAATCTATTAAGGTGGGGAGGTAAAACATCAAATTCCCCTCAAACTTGATGTAGTCCCTTTTTGGAAAAAACAAAGGAATTATAATCCTAAGGTAGCAGATGCCATATTTTTGGAAGTAGATAAAATGTTGAAAGCAAAGATCATCTGTCTCATCCATCACTCCAACTAGGTAGCTAATATAGTACCAGTCAAAAAAAAATGGAGAGATAAGGATCTGTGTTGATTTCCATAATTTGAACCAGGCATCTTTGAAGGATAATTTTTCTCTCCCCAATATGGACTACTTACTAAAAATAGTGGTTGGATCCAAAATGTTGTCCATGCTTGATGGGTTCTCAAGTTACAATGAAAGATTAGCATAAGATATCATTCACCACTCCTTGGGGTATGTTTCTATATCACAGAATGCGCTTTGGTATCATCAATGTTGGTGCTACATTCTAGACGTGTATGAGAAAAATGTTTGCTGATCTAAAGGACCAGATTATAGCTATATATCTGGACAACCTCACTGTGTTTTCTGAAAAGAGGAAAAATCACATAGAAGATTTGAAGAAAGTCTTACAAAGATGCCAAGAACATAGAATCTCACTTAATACAAAAAAGTATATTTTTTGTGTGATAGAGGGAAAGCTCTTTGGTCATATAGTGTCTCAGGAGGGTATTAAAATTGATCCTAAATGAGTTGAAGCCATTCAAAGATTGAGCTTGCCATCGAATAAAATAGGAGTTAAATCATTCTTTGGGTAGGTAAATTTCCTCAGATGGTTTGCACCAGATTTTGCAGAACCACTAAGCATATTATGGACATGATGAAAGGAAATTCAAATTTCAAATAGAATGAGATGGGAAAATAGGCTTTTCAAAATATAAAAGCTGCTATTGTTAATGCTCCAATTTTATGTCATGTGAATTATAAGCAGGATTTCATCATCTACTATTATGCTTTTGAACACACCTTATCGGCCATACTTATTCAAGATAATGATGAAGGGGTACAAGCCCCAATAGATTTCATGAGCACACCCCTAAAATATCATGAATTGAAATACTCACAAATTGAGAAACATGCTTTTGTAGTAGTCAAAGCTCTTTAAAAAATGATTTTATATCTTGCATTCACTCTGTTGTTTATGTCCTGAATGTAGTGGTAAAAAGTGTGTTAAAACATCAAGATGTAGGTTGTAATGTCAAAGAAGCAAGGATAGCAAAGACACAAGAGTATGATATAGAAATTAAACCTACCAAGCTAGTAAGGGGAAATTCCTTGTGCAAGGTGATTGCAAAAAACAAGATCATTGAAGAATCAGAAGAACTGGGAGAAAAGCAATTAGTTTTGGCTTTAGGTCTTCATGATTCATGGTTTGAGAATATTACTTATGTGCTAACATATGGAGAATGTCTAGAGGGCCTAACTACAAGAGAAAGGAGAGATCTCAAATTGAAAGAAGCTAAGTATATAATTTGGGATGGCAAATTGTTTTAAAATATTGTAGATGGCATTTTCCTTAGATGTGTAGACAAACAACAACAAGAAAAGATATTGAAAACATTTCATGATGAATCCTATGGAGGACATTTTTCATCCTCAGTCACGGGTTTCAAAATATTGAGATAGTGCTATTATTGGCCCAGAATGTTCAAGGATGCCTATGCCTAGGTGGAAAAATGTGAAAAATGTAAGATGTTCATCGGGCGTCCTCAATTAGTTGCTCTACCATTAGGACCTTTCATCATTGAGGGACCTTTTCAACAATGGGGTGTTGATTTTATTGGTCTGATTAGTCCAACATCCAGTGCTGGTCACCAATATGTGATAACTACAATTTCTTACTTCACTAAGTGGGTGGAAGCCAAAGCAACCAAGAAAACTACTTTTGAAGTAGTATGAAAATTCATTAAGGAGAACATATTGGTCAGGTTTTGTGTCCCCATAAAATTAGTGATGGATAACGCAGCCTGTTTCTCTTCAATTGAGATTACCAATTTCTGCTTTGAGTATGGAATTACTGTCAATCATTCATTGGATTATTTCCCAAAAGGAAATGGTCAAGTTGAGTCTAGTAACAATGATAAATATTGTCAAGAAATTGGTGTCAGATAATCAAAAGACTTGGCACAAGAAGAGTCATGAGGCAATGTGGGTAGATAGAGTAACACCTAAGAGAGTAATTGGCATATCTTCTTTTGAATTAGTCTATGGAGTTGAGGCTAATCTCCCATTACCTTTGGAATTAGCTACAAGAAAACTCAGAACAATGATTGAAAATGATATTTATAAAGATGGTTTAGAAAAGAGAATTCTATACTTGAGCAAGCTTGAAGAGGAAAGAGAAGAAATCATGGATCACATCAAATGTGAGTAAAAGATCTATTCAATAAGAAGGCAAGATCATGGAAATTCATGGTAGGAGATAGTGTGTTACTTTGGAATAAGTGAAGTACTCTAAAAGGTATGCATAAAAATTTTCACACCTAGTGGAAAGGTCCATTCATAATTCATCAGGCATTTGAGAAAAATTCTTTCAATATGGCTTATCAAGATCACAAAGTGCTACCTCTAACCTATAATGGTTAGGATCTGAATCTTTATCAAATTTCAAATTGAGAACAGGTAACCCTTGTATTGTATTATAGTTACATTTAGTTCCTTTCTATGTTTTCCTAGTTTGTTTTCCTTCCTTGCCGTTGCTTTCTTTTTTTTCCCTGCTTTTGTTTTGTTGTGCTGCCACCTTTAATTTTTGCAAAACTAGAGATTTTGAGTTCCTTTCTTGGGTATGCTCTACCCAAGTCCTTAGTCAGAGCCAACTATTCCCCCACTTTTCACCCTATATCCATTTTGCAAAAGTGGAAATTTTTATGTCTTGGTTTGGTCTAGGTATATCTAGGTCTAGTTTTTCCCCTTAGGTGAAAAGAATCCCCATTGAATTTTCCATCTTTCCCTTCTCCCTCATTTTATGGTCGGGTGGGTTTTCCTTGATGTCATGAGTCCATGGGTAGCTTAGTACCTAATTTGATGGGGATTCTTATGATTTGCAAAATTATTCACAAAGTTGGACTTGTTTGTGGCTTATCATGTTTTTCCTATGAAAGAACAAAGTTGTGGAAAATTGAGCATCGCCTTCTCCTCAGCAAGTTTTCAACCCATGAAGGTGATTTCCCACAAAGATTAACAAATGAGGTTTATGCATTGAGGTTAGAAGATAATGAGTTGTTTTATGGAAAATTCCTATTTTCATTATAGTTTTCTACCTTGGGAAACATTTGGGATTGGCCATGATGCTCAGAACCATCTTAAGTAGAAAACCCAAAAATGACTTCTCCTTGGCAGGCTTTTGACCCATGAAGTTCATTTTTTGCCGAAGGCAATTGTGAAGAGAAGAGACAAGGAAGTGGGCCCCCCTTCAACTTTCATGGTCCTTTCAAGATTTTTCAAACGTAGAGGAAATAATAACTCAAAAGATAAAGTGTAAATAAAACTTGGGTGAAAAATTGGAAATCATCTTCTCCTCAGTGGGTTTTCAACCCATGAGGGTGATTTTTGCATTCATAAAGAAATCAACTTTATAAGCAAATTGGGCTCACGAATTACACACAAGGCATCTTAAGATGATAATGGAAACAACCTAACCACTATTGGAAAGGTATACTAAGTAGAATCTAGCTAGGTAGATATTTCCTTACGGAGTACTTTATTCTTAATTCTTTGAAACTAAATGGAAAATGGAATGGTAAGTATGAAAGAAAAGAAAGTTACTGTTGGGCCAATGGAAATAGTGAAAAGACACCAAAATGTCTGTTAGAAGCTCCCACATTTATTGATTCAATGGATTTATCCTTTAATTCATTCATGTGGCATGGATCTTGAAGATTAATAGATGAATTAGGATTCCTATATAGAGGGAAACATAACAGTTTTTCAAACTACCACTTTTTCTTAAACTATTATGTTGTTAAATTGTACAACACTTTAAAATATTTTGTGTTTGCAAATTCAATTCCTTATGCCTCATCTAAATTCAAAGTTTCAATTTATTTCATTCTCAAATAGAATGGCAACTAGCTTTGTGGGGTTTGATGGGCTAAATGGGATCAAGTCCACATTGCAAAACTTCATAGATACTTCACTCCACTTTTATGATATGCAAGATTTCCAAAGGAGGCTGAGGTTAGAGCTGATTCATTCTATAACTGAGAAGCTTTGAGGAAGTGAACTAGTGGAGGCAGCTAGTTTCTCAGTGGTAGTCCAAGCTCTAGAATTGATTTATGAATGCATAAATCACTACAATCTAGATACTAGACAAATTTTGATACCTGATCATACACTACTAATCTCCATTGATATGAAAATTGTAGTGAATTGCCTCTGAGTCCTAGAATGAGAGGATTTTTTGGAATTGAAAATAGGAGTAGTCTCTGAGTTCTCCATGAATAAGATGGTGTAGAGGAAAGAAATTATGCGATCCTAGTTCCAAAAGCTACGGGGCGCCAAGAGTAAGGTCCCCAAAACTCTATTTGGTACTGATCTCAAGCCTGAGATTGTAGACATTCTAATTCTCCTGAATAGATTGAAAGGTGAGATAGAGGCTTTGAATTTTGTTGAACAATATTTCTTTCTGATACAAGTTATTTGTTTAGATATATTTTATATTGATTGGGTGCATGAGGTAACTGAGAATCTGTCTAGAGCTCTCAGCACTATGAAGTTTTACAATACCTTTTATATGTCTTCCTTTTTTATTTATATGCTACATCTCTACAATTGTGACTAGGCCTTACAAGAATAGAAAACTTTCCTAATGATGTGAAATTTTATGAGTTCTATTCATGTTTGCAATTGCAAAATAGTTATGTAGAATATCTCAAAGTTAATGGTGCGTTTACAATGAGAATTTGTAGGGAACTCCAAGGATGCCCAGAGACGAGATTCAACCCAGAGGCAATGGCATCTATTAGTCAATTTGGGAACTATTTTATCCAGTTCTCATCTTTCTCATATTTGCATCTTGTAGCTTTCGATGGATTCCCCTTGAAGCTACCCAAGTATTTGAATAACATGATCGTGTTGATAGAGATCGTAAGGCAGGTGGTCCAGGTGAATGTGCTAAGTGGAAGGTTGAAGAAGAAAGGGTATGAATTCCCTAGGAAATGTGGAGCTTCCAGTTGTAATTCCTACTCTAATGCAAAGAATATGCTCAAAGTGTTCAAGATGAAATACAAATTGGAGGTGTATGAGGTCATGAGACCTATGTTTGATCCAAATCAATATGTGAGGGATGTGTTGCAGATTAGGAGTGTGATCAAACACATTACCACTATTGAAGACTATTGGGTAGATCATAAAGATGAATTTGAAAGTTGAGATCATGCTTTCACCAAGCTCATAGTGGAGCAAATTAAAACATATGGTATCAATTTCAATGTTGAAGGATTAGAGGACGATGGACAAAATATGGATAACAATACATATTTAACTAAGATAAGGAGCACTCCTATCAGTTTGGAGCCTTATGAGGATGTTGAGGAAGATTTAGATGTTATAATGGCCAAAATCATCAAGAGAATTAGGAAGTGGGTCGAATGGATAGCCAAAAGAAGTCAGAGTAAAAGCATAGCCACTCAAGCTTCTCTAGCAACTGCTACTCCCTCTTCCTCCCAGAGTGCCACACCATGTGTAACACTAGCTACCATTCAAGGACTAGCTCAACCTTTAGGAGGAGGTGATCAACCTCCAGACAAGAGCATTCCCATAGCTAAGACCTGTCATGATGGCTCTCTCCTAGTCATTGGAACCCAAACTAGTGTTGAAGAGAAGAAGACAGAGGAGCCAAAGTATAGTGCTACCACTCCAATTCCATTCTCCCATGTCACACCAGTTCCATCTCCTCATATCTCTCTAGTTCCTTCTCTCCATGTTACTCTAGTTCCCTCTCCTCATTATAGCCTCGTATTGCCAATAAGTGCTATAGTTCTGCAACCAAGTGGCTTCCCAATACAGATAGTAGATTTGGGATATGGAAAGAGTAGTAGCAGTGAATCTACTGAGTTCAATGAGGCAATGAAGAAAACTCTAGAGGTAGATAAAAGCCAGAGCTCTTCCAAGCTCATTTCTCAAGATCTAAAGAATCCCTTCTCTTCAACTGTGGTGACAATCACTCCAGCTAAGAAGAATATGTTTAGTATAGAATCACTTGGGATAGCTTCCAAAGTGATAGGCACTAATTCCTAGTTGGAGGATACTCTAGAAAGAAAGAGGAAAAGGAAAGATGAAAGAACTCCCACCAAAGACACTATATCCCTTTTAGTTCATTCTAGATCTACATTAACCAAGGTAAAGAAGCAAAAAACTTTGTCTATACTTGGGCAAGATCTAGAAATAGGGCACCTGACAATGGAGATAGCCAAACCCAACAAAGGAGGAAAGATTAAAAATATGATTGCTAATGATTTTACTCTACACTCGGTAGACCTTGGAGAGGCTAGGTATGACACCAAGGTTGGCTTGTGGAAGCCAACCAATGAGGTGATTGAGGGACAATTAGAAAGTTTGAAGTTGTCAAAGACTAGAATGAAGGTTGAGATAGAAGAATTGAATAGGTTCATCAGATAGTTGGTTACTCCATTGGCAACTATCTCCAAAGTATCAGTAACCAAAAATCCTACTACTACTGAGGTTCAAGCCCTCATCTCTCAATTTTAGGAAGATAGGCACTTTGGCAAAATTGGTAAGGAATGGATTGGGAAGCTCAAATTAGAAGAAGTCACTATTATAGAAAAAATTGGTAATGTTATCCTAAAATTGGAAATAGAGAAAGATATAATCATATCAAATAGCAATACTCTAGCCACAGAAAGGATGAAGTGTGAGAATTGTGTCTCTCTTCTAAAGATGGTCATTCAGATGAAGGCAAAGGAAGCTGTTGAAGCAAACATCTTACCAAAGGGAGACGAACCTCTATTTGAGTGGCTTCAGAGCATGTAGTTCAAGATAGAAATGATCCTGTTAGTAGAAAGGGGACTTAAGGAAATAGAGGATAAAGAAAAGAAGACCCAAGATAGAGGATTTGAACTCATGAAGAGGCTACATATAGATTCACAAACTAGTGGCTAAGAAAAACCACTCATTAGGATAAATGTCATGAAGGAAATCTTCTCCAAATTCTTGGATAGTCTGTCTGGTGTGTCTTCCAACAGTCAAAATAGAGTTGCAGAACTCCAAACACTCAGTGGATGCATACATGTGGCCACAAAGGAGCTACCAAATAAATTGAATGATGTGAAGGAGTTGGCTAGAGAACATTCCAAATGGCTCTTGAGATACACCAACATACATGTGCCTAAGCATAAAGAGCTAATCCCAATCATAGTTACCACTAAGGCCTATAGAATGAAACCAGAAAAAGGGAAGTCGAAGTGATTCACAGTCTGCCCCCATTTTTTCCTTCTTATGTAATTATTGTAATATGATAAATTGGTGTCTTGCCATTTTCCATTTTTGAGAAGATGAACTCATTGAACTTCTATTGTAACAGTCATCTCAAAATCCTATATGTATGAAATTAAAAGATTAATAAAAGGTTGGAAAAATTTTTGTGTGAAGTACTTGACATTGTAGAGACAATTGAATGGTATTTTGGTATCAATTATTTTCTATTCCATTACTATTAGTCATAGTTTTATGCTTTCTCATTTGTTTAGATTGAAGCAAGGAAAGAACAAAGTTTCGCTCCTCTATTTCAAAGCAGCAAATAGATGTGACAAGTAGTGTCACTGCATGTTCAAAGAGAGGTCCTTCAAGTGTTTTTCCTTTTAATCTAACTGTAGTTTAGATTCAAATTAACTAAGTTTAGTATTATTAATCATACTATTAAGCTTTATGAGTTCATAAGATGAATGGGTTCATAAACTTAATCAATTCTTTAGAAATCCTTTTTGCATGAATTGGATTATGTTTAGGTCTGGCTTGGTTTACCTCTTCTATTCTCAGGTCAAGAACATACCCCCATTTTAGTTTTAGAAACAAAACATAATTCATTGCAAATCTACCATAGGGATTTGTACCTATCAATTTAGAGAAAAGCCAGTCTACTCATAAGTGGCTTTTTAGTCATTTGTAATCAGATATTGTTCCTAATTTGGGCATTCAAGAGTCATAATCAAAGAACAAATCTATTTAACAACAATATACATGCCAAATATCTATCACTACTACATACTACCCAGCCAAAAATGATACAGGGACTTGAAGACTTGTTTTCAAAGGCAAGTGAAATAGGGGGGAGTTGACTTCTAGGATATGTTCTCTATCTTAAACTTATAAGGAATCTTAAATAAAATATTTCATTTTCAGTCTATGGAAAAGAATTGATAACCTAGAATATAATGACTACAGGCTGATGAAGAAGTGATCAACAAATAAGTCTAGAGTTAGTACACCCCTATCTTGTCCAACTTCCTCTAAACTTTATACATACAATGGAAAGCCATACCTGTAAGTAACAAGACCATAGATTGAATAATCATGGAACTATTTAGCATAGCTATAAAAATAAAGTTAAGCACAACATTGAGGAAATTGAAATAATTATGAAATGATCATTCTTGGTAAGTTGGACAAAATAACCAATGGTATAAGACATTTTATGTAGAATATACAAAAGAAAATACAATGGTAGACTATAGTCGATTCAAAATTATCATAAACAAGATTAATTAGGTCTTTAAGTAAGAAAAATAACTTAGGTTTTCTTTCTTCTTATTCTTTAATTAGAATAGATTTATTAACTAAACAACACCATGATAATCTATAGCCATGACTAGCTTATCTATATCCATGAATAGCTTCCTTTGCATTATGTAAATCCTAAACCCAAACCATGAAAAACCTAAACTAGACACTCATATCAAACAACGACACTCAAAAAGTGAGTTATGAGCACTCTCCAATTATTGCAAAACATTATTATGTACTATGAATGGTAACTACAAATCCATTTTGTCTTGTATGGGCACAATAGAACCATGTCTTAGTTAAATTATTGCTTCTTATATTCAATGTAAATAGGAAGAATAGCTATAACATAGTTTCTCAATACATTAGGCAACACCCAATAGTTTCTTGATATTTTCCTACAAACATAAGGTTACATATATTAGCCATTTTCCCTATAAGATGTGTTATCAAAAAAATAAAATTAGTTTGAAAAAATTTTAAGTGCAATTTTCATAGAAAAATTTGACAAAATAATAAAAATATGATTTTCAAGTACCTCAATCTTTAACAGAGATGTTGTGGGTACATATCTATCAACTACATTTCCATTATTGTCAACCAAAAACTTAGTGAAGTTCCATTTTATGCTATCATAAAAAAAAATCCACCTTTGATTTATTTCAAGAAATTTTAAATAGGGTTTGCATTAGTACCATTGACCTCAACCTACATCATAAAAGTTCAATACAAACACAAAAGATAAAATGTAATAACTTTGTTTACTAGTTAAATGAAACTTTTTTTAAAAAAATCAATTATATGGAGTCGACTGAAGATTAAATTGTACTTTCTTAATGTATGAGTTGAGTGAGATTTATTATGTTTGTGACCTTAATGAAGAAAGAAAAAGGACTAGAGGTATTACTAAGGTAGAAGACAAAGAAAGAAGCTAAACAAAAATTGGATAGTAAAGAAGATAAAGATGTTGAGGAACTTATTAAGGAGGAGGATCAAGTAGATGGAAAAGGAATGGTCACTAAGATAGACCAAATAACAGAGCCAAGGGGAGAAAAAATATCTCAAATAGAAGATAGTAATGGTTAAGAGGGAACATAAGGAGATTTAGAACATGACGAGGTAGTAAATTCCCTATAGCATGAAGGAAACATGGAGCAGACAATCAGCACTGTGATTGTAAAAGGGAAAGGCCATTTGAATATTGGATCAATGAAAGAGGTAGAGAAGACCTCAATCTATGTGGAGAATAGGGACATGGCCCTTGGAAAGGCTAAATTTTTTTCTATTATTGGCAAGCAATATTAGAATCACACAGAATGCAATCAGAGGAATGAAGTTGTGAAAGAGGTTCATGATGACAAGAATATGGTGATGGGTCAATGCAAGACCATAGACAATATAGAATTGGAGTCTCTTAATTTAGAGGCAATGAGTTATTTTTTGTCTAACTATACTTCTAGGCTCCCCTGTGAAATAAGCTTGTCAAATCTAGAACCCAGTATAGCTAGTTCATTACATCAAAACTCCAAAAGAGGGGAGCAATTCAAAATTAATCCCCAATCACTACCTACTACCCAACCTACATAATGTAATATACATGTTGATTATATTATGATTTACAAAAGATTCCAATGATCATTTGAAGACAAGTGTTTATCCAGTCATTATCTAATGAAAAAATGAACACTAGAGAGCCAAGCCAAAAATGGGCATAAAAGCTGCCCTCATTGATTTTGATCAAATTTTCAAATTGTATCCATGACACTAACCAAAGCCATATAATGTGGAAAAAAAAAAAAATTTAAATTAAATTCCTAAGTTGAATACAATATCTCCAAAAAATAAGTGAGATCCATAAAATTAAAACATGTAAGATCACAAAGAAGCCATGATTTACTGTGAAGCCCTTTGAAGCTAGCAATTACCAAGGTAGGCACATTCAGAAAAAAGGCATAGCTAGAGCACACAAGATTTCAAGAAAGAATTCCTTCTTGCAAGTATATTTTCCACTGCAATATGATATTTATAATAAAAAGAGTTTCCTTATTAAGTGTTAGTTTGTTTTTGCTAATATAATGAGACATCATTACTAGAAAATACCATGGACAATGATTAAGTATATTTGTAGTCAGTATGGTAAGAGTATATTTGCTTATGGATCTTAATAATAAGTGCTAACAAAATCTTATTAATGAAAATTCATTTTGTTTTTTCAAAGTTTCGACAAGGCACATCTTGGACTTTTTCAGTATAAGATAGATCATTTTCTTATCTTCTTAAAACTATGGTTCCAATTAAAATAAATTTTTCCTATTTTCTTAGAGGATCAATCATATCATTAAATATATTTTTAATCTATGCTTTGAATTATATCAAATATTTATCATCAGAATGAGGAAATAATGAGTATAGAATTGTGGATATGAACCTCACTATTTATTAATCATTATTTTCTCATTTTAATGATAAGTCACTATCAAAAATATAGGAGTAACTAAGAGAGGGGGTGAATCGGTTACCACTAAAATAAATCCCAGATCCCTTAGATGTCAACAATAAAATTTAGACTGAGAAAACTGATTGCTATTGTTACTCGGTAAACACATAGAAAATGTTGTAACTCGGTAAATGCAGAATGTGAATTACTCTTAGCAGACCATACAACATTAACAATAATTAATTTGAAATCATAAGAGAAATAACATGAAAACATGAGACACCAAGATTTAACGTGGAAACCCAAATTGAGAAAAACCACCAATGTAACTAGTTACTATTTTTCACTCTTCTGAAGTGAGCCCTGTTAGGAGCCAACCCTGTTAAAGGTTAAAAAACACATTGTTGGGTGTGATCTTGTTAAAGGATTTAATCGCCCTGCTAGGAGTGGCCTTGCAAGAGGTCTTAAAAAAATTCAATGGAATTTTCACCTTGTTAGAGGATTTACAATTGGTTGTTAAACCAACTCTGTTAAGAGATTTTAGATCATTGCTACAATGGTTAGAGAGTAACAATGAAATGACCTGATTGTGATGTAATTGAATTTTTGAATCCAAATCTCTTTTTTGCTTAAACTTGATCCTTCCTTATTGAATATTAGTTTTCTACTCCACAAGGATACCTGCTTATCCTTGAAGTTCACTCCCTCTCTTTTCTTTTTAATTCAATCAACACACTTGCACACACTAAAAATCTCAACTTGACCTTTCATTTATACCTTCTAAATTGTCACATCAGCCCAAAATCAAATTACAATCACCAATATTCATCATTATAGTTGGCTAGAAACAATACATAAAGTAATCAAGCTTCATATGCCAAAATAAGAAAAAATCCTTCGAGAGTCAATCCTGCTCAATAGAAACTAACCTTAGAATGATTCTCTGTGTTAACCAATAGAGGCTCGATTAACACTATGAACTTGCAAAAATCCTTTGGCAACTGAGTGAACTTGGTGAACACTGATTCTATTCAACTTTCCCTTTGTTAACTAAGTGAGCTCAGTTAACACTCTTTTCTGCCTCAATTCCTTCGACGCTCGAGTGAGCTTGGTAGACACTATCATTTGTTTAGACTAAACCTGTTAATGCTCAATAGACTAGGAAAACTATCTTCACTAACCAAGTGAGCTTGGTAACCATTGTCTGTCAATGGATATGACATCTGTGTAACATCAAAGACAACACACAATTAATCAATTGTATCCAACAATCTCCCTCTTTGGCATTGATGGCAATACAACATGTCATAGCACAATGAAATTTTGAGAACAAGACTCCCTCTGACAAAAAGTTTCTCCCTCTTTGGTTTTACACAAGAGCTTCTTCTTGTACAAAATTCAAACTTTTCCCTCTACAAAATTTTAGAAGGATAAAGATATGATAGTAAACTTCTCCCTCTTTGACAACACATGCCAAATTTGTATCAATGTACCTTGAGTACTAATTCATATGCAATATTCTTTTGATTATGTTGCATCAACTAATTGATCTTTAACTTGGTTTTTGTTGATGCATCACTAAACTTTATTTAGTGAGCTTCAAATAGGGGAATGACCCCTCATTTACCTCTTAAATACAAGAATGCATCCTTAGGTAATGGCTTGGTGAATATTTCTGCAATTTGTTCTTTTATATGGACATATTCCAATCTGATTCCTTTGTCCTACACTAGTTCTTTGACAAAGTGATATTTTATAGCAAGGTGCTTTTTCTTAGAATGCATCACTAGGTTCTTTGATATGTTAATTGTGTTCATGTTATCACAATACATGACTATTGGCTGTTTGATTTCCACCTTTATTCCTTCCAACAATTGTTTGAACCAAACAATGTTAGAATAATTCACTGCTGCTACTACATACTATGCTTCTGCTATAGATTGGGATGTGTAGTTTTGCTTATTGCTTGTCCAAGATACCAACCTTTTACCAAGAAAGAAAGCTCCACCACTTGTGCTTTTATCATCAAGATTTCCTACCCAATTAGCATCAGTGAATACCTTTAGGTCTAGGTTTATTCCAAATTTGTACCATAAGCCATAGTCCTCAATACCTTTCAAATATCTCAAAATTCTTTTGATTGCCATCATATGATTTTCTCTAAGTTTAGATATAGTGCCTGCCCCTAGGTCCCATTTTTGTTATCATTGACAAACTCTTGTAGGGCTAGTTTTATGTTGATGGTTAGCAACATTATTTTGAGACTATCAGATATTGTGCTATGGATTCAGTTGATATGTGATGAAATTTCTTAGACTCTACATTTCATGTATGCATGATTATTATTACATTATTTTCAGTTATTGATTAGTTAGATGGTTTATTATCACATGTGTTTTCTGATGGATACTTACCCCATACTTGCATGTGTATGGTGTGTGTGTTTGTTCTTGGATGGCATTTCTAATGTAGTTAAGGAAGGGAGTCGTAGTCACCTGCTAGTCAAGATCTACACGATGCACCACTTCCTTCCATTACCTATTTAGCTTAGTATATATTGTGCTTGTACATGCATGGATTTTATGCAGGTTGCAAGTATCAGGTATCGACTTCCCTGAATTGCCAGGATGAGCATACCCTATCGCATTATCTCACTGGTAAGAGAGGGGAGATAAATTCTCAAGTCCAAATCCCAACCCTTTAATCCATTTGTCCTAATTGAAAATTAGGACAAGTATCTGAGTTGAGTACCCTCTGAATGTGTCAGATGATGTAATTCATGATATTAACCCTTTTGGTTTGATTTTGTATGTGTTTTGCTATAGTGGGTTTTTCGTATTTTACTTAATGAGTCTTTAGTGTATTTTCTATTAATTAAGCCTAATTAAAAGATTTACTTAATGGTTTAATTTAATGTAAAATTAATATGGTATTTTAATATTTATTTTAATTTATTTAATTAATTAGGAAATTAATTAAATAAAATAATTAAATTTGAAGATAAAAGTTATAATTGTAAAGTTGGAATGTGATAATATTTATTTTAGCAATTAAAGTTTCAAAAATTAATTTAAAAGTGGAAAAGATATTAAAATTATTAAAAGATTCTAGATTGCATGATGTGTGCATGTGATTAAAATATAAATATATTAAGATAAAACAAGTGGAGTTATTAAAGTGGGTGCATAAGATTTAAGAATTAATAAATTAAATTGGAAAGAGTAAAGTGAATATTAAATTAATTAATGTGCATTATTTTAATATTTAGGAGTTTGCGAATTCTCGGGAGTTGTCATGTAGACAATACAGGAGGTTGCACTCTAATTATGCATGTGTTGTCAACAACACAAGAGTTAGTGCACAAATTGAGCACATGGTGTCTACAACCTTATGACTCATCTAGAAGGTTGGAAAAAGCTCGTGCTTAGTTGTCAACACCTTCTGGTTGCTTCTAGAGACATTCTAGGTGCTTCCTAAGAGTTCTTTATAAGGAGGCACTCTTAGAAGCTTAGGGGGAAGCTTTTGGAGCATGGTTGGAGGACCAGGAAGGAGCTTGCTCTGCAGATTTTGAGAAGAAGGGAATTAGCATCAGTATCCAGGTGCACTCGTGATTTTTGCATATTCTCTTTTTGCACGCTTTCTCTTCCTGTCTTCATCGTGTCTGCCAGATGACTGCTTGGATAATTCTTGTGATGAATGTTTAATTCAAATTTGCATGTTGATTCTCTCCTTGTGTGAAGAATTCAATAGAGAGCTCAAGTAGGTTAAACCCTAGTTCTAATTAGGAAAGAATTAGATCTAAATCGGGTTTGGATTCGAATTAGAATTGAATTGAGAAATAGATTTAAAAAAAGGGTTAAAATTTATAGTCAAACTATTAGAAGGATTAATGGGTAAAAAATTTAAAGAACAATTATTTTTTAAAGGGAAATTCTTAATTTGAGAAATTAGAAAGCCCTTTTTGTTTTAAAAGTTATATGTGTTCTCTTTTTAAATATATAAAATCTGCATACTTATATATATATATATATATATATATATATATATATATATATATATTTACAACGTTGTGATACTGATTGACAATCTGTACATATATATACATATACATATACGTATGCACATATATATATGTGTGTGTGTGTGTGTGTGTTATTTAAAAACATTGCTTTAAAAAAATAGAAATCGCATATAACTAACATTTTAGAAAACCTTATTAAAAAATGTTTATAATAATATATATATATATATATATATATATATATATATATATATATATATATATATATATATATATATATATATATATATATATATATATATATATGTTTGGGGTGGGCGGGATTTACACCCACCACACCCCATCCTTCCATCTCTGGCGGCTCACGTACGTAGGCTGCATGATCATAGTGTACCTGCGTGATCGCAAGGTACTTGCATGATCACAAGGTACCTACGATCAGCAAGCTGTGCACATTAAAGTGCTGATAGCGATAGTACAATCGCTTGCTCATTTTGTTTTATGTATAAAGTTTTTAATAAAAGTTGTATTTACTAATACTCAGTATTAATATATACATAATATTAAGTATTATTCATTTTTTTAACATTAATATTTGTTATAGATGTTATAAGTTATTTATTAATGTTAAATGTAATATAATTGTTAATATTGTATTTACAATGTTAGGTATCGATTATTAATAATTGTTAATTATTAAATTGAAAAAGATATTAATATTGATTAAATTTAATAGATGATGATTTTGGTTTGTAGATTAGTATATAATTATTAATTAACTTAATTAAATATAATTTAATTAAGATTAATTAATGGGGATACATAATTATTAATGAAATTGATAGAATTGATGGTTATAAAGATGATTATCCTTAGAGTGTTTTAAGGAAATTGATTTCAGAAAAAACTATTATAGGGGAAATTCCATATATGAATAAGTTTTTAGATTTATAATTTTTAAAATTATTGATGAGATTATTATTTAATGGTTAAGATTAGTAATGAATGATGGTATAAATAGTTTTATTAAAAATAACGAGACTAATTGGAGCATTGTAGTGAGTTATAAATCAATTTAAATAAATGGAATTTAATCGAGATCGAGTTAGAGGGAAGAATTTAATGGAAATGAAATTCATTCTATTATGATAATGATTAAATCAAAATTATCTCTTGAGAGATCATTAATTATAATGATTCAAATGTTTACCCTTAGTTGGGTTTAGAAAGGTTGATTTCAAAACATTACAAGGATTATATTATTTAAATGGGATAACTATAGGGTAAAAGAGAGTCTTCTTGCTTGATAATAATCATTGAGTTATTAGTTTAATTAATTAATTAAGTTATTCAACAGATTGATTAATTGAAAATTGATAAGCATTATTTTGATAATTTTAAATAATCAATTACTACGAGTAATTGCACCTATCATTTAAATATAAGAATGGGTGGAATTGGGAATATCTTTTACCTAGAATATACTTTAAATTTGGAAATATTAGTTGACTTTTAACTTACAAATTATAGTTAACTAAATTTAATTAATAATTAAGTTATGTAATAGAGTTTTAGTTGATATGATTCTTTTAACGAAATTGTAAGGTATTTACATCAAAGTTGATAAGTCTTATTCTAATGACTTGAATAATGACTTTAGATACTTTAATGGTTATTAGTGATGATTTAATTATTACAACGATTAAATTAAGAGACTTAAGTTTAGTGATATTTAATTGAGTTTTAATTAAGTATTGTTAGAATGGTAAAGAGTCATACCTATGTTCTTTATTAATTGATTTAATTAAAATTAATTAATAAAGCGAATAATATTTATCCTTCAGTTATTCTTAGAATGTAATTTTAAATAATGGAAGGATAATCTTATCGAGGAAACAAATGGGTTGACTTGTAGGTCAAATGATTAATCTTATGTACTTGAAGTATACTTGCAAACAGAAACTAAAACCTCCATACTCAATTCAACTATGTAAATTTAGCAAACCAAAACATGTGTTTGCATTGTGTTTTCTCTATGCTTCTTGTTTTGGGTTTTGGGTTGACTAGTATTGACCAGTTATAGGATGTCTACCAGAGGCTCAGGGGTTATGATTGTGATGTCATGATGATGTCTTGAATTCGATCTTTATAAACCCAACCATGGTAATGTGATGGCATGCTCTATGAGATGTTTGTATTTACTGATTGTTATTGCTCAACAGTCTTCTTGAGAGAAGCTGAGTTATATGTATCTGAGACACTTGACCTAATCATTTTTGAGTCATCGATCAGTTATCCTTGGATTACTTTCTAGTCACCATGATGGGACTGAAATGTTGATTTAGTTCTTGATGATGTCATGTTGTGACATGTTTGACTCAACCATTTTGGAGTCTCTGATCAGTATGATTTTGAGATATATTTTGGTTATTGAGAACCAATGAATACTTTTGATTATCAGTGATACCGTCAGTTGCCAATAGAGAACTGTTGTGGTCATGATTATCTATGAATGCTTTTCATGTGCTCATGGAGATTTAATGCTCTTATTATGGATTATTCTTTTGGTATTTTTTCAATCACTTGTATAGGACTGTGGTGATTTTGTGATTTATGATTCCATGAGCTTGGGGTAGGTTATCTACTTGTAGTGTTGAGAAGTGGCTTGCAATGGGGGTCGGGGCCCTAAGTGGCTGCCAAGGTAACTCATTGTAAGTTGTTTTAATAAGTGAAAACATTTACACTAAATGGGGATTAAATGAAACTAAAAAGATTAAAAAAAAATTTTGCCCATGCCTCGAGTGCTAGTACAGACTAGGATGGGAGTAGAGAGAACGCTTGGTTGTGACCTTGCATTCCATAGTATGCCTTGTCATTATGAGAGGATACTAGTGGCCGCATAAGGATCAGTAGGGACACATGGAGTCCTAAGCTAATGACTAGGGTAACTTCTACATGATTTATGCGATGACACTTGCCCACTTACAGAGTAGGTTTCCTACATGTCATTGTGTGCCTCTGGGATTAGATGTCAGTTTTGTGATTAGAACCTTTGAGTTAGTATACTTTTAAGATTCTTGGACTTAGAGAGTAATTATGCTATGTAGTTTTGATAACCTATTTGGGACTTGAGATTATCTCCTCAGCGCGGGAGTGGACCATTTACGTTCCACGCAGTCGGGTGGTAGTGCTTATCACTCTTATCATTTGAGATCCATCCGAAGACACCGTGGTTGGAGCATTCTTGGTTGGTATTCATCTTCATTATGTTCTTGGGTCATTATGATAGATGATATGCCTTATGGTGGATGTATTTACTGGTATGTTTCTTATATTGATGATTTGCATATGTTAGATGATGTTATCTTATGCTTTACTTTGCATGTTAGATTACTTTTTGCATATGATGTAGTATGATTTAGGAGTGGCATTCCTACTATGATAATATCGATGATCTCTTCGGTGACTTGGGATATTACGTACGGAGGGATGGCTAGGATCCATGATGGTCTAATGATGCTATTTACAGTTGGGAGGAACCGTGCACTTATTTAATTATGTTTTGATGATATATGGTTATCTTTTAAGATGGATGTTATATCTTTATGATGATGATGTATGATATATGGTTTTTGATTTCATTTATGTTATTGCATCATGGATTAGATTTAGAATGATGATGTACTTTATTTCACACATGTATATTTTTTTAAGCCTTTTATACCCTGTGACATGTACAGTGGATGATTGAGCATTCGAAAATGTAATTTAAGAACATTGGACTTTTCATTATTATTTCATAAGGATGTGATGTTAGATGAATAGATAAATTAGATGTGATTCAACGTTAAGGGATCCTTAAGATGTTATGTTTACTTTCAGATGAATATTGTTATTGCTTCCGTATAAGTTGTAAATGGTTTTTACTTTCATGTTTAAAAAAAAAAATGCTACCAAACTTAGTGAAACTTTAGGTTAATTCTTTGAATCCTTTGGTGGGGCATTACATTAGCTGAGAATCTTGCCACTATCCCAACTGCTAAAGCAATATTAGGCCTTGTGTGAACTACATACTATAATTTTTCAATCATTGATCTATATAAGGTATGATCTACTTCTTTGGGTTATCATCTTTTGTAAGCTTGAGTCCAGTACACATGGGGGTATCAACTGGTTTAGAATCTTCCATACCAAACTTCTTGAGTATCTCTTTTACATACTTGGATTGGGTGATATAGATACCATTCTTGTTCTGTTGTATCTACAATCCAATAAAGAATTTTATTTCACCAAACATGGACATCTCAAACTCTTTGTTCATTTGTTCTAAAAATGCTTTTCATAGATCATCATTTCTTGTAAATAGAGTATCATCCACAAATATCTTTGCCAACACAATATTTTTATCTGATCCTTCCTTGGTGTATAGACTACTGTTATCATTTGTTCTTTGAAAACCAATCTGTATCAAGTAGTTATGTAGTCTTTCATACCAAACTCTAGGAGCTTATTTGAGATCATATAGTGCTTTGTGTAATTTATAGACCATGTCCCTTTTTTCAGGATCAACAAAACCTTCTGGCTATTCAATGTACACTTCTTCATCAAGAATTCAATTTAGGAATGTAGATTTAACATCCATTTGATATACTTTGAATCCTCTATGAGCTGCATATGCAAGTAGGGTCCTAACACCTTCTAATCTTGCAACAGGAGCAAAAGTCTCACCATAATCAATCCCTTCTTCTTGAGAATACCCTTTACACACTAATCTAGCTTTGTTCCAATCACATTTTTATCTTTAGGCCTAGGAACAAGAGTCCAAGCTTTTTTCTTTTCTATTTGTTCTATTTCTTCATTCATTGCCTCAATCCAACTTTCATTTTCTATAGCATCCTTAACACTTCTAGGTTCAAAATCAGCAAGTAAACATGTACTTTTTAATTTTCTTCTTGTCATAGTACCTTCTGGTTTATCTCTAATAATATGATCAGGTGCATGATGCCTTCTGGCATATTTGGCCAATATAGGTTTTTTTCCTTTTGAATGAATTGTACTTTCTTCATTTTGAATTTCAACTTCAGGCTTGGGTCATTCAAACTTGGTAGGCATTGGCTCAATAGCTTCAGAATGTGACTTAGGTCCCTATGACTTAGTTTGTACTTCTTGCAACTCGATAGTTGTGGAGGACTCAGGAGGTGAAGTCTCCTTATTGTTAGATGTTCCTAGCAATGTATCAGGTTCAAAGTAAACAAATCTTTTGTAATATTTTGGTTCCCTTTTGCTTTCTTCTTTAGTATTTTTTGAAAACTCATCAATTCTCACATGTGCACTTTCTCTAATTTTATAAGTAGACAAATTCAAACATTTATATGCCTTACTTCTATAGGAATATCCTAAAAATATACCTTCATCACCTTTCACATCAAACTTTCCTTTTCTAGACTCTTTCAAGATATAACATTTACTGCCAAATACTTTTTGGTAACTTACATTGGGTTTGTAGCCATACCATAATTCATAGGGATTTTTATGTGAGTCCTTCTTCAACTGAACTCAGTTCAAAGTATGCACTACAGTGTTGATGGCTTCCTTCTAGTATTTGATAGCAACATTATTTTCAATTATTAGAGTCCTTGCACAATCCATGATGGATCTATTTCTTCTTTCATCTATTCCATTCTGCTTAGGAGTACGAAGGGTTGATACTTGCCTTTTGATTCCTCTTTCAATGTAGAAATTATTGAATTCATTGGAGATGAATTCACCACCTCTGTCTAATCTTAAGCATTTCAATCTTTTTCTTGTTTCTTTTTCTACTCTTGCTAGATACCATTTGAATTTCTCAAATTCTTCTGACTTTTCTCTAAGATACATAACAGTCATCATTCTAGAGTAGTCATCAACAAAAAGAAAAAAGAATTTTTCTCCACTATAACTTTCTATTCCAATGGGTCCACATAGGTCAGTATGCACAATTTCCAAGACATCTTCAGATTGATAGTTTTTGCTCTTAAAACTAGTTTTTCCCATTTTGCCAATCTAACAATTTTTGCATAATCCAACATCTGGTTTCTTCAAACTAGGGATACCTCTTACTTTTCTAAATTTTCTTATCTTGACCATATTATCAAAGTTTACATGACATAGTCTTCTATGCCATAATCAACTTTCTTCCATTTGAGCAATAAAACATGAGCAATCAACAAGATCAAGATAAAATGGGTTACCTCTTATTTATTTGCCAGATCTAATCAGATTCCCTTTGTTATGCAGCAGTCTTGCCTTGCCATGCATGAATTTTACCTTGAATCCAATGTTGATTAGCTATGCTATAATTAGTAGGTTATGTTTCAGTCCTTCAATCCAATAGGCATTGTCACATACAAGTTCATTGGTTAATGAGATTCGGCCTTTCCCTTTTATGCAACAAGGTTCATTGTTTCCAAACCTTACACTACCTCCATCATTCTTTTCAAAGTGTTCAAAATTTTTTTTGTCTCCAATAATATGATGTGAACATCCACTATCTATGATCCATGTGTCATTTTTACCGACATGTGAGATAAGTGTCATCTTATCTTCTTCTTCATTAGATTCATCTATTACAGCAATGTATACTATCTCATCTTCACTGTTATCAGAATCTTTAGCCATAAAACAAGTCTTCTTACCTTTTTCTTTGAAGGATTTGTGACTTTTGGATTCCTTCTTGCCTTTGTACTTGTGGCTCTTCTTCTCATCCTTTCTTTCTCTATTTGGGCACCTGGTAGTAATATGACCAATCTCTTCATATGAAAAGTAGATTAAAGGAACCTTATCTTTGTACTTTCCTCTTCCTTTAGAATATTTCTTTGCAAGTAAAGCTTCAAAAACTTCAAGATCACTATCAGAACTTTCCTCTGTTTCCTCTTCACTTTCTAACTGAATGTCCGTTATTTTCTTGCCCTTTTCTTTGAGTGAAAGTTTAGCTTCAAATGAAAACTCAACATTTTTAGAAGTTGGAACATAACTGTCAAAGTTGTCTAGCTCAAAAGCTGTCAATCTTCCTACTATGGCATCCAAACTTAATTTGTGATTTAGGTCACATCTCTTTTCTTGAATAGAAGATACTCTAATTGCATAGATAGGAAGTAGTGTTCTGAGAACTTTACTTACATTAGTTTCTTCCTTGATTTCTCCTTGAAAAGCTCTGATTGCACTAACATTGGCTTTGATTATTTCCACATATTTGAAAACATTTTCATCTTGTCTCATTCTCATCTGATCAAGCTATCCTCTAAGGCTTTCTTCTTTGGCTCTCCTTACATTTTCATCACCACCATAGATTTCCTTTATCTTGTTCCACATATCAAAAGTAGTTTTACAGTCTTTGATCTCATCAAATTCATCATAGCTAAGAGCAGATGTAATATCAATCATCATGATGTTATGGTTCTTTTTCATAGCAAGATCTCCAATAGATAATGTACCAGTAGGAGTTTTGTATTCTTCATCAAGGTGTTTGCAGCTTGAATCACTAACGGTGGCTAGATGAAGTCTCATGAGTCCCTACCATGTTAAAAATTTGTCTCTATTTAGCTTTGGAATTTCTCTCTTATAAGACATCTTGATCTTTAGCTTAGGTCCTTGAAACCTTTTCTGCAAGCACTAAATGCTCTAATACCAATTTTTGGAAATATAGAAGGAGTAAATGGGGGGGGGAAGGGAATCAGTTACCACTAAAATAAATCCCATATCCCTTAGATGTCAACAATAAAATTTAGACAGAGAAAACTAATTATTGTTGTTACTCGGTAAACACACAAAAAATGTTGTAACTCAGTAAATGCAGAGTGTGAATTACTTTTAGCAGATCTTAAAAAATTAATAGTAATTAATTTGGAAGCATAAGAGAAATAACATGAACACATGAGACACCAAGATTTAACATGGAAACCCAAATTGGGAAAACCCACCAATGTAACTAGTTATTGTTTTTCACTCTTCTGAAGTGAGCCCTGTTAGGAGCCAACTCTGTTAAAGGTTACAAAACACATTGTTAGGTGTGATCTTGTTAGAGAATTTAATCACCCTGCTAGGAGTGGCCTTGCAAGAGGTCTTTAAAAAATTCAATGAAATGGCCACCTTGTTAGAGGATTTACAACTAGCTATTAAACCAACTCTGTTAAGAGATTTTAAATCACTACTATAATGGTTAGAGAGTAACAATGAAATGACCTAATTGTGATGCAACCAAATTGCTGAATCTAGATCTCTTTTCTACTTAAACTTGATCCTTCCTAATCGAATATTACTTTTTTTCTTTGAAAGGATACCTGCTTATGCTTCAAGTTTTCTCCCTCTCTTTTCTTTTCAATTCAATCAACACACTTGTACACACTAGAAATCTCAACTTGACCTTTCATTTATACCTTCTAGATTGTCACGTTGCCCCAAATTCAAATTACAATCACCATTATTCATCATCATAGTAGGCTAGAAACAATACATAAAGTAATTAAGCTTCATATGCCAAACCAAGAAAAAATCCTTCAAGAGCCGACCCTACTTGATAGAAACTAACTTTAGAATGATTCTCTGTGTTAACCAATAGAGGCTTAGTTAACACTGCAAACTTGCAAAAGTCTTTTGGCAACTGAGTGAACTTGGTGAACACTAGTTCTATTCAACTTTTCCTTCATTAACCAAGTGAACTCGATTAACACTCTTTTATATCTCAATTCCTTTGATGCCCAAGTGAGCTCGATAGACACTATCATTTGTTCAAAGTAAACCTGTGAATACTCAATAGATAAGGAAAACTATCTTCATTGACCAAGTGAGCTTGATAAGCACTATCTGTCAACTGATATGACATTTGTGTAATATTAAAGACAACACACAATTAATCAATTATATCCAACATTCACTGGGTATTAGTTTAAACATATGGATTATAAATATATATACAGTTTAATTCATAAAACTTGCATTGAAATTCCACATCTTTTCTAAAACATTATTTGAATGAAATTTTAGTTTTTTCATGTTTAAGGAAGAAACACCTAATATAGATAAGATAATTGAAAACTAAAAGTTTAACAACTCCATCCTATGAACTAATACTAAAAGTTTTAAAGTTACCAAGAGAAGGGTAGGACAATTTTGAGTGTCTATGATGATTTCAACTCTCAAATTTAGTAAGTTGAGTTGCAATTCAGTCATTTAAGACTTTTTTTCTAGTATTTTTAGTTCCTTGTTCCTATTTGTTTTCACTAGTTCTTAATAGACTAACCTATTTTCACTTTTGAAGAGTTTAATATGTTTGAAATATATAGGATCTTAGTTGTTGGAGTTCATTCATTTTGTGGGATAGTCTAAGGGGTAAATTACTAATCATAAGATGGACCAAATTAATGAATGGAGCTAGGTTAGTTTTCTTGAATGATCTCATAGACCTCAAAACTATTGAACATATATTTAGATAACAAACTTCCTTTACAAGTGCCCTATGGGGTTCTTAGTCTATTCAATCCATCTGTAGAGAGAAACACTCACATGATTCACAAAATCATTGACCATATATTTAGATAATAAACTTCCTTCACAAGTGCCCTATGGGGCTCATAGTCTATTCAACCCACCTCAGTAGAGAAACTCTCCAATAGTTCATAGCACCGATGCAATTTTATTTTGAATTAATAAAATTAATTATCATTGATTGTTATCTGAAACATTGATATTTAAAAAATTCACAAGACCTGCTACAATATTTGTTAGAATAAATCAACATTGTCCAACTAGTCAACGTATGCCAGAACATTCTTGTGGTCAGCCATGTTAGCATTTTATCCATAAATATTTCTATAATCAGAATAAAGAAAGGATTGTGCAAGAGAAGATTGTGATACTGGGAACTACTAGAAGAAAAATTTGGATATTCGATAAACAAAATAAAGTGAAAGAAACACCTCCACATGCACTCTCAATGATGAATTCCAATTCTTCGGTAGTTAACTTTTCTTCAATCCTCACTACAAGGTAGATAAATGATAAAATCCCTAACTGGACCTATTGTTCAGTATGAGATCCCTTCAAAATGTCATCTCCAATAGCTCTTGCAAGAAAATTGCCATGAAATACCTCCTGCATGCAAAAAATAAAACTAGAATTTAGGGTTCTAAGTAGAAATCTATGGTAGAAATCCAAAAAGAATACAAAATTTTAAGGTACGTACCAATATGGATATTTTAGAACCCTAATGATGGATACATGGATGGGTCTTGACTACAAGGCCTAATGAGGTACCCATGGACAAACATACAATCTTTTATAATAGAAGAAAAGTAAAAAACCACATGGGACAAGAACCCCCTCCAAAAGAGAGAAAATGAAATAACTACACTAGTAAGAGAAGGATAGGAGTCGATGTGAAGCTCCAAGAGTTGCTTCTGTCTGAAATGTCCCAAGCACTAAATAACACAAAAAAACAAAGTAGAAATTAGAGATCAATAATTCATCAATATGTTGTTACAATCAATACAATTAGAGTGTTAGGATTATGACGAGTATCCTGATGATATGCATCCATATTGTGAGTTATAAATGCTAAGATACACTCTAAACCAATCCCAATCCAAAGTAGATATGTGACTGTGATAGCCCAAACTCTTGGTAACAATGTGTATGATTGAGATATATGACTATGATAGCCCAAATTTTTCTACCAAAAATAAATGCCATGAAATCTAAGAAATAATGAATCACAATTTTTATTTTTCGATTATGAACTTGAGTTAGTCAAAATTTTGACCAACTTGGGAAACTCTAAGTTGGTCAAAATTTTGACCAACTCAGGCATAAAAACCAAAAAAAAGGTATTGAACAACTCTCTACCTGAGTTAGTCTTTTATTTAGGTCAAAATTTAACCTATAATATACTAATGTTAAGGTCTTCTTTTGGTCACAAGGCCTCCATCTTGTATTGGATGCAAGAGAGGTTTTATGAATGGAACCCTTACTAGACACCTTAGGATTTAGAGGCCATCCTTTATTTTATTTAATATCTTTTTACAAGGATCGATCCTAGTGGACTACCTGGATCACCCCAAGATTTTATAGTCACTAAATATGTCCCTTTATATGTTGGTAACCCATCTATGACAAAGATAATATCTATTATGGGAAATCACTTTATGTGAGGTGAGGGAGCATCAAGTGTGGGTCAAGGTATTCAGAAATGAGTTGTGCTATTTAGGTAGATATTACTTTAACATGTCTTTGAATGTACTAAACATGTAGAAATATTTTGAATATACATAAATAATACTATTCATAGGGTTTTTTTCTTTTACAACCTCCCAAGTGTGTGTATTTGCAAGGTTGTTATTCCCCTTGTCCAATTTGTTGAAGATGCGTGTTTCTAGTACAATTTCTTTCAAAATTCCTACCTTTCTGTTAAAAACTAAAAAAAACTCTATTATCATAGTCACATTGCATAAATTGGTTGAAAAACTTAGTCAAAACATAGGTCTTTTAGGCACAAAGTCACTAAAATTGTCTTTGGTTGTCAACTTTTGTATTGCCTTACTGAGAAACATCATATGATACTTCTGGACTCTATAAAGTATCAATTTTCCAGATAGATTCTATTAATTTTTTATACTATATTATTGTTACTAAAATTTTGCACGTGTAAAATTTAGGTACTCATATAAGGAAAGTACATAAATTCCATTCATTTCATTAAAAAATAGAAATGTCCTTTTATTATTCATTTTCAAATATACAATCGACGTTTTCAAAAAATGAAATGAAGTGTTATATGCTGAAAGGAAAAGATCTCACACAAGCCGTGAGTATAGCTTACTATAGCTAGCTAATCTTCTTTCATAGAGGAACACACAAATAGATAACATATGTTGAAAAGAAAGAAGCAAGGATAGAGATTAACCAGTCATTGCCTTTTGCTTTGACTGGTTATGACTTTCTTGGCATGCTCGTCATCTAGCTTCAAGCCTCGTGTTCTTCAATAGCAGCAAAAAATGAAGGAAAATGATATTAGATCCTGAAGGATCTAAGAAATGACTACATATCTCTACTACTACACATGCTATCTATTGATGCATTTCATTACAAAAGAAAGTAAGAAGTGATATTGAAATCTAATGTTGAAGCAGAAAAAAAGGTTATTTATGAGTGTCACAAGCCTATGGTCGAACCTCATGAAATACAGTTTCAAACATGATAAAAAAAATTAGAGTTTCCCAACAGTCAAGAAATCATTATTTTAGCATGCAAAGATAGTGAGTATTCAAATGAATTTCAGCATCTAAAGTTTCTTGTAATAGTCTAGAAAGAAAGTAAGAATGACAATGAAACACTAAGTGCTGCATCATTCTTCATGAGTTCTGCAAAGAGTTAGGGAGTTAGTACTATAGGATTTTTTTTGTAAATGCTTCAGGTTTAAGCATTGAAAAAGTAATCAATATACATACACAAAAAATGCCAATTATAATCTATCAATATATTAGATAACACATATTTCTTCCCTTTCTTTGAGATACTATGGGCTTGGTTTTGAGAATGGCATTTCTAGTGTAGAACTCCACTTTGAGGAAATTCAGATTCCAAGTGGACAAGTATGGAAAAGTCTTGGATTGTGCTTCTTTGATGTCTTTGTATAGGGAACTCAAAAGCTAAATTTCAATATTAAACAAGGACAGCCTACATAAATAATGTTGAAGGAGAATATCACCAAAAATGATAGCAATGGGCATTCATATGCAAGATGGGAAGCTGACCCGAGATGTGAAGCTGATTGTGAAATTTTATGGAAAGACTTTGTTTTGAGAGAAAAAATTGGAAAAGGTTTTTTTGGTGTTGTTTTCCATGGACTATGGCATGGGTCGAATGTTGCAGTCAAATCTTTTGATGAATGTGAGTATTCTGACAAGGTTTTGTAAGACTTGGAAAAAGAAGTTTCTATGATGAAGAGATTGAGGCATCCAAACTTGTTGTTGTTTATGGGAGCTATATATGCACTTGAACATTTTGCCATTGTGATAGAGGTTCTTTTCAAAGGGGATTCAAGATCTGAGGACTAATGCTAACTAAGATTTACAAACCCAAAAAAGAACCAAACAACTTCTAGCTTCAACGAAAAAATGCTTGAATAGCATGGAAAATGAATATTGAAACTTCATGGAATTTTAGAAGAAAAACCCCATTTGGGTTTTATGAAAGATAATGTTCAAAATTCCAAAAAACAACAAATCTTTGATAGCAACTATATTAAAGTATTATTTGAGAAAATAATCTCAATACTGACAACCCAAAATCCATGTTTCCAGCAAGTTTCCAACAAAGCCATGGCAGCCAATAAAAAATACAGCATGAAGTTATACAAAGAAACCCATTTGGGTATTTGAAAAAATAATAACTTCAATCTCATTCAATGGCAGCATCACAAAAACAATTTCTAGCAAATGCAAAATGGTGGATAGCGAAAAATACATCTACACCAACTACAGGATAACCCGAGCTTTGGGTTTTGCTTGAATGAAATTACTATAAAACCTGCAAGTAAACCTGATTTGGGTTTTTTATGGGAATGAAATATAAGTTTCAAAATCTATCTTGCTCTAGCAAAACCCAAATATCTATAGAGAAAAACCCATTCTGCAAAATGTAAACTAGAAACACAAATGTCTTACATGGCGGCTAGAAGAAAACAAGTAAGATATTTACCAAATATCTTGTAAGAATGGCAAGTGTTTAAGCTTCATATTTTTTGCAAACAAGTCAGAAAAATCATACCTCTAGGCAGTGGCTCAACCATAGAATGAAAGCCAAAAAACTCTTCAAAGACCAGTCACATGGTGGCTTCAAATTTTTGTTTGATTTCAACTCCATTGCCATGAATTGCAAGTAGTTACAACCAGTGAATCCCTCTCAAAAGGCGGCCATCAAACAATAGAAAACCATCATTTCTTTCACCATTCCAAGCCCTTTGAATGTGCAGATAGAAAAATCAATACCTTTTAGGGTTGAAGAGGGATCTATTGTCCATTATCATTTTTGATTTACTTTTGAAGTCTGTGGGTTCCAGTATGGGATTTTAATCTCTTTTATTTATTTTTCTTTGAACTTAATGTGAGGAGGTTTTTCCTTGTAATTGAAGTGGCATCTTATTATTTTTTGCATAAATGTTTCAAAAAATTAAATTAAATTAAAATGATACATTGAAATCATTTAATATTATTTCTTGTTGAAAATGCAAAAAATAAGAGTATATGAGTTGTTTGTTTTTGCATTAATGTTTTATTATAAAGAGGAAAATATTTAAATGATATAGTTATAAGTCAGTTAATATTTTTCCTTTATATTTTAAGTGTAGAAAGTGAGTCATTTATCTTCATATGTCATGGTCAAACTAGTGTAGAAATATGTGGAGGGAATATAGGCTTGTCTGGGGTCGAATTTGCTTTTGCTAAGGTAGTTGAGAGGTCTTTATTGGGTATTAGAGCATTTTTAGGGCAGTTGTGAGTGACTCATTGGTTACTTTATGAGGTAATGGATTTTTTCCAGGAGTAGGACTTCATTATATGAGTTATTTGAGACCTCTTTTTGGGGATATCATTATGCATTCGACCCAAGAGGTTGAGATTGTACTTAATGAGTTTTGTAACTCATTTTTCAGGAGTTCTTATTATGTAGAGAAGTGGATGTGACTTCTACTTTGAGTGCTTATTATTTTTTGTAAAATTTGTAATTCATCTTGGGAAATTCAATATAGGTGATAGAATTGTGTTCATGTTATTTTGATGTTACCTATTAAGCCTTCTTTCTTCCTGCAGTTCTATTGTGTATCAAAATGATTTGATGAAGTAATTTGTGAGCTTTTATTGTTCCTTATTATTTTGTCTCATTTCAGCACTTGGGTGTAGGAAAGTAAGTCTACCTACAGGTTGTAGTTTGTGTTTTAAAACCTTATTACAAATTATTTATGCACGTCTTTACAGAAAGATGTGTTTTTTGCATGTACTCCAAGTAGTTGTCTGATCTTTCTTTGTTAAATGTGTTTAAGTTTTCCATATCATTTTCGTGTATCACCATCTCCTAGTTTAGGCTATAGGTTTAGGTTCATTTTCAGCAATTTCTTCCCTTTTCCCTGAAGTTTAGATTAGGATCTTGGAAATATCACTAAATATCCAATAGGAGCTAGTCTAGAATCCGAAGGTCTCATTTCATTTGCATGTCCCACAAAGTGAAGTGATTCCCATGTTAAGTCAAGATTACTAAACTCTTTCAGTTTAGTACTGGGTGCAAATTCTAAAACTTAACAGTTTTGGCACACCCAGTGGAACTCGAAGGTCATAGACACGATAGTTCTCATAGTTCTTGTTGGTTTGATATGCATCCAGCAGGTTACAAACCTTTGAGAGGTCATTATTTTGCATTTATGGTGACTCAACAATCATATCTACTAGTTTTAAGAAAATTTAGTGCTTAAAATGGATTACCACCCTCCATTTCATGAAATTCTTACTCCATTCTCTGAATTTCGATCATCTCAAAATGGCTATATTACTGGTTTCATGCCAGAATTCAAAGGACGGCATTCATCTTATGCTCACCACCCACCCACCCCTGTTGAAGGATTTTGGAAGCATCAACATGCATACCAGCAACCTCATGAAGAGATGCATCAACACATATTTGATATGCAACAACAAGAGCCTAGTTTTCAAGCTCATACCCAATAGCAAGAGATGTTGGTTATTTAGGAGCAACATCATAAAGAGATGGAAGAGAAAAGAAAATACTATGAAGAGTTATTGGAGACGCAAAAAAAGCATATGTGAACACAAGCAAAGGAACAATTTGATGCCAGATGGAAGCAATATGAAGGGGTCATTATAGGACAGCAACAAAGTCAGGTAGCCCTTACAAGCAATCCTGCAACATTGCTAGAATATGAGGAAGAAATGATAAAGGTTACTGCTATTGTAGCTACAAAAGAAGAAGATTTTCAAAGAACATTAATAGCCAATGAAGAGCTTCACGTAAAAGAGTTGGAAGCACAGAAGTTGTAGCATGAAAAGAATGTTTACCAAGCATTAAGAGTTCATGAAGAATTTCATGATAAAAGCTAGAGTATAGTGAGAAAATGGAACTCCTTATGAATGAATTCATGAAGAACAAAGAGGATTAGGCTCATCATGAAGAAGTACTTGTTCAATGAATTTGAGAAAAGGAGGAGCAAATGAGATTGCTAATTGCACAAGTACAAGAGCTAGGGGCTCAATCAACAATCCATTCTCCTATTCATCTAGTGAGTGAAGAAGTTTTGAACTCTGTGATTCTAATTTTTAAGGTAGAAACTTCTTCTCAATCCCCAACTCATTTTTTGAAGCCAAAGATTCCATCTTTCAAGGCTCATAGTTCAACTAATCCAATATAGAATCCCCTAGAAGAACAATTGAGTGAGCATAGACAGCCAAGCCATCTTGTTAATTCCCCTATTCAATCATGTCAAGAACCTATTAGTAATAAAAATGTTTAGCAAACATGTTAGTTTTCATGGACCAGGTATCCCAGTTATGAAATGCCAAATCTTGTCAAGGATATCCCATGTGAGCCAATCCAAAGTCAAGAGATTGAAAATGAGGCCATTTCAACTCATTTAGAATTATGGAATGAAGAAGTAGTTGTGGAAGGCCAGTTGGGACAGCAAGTTTGTGAACAGCATGATGAAGAAGCTCTATTAGCTGCAGCAAAAGACGTGGATAAGGAAGAAACCATTATGTGTTTCTCTGATGAGTTACCCCTATTTATAGAGCAAGAAGGGAGTATTGATGTTCAGAACATATTCATCCAAGCTTTGCAATATGACATAAATGATGATGTTATACTTGAAAAAGTATCCACTCAAGATATGAAAGATGATGAGTTTCTAGGAGAGGAGTGTTTTGATAGCATTATCAAAGATTTCTATGAAAATCTTGGTGTTGAAATTTTAGAAGATGGTGAGCCTCTAATTCAGGAGGAGGAGATGAAATGGAAAGCAATTGTGTAGGGGAGTTATGATGAACCACAACAAGGAGCCAGCAGGATGAGTACAAATTTTTTCATCTCCAAAGGCTGTCCCATTAGGCACTTAGCAAGAATGGAGGCCAAAAATGAAGGATTAATTGAACAATACATCGAACATGATCCTCCATTAAAAGATGAAGTTGAGGATGCATTTGCAGCTAAGTTGGACTAGTTTCAACTCATCCTTACATTCATGACTAGTCATACAATTGATCACTTTAAAGAGTTGAGTGCATTTGCATCTATCATTCTATACATTGTGCATAAACCACTTTGTTATCTTTAAGTCTTTCATGTATTCTCTACTACCTTTGAGTGTGGATTTTATTGCACATTGAGAAGGAAAGGCAAATATTTCTTAGAACCTGTGAATGGATTTGTTTGGCCAAGCTTCTATGTTTGTTAGACTAGGGTAGGTTAGGTGTTTCTTTGTTTTTCCTAAGTGCTATCCAAGCACCTATTAGTTTTTATTTTCCATTCTAGGCTAGTTTCCTATTTTTTTTGGTAGTCTAGGTTAGTCAAGTTGCTGGTTTTTGTTGTTAAGTAGTCATTTCCACCCATTTCATTCATGCATGCATAAATGTGTGTGATTGAATGCATACTCATATCCAATACACACATACATATCATTGCACATAAGTATGTCTGACTGCTAACCATACACATATGCTTATGCATGCATACACTGCATACATACATCCATTCAACCATGTACATTCACCCATATGCAAACAAAATGGTTGACTATGATGGTTTTGACTCCTAAAGTTGATACTTGAGTTTTGACACTCCATACCCATCAATCTAATAAGAGTTTTAGGTCCTACTAAATTCATCTGCATACATTCAAAACTTGACCAACAACTTTAGAAAGTTGCTTTGTATAACGTCTAGGTGCTAGGAATGCATAATCAGTCTTTGTGCCCAATGAATAAGAGCAAACTGATCGAGTCTCAAGTAGGCAGACAAATAGCAGAGGTCACCAAAAAATGTTACTTAAATTTTGCACATGTAAAATTTAGGCATTCATTTAATGAAAGTACATAAATGCCATTCATTTCATTAAAAAATAGAAATGTCCTTGTATTATTCATTTTCAAATATACAACCGATGTTTTCAAAAAATGAAATGAAGTGTTATATGCTGAAAGGAAAAGATCTCACACAAGTTGTGAGTATAGCTTTCTATAGCTAGCTAACCTTCTTTCATAGAGGAACACACAAACATATAACATGTGTTGAAAAGAAAGAAGTGAGGATAGAGATAACTGTGAGGCCTTGCCCCTACCCATCATAGCATAGTGATACATTATTATTTTGATAATCATGACTCGATATGTCGAGACACTATCAGATTCTTTGAACATATTATATTATTTCATGTTGTGTGATGTTTACTTTCAGATATTTGAGTTCGTCATTTAATGCTTTATGAACATGTGTATTGAAGTAAGTGAATGCAAAATTAATACTTTGATTATGAAATTTTAATAATCAAGAATATGAGTAGAACGAGAGAAACCTTGATTAATTGAAAGATGTATGTTTTAATTTATGTGATTTCCCTAATACGTATATACATATGTGCATGTGATTTTATGGGGCTACTGATGTGTGCAATGAGTGTGCAGGATATTTTAGTCAAGAAACCTGACGGAGGAACAAAACTGATCCCTGTGTGCCATTTGTGGAAAACTTGTTGTTCATATCTTAATTGTATTGCTAGATGTATGAATGTATCTTTCTGTAATTTAGTAAATGTTAATGTTTCATAACCATGTTCTTATAGTGTAACTTGACACTTGTGAATTGTATATGCATTCCAGCATGCTAGTTAGTGTTAATTGTGTAACCTATGGACCTAAGTCAGAATAAGTTAGTGCCCTTTTTGCTAATCTATTTTTTAATTGAGTTTAGTTACCCCTAATCTAGATTAATGCTTAATCTACATTTTTGGAGTTGTTAGATAGTCCTAAAAATTCCTAGCATTTCTTTGGTCCCAAATCAATCCCTAAGACTTAAAATCATGAAATCTTAATATCCAAGGGGTATGGGTATGGGATGGGGGCATTTTCCACCCCCCTAGCCCCTTCTATTGACTTTTGAGGTCACTCAAAAAGTCCATTTTTTCTTTAGTGTGAAAATAGAATGATTTCACCATGGGTTGAATGACCCTAACCCCACCTTGAGGTTAGCCTTAGGTTTAGTTGAGTTAGAAACCTCTAAATTTTTAGGCAAGTGGGGGAAGTCATTTCCCTTTTTAGGTGGTTGAGTTTGGATCTTATTTAGAGGTTTTTTGAGTAGTTTTGGTTGTTACCCAATCTCTAGTTTTAGAGTGAAGTTTTGGAAGATTGAAGGCAAGGAAGGAAAAGCTCTTCTCAACTTATTCATTTTACCATAACCTTTTGTGAAGGTAGGAGTTCTTCATCTCCTTTGTTCATGTTGTTCATGTTGTTCTTGTTGTTTCATGTTTGGTTCATACTTATTTTATTGTATTGTTCATTGGTATGCTTGTATGTATGTTGGGTATTCTTGGGAAGGATTGAAACCATGTTTTCTCGAATGCTTTTCCTTCATGTTTTGCTTGAATTTTGAAGTTTTCCTGTATGGGTGTTTTGGCATTACTCACCCTTGGATAGGGTAGAAGTGGCCAGTTTCAGGAAAGGTATTCAAGTTGACTCCAATAGTGTGGAGTCTCTTCTCAAGATGAGAAGAGGGAGAGAGGGTGGGGTGTTATGGGCCCCTACCTGTCAGCAAAAACCATGTATGAGTTTTGGCATGTAAGAATGGAAGAATGGAAGTTCTTGAGTTATAGTCCTAATTGGGCACCTATTTTGGTGTTGTGTCTAACATCTCCTATTGGAAAAATCCACCTTCTCCCTAGTTTTGTTTCAATGTCAAATCGGTTGTGAAAACCCAGTATGGAAATGAATGTCAAATTTTGTCTCCTTGTTATGTTTGTTTGTCACCTGATCAATTTTTGTCCTCTCCACGATCTTAGCAATGTATTGCAGAAAATGATATGGATCCCTTGTTAAAGGCCATGATGGAAATTTAATTTGATTTTTGAAAACCAATTATGTTCAAGATTAAAATCCTGTGTAGAAATGTATTTTAAACTCTTGTTATAGTGGCAACAATGTCGAGTTTTCTTCCTAGTTCTTTCCCGGCGGAGCCTTTGAATCAGGTTGTCAATAAAATAGTATTTGAGTGATATCGTTCTTATGAGGTTTTTTTTCCTATTTTCTTTTCAGTTATAGGAATAAAAATCAAGATAAGATAGAATGATGATGTTCAATTTTGCGAGTTTCAAGTGCAAATATGTTAAGACAAATTAACAAATAAGTAAATCAATGATACTATGTTATGTATGGAATGTTGATTTAATTTTGTAGTAATGGGAAAAAAGATCAATTTTGCAATGTTGTTTAAAGAAATTATTCAATTTCTTGGCTTAACTATGTTTTAGCAAAATTCAATAGTATTATATATATATATATATATATATATAACTCCCTTGCTAGAAAAACACTTTGTTGAAAAAACCATCACTTAGGCAAAATGACACTTAGAAAAAAAAATATATGTTCCTGGAGAAAAAGCCCTCTAGATTTTGTATGGGCTTGGTGTTTTAATTCCACATTGCAACAGAGAATATTCTTGGGAAACTTTTTAAGTTTAAAATTAGAAATTCAAAATAAAATAATAACAAGGAAATTTCATAAAGTTAATGAACTAATTAAATAAATATCTTAAATATCCTAGAGTCCACCTATAAAACTGTATGCCTTTAATCCTTTTCCCTCTACAACAAACTTGCCTATCTAACTCTTTTTCTATTTAAACCCTTGTCATAGTCAGGCATAGACCTTGCTAACTTCTTTGGCACTTGAATGTTTTTTTTTTGTGATTTGCAATTTTGGATGGAAGGAAGTCATTGGTTTTTCTTAATGTCTGACTAAGCTTACCTCACCCCTATTTGACCTGTAAATCGCGCCCTTTTTACATTGTCAAAAGTATTTAAGATGGCGCAGTCATACTGACCTCCAACTTGCCATGTGCCTAGCTTAGCATTAATGATGTCTGCAGCAAGTTGATTGGTGGAACTCCTTTCTCAATGTCTCCTTGTATTGCCCACCCAAGAGGGATTGTCCTGCACAAGAAGTGGAAGATTCTTGCCATGGGGGTATGCCTATCAGCGCTTGAGCAGTGTGTATGCCCCTTGGGATGTGCATGACCATGTGGGTGGGGGGAGAGGGGGGTAGATAGATAGGAGGCTAGTTTAGCTAGTTTTTTTATATAGTTTAGTTCAATCTAGTTTAAGTTTAACATTAGTTTAGTAGGTAATGAATGTTTTAGAGGTAGATTTAGGTTAGTAGGATTAGATTTAGACTAGTGTTGGTGAGTTTATTATTTTCCTTTTGTTAGTGGTTTTTTTTGTTTATGTTTTGTTTTAACTTATATTAGTTGTAATAAGTTAGTTTAAAATTTTGGAGTTTGTATAAATATAAATTAGTATGTGAATTTTAAATAGTGCTTGTTAATATTGTAATTTGTTGTAAGTATAGTTGAAACATCTTCTTCATTTAAATATTATTAGATGTTAATTCTAATAATTATAGATTTAAAATCAAATGGTTAATAGAAGTTAAATTAGTGCAAATCTAGTTTTCATTGATAAAAGAAGTTAATGGTTACGTTGCAAATATAAATTATCTTAGTTTAGATTATAATTAATTCAATATTATTATTATCGTTATTATTATTTTTTCAATAGATCATAAATTCAATTATATTCATTTTTAGAATTGAGTTGATTGCAGTTAGACAATTATTTCATGTTATCATAGTAATTAGTTTCTTTAATGTCTATGCTATGAAATAATTGGACTTGTACTCCACCCGATCGATAATTAGAATAATTTTTATACATTTTTGTAATACTAATGTAATAATGAATCAATTTTTGATATCAATTTAATAACAAAAATTTAAATTCAATGATGTATTCCTTCACATGACTATAACATTGGCTGATGTTGTAAGCCTATTCCTTCCCTTGCAAATCAAACTCTTAACCCTAGTGAACCTTATTATCATTTCTTTTAAAAAAAAAAAATTATGTTTTTGCCCTCATATTTTGGGCATGACAATAACCAGTCATTGCCTTTTTCTTTGATTGGTTATGAATTTCTTAGTGTGCTCATCATCCAACTTCAAGCTTTGCATTCTTCAACAGAGGAAAAAAATGAAGGAAAATGATATTAGGTCCTGAAGGATCTAAGCAATGACTACATATCTTTACTACTACACATGCTATCTGTTGATGCATTTCATTATGAAAGAAAGTAAGAAGTGGTATTTAAATCTAATATTGAAGTAGAAATAAAAGTTATTTATGAGTGTCATGAGCCTGTGCTCGAACCATATGAAATACAATTTCAAACATCATAAAAAAAAATCAGAGTATCCCAAGGGTTAGGAAATCATTATTTTAGCATGCAAAGATAGTGAGTATTCAGATGAATTTCAGCATCCAAAGTTTCTTGCAATAGTGTACAAAGAAAGTAAGAATGACATTGAAACACTAAGTGTTGCATCATTCTTCATGAGTTCTATAGAGATTTACAGAGTTAGTACTGTAGGATTTTTTTGGTAAATGCTTCAGGTCTAAGCATCGAAAAAGTAATCAATATACATACATAGAAAATGCAAATTAGAATCTATCAATATATCAGATAGTACATCTTTCTTCCCTTTTTCTGAGATACTATGGGCTTGGTCTTGAAAATGGCATTTACAATGTAGAACTCCATATTGAGGAAATTCAGATTCCAA
Source organism: Cupressus sempervirens (assembly GCA_028749045.1). Taxonomy (NCBI): domain Eukaryota; kingdom Viridiplantae; phylum Streptophyta; class Pinopsida; order Cupressales; family Cupressaceae; genus Cupressus; species Cupressus sempervirens. The sequence continues at coordinate 648,551,168 of CM053792.1, read as the reverse complement.
GTGGACAAGTATGGCAAAGTCTTGGATTGCACTTCTTTGATGTCTTTGTACAGGGAACTCAAAAGCTACATTTCAATATTAAGCAAGGATAGCCTACATAAATTATGTTGAAGGAGAATATCACCAAAAATGATGGCAACAGGCATTCACATGCAAGACTGGAAGCTAACCTGAGATGTGAAGCTGATTTTGAAATGTTATGGAAAGACCTTGTTTTGAGAGAACAAATTGGAAAAGTTTGATGTGGTATGGTTTTCCATGGACTATGGCATGGGTCGGATGTTGCTGTCAAAGCTTTTAATGGACTTGAGTATTCTAACAAGGTTTTGCAAGACTTGGAAAAAGAGGTTTCTATGATGAAGAGATTGAGGCATCCAAACGTGTTGTTGTTTATGGGAGTTGTATATACACCTAAATATTTTGCTAATGTGATAGAGGTTCTTTTCAAAGGGGATTCAAGATCTAAGGACTAATGTTGACTAAGATTTACAAACCCAGAAAAGAAACAAACAACTTCCAACTTCACCGAAAAATGGCTTCAATAGCATGGAAAATGAATATTGAAACTTCATAGAATTTTAGAAGAAAAATCCCATTTGGGTTTTATGAAAGATAATGTTCAGAATTCCAAAAATAAATAAATCTTTGATAGCAACTATATTAAAGTATTATTTGAGCAAATAATCTCAACAGTGACAACCCAAAATCCATGTTTCCAGCAAGTTTCCAACAAAGCCATGGTAGCCAATAAAAAATACAATATGAAGTTATAAAAAGAAACCCATTTGGGTGTTTGCAAAAATAATGACTTCAATTTCATTCAATGGTGGCATCTCAAAAACAATTTCTAGCAAATGCAAAATGGTGGACAACGAAAAACACATCTACACCAACTATAAGATAACCCAAGATTTGGTTTTTTCTTAAATGAAATTACTATAAAACCTGCAAGTAAACCCAATTTGTGATTTTTATGGAAACGAAATATAAGTTATAGAATCTATCTTGCTCCAGCAAAACCTAAATATCTATGGAGAAAAACCCATTTTGCAAAATGTAAACTGGAAACACAAATGTCTTACATGGCAGCTAGAAGAAAACAAGTAAGATATTTAGCAAATATCTTGTAAGAATGGCAAGTTTTTAAGCTTCAAATCTTTTGTAAAGAAAGTCAGAAAAACCATACCTCCAGGTAGTGGCTCGACCATAGAATGAAAGCCAACAAACTCTTCAAAGACCAATCACATGGCGGCTTCAAATTTTTTTTTCATTTCAACTCCATTGCCATGAATTGCGAGTAGTTACAACCAGAAAATCCCTCTCAAAAGGTGGCCATCAAACAACAACGAACCTTCATTTCTTTCACCATTCCAAGCCCTTCAAATGTGTAGATAGAAAAATGAATACCTTTTAGGGTTGAAGAGGGATGTAATGTCCTTTATCATTTTTGATTTACTTTTGAAGTACACAGGTTCCAGTATGGGATTTTAATCCCTTTTATTTGTTTTTCTTTGAACTTAATGTGTGGGGGTTTTTCCTTGTAATTAAAGTGGTATCTTATTATTTTTTGCATAAATGTTTCAAATATATATATATATATATATATATATATATATATATATATGATACACTGAAATCAATTTAATATTATTTCTTGTTGAAAATGCAAAAAATAAGAGTATATGAGCTGTTTGTTTTTGCATTAATGTTTTATTGTAAAGAGGAAAATATTTAAATGATATAGTTATAAGTCATTTAATATTTTCCTTTATATTTTAAATGCAAAAAGTGAGTCGTTTATCTTCATATGTCATGGTCAAACCAATTTAGAAACATGTGGAGGGAATATAGGCTTGTTTGGGGTCGAATTTGCTTTTGCTAAGGCAGTTGAGAGGTCTTTATTGGTTGTGAGAGCATTTTTAGGGAAGTTGTGAGTGATTCATTGGTTTCTTTATGAGGTAATGGAGTTTTCCCAAGAGAAAGACTTCATTATATGAGTTATTTGAGACCTCTTTTCGGGGCTATCATTCTACATTTGACCCAAGAGGTTGAGATTGTACTTAATGAGTTTTGCAAATCATTTTTCAAGAGTTCTGATTATGCAGAGAAGTGGATGTGACTTTTGTTTTGATTCCTTATTCTTTTTTGCAGAATTTGTAATTCATCATGGGAAATTCAATACAGGTGATAGGATTGTGTTCATGTTATTTTGGTATTACTTATTAAGCCTTCTTTCTTCCTGCAGTTTTGTATGTGTATCAAAATGATTTGATGAAGTAATTTGTGAGCTTTTATTGTTCCTTATTAATTTGTCTCATTTTAGCACTTGGGTGTAGGAAAGTAAGCCTACCTGCACGTTGTAGTTTGTGTTTTAAAACCTTATTACAAATTATTTATGTAGGTCTTTACAGAAAGATGTGTTTTTTGCATGTACTCCAAGTAGTTGTCTGATCCTTCTTTGTTAAATGTGTTTGAGTTTTCCATATCATTTTCGTGTATCACCATCTCCTAGTTTAGGCTATAGGTTTAGGTTCATTTTCAGAAATTTCTTCCCTTTTCCTTGAAGTTTAGATTAGGATCTTGGAAATATCACTAAATATCCAATAGAAGCCAGCCTAGAATCTAGAGGTCTCATTTCATTTGCATGTCCCATGAAGTGAAGTGATTCCCATGTTAAGTCAGGATTAATGAACTCTTTTAGTTCAGTACTGGGTGCAAATTCTAAAACTTAACAATTATTTCATACTGTCATCCAAAAACCATCATATTGTCTGAAATTATCATATCACTTATTGGGAACTATCATACAAAATTCTCTATTGTGCTTCTATAATTTTTCTTCCTTGATTCCATTGCCTGGTCTTTTTGCTTTCTTAGTTTGACCTTGATTGCACTCCTAGATGATTTAGGGATGTCTATACTTGACCAAATTGTATCCTTGGTCTAAAATTTTCATTTTTGGATCTATTCTAGGTTGAAAACAAATACCTTGGATCCTTGGATACATAGTTGACTTAAAGTATTGTTCACTTGTCATTTCTACTCAATTTGCCTACTTTTCTATTTTGCTTCTTGTCTAGCTCCTAACTCCAGTCACTATCATCATAAGTTTCTTGGAAACTTTTGACAAGTCACTCTCATTGCTATCTCTTTTGACAAGTGAACATATTTATTTTATAAGTTTTTTAATCCAAGAGCTTTGTGTTATCTTACTAAGCTTAAAACTAGCTATTACACGCTAGTTACAACTAGGCTCCAATTTGGTCAAGGAAGTTGTCCTTCTTTTATCTTTGAACAATTACCCTCTCCAACTAGGCATCCATGTAAGAAATTTTTTGAAGCTAAACCTATCTTTGAAAAAGTAGAGGAAGACAAATCCTTCACTTTGTACAATCCTCTTAGTTACTTTGGTAGCTCCTTTCATACTTGACTTGATACTTCTAGGGTTGATAATGGTATCTTATACCATGAATCAAGAAGAGAGAAACTGACACTTAGATAGCTTATTTTCATTTAATCATGAATAAATAGAAAGAGAGAGGAAATAATACCAAGATGAACAAGCAAGACTAGAACAAGAGAAAATTGAATAAGTAAGACAAGCATCCTCTAGGATGAATGTCCATATGTATGAGGAAAACAATGCTTACAACACTAACTCTCACAGTTTTTGGAATAATAATATAAATACCTTTGAGAACCAAAATTCTAAAATTTCCTATAGAAGATACCTTTGTGAACTTTGATAATTTTGGAAACAATGGCAACAATACCCCTCCAAGGATTCCAAGGTCTCATGTTGAGGGTTATGTATCTCCACCTAGACATTCCCAACATGGAAAACCTTCACAGAATAGGAGTGAGGTGGATTAAAGTTACTAGAGATGACCTCATAAAGTTCCAATAAGATGATTACCTTCAAAGACTCATGCTTAAGGCTTTAGAGAAAAATGGTGACCAATATTTTTCATACTTGACTTCTAGAGGATGGAAGTTAGCTCATGAATTTGATGTCCAAATGATCTTTCAAAAGAGATAAGCTAACAAAAATTGAGATCTTGAAGAAACAATCATAAGACTAGAAAAAACAATTTTCATGCATGCAAAGGGAAAAAGAAAATCCTAAATCTTAAATCATTGAGTCTATATGCATGCTCCTTTTTCACAAGTCTTTACATGATGCATTTTCCAAAGAATATGGAGATTCTTAAATATGATAAGTATGATGGAAATGGGGATCCACATAGTCATGTTCAATAGTTATGCATGCTTAGTATGGACTTTATCCATGAAGACACATACCTCATGAGAGTATTTCCAAGATGCTTGAATGGAAAAGCCAAAAAGTGGTTCACAAAAAGTTCTCCCCACCTTAAATACTTTGATGATCTTGTGAAAAGGTTCATTCTACATTATTCATACAACATAAAACACCATGTTACTATGTTGGATTTATGCAACATCAAACAAAAATAAGGGGAACCTTTTTCACCCATTTGCAAAGATGGTGAAAATTGCATGCTAGATAAGCTTGGAAAATCCCTAAAAATTAGAAGATTGACATCTTTGTTAGAAGTGTTGTACCTGAGCTATATTACAACCTTATAAAGTAAGTGTTCCTCACTTTTAATGAAATGAATGAGAATACATATCATATAGAAGATGTTTTTATTAAGAAGGGGGAAATAGTCCTAAACATGGATAAACCCAATGGAAATGGAAAAGGTAAAGACAAAAGAAAACCTTGGAAGAAAAATAAGTATGTCATTAATAATGAAGTAGTTGATCTTTCTAAAATAAAAGATCCCCTCTCCAACTTGGTTAATGTTATTTTATCTATTAAAAAATAAGAAGCTACAAATACAAATGATTCCAACAAGCCTAAGTTTACAAAACAACCTAAGCCTAAGCACCATATTGAACTCCTTTGGTTAAGTCCTATGAGGTGATCCTAAAGAAACTGCTTGCTAATAAATCATTGCACTATCACATGATTTACAACCCTATGATCTTGTTGTTAAGCCTCCTTGGTGGAGAGAAGATCAGAGTTATAACTATCATAGGAAGAAAGGTCATGCTTCTACTCATTGTCTTAAGTTTAAGGATTCTATACAAGTTCTTGATGATGAAGGAAAGGTTGGTAATTATGGGCTAGTTAAAAAATTTGATCATAAGGCTTTCAAGGAACCTCTCCCTAAGTATGAGAAATGGGATACATCAAGTGAAAATAAGAAAAACCATGATGCTAAGATCAACTATACATACACTAACATTGAAAATGTTATACACATGCTTGAACCCATTGATGAGAGCATTCACATGAATGGACATAAGTATGATGAAGAACCTTATATGACACATATGGTGAAAGGCCTAGGGTTTTCTTAAGAGCCACTAGTCCCACCTCTTCTTCTTATGATGAAAGACTAAATTTTGTCACTAGGAGTCAACCCAAGGTTTTCCTAAAAGTTATAGACACTTCCAAACAAATAGGGTCTTCCTCATCTAAGAAAATTACTACCACTACTAAGTCCACTTAAGACCTTGTGAACTGATTGCAACATACCCCTACACATATTTCTACCTTTGATTTGCTATAGTTATTTCCTTTTTAGAAGAAGATCTTAGAAAAAGTGTTATGAACATCTAATGTCCCTACTAACATTGATGTGGATAAGTTCTAAGCTATGGTGAACCACATCTCCATTCTACATTACCTAACATTTTTTGAAGAATATGAGAATGAATTTAGTCACCCACATAACCTCACACTCCATATTAAAGACCAAATCTATCACACCTAAGTTAGGTGTGTGTTGATAGATGATGGTGCAAGGTTGAATATTATTTCCTTCAATATTGTGCAACAATTGGGTCTCTCTAAGTTTCTTATTGACCCTAGACCAAAAATCACTATCAAATATTATGAAGAAGTTGAGTACTCTTCTAAAGTTCAAATTGTGTTGTCTATTTGAATAGGTCATAGAGAGAAATATGTGGTCTTCCAAGTTCTTGATATCTCACTTACATACAACATCTTGTTAGGAATTCCTTGGATACATGACATGCAAGCTATCCCATCCACCTATCATTAATGTATCAAGTTTCCCATCAATGGTATTCAAGTCTCTATTCCTAGAGATAATGCTATGTTAATAAACACACTTATTGTTGCTAAATCCTTAGTTCTAAATAACTGAGCTGCTAATGAAGCTATAACCATTATTGATAATTGTGAGAAGAGGCTCATGATGATGAACATTGGTATGGGTAATATACTCTTCACTCCATTATTGTGCTTCCAATTTCCCCTCATTCTTATGAGAAATCATCTAAAAACATGAAACCTTCATCTTCAACTATGATTATCTATGGAACTTTTCTTTAATCCTCAATTCCCTTAGAAGATGAAAAGTAAGGCCAAGGTTTTAGAGAATTGATTTGTAGAGAAGATGAGACATATGATGAGATCATGCTCAAAACTCCTATTTCTTTTGAGAAATGTGGAAAATGCTATGAATTACTTATAAAGATGTGTTATTCAAGTTGTGGACCTTTGAATGATAGTAAATATGCTCTTACTAAACCCATGATCCACAAAAGGGATGTAGAAGAAAAGACATTGCTATCTTGGGTTATGATGTTGATGACAATCCACCCACTTATGATGAAGAACCTTCCACTACTAATGATTCAAAATTTGAAATCCAACCTATTGCTATAACTACTATTTATGATGATGATTTTAAGCCTTATACTTCTATTCTTTGGGGTAAATATGGACTGAAAAATAATTATATTGCTAAGGCTCCCACTTCTAGACAATTGAGTTTGATGTGTCAGATGTAGAGGGTCCTAATAGGGACAAAATTAGAAATACTAGTACTCCCCTTAAAGCACATGATCAATGCATTGAATCTAATGAATATGAATTAGATTTACATTCAATTGCATCTCATGAGTTGGGGATATATTTTACATACACCTATACTAATCAACCTAACGTAGTTGATGAGCCTTTTGTAGGATTTTATGAGTCAGATTCTCAACTTTCTTTAGTGGATTATGCTAATTCTCCTAGGCCTTACATATATTTGGTTACCTTTGAATAATTCCCTATAGATTCTTATGCTCTTGTCACTAGAGATGATTCCCTTTGCATTAAGAACCTAGAATCTTCCACCTCTCTATCACTCATGCACCTTGATCTCATTTATTGGTCTATGCAAAGTCAATCACCCAAGCTATTATCATTCCAAAATTATTATGAGATCACTTTCTATCTTAGCACTATTGAGCCTATAGTCTCTTCCACTAGTGAGCCAACTATCAACATGACTGAAATGGATATCAAGTACCTTAGTCACAAAATAACAATAAAAATGAAAAAGAGGCACTATGATGGCTAAAACCACTTTGTGGCAGTGTTAGAGCCAAAAAATAGTAAATAAAACATATCCAAAGGTGAAAACCTCTTTGAGGTGCCTGAGAATGAGGTACTTGGTATCCTACCTAACTATTTTCAAGATGGGTCATTGGTGTTAATTGAGCCCACGTAGCATATTTAATCTTGGTACATAAGAGTCTCCAAAAATCATACACCTAACTCAGTCTCTATTAGCTAAAGTAAATGAACAATTCATTCAATTTTTTCAAGAAATAAAAATTATAATTTCTTTGACTTATGTAGACATGCTCATTCTTGACACTAACCTTATCAGGCATCACCTTTCTATATCTCCTTGTGTCAAACCTGTTAAGTAGAAATTGAGAAAAATGCATCTACATGTATCCCTTTTAGTGAAAGATGAATTAGAAAAGCTCCCGAGTGTCAAATTCATTAGAGCTATAGATTACATAGGATGGATCTCAAATATTATAACTATTTCAAATCATGACAAATCCATTTGAGCGTGCACCAATTTCTAAGACCTAAATAAAGCTTTCCCTAAGGATGATTTTTCCACTCCCTAATATTGACATGATAGTGGATATGACTGCATGTTATGAAATGTACTCCTTGATGTATGGATTCTTGGAATTTGACCAAATTAAGATAGCTCCTAAACATCAAGAAAAGATCAATTTCACTTGTCTATGGAATACCTTTTGTTGGAATGTTATGTCATTTGGGCTTTAAAATGTTGGTGTTGCCTATAAAAGGGATATGCCAACTATTTTCCATGACATGATGCATAAAAACATGGAAGAATATGTGGATGACACATTGGATAGGTCTAAGAAAAGAAACACTCACTTGGATGACTTGAGTTTGGTATTGGATTATATGGAACAATTTTAGTTGAGGCTCAATCCTAAGAAATTTTTCTTTGGTGTCAGTTCTGGTAAACTCATAGGCTACATCATATATATGCTAAGGGAATTGAAGTTGATACTAAAAAAGTACAACAAATCATGGAAATGCCACCTCCATGCAATATTAGTCAATTAAGAAGTTTTCAAGGGTGCCTGTAATCTATAAGGAGGTTTATTTATCATATGGTTGATAGATCATAACCCTTTAATAAGAACTTGCATAGGACATCTACATGTGTTTAGAATGAAGGATGTGACAAGAGCCTTAATCAAATCAATGAGTGTCTAGATAAACCTCCTATTCTTATGCCTCATATTCAGGGAAAGACTTTAATTTTATATATCTCATCTACAACTACCTCCCTAGGGGCTTACTAACACAACATGGTGAAAAAGGAAAGGAGTGAGCTATTTATTATATTAAAAAATCCTAGTTCATTATCATATTAATTACAATAATGTTGGGAAAGATTATCTTATTATAGTGTTTGCATCACAAAATATTTGACATTATATGCTAGCTCATAATATGAACTTGTTTGCAAAACTTGATCCTCTTTAGTGTCTCTTAAGTAAGGCTTCACTCATCTGTCAAATTTCTAAATGGATGATGATTCTTTGTAAATTTTACATTTAGTATGTTTAACATAAGACATAAAAGAACAAGTTATTATAGTCCAACTTGTTGATTCCCCACTCCAACATAATTATCATATGCAAATAAATTTCTTGGAATAGTCTATCATATATACCACAGAAAGGATGTGGAAAATCTTCTTTGATAGATCTCATACTCAAAATGGTGCTAGTACGAACATTTTATTCGTTACACCTCATGGATACACTATTACTAAGTCCTATGTAATCTATTATTCCCTTGCACAAATAACAAAGTAGGATATGATGCTCTTACAAATGAGATCAAGTGGGTTATTGAATGGAGAATTACTAAGCTACACATCTATGGAGACTACCAACTTGTAATAAACCAAATTAACAATTACTATCAAACTAAGGATGAAAATTTGATTCCCTACAAGAATTTCATTGATTCTTTAAGGAACTATTTCACCTGTTTTACTTTTCAACAAATTCCTCAAGCTAAAAATAAGGTTGTTGATGTTATGACTACCTTGGCATCTATTATACAATTGTAAGAACATGAGTCTTAGTTTGAATTCTTGGAGGAAAAGCTACATTATCTTGCTTATGATTCCCCTAATAGCCAAGTCATTTGCACTATTGTTGGTCATGAATCCACTTACTATGCCACTATCTATTCTTACCTCTATGACTAAATCATTCCTAAAAATATAACCTACACTAAAAAATTCCAACTCATTTGCAATGTCTCTCACTATACCTTCATCTCTAGTGACCTGTATAGGAAAGGTCTAGAAAGAACACTACTCATTTTCTTAGAGAAGGGTGAGTCTAAAAGAGAATTAATTGAAATTCATGATGAAATTTGTAGGTCTCACTCTAATTGCCTTACAATTGTTAAAAAACTACTTAGGGATGGTTACTATTGGCCTATTATGCAAGTCGATGCCATGCATTATGCTAAGTCCTAAAAAAAGTGTTAACTCCATGGTAATTTGATTCATGCTCTTGAACATGAGTTGATTCCCTCTATCACACATTGACCCTTTGAACAATGGGCTTTTGACTTGGTTGGTAAGATACGTCCTCATTCTTCCCATAATGGGCACAAGTTTATCATTAAAACTATTGAGTATTTAACTAAATGAGTTGAATTCATTCCTCTCTTCACTTCTACTGGGAAAAAATATTTCTCTCTTCATATTGAATCACATCATTATTGTTATGGCATTTCTTCCTCCATAGTCATTGATAATTGAGGATAATTCAAAAATAATGATCTTAGATAGCTTTTTAAGAAATTCAAGATATTTCTCTATTCATATTGAATCACATCATTTATCGCTATGGCATTCCCTCCTCTATAGTCACTCATAATAGGGGACAATTCAAAAATAAGGAACTTAGGAAACTTTGCAAGAAATTTAAGATTAAACAACATTAGTCCTATATTTATTATCCTCAAGGGAGTGGTAAAGGTGAATCTTCTGATAAGATGTTGCTCAAAATATTGCATAGAACTATCTATAAGTCTAGAATAGATTGGCATCTACAAATAAATCTAGGCTTATAGGACTAGCATACACACACCTACTAAGGCTACACCCTTTTCTCTAGTTTATGGTTTTGAGGTTGTTCTACTATTAGAGGTTGAGATTCCTTCCTTGCAAGTCTCCTTGAAAGGGTTGATTACTGATAAGGATTATAGAGCTATAAGGATACATGATCTTTAACTCCTAGATGCACATCACAAGGCTTCTTTTGACCACATGAGAGTGTATTAGAAAAAATGTCCACTAGTGTTAGTTTGTGGTGACTGATCAAGGAATTACTATACATAATTCATAAATTCTTTGAAAAATTTTGGGCCCTATTTTATCAAGATTTTGGGCTAACATAAAATTATTAATTATAACCCTAAAGCAATAAAAATACTTGTATAAAAATGCTTAGGGTTAGGGATTGTTTCATAGTTGTGATGCAAAAATTGGTTCTTGCAGTGGTATTGAGCTGTAAGTGATTACAAATTGTAATTAGGTTGTAATTACTGGATCGTAATAATATCAAACTTGTTGTTTGGTGGATGTAACCTAGGGATTGGGTAAACCATGTTAAATTTTTGTGTCTTGTGTTCTTTTCTATGTGATCTATTATTTTTTGATATTGGTTATATTTGCATGTAATTGTTATTTATGTCCATGGTTTAATCCTAACAAGTGGTATCAAAGAAAGGTTTTTTTTAGTTATCCTATGTAGGAAATTTTCATGGTTGAATGAGAGTCTCACTATTGAGTGGGAGCGATGGTAGATGAGGGTAAGTTGAGGGTTGAAAGAATTAATGGGCAGAACTTCTAGTTATGGAAGATGCAAATGGAAGACTATATTTATCAACAGGATTTATGGAAGTCATTGGAAGGAAAAACCAAGAATCAAGAATCTATTTCAAATGATGAATGGGATCTTTTAGATAGAAAGGCACTTGGAAGCATTCGATTATGCCTGGCACCATCAGTGGCATTTAATATTACAAAAGCAAAGACAATATAAGAGTTAATGAAAACCCTAGGGACACGGAATGAAAAGCCCTCTGATTCAAACAAGGTATTTCTCATGAAGCATATATTTAATATGAAAATGGCAGAAGGTGGATTTGTTGCAAATCATTTAAATGAGTTTAATACTATTACTAGTTAGTTATCTTCTATGGGTATCAATTTTGATGAAGAAATTAGGGCTCTTGATTTTTTGTTCTTTTCCTGAAAGCTGGAATGGCTTAGTAATGGCTATGAGTAATTATGTTCCTAGATATAGTACCCTAAAATATGATGATGTGATTGGTGTTGTTTTGAGTAAGGAAACTCATAGGAAAACCTCAGGTGGATCTATATCAAGAAGTTCTTTGAATGCACAAAGCGGGCGCAAAACAACTGGGAGAGGAAGTAATTCTAGAAATTGTGGGAAATAAAGAGGAAAGTCAAAGGGGAGGAGGTCTCAATAAAGAGGACCAAATGACTACTGGTACTATGGGAAACTGGGGCACAAAAAGAAATATTGTTTGAATTGAAAGAAAAATGAAGGAGATAAATCAGATGGATACAATGAGGCAAATGTGGTGAGTAACAAATCCGAAGAGGATGCTTTGCTTCTATCTTTAGAAATTGTTGATGATTCATGGGTTTTAGATTCTAGTGCTTCATTTCATGCTACACCTCATAGAGGTTATTTCATTGATTATGTCCAAGGGGATTTTGGACTTGTTTATTTGGGGGATAATGAACCCTATCAGATTGTTGGAAAGGGAAAAGTTAAGATTAAGTTGCAGAATGGGTATCATTGGCTACTACATGAGGTAAGACATGTTCCAAGGCTAAGTAGGAATTGAATTTCAGTAGGTTAACTCGGGTATGGGAGTATCGTAGTTACTTTTACTGATAAAAATTGGAAGGTTTCAAAAGGTTCCCTTGTAGTAGCAAAAGGTGTGAAAGTAGGCACCTTATATCTTTGCATAGGTCATATTGTTCCTTCTACTTTAATTGTTTCAAACAAAAATGAATGTTCAAGAACAGTTGTTGCAGTTGAGCAGGGAGAACAAATAGTTGTTGTAAATTCTGATATAGCATTGTGGCACAATAGACTTGGGCCCATGAGTGAGAAATTTATGAAAGTACTTCATTCAAAGAAATTTTTACCTAGTATGAAATGTGTTAATATGGATTTCTATGAAAGTTGTGTGTATGGAAAACAAAAGAGAGTGAGTTTTGTGAAGACTGGGAAGGAAAACAAAAAGGAGAAATTAGAGCTTGTGCATATAGATGTATGGGGACTGGCTCAGGTATCTTCCCTTGGTGGATTTCATTATTATGTTACATTTATTGATGATATAACTATAAAAATATGGGTTTATTTCCTTAGACAAAAATCTAATGTATTTCAAACTTTTAAGAAATGGAAATGCTTGGTTGAAAATGAGACTAGTAAGAGATTAAAATGTCTCAGATCTAATAATGGTTGTGAGTCTTATAGTCATTACTTTGAAGATTATGTCTCCACTAATGGTATTCATAGACAAAAAACTATTTCAAGCACCCCACAGGAAAATAGAGTGGTTGAATGCATGAACAGGACTATAATGGAGTGCCCAAGGAGCATGAGGTTACATGTTGGGTTGCCCATACACATGTGGGTAGAGGCTATCAATACTATTGTATATTTGATTAATAGAGGTCCCTCTACTCCTTTGGGCTATGGTATTCTAGAGGAAGCATGAACTGGTAAGAAGGTGAGTTATTCTTTTCTCAAAACCTTCAATTGTGAAGCATTTTCTCACATAGATTCTGAAAGCATAACCAAGCTAGAAGCTAAGTCAAAGAAATGTGTATTTGTTTGATATGGCATTAATGAATTTGGTTATAGGCTTTGGGATTTTGAAAATCATAAAATTGTAAGAAGCAGGGATGTCATATTCAATGAGAAAGTGTTGTACAAAGATTTATTTCAGCAACATGAGAAAAAAGAAGATGATTATGTAGTGCTAGATGATACTCCAAAAGCTAATGTTCTAGCCATTTCTCATGATGTACAACAACCACAACAACAAATACCACACACACCAGTGAATGTTAGATGGTCAACAAGGCAAATTAGACCTCCAAAAAGATTTTCTCCCTCTTTATATTCTATTTTACTTACTGATGTTGGTGAACCTAAATATTATGATGAAGCTGTGCAGATGGATACTAAGATTTAGTGGGAGTCTACAATGAAAGATGAAATGGACTCTTTGTTGAAGAATAAGACATGGGATATATGCAAGTTGCATGTAGGTAAAAGGTATTTACAGAATAAGTGGTTTTACAAGTTAAAAGAAGAGGATGGAGGTAAGAAAATATTTAAATCTAGGTTAGTTGTAAAAGGATTTGCACAGAAAAAAGGCATTGATTTTAATGAGATATTTTATCCTGTTGTTAAGATGACTTCTATTCATACTATTTTAAGTATTGTGGCTACTGAAGATTTTCATTTAGAGCAACTTGATGTTAAAATAGCCTTCCTTCATGGCAATTTGGATGAAGAGATATATATATGGATCAGCCATGGGGATTTGAGGTCAAAGTTAAGGAGAACTTAGTGTACAAATTGAAGAAAAGTTTATATGGCTTGAAACAAACACCTCGAAAATGGTATCTAAAATTTGATAGTTTTATGCATAAGCATGGTTATAGTAGGTGTCATTCAGATCATTGTGTCTACTTTAAGAGGTTGGATGATAATAGCTACATTATTTTATATTTATATATTGATCATATGCTTGTAGTTGGGTCTAACATGGATCATATTAAGGGGCTAAAATGCCTGTTAGCACATGCATTTTCTATGAAGGATTTGGGGGCAAAAAAACAAATCCTTGGTATGAAGATTTGCGAAGATAGGAAGAACAGAACATTGACGCTATCTCAGGCTGATAATGTGGAGGTGTTGCAATGTTTTTCTATGGAGAATGCTACAACTATCAACACACCTTTACCTAGTCATTTGAAGTTGACTAAGGAGATGTGTCCAAGGACACAAGAAGAGGAGGATAAGATATCCAAGGTACCCTATGCTTCAGTTGTAGGAAGCTTGATGTATGGTATGGTATGTACCGTGTCAAATATTGCATATGCAATGGGAGTTGTTAGCAAGTATATGAGTCATCCAGGAATTGAGCATTGGAATGCAGTCAAATGGATTCTTAGATATTTGAGAGGAACATCCAATAAGTTTTTACACTTTGGGGGCTCTACTACTAATTTACAAGGCTATGTTGACTCAGATTTGGCAAGGGATATTGATACCAGGTAGACTACTACAAGTTATGTCTTTATTGTTGGTGGGGCAGCTATGAGCTAGGTTTCTAGGTTACAAAAGATTAATGCTCTATCCACTACAGAGGCAACCAAGGAGATGATATGGCTTTAGTTCTTCTTAGAATAATTGGGACATCCTTAGAAGGATAATTATTTTTTTATAGATAGTTAGAGTTTCATTCATCTTGCAAAGAATTTAGCTATGCATTCAAAGACCAAACACATACAATTGCGGTACTATTTCATTCAATCAGTTTTGGAGGATGGATAGTTAAAGCTAGATAAGATACATATAATTGACAATCTAGCAGACATGTTGACAAAGGTAGCAACAAGAGAGAAGTTGAACTCCTCTTTTGCTTCAATTGGTCTTCTAGACTGAACATGATTACAAGAACAACAGAGTCTAGGGTGGTTTGATCCAGTGGGAGCCTCATGGAGTAGTGGCATAGCTATAGGATCAGTCTCTAAGTGGGATATTATTGTTTAGTGTGGAGCCTAATTAGTCCCCAAGTGGGAGATTTTTAGTTTGTGTTGACTGATCAGGGAAGTACTAAAAAAATTTGTGCCCTATTTTATCAAGATTTTGGGCTGACATGTAATTATTAATTATAACCATAAAGCAGTAAAAATACTTTTATAAAAGGCTTAGGGTTAGGGATTGTTTCATAGTTATGATGCAAAAATTGGTTCTTGTGGCGGTATTGAGTTGTAAGGGATTACATATTGTAATCAGGTTGTAATTATTGGATCGTAATAATATCATACTTGTTGTTTGGTGGACATAGCCCAAGGATTGGGTGAACCGCGTTAAATATTGGTCTCTTATGTTCTCTTTCTAATATTGGTTATATTTGCATGTAATTTTTATTTATGTCCATGTTTTAATCCTAACAACTAGCTATAATAAGAAAGATTATTCTAGGAAGTTTCAAGTTGGTGACCTTGTCCTTGAAGAGAATCCAAAGAATCAGAAAAATAGAGAACAAAAGGCCATGCTTGAACCTAATTGGATGGGTCCTTTATATAGTTAGTACTACATTTGGCTCTAGTGCTTATTATATTTCTACACCTAAGGGAGGATTGAACAACCCCCCAATCCCATCAGCATCCTACATTTGAAAAATTTCTATACTTAGTGCTCTTATTGCTCAATACTTGTACATACTTTATGATCTTGAAAAAATCCAAAACAAAAATAATATATGATGCTTTAAAATCTTTATAATTAGAAAATGTCACGAAAAAATGATCATCTTAGTGAAAACCTAGCAAAAGGTACTTTGATTTATAACCAAAAAATCAAATTTCTCAAAAATACAAAAAAAATCAAAAAAAGTCTTGGGGAAAAAAAATCCTGCCAAGTGGTGAAAACCTAGACACAGGTGTTGCTTGAGACTCTTGCATCTATGTCTATTAGCATTTCGCTTTACACTCTAAACCATTCACCTCATATTTCTCTTCCTTTCCTAGCTTGGAATTGACTCTTGTCTATGTCTAGGGGGCACAAATTGTTTATACACTTATGCTAAAACTAACTAAAGCTTTCTTGACTTTTTTTTTTTGGTGTCCATGATTATTTCTTTTCTGAATGTTCCCTCCCAAATACTCTCTTGAGGATGTCATGAACTAGAGGATTGGGGGCATGGGGAATTTTTTCCTTTAATTATTGTTTGTGTGTGTTCTTTGTTACATCTTAGGTTTCATTATCATCTTTCTTGACCCACTTGACATTTACAATCTACAAAATTACATCCTTTCCTATTTTTACAAGTGCATACTTATGATCATCTTGATATTTTGTGTTCTGATGTAATTATAATCTTGCTACACTAAACTTAGGGAATCTAACTACACCCTCATCTTGACCTTTATGTCTTTGATGCATAGGTTGGGTTCCCACATTTCTATCCAATATAGATCATATTCATATCCTCATAGTTATACTTGTAATGATTATATGACCTCCTAATGTACCTAATAAGGCTCGATAATAAAAACTAGGAACTACAACCCTTACAAATTCACCTTTGCACACTAGCTTGCATTTTAGGATTTCATTTTAAGGATAGCTTTGTATTTTGTGTTGAGAGAGTCTTCTTTATCTTCCATTGATGTGTTGGTCAACTATGTTGATCTCCTTGATTCATCTTGACCATGTATTTACCTCCTTTTGATCTTGTTATCTCACTACTTCTCTTATTTTCTTGTCATCACAAGGAGTTAATCTAATCATCATATCCAATCTATCCAAGTGCTAAATTTTCAAATCATGAGTCCACATCATAACATAAAGATAGAAAAATGAGAGAGACATTAATACATCCATGAGCATACATATCAACATCA
Source organism: Cupressus sempervirens (assembly GCA_028749045.1). Classification (NCBI taxonomy): domain Eukaryota; kingdom Viridiplantae; phylum Streptophyta; class Pinopsida; order Cupressales; family Cupressaceae; genus Cupressus; species Cupressus sempervirens. The sequence continues at coordinate 648,534,054 of CM053792.1, read as the reverse complement.
TATGGAAACATAAACATAAATGTTTAAATATAGATATATATATATCCATCAAATGAGCATAAAATGGTACAAGTAAAAAATGCTAAACTCAAAATCTAGAATCTCATATATATATGGTGAAATATTAACTATACATCCAACATGAATACCAAAATATGAATCAATATCTCAAAATGATACATCAAAATTTCATAGATCCCTATGCCAAATCCTAGGTTGAGGTCCCTCCCTCATGTGTTTGATGTGGCTATGGATGAGGTTCTCAAGTCCTATATGATAGTCCTACTACTCCCTCTGATCTCCCATATCTTTCTAAATAGAGAGGCACTTGTTGATCTATGGGAACTACTTGTATGTGAACTCCATGGTAGTAAGCTTCCCTAGCCCCCTATCACTCTACCTCTCACCACACAATCGGTAGAACCTCCCATAGTACTCTCTTTCATGCCTAAGCTTCTGATCTCGCATCTACTAGTTGTTGGTCTCTTGTAGCTATAGTAGTCTAAGCCTGTTGGAGATCTTCCTCTAGTGTTCTAATCCTTTGATCTCTAGTATCCTCTCCTTTTTCTAGTGTAGGATTCTCTTACCTCTCTCTCTCTCTCTCTCTCTCTCTCTCTCTCTCTCTCTCACTCTCTCTCTCTCTCACACACACACACACACACACACAAAACTCAAGGACATCTATTGAGCATCTCCTCCTTTACTCACTCATCCTTGTCCTCCTTCTCTACCCTCTCCCTGCTCCAAGATCTAGTCAAACTACTAGATAGACCTCTTGATCCATTGGGCCTATCACTCTCTCTCCCCTCTCCTCCATCATCCATGTCATCTCCCTCCCCATCACTATCCACTCACACTGCATTAGGTTCTATAAATCTTAGAGAGGGTCTCCTCCTCCTCTCCCTCTCATAGTCAAGAGAGGTCTCTAAACCTATAACTATTGGGAGGTACTCCTAGGCCATCCATTGTAGGTCTTATGTCTCTTGTAGACAAGCAATATAATTCAACATAGGTAGGAATCCCATGTCCTCCTCCTCTCTATACTTGGAATAGCTAGTGGTCTCTATCAATACTCTCTACCTCTATCAAAATTGTCACCACACTTAGCTAATGGAAAGTGGTTGCACTATCCCTAGGTGTCTACATAATAGCAACCTTCTATAGAACATGTAGGATAACTCCTCTCATACCTCTACCCAACCCTTACACTAAGCATACATCCTATACTCAAATGAGGTCAAGTCATCAAATATTTTCCTATAGAACATCATATTTCCACTGTAAGACTAAGCTATGAATCTAAAATATATATAGGGCCATCCCCTCTCTTGTGGATATACTCTAGGACACACCACATTTATGTGGTCCTACATCCATACCTACACTATGATGTCCCCACACACCCACCTCTTTGCCTCCCTAAAGATAATATCATGAAGCTCATGGTACATGTCTACAAGGATAGTAGAACCTTAAGCCATGTTCCTTTATCTTCCTATTAAATCCATCATTAATCTCCCCAATCCACATGGGAACCATCTCTAGCTCATATTCATGATCAAATCCTATCTGATGAGGGAGCATACTATACATGCCACCCAATATTGGTCTCCATACTGCTCCATCATCAGCTCCCAAACTATGTATGAATATAGGATGGTGTCATCTCTAAATACCTCTCAAAGAGCACTTCTACCCTCCTTTGGGGATTGATCAAAATACACCTATCACTCACAAATACTTACATTAGCCACAATATTAATGAGCCAAAGTATACATAACAACTAAAAATGCTAAACAAACTCATAGGATCTCCGATGCATGGGATATAAATAATCTTGTACACATTCTTTATGGTGATCATGGCCTCTCTTGTCAGAAAGTGAGAGGTGTTATTCTCACTATACCATTGTTTTATTATGACCATCAAGAGACCATGGTTTTCTTGGATATGAGGCAATTGTAATAGTTCTCCAAATCACATGGCCTTGAGTGTAGCTCACTTTGTGGCATCTAGCTAGGGCATGATTCTCAATCCTACAACCATAGGTGTCCCAATTTCAAGCACTAGCACACCTCCTATGTTGTAAAAATACATAAATGCATTACTCTCTATCAGATGAGAATTAGAATGAAACTAAACTATCACAACTCAGTTGTACAAACAATCAAAGAAGCCCTAAAATTAAAAAATAATGAAATTGTTGAGTGAATTTCAATAGGTGGAAAAATAAGTATCACATGATACTTTTCCCTATACTAGTATGATACTTTGTGCTAATACAATACTTCATCTAGTATCATATGACTAATGGGTAGGGTTGATGCAACAATGCATACAACTATGATATGATAATCTTTATACATTAGAACTATTGTACGATAATTTTCATTGTAGTGGTATGATACTTCAAAGGTATCATACACATTTTCTACTTAGCCTACCAAAAACATGCTAAAAATGCTTTAAAAAAAAAATGGCTTGGATGTCAGTTACTTACTAGTGGACCATACTATGAGGACCAGTTGTGCAACCAGCTATGCTCAAGTTGGTGCCTCTCAAATGAAATCCTCCTCTGGGCCTTCTCTCTCTCTCTCTCTCTCTCTCTCTCTCTCTCTCTCTCTCTCTCTCTCTCTCTCTCTCTCTCTCTCTCTCTCTCTCTCTCTCTCTCTCTCTCTATGATCTCAACTCAAAAACTTAAATAAGACAAATGATTTGAAAATGACCACTTGGGCCCCTTATATAACCTTTTGACCTAATTTTGATCAAAATTTTGAACTACTCAAAAAATTGTATCCTTACCTAATTTTGATGCCCTGGATCCAAATAAAAATCTGAGTTCATCTTGATGGTCAAAATCATGTTTTAAAGTTATTCCTTCTATGCAATTGGTTAACCTTTTGAGGCTTAATCTTTCAATCTTTCCAAGGAAATCATAATCTCTTCATTTCTTCATCATTTCTACTCTCTTCCTCTCTTCTCTTTCGCTTCAAATTTCTCCTTGTTTTAACCTAATTTTGATGCTTTACCTTTCTTGGTCAAAATTTTCCAAACTAGGGCACATTTTCATTGCTTGGTAGTCATTATTTGGTTGTAATCTCTTATCTACCATCATGGAATTTATCTTACCTTGATTTGGTCAAATTAATCTTATTTATTCATCTCTTATATCTTATTTCATTTTTGAGCTCAAGAGGGTAGGAATACTCTATCATTTCTTTTTTAGCTATGGTTATCTATTTTCTAAGGATCATGTGCTTAACCTTTCCATTTGCTCTTTATCTATTTATTTTCTCAGGAGCATATTCTTGACCTTTCCATTTTCTCTTGAATTATATATCTCTTTAGAGATTATGTTTGGCATTTCCATTTCTCTAGGTCTATTCCTCTCCTAATGTTTATTTTTGTTGCTAACTAACTGTGCATTTAGGATTTGTCATCTCTCTGTGTGTTGTTCTTCAAAGTTAGATCTATCTTTCAGTTGATCTTTCTATCTCTATTCTTTGACATAATGTGTTCCTCGATCGATCACATATTAGTCAAAGAGGGGCAAATGTAATCACCTAAAAATGGTCATCTAGACCATAAGCCCCCTTTCTAGCATTTTTTCTTAGTTTATCTATTTCTTATCTTTGATCAAATCATCACTTTTCTATTTATTCTATTTATTCTATTTTAACCTATTTTTTGATCACTTTATTCTAAATCTTTTAATTTAATTGAAAGAATTTGCTCCCTTTTTAATTAAATAAAATCTCCAAGTCCCACTTACATTATGTGTGCACATGAAAAACATTATTCTTATTTTAAAAATAAAATAAAAGGCATTTTTGTCTACACATGAGGGGCACACTTTCCAAGTTCGATGATCTCTTTATTCTCCTACACATATATTTTTTCTCTTAAACACCACAGTTGCTCTTTCTTAGATGAGATTCTTGTGCACATGGATCACTCAAGGTTCATTCTCCACCCTTGATTAAGCCTCTTAATTCATGTCATGCTTCCAATTTTTCCTATTTCCTTTCTTCCAATTGTGCTTCTATTTTAACATCCTTTGGTATTTCTAATTTTTTACCTCATTTAGCTTCCTTTTTTGGTTTTAATTTTACATCTAATTTAGCTCCCTTTCTTGCTCATGATTTGCACATGATTTAGCTTCCTTTTGTGCTCCTAATTTTGAATCTAGTCTAGGTTCATTTCTTTCTTGTCATTTTTCATTTTTATTATCTTCCTTTCTTGCTCCCTATTTTTCATTTAGTTAAGCTTTCTTTATTTCTCCTAATTGTCATATAGTTTAGCATCCTTTCTTTCACCTAATTTTGCACCAATTTGTCTTGTTTTCTTGCTCCTAATTCTATATCTAGTTTAGCTTATTTTCTTGGCCTTGATTTTGTATCCAATTTAGCTTCCTTTTTTCCTCCTTATTTTAATTATATTTAGCTTCCTTTATACCTTTTTATCTTGCATCCAATTTAGCTTCCCATTTTTCTTCCCATTTTTCTTCTTTTGCTTCAAAATTAGATTCCTATTTTTCTTCTAGTTCTACTTCTATTATAATTTCATTTGTTTCTTCTAATATTTCTTCTCCTTTGGCTTCCTATATCGATTCCTATTTGCTACATGATTTTCTTACATTATAATTTTTTTTGTCACTTCCCTTTTTTTGCCAGTTTCACTTCCATGATAACACCCTCTATTGCTTCTAGTTTTTCTTCTATCATCACCATTTGTTACTTCCATTTTCTTCTTCTTTTGTTTCTTCCAATTTCACACCAATTATGATACCCCTTGTTACTTCTAGTGTTGCCTCTCATTTTTATTCTTATGTTTCTTCCAAGTTTGATTTGGGTTTTCCTTCTTATTTTTCTTCTAGTTTCACTCCCCTTTTTCTTCCATTTTGTTCTACCACTTTTCATTTATTGCTTCTAACTTTTCTTATTCTTTTTCTTACACCTTTGCTTCCATTTTTATGAAAATTCTTTCATTATTACTCCCTTATTTGTTACTTAAATTGCTTCTATTTTTGTTTCCTAGATAAAGCCAATTTTTGCTTCCAACATTGTTTCTAGTTTGACTTTAATTGTTGCTTCATTTTTTAAATCTAAAAATTATTCTTATGTTATTTCTATTTTTTATTACCTTAAAATATTTTATTCTTATAATGAAACCCTTATCAGCAACAAGAAGGTTTACATTGAAATGTATAAAATTTAATTAATTTTGACAACATCCATCTTAGTAGCAAATCAAAATCATCCTACATCGTAACTAATAAATGTTCATTTAGAAATCATTGACCACTTTCAATATATATATAAAATAGTAAATGAATATTGATAAGATCATCATATATAACTTTAAAAAGTAAAATTTCAATATGTCAGTAGATTAAAAAACCATGTCAAAGTGATACATGTACAAATGATATCTATAAAAATGATAAATTATGTAATTGAAAATGATACATGTCCAAATGATATACTTGAATAAGGCACATGTTCATATGTATCAACTCTATATTATGGTGTTTCATGCCATAAAAATGACATACTATAGTAACCATGAAAAAAAATACCATAACAATATATCAAGAGTCATCAATAATGCAGTCTATATAATCATGACTATTGTTGAATACTACCAGTAATTGCCTCATCATCATAGTCATCATCAACATGATCGTCATCATATTTATTTTCTTCTATATTTGCATCATCATCATGCTCTATCATGTGATCTATACTAGAACTAACATATTCTAGATTTGTATCTTGAGGATAACCTTCATAATCTGTAAGACTCAAGTTATTCCCACACAAAAAAATTAATGAAAATTTATTATTTAATTAATATAATAATTTATTGTTATTATCATATATCTAATATCACAACATATGAAATGAAACCATAACCATTTTACATGAATAAATAACTAAACATGATTAAAATGGATAAACATAACATAGTTCTTAGAAAAAACTGGAAGTTACTTTGTTCTACCTTGGATAAAGGAACAATCACATAAAAAAATTCATATGGTTATAGGAAACACTACTCAAAAAAAATATTCATGTTGAACCAAAACAATGTAGGTTAATTTTTTTGTTATCCCACATCATGTCTTATGTTGACTTGCCACTCAAGAGTAGACAACAAAAAAGCCATACCAATCACCATTCTACTCAGCACTAAACCCACTTAAGATTATTTTTTAGGTGAAACTCATGAATTTACTTAAATAAAATAAAATCAATTTTTTGTGCTTTATGTCACTCAATTAACTCAAAAACTAAATCAAAGTGAAAAATCTAGACAATTTAAAACACTACAAGGAAATAAAATCAAATAAATGTTAAAGATTTGCAAATATTGAAAAGCACTTACATTGTGATTTGACATTTCAAATTTATAGTGACTTAATAGGTTTTTAGGGTTTTGAGATTAGTTACAATTGAAAGAAATGAAGATTGAAGAACTGTGGCCCAATTCAAACAAGTTGGGGTGCAATGCAAACACACATAAAAGGCCTAGGTCTCAAGCTTTGCAACCTTCTTTCTTTACTCACATTCTTATCTAATATTATTTATGGCTATATTTTTTTGAAATTTTATGAAAAAATATTTATGGTTTCCTTCATAGTGGGCATTAAATAAATTGTATTCTTTCTTCATTGATTTTAGAATATTCAATTTTTATGATAATTGTTGAATGTTGCCTGAGAAAAGGGCCTCTGAGATAATTTTTTTTTAAAAAATTATTGATGTTGGATACATATATCTATGAAGCATGTCAAAGAAAAAGGATTATATCAATATTGTGTAGGGTTGGATTTTATAGTTTTAAATGAGTTTTATTCTTTCAACATTTCAAAAATGGTGTACGATTCTTCGTAATATTAGGAGTATCAAGAAAATAACTAAAGCATATAAGTCATTAAGAAATTCTAGTGTTTTAGGGTTAATAACACTTAATTATTGAAACTTATTATGCTTAGTTAGTTTTGTTCTCCATTTTGGATTCAAGAGGATGGTAGCCCTTTGGCTCTAGTTGTGGGTTTTGTTAGTAGATAGAAAGTGAGAGAAGTAGTTGGACTTTTGGTGGACATGATTCATCAAAAGAAATTGGTTGCTCTTGTGCCCTTATTCTCACAACTACCCCTAGTACTGGAAAAACTAATCTTGCATTGGTTGTATCCTAGGAGCTTAGAATCAAGGTACTTAGTCCAATAGATGCAAGAAAAATCATAGTTACATTTTTAATGATTGTAGGAATGGTCATAGAATAAAATTCCTATTGAACTATAAAAATAAAGGCCAATTTTTTTTTATCCCATGTCGTATCTTCTATTGGTTTAATTTTCTCATGACTATGGTCCTTTTTTTATTTCTAAATTTCTTAAGTGGCATGTTTTTATTAGTCTATATCAAATACTTTTCCATTATAGAAAAATTATTATTAAAAAAATCCAAAACAATAGAGAGAGTGGGTAAATGAACAAAGAAAAAGAAAAAAAATAAACCCAAGTCTACAAAGATATTTTTTTTACAACCAATACAACAAAATAATATGTTTAAAAGTGTATTAATTCTCTCATCATGAGTGTTCAAGTTAAAGGTTCTTCCTTAATGTTATTGTCTTGCAATTTTTTATGTTGTGAATAACAACTATCCCATTCCTCTTCTTTGAATGTAAATCGTGACTCAATGTCATATACACAAGGAAATTAGGAAGGTGAAGAATTTTGTATCTATATTCCAATTATACCCACAATTTTAAATGCCTATTTTGATTCTTACAGTCACATGGTTACTTGTTCCTTTCTATTTATTTCTCATTAGTTTAGCTTCTAAGGTATTGGTGTTGTTGTTGGCTTGTTTTGGTTGCTTGTCTTTCAAATTATTTATAATGGAAAAAGAAAACCATTGAATATTATGCTTCTCTTCAAGTCATTCAATCTATAACTTTATTTATTTATTTATTTAGTAGAATTTTGCATATATTCATTTGTTGTATCCATTGATTGGTCTATCATATTTTAATTATAGTAGTGCAATTGTGGCTAGGTTATTCTTTAATGTCAAATTCTTAAGTTCATTGTTTAATTCTTTCTTTACAACCTTATATGTTTATTTGTTCTATTCTAATAAAAATTTCCCCTTCCACAATAACTTACCCCTCATATTTTTAACATACTTTATGTTGTGTTCAATTTCTTTTGGAAAAACATATTATGATATTCTAGCCTAAGAGGAGAACCTTATACATGGCCATATTATTAGTAGTTTCAAAATACAATTAGTAATACTTTTGAAACTTCTCTCCTTCTAGGGATATCAAAACTACTGGAGAACCTAATCTAGATAATATTGAACTTTTATCAAACTACATGGACCATGTCATACCCAAAAATTAGGGCAAAAATACACCAACAAATTATTATTTTTACAAAATGGCTTTAACTAAGCTCTCTACACACTAGCACCTAAAGAGTTGTAGATAGGTTAATGGTATGTTAAATTTTATAAGTTTCAAAACTCAAGGTTGCACAACTAGGTTACAAGAGTTTAGGGTTTAAGCTTCAGGTTTAGATCATCGATCAAGATGATAGTTATGAGGTCACTTAAGGTTCATTTAAAAAGTTTCATTCACATTTCTAGGCTTAATTGTATCACTAAATTTAACTAAATATTTCACTAAGATTCATATGTCGATTATGAAGACATACTTACTTAAGTTTCATAAGCCATAAAGTGTTGCTACAGGAACACTTGCTAATGAGTTGATAAGGTTCAATTTGTTAAACTATTTTGTCATGAATTATAGGTACACCATATACGACAAGGAAATAATTAGGTTTTGACTTCATTTTAGAATGTTCAATCTACTGGGTTATCATTTAAAGGATTAAGTACATCTGTGCATAACAACATATCATGCATTCATTTTCCAAACATCAAATGAAACCTTACTAGAAAATCAACATGTGACACTTATAGTTTTTTATTAGATAAATAGGTTTTATAGGGAACCTGAAACCCGAAAGTTAGTACATAAGAAGGCTGATAATAAGCATGATAGCCCAGCCAAAAAAGTATAAGTTTAAAGGCGGATAATAAGCATTAAGCCCAGCCAAAGGAAAGAGTACTGAGAAAAGACTAGGAAAAGGAAACAATCAAAGCCACGATCAAAAGCCAGCACAAAAAGCCAAAAGACAGTGATAAACAAAAGAACAAGCAAGAGTTATTCCTCGTTCTTTCACTCCAGATCATGCATCACCTTAGCAGCCTCAAAGGCCTATTGATTCTCCTCCATTTCCATCTGTTGCACCCTTTGATTCCCCTGGTCCTGAGTAGGAGTGGATTTATCCTTTGCAGGGTCATCCTCCATTCTGGCCTTGTTCCTATCATTTCCATCCTCATCATCATGCATTTCTCTATCTTTGATCCAGCCCATGAGAGAGATGATTTTGTTTTTGATGGAGCTTAATAAGGAAAACATCTGATTCGCAAGGTTGTGATTGTAGTTTTCTAGATTATGTATCCTCTGTTCCGCTAGAGTGAGCCTATCAGCTGAATCTGTCTTCCTGTTGGAATCCATTCCTTTCCTTGTTGCCTCAATGTGTTTCACCTAGTCTTTAACCTCCTTAAGCTCATGGAAAAGCCATTTGATTGATCTGAAATTATCAATCATGTTGTTGTGAGCATTATTTAAAAGGTTCATCCCTATCTCCCTGGCTCTGTCCGAAATAGCCACAATCGCCAGATCAATTAATTATTCTAGTCGCTTCTCTTCTTGATTATCCATGAGGATTTGGGGATTCATGGCCTCCCTAAAGATTCCCATTTTGGCGATCTTGACATTGAATTTGATCCATGCTTTCCTCCTATTATTGGTCTACACTTCCCCTTCCGCATACCCAGCTTTCTCCTCTTTCTGCTCCTCAAGGTGGAGATGGATAGGAGAAAGGAGTAGCACAGATGCCTCCTCATATTGAGAGCGCACATCCTCCAGACACTCCCTCTTGTGCTTATTCCTTCCACTGTCCTCCTTTGTTTCCTCCTATGTCTCCTTCACCACCTCCTCAGACTCCGGATCCTCCTCATCTTTGCTACTTCCCTCCTCAGCCTTCTCAACTTGCTTCTTCCCGAGATCCCTAGGGCTTTTTTTGCTTGGGGTTATGGAGGGGGGAGATTTTTTGACATGATAAGTCGATCCTTTCCCTGAAGAGGAGATCTCGCCTTTCTTAGAACTGAGGCTCTGAATATCATCCAAGTTAGAGGAGTAACTAGAACATCCAGACTCGACTATCTCTGTCTGAGGGGGGGCATTACTAATAGTCTGAGCTTTGAAGTGCTCATGGATAAGTAGCAGCAGCCCCTCATGTAGAGCCAAGTTTGTAATGGGCTTCTTTTTGAAGCTGTCCATTGCCTTACTCATAGAGGTTAACAGATAAAAAGGGAAAGAAAGTATGGCTTTCTTTTGAAAATGGTTTAAAATAACAAAGTGGTGGGTTTGGGCTCTATCAAACCTTGGGTCCAAAGTGATATACTCAATAACAGCTTTCAGAACATACCTCCACCGCTTGTTCATGGAGCCGAGGACATAGTAGGTGTCAATTTTTTTCAACACCTTCAATTCCTTCTCACTCTCCACAAAATCCCTAACTGCATTGGCTGAGAGCTTCTTATCCCTGAAGAATTTGAAACCCTCGATAGGGATCTCGATGATAGCTGCAATCACCTCCTCCATTATTCAAAAATTGATGCCATTCACCTTAACCTTGTCATCTTTCTAGGACCCCACCATACTGTTGGTCACCTCCTGATCAAAATCATGTAGCTTCATGAGATACTTGATTACCCCACCCTCATCTAGCTTTTCCCAAACTTTTGGCCTACTTCTCCATTTCTTAAAGGCCCCCACCAGCTCCTTTCTGCATCTCTCGCCCACCATCTCTGCACACTGCACACCCACTTTACTCATAAGCTCTTTACTGTGAGACTGGAATGGACCACCAAGATTAAGCAAAGAGTAGAGAAAAATAACTCTGTTGTTGCCCCTGAAATGATTGCAATAAACAACCCAAAAAGCGTGGCAATTAATCAATGAAGGATATTTGCATTTACGAATTTCCACTCTTCTATTATGAAAAGGACCCATATATCTTAACCCTTTCATAGTCATAATTACAACTTGATATCCTTCGTACTTCCTTGGATTTTATCCAAGTCGATCTGACACTTGACGTCTGCCGGCAAAGAAGTTCCAGGAAGCCAAATCAATTTTTGGTCCGTCCCGACCCCTATATTTGCCAACCTGTCGGCAACTGAGTTTGCTTCCTGGAAAGTATGGGTGACATGGAATTTTTTGAATTTGGCAAGGGTCTCTCTAGTCTCATTGATAAGATTTGAAATCATCCAAGATGGATACGAATTGCCATTGATGCACTTAATAATGTTATTTGAGTCCCCTTCTAGCCATAAATTGGTGACCCCAATTTCAAAAGCCAGTTTAACAACATTGCACACGTCGTTGGCTTCTGCAAAATGATTTGTTTGGAAACCCAACGGGAGAGAAAAAGCCAAAATACTATCTCCATTTTTATTTCTAACCACACCTCCACTACCCAAGGATCCAAGGTTGCCCTTGGAGGCTCCGTCAAACTTGGCTTTGTGCCAGCCTTCAGATGGGAGGAGCCACTTGGCTTCCTGTCTTTTTCTCATTTTGTCTTTTACCTTCTCCTTATTCCTGTCTCTTGTATCAAAAGCTCCCCCCTTCCTCACAAAAAAATTTTCCTTTATGTTACTGAAGATCTTCCTTCCAACAACCAAAGCCAGCTCCTCCCTATCTCTGAAAATTTGGTTGTTTCTCTCCTTCCATATGTTCCAAAAAAAATGGGGTAGGAGCCAGGAGCTAATTTCCTTCAAGGAAAACCCGTTGAACATACCATGCCATTGGTAGAAAAAGTCTAGGAGGTTGGAAGGAATGCACCAATTGTGGTCAAGGTCCTGGGTGAGGAAGTCCTAGATAGTCCTGGAGTAAGAGTAGAGAATGAACAAATGATTGCCTTTCTCTGACTCGTCTTTGCATAAAACACATCTGCTAGGCATGATATGACCTCTTGTAATGAGATTTTCCTAGGTGAGATTTTTTTCCTAAAGTGCCAACCAAAAAAAATGTTGACTTTTGGCGTTAGGCCTGGGAGCCAGACCCTCGACAAAGGGGGGGACACTTTTGTACTCCATAAAGCAAGGTACCCAGAGGCAACCAAATAGAGCCCATTGGAATTATCCCTCCAAACCATTTCATCCTTGTTGGTGCTGAGAGATAAGGAATTAAGCATGATCATAATTGGTTTAAGGTCCTCTAAGATAATAGAAAGGTCCTTCCATCCCTGTTCAATCCTGTAGTTGCTGACTTTGTGCCCAAAAAGGTTGATACAATCATTAGCCCAAACACCATAGCTAGGGTTATTAATGAGGGGGCCCTAAGGAAGCCAGTACTCCATCTAGAATAGAATGTTCTCCCCATTTTCCAGCTTCCAGGAGACCTTAGAGTTAGCCAAATCCCTGGCTTTTAAGAAGCCGTTCCAAACAACTGAGCCTCTGGGGATATCCTCACTGAAAAGAGTGAACTGAAAAGAGGGCCTTTTTATATACTTGTTCACCACAGTGTCCCTCCATTCCCCTATGCTACTAAAGATGTGCCAGATTTTCTTTTCCAGGAGGGCCTTGTTGATATGAGTGAGCTTCCTGATTCCCAGACCACCATTCTTTTTAGGGAGATAAACTTTGTCCCAAGCAACAAGGGGGCACCTTTTAATCCTTTTAGTTCCCATCCATTAAAAATCCCTTTGGATGTTCTCCATCCTCTCAGCGTATTTTTCGGGTATGGTAAAAAGGCTCAAGGCATATATTGGCAGGTTTTGAAGGATGGATTTAACTAGTTCACATTTTCTAGCTTGGCTGAGAGAGGCTCCTTTCCAGCTAGCCAGCTTCTTATTGAACCTATCCAAGATGTCATTCTAGAAGGAATCAGAGGGGGACATGCCCAAGGGGAGACCAAGGTAGGTAGAAGGAAGCTTCCCCACCTGACATCCCAAGATTTTGGAGATTCTCTATTGTCTTCCCTCCAGAGTGTTGATAAACAAAATAGAGCTTTTGTCCCAATTGATGAGCTGCCCAGACCCTCTGGAATAAGTGTCCAAATTTCCTTTCAAAGCCTTGGCCTCCTTGACCGAAGCCTCTCCTCCCATAATGGTATCATCAACAAATTGTTGATGTGTGAAGGGGGTGCATTTGGAAGAAGGATTAAAGCCTTTGATCATCCTTTCTTTTTCTTCTCCATGAGTCTGCCAATACATTCCACCAAGATGATGAAGAGAATCGGTGATACAGGATCCCCCTAATGAAGGCCTCTAGTAGGTTTGAAGAAATTAGAGGGGGATCCATTCACTAAAATAGCTAGCGAGGGGGTGGTGACCAACTGGGAAATTAGCTTGCAAGATTTGACATCAAAGCCAAAAGCCTTCAACACCAACTCCAAAAAGGACCAATCCACCCGATCATAAGCTTTAGACATGTCAAGTTTGAGTAACATCCCTTCTCTCTTACCAGCTTCCATAGAGTGAATCACTTCATGTACCATGATAATCGAATCTAAAATCTATCTGCCTGGGACAAAGCCTAATTCTTGTTGAGAGATAATCTAGGGGAGAAGCTTAAGTAGCCTCAAAGTGAGCACCTTCAAGATGATCTTATAAAATGAGTTGCATAAGCTAATGGGTCTAAACTTATCCGAAGTGTCAGCCCCTGGCACTTTGGGAATAAGAACTAAGAATGTGGAGCTGATTTCCTTCAGAATGCTTCTGGCTCCAAAGAACTCCTAAACTGCCTTACCAACATCCTTCATAATGACAGGCTAGTAAATTTGGAAAAAGAACATAGGAAAACCATTAGGTCTAGGTGATTTATCCACCGAAAGAGAAAAAAGAGCTTCTCTCACTTCAGAATCAGAAGGAATGGCCCAGATCAGATTATTATGGTGTATTTGGAGGATCTAAGGGATACAGGAGACAATGTCATCCTGGTCCACCTTATAGAGAAAAGGATCCCAAGAAAGAAGGGAGGAGAAGAAAGAGACAGCTTCAAGAGAAATATCATCTTCCTTAGTCAACACACCTTGATCTTTCCTCAAGCTAGAAATCCTATTGTTAGCTCTATTTTTAAGAGTGGACAAATGGAAGAACTTTGTGTTCTGGTCTCCTTCCTTGAGCCAATTGATTCTAGATCTTTGCCTCTAGAACTTTTCCTCTTTACTAATGATGTCATGTAAATCAGACAGGATGGACAGTTCTTCTTCTCTACTTGAGGCATCATACCCATTTTCCTGAATGGAGGCTTGGATGGAAGAGAGGTTAGAAGAAAGATCCTCTTTCATAGAGAATAAATGACCGAAATCTGACTCATTCCAAGCTTTAATCATCCTTTTAACATTACTGAGTTTTCTAGCTACCCTAAACATAGCATTTTCTTCCATGTCTATGCTCCACCAGCCCTTAATTCTCTCTAGAAGGTCAGGGTGGGAGGTCCACATTTTCTTGAAATGGAAGGGAGGAGGTCTATAAGGGTCAAAAGGGACAATCGAGAGGGAGATGGGGGAGTGGTCGGACCATATTCTAGGCAAAAGAGCTAATTTGCAAGAAGAGGACTGCAGCCAATTAGGAGAAATGAGGGCTCTATCCATTCTAACCTGAATACACTCCTTGCCTAAGTGTTTATTGGACCAAGTAAAGTCACCACCCATAAGGTCCAGATCCAGAAAAGCCAAATCATTGATGAAGTTAGAAAGATCATGCTTGATATCCCAGTCCTGAGGCAGACCACCTTTCTTTTCCTTATCCAAAAGAGGGGTATTGAAATCTCTCATAATGATGCCTTTTTTCAAGTTACTATTCTGAACCAGCCCTTCTACTCTAGACCAGTAGGATTTTCTTTCTCTCTTGTTGTTGAGGGCATAAATGTTGAGCAAGAACCAAAAATCATTGGAATGAATATTGTACACTTTACAAAACAGAATGCTACCTGCATTGGGAACTGATTCCACCCTGAAAAGATTTGACTTGTATAAAGTTAGCAGGCCCCTAGAGGCTCCGTCAGAGTTTGAAGCCTCACCGCTCATCATGTTACTGAACTCTATGTTTCTCAAAGAATCCTTTTTCATTTTTGCTTCTTAGATCATCAAAATATCTGGTCTCTGGTCTCTAATCAAATTCCTAATGATTTCCTATTTATGGGCGACATTTAGGCCCCTAATATTCCATGAGATGATCTTCATTTTTTACTCTTGGAAAATTCCTTCAGGGTGCTTTGGCACCCATTCACCAAACACCTTTTGGTCTCCTCTTCTCTGGACTCCCTTTCTAATTTCCTACCTGCTTTGGTTGTAGAGCCCACATCTGGTTTGCAACTGCTCTTGGTCACCGCCAGAGAAGCCTTGGATGGATCTATGATTTGGTTCTTCCTAAGTGTCTCTCCCTTCTTTTTGAACTTCAAGGATCTAGAAGCCTTATTAGCATTCCTTGGGGTGTTGTGAAGATCAACCCTTTGGTCCTGATCTTTCACCAAGTCCTCCTTATTTCTTGTTCTAGTCGTAGCATCTCTGGTGGAGACCAAGTTTTCCTCTGGGTCCTAGAAGATGATAATTTCCTTATTTTCTCTTTCCTTGATCTCTTTCATGGAGCCTAGAACCAGTTGTTCCTCACTGGGGAGAAGGTCCAAACTAGCCTCCTGAAGATCTTTCTGCAAGACATCCTTAACTTCCTCTTCTCTAGGCTTGAGGGTCCTTTCCTTGACCTGATCATCCCCTAACAGCTAGGGTTTGGTTAAAGGTAGAGAGGAACTGGGTCCTGACTTGAGTAGTTCTCCTTCTTTACTTGTCTTTCCCTGAGGTTCTAGGTTTGTCCTCTTTGGGGTTTCTACTGCATACTGGGTCTTCGAAGATAGGTCCTTCTAGCCTTGTGTAGAGGTCTTCTTTTTTCAAACTTTCTTAATCCTCAGTTGAGAAGAAGAAGGGGGATTCTTCTTTCTAGTCATCTTAGATTTTGGGCACTGAAATGCCTTGTGACCTATTTTTAGACAGTGAAAACACCCAAAAGGAACACTTTCAAAGTCCATCTGTTGGATATGGGTGCCAAGTTTGGACTGAAAACAAACCACTTTGGGCATATCATCCCCTTCCCTCACTCCAATGCAGATCCTTGCATAAGTCAGCCTACTCTTTGAAGCAGTGATTGGGTCGATGGAGAGAAGCTCTCTGAAAGAGCTGGCCACTCCCTTGAAGACATCCTCATTCCAGAACTCCAATGGTAGCTTCGAGAGTTTGACCCATACTGGAGCTTGCTAGAGGAAAGATTCATTTAAGTCCAATTGGGATGACCGTCTCTGAAGCATGAGGGTGGCCCTTCCAAAGCTCCAGGGACTTTCACACAGAATGTCAACCATGTCCTCTTGATAGGTGAACTCAAAAGAGAGAAAACCCTTAGCCATTGATGTGACACTGACCTGACCTTTCAAGCTCCATTTTTTCAGAGTGTAGGCCCAGACCACATCTATATTTGGTCTTGGATCAATAAAATTTTTGATGAGCGTTGAGGACATAGAGGCAATGCTATGATCAACAATCTTTTCTAGAATAGCGATCGTGCAAGATCCCTTTTCTAAACCTGACACAACCTTAATCGGAGGGAAAGAGGATTTACTTGATGGCTTGACTCCAAAGAGTGAGGCCCAATGCTTTGGGAGATTCCTTGGTATGTCCTCACATGGGTCCCCATCTCCTGACTCCTCCCCGATGCCTACCTGGATCCCCTCCTGCGTGCTTGGTGATCGAGGTCCGCCTCCCTGTGAATTCCCACTTGTCTCTAGATTTGAATTTTGAACTTGCGCTCTCGCTCCCATCTCAAATGTGACACTTATAAACTGTTATTACATATCTATTTCCAAAAATGAATAATTAAAAAGGTGTAAATATGGACTATAGAAACATAATCACCTAAAAGCACCTTACAAACAATACCCCTACAGTACACTTATCAACTAACTACACTAGTAGGCAAGAGCCTACATCACAATAGTAACTTGTGAGCCTCTCATGTGAGAGGTATTGGGTTCAAATTCTCATAACACATAAAAATAATTAATTACAATTAATAACAATAATTAATCTAGGCTTCGATCGTTTATCAATCCAAAAAAAAAAAAAAAAAACTAATTACAATAGTAAAATATCTATTCTAAATACTAATAACTAAACCATAAGAATATATCTAGATTCAAACCAAACATTAATCTAATAACACTTAATAAATAAATCTCACTAATAAACTACTAACTTACTAATTAGAACTAGCCCTACTTACTAAGTGAGTATGATCTACGTCCTAACACACATGGTTACAATTTAATTAAAATCTATTAATAACTAATTAAATTATATATATATATATATATATATATATATATATATATATATATATATATATATATATATATATATATATATATATATATATATATGTATATGTATGTATATGTATATGTATATGCATATGTATAAGTATATGTATATGTATATGTATATTTATGTGTATATGTATATGTGTGTGTGTGTGTGTGTATGTATATGTATATATATATATATATATATATATGTATATATATTTATATATATATATATATCTATATATATATGTGTATGTATGTATGTATATATGTATATGTATATATATGTATATATATCTATATATATCTATATATATCTATATATATCTATATTTATATATATGTATATATATGTATATATATATATATTCACTACCTACAAAAAAAATTGACTTACAAAATAATCTAAATAACTAAACATAGATTTTACAATTCAAATAATATCTTAATCTGAAACACTTATCTCCAATTACCTTCTTTTTACTAACTTTCTAACCCACTTAAATACTAAAATTTGATACTATTGACATATATTAACATAAAAATCACTAAATATAAAATTACTAACTAAAACCAACCAATTAATAACTTGGAATGACATAAATCCCTAACTAATTATCTAATCCCCACCTACTAACCTAGCCTACACCCCTACTCCCCTATAATCCTAACTTCCCACTTGGCAAGTGGTTGTCCCCACATGATAGTGCACTTTCCCATGCCATTGGTGTGTTGATCTATGCATGAAGCCCCATGGTTGACTTAAGTCAATGTACTTAGAAGGCAAGGTACACATGGAGGAAAGACGGAGAGTTGGGGAAAGGTTTGTGGGCCCCACCAACTTTAGGGGTACTCCAATTTTTTTGCATTGAAACTTTTAATGCCAATTCAACATTGATAAGGGTGTTAGAATGTTTAGAATAACTGAGGAGGTGTGAATCAGTTATCCAAGGTCTAGATGTACCGATTGAATAATCAAACAATTAAAAAACTTCAAATCTTAGCATTCCTTAGCTCAGCCTCCATAGTCAACTTTTAGTAACATCAACTAGTAGTCTACTACCCTAAATATATTAAACTTACACAATCTAAATATTAACATTAAATCATCACATATACCATCCACACAAGTTTTACACAAGGATTTAATGTGGAAACCCAATTTGGAAAAAACCTCCAAGAACATATCACCAACTTTTTCACTCAAGTGAGCTCTATTAGGAGCCAACCCTATCAAAGGTCACAAAAAACACTATTAAATGTGACCTTGTTAAAGGATTTAATCACCCTATTAAGAGTGGCCTTATTAGAGGACTTTCAAACATTCCGTTAGAATGCCACCTTGATTAAAGGATTTATATATGACTATTAGGTCAACCTTGATTAAAGGATTTCAATACTGATATAATGGCTAGAAAGTAACCATAGGTTTTAATCTAACAAATACAACTCACTTTTCAATTATAGATCGTATTTTGGCTCACATATTGATTCACTGACTGGACTCCATTGTCATCTCAATCTCTAATTTTCTTGGCAACCATTCAAGCACTCACACTTCTCCTCCTTTCAATTCTTTTCAATCTTCTGCTTAAGTTCACTAGTCAATAGCATTAGCAACTACTCCAACCATCAAAAATCATGAAAGTTAGCCCTTGTACCTCTATAAATAGGTAATTATGATATTTTTCTACTTAAGCATCATCGTAGATCTTACAGTTACAATCAAATCCAACACATACAATGAATTTGTCTACTTGCTTTTTCATCCTCTTCTTTTCTAGAAACTTCTTCATGAATCCTTGCATAGAAATGTGAAAACATGGTTTCCCCTTGATTTAAATATTTGAGGTCATCCATCTTTATCTTTAACACACTTTACATGTTCCAAGAAATCAACTCTATTGGTTGGAAATTATGATTTCTCATAATTAGTTAAAATTTTGTCCCTTGACAATCACTATTTTTCGACACTCGGTTATCAATGGGTTACTCAATTACTACTAGATTTCTTTCTCAACACATATATTGTCACTTGATCAACATTAATTCTTCTCAATACTTATTTTGGATTGATCGACACTAGCATCACTCGACATATATTGTAAGTTCTTTAATCCTCTACTTTGATTCTTGGTTAAGTCTTTGCATTTGATCTATCTCTAATCAGTTCTTTAGGGATTTAGTTCAATTGTCTTCTTTTCTCTTAGTATGATTAAAAAATCACTTTATCTTGTCAAAATCTAACTAATAAAGCATTAATTTTTAGTTTCCTCTTCATAACTCAATATTTCCTCTAGGTGCTTTTGTTATGACTAGCTTCTCAAATTCTCTTCATAAATCAAATAGATGACACTTGGATCATATAGAAAATTGTCTCGCTAATAAGTTTTGACATCAATAACAACATAACAATTGTTCCCCTACTATTCTTTCTAAAGGCCTGATTATTCTTCACTCTGCTCCCTAGATTACAACAATCTGCCTCTTTGGCACTGATGACAACACCTCTAGTTACCATGCAATCCAAAACATGTATTGAATCAAGTAAACTCCCTCTGTATGTAGTGGAAGATCTTTATTAATATCCTTAGTTTCATTCTAATTCTCATCCATTCAATCATCTTTCATCTTATTCCTCTTTGTCAATATCTCCCTCTTTTGATATTTCTCTCTTATAATAATCTCTCCCTTTTTCTGCATGGGTAACTTGCTTACATTTTCTCCTTCTTTGACAACAAATACAAAGACAATATTTATCTCATGCATCTCAATTATGTAGATATCTTAAGGTTAGTTTTGAATTTTTTTTCTATAATATATACATGACTGATACAACATTCTATCCTTCTTCCTCTTACTACCTTAGGCAACACCTAAGTAGGACTATCTACACCAACTTTTAAGATAGTCTAATCAACACATTTGATACAAAGCATCATTGCAACTTAAGTAGCTTTTCCTAGGTGAATCACCCCTAATTTACCTCTAATATATTCATGAGCATCCTTAGGTACATATTTAGTGAATATATCATCTATTTTCTCCGTAGTGTTTACATACTATAATTTCACTTCTTTGTCTTGGACTAGCTCTCTCAAGTAATGATACTTGATAGCAATATGCTTAGTCTTTGTGTGCATTATAGGATCCTTTGATATGTTAATAGCACTATTTCTACTAAAATAGATAACAATGAGATCATTGATTTCTTCCTTCATACCTTTCAACAATTTCTTGATCCATATGATATTTGAACAATTCTATTACCAAATATTCAACTTCAACTATTGATTGGGTAATACAGTTTTGCTTCTTGCTTGTCCAAGACATTAGTATCATCCTTAGAAAGAATGCACCTCCACTTGTTCTTTTCTTGTAATCAAAATTTCCTATCCAATTTGAGGTAGTGAACACCTTTAGTTCAAATTCATCATTTTTCTCATAATACAATCCATAGTCTTTCGTTCCTTTTAGATATCTTAGTATCCCTTTTACTACCATCATGTGATTCTATTGAAAAGAAATTTTTTTGAAGTGTAGAGCCTATAATGAAAAAATTATTATTTTATAATTGATGTCAACCCTACTACTTGCTAGTGAGAAAATTTCTTTTTGGTCTAAATGCTATCATTTGGTTGATTGATGTAGAGGATTTGAAAAGAGAAGATAACAAGAGCACCTAGAGAAAAGTTGAGTTATTTAGTATATAAAAGGAGTACTAAGACCAAGATATTGATACTATAGTGTATTGTTTATCTACTTAAATTTTGTGATGAAAGGTTAATCAAGAAAATACTGGAAGAAGATCAAGCAAAGAAATGGGTTTTCTAAGCATGGTTGAGAAAACAGTGCAAGCTAAGTAAAAAATAGTAGAAGCCAAGTGAAAATAAATTGGTGCCAAGAAAAGAAGAGAAATAGTAGAATCTGAGTGAAAGATAGTATATTTCAATTAAATTGTAGTTGATGTTGAGCATCAGTAAACTATAGTATGTGCTAGGTGAACTAGTGTTGGCCGAGTGACAGAATAGTGTAGATGTTGAGTGATAGTAAAAAGTGTTAAATCAAAGATTTAACAAATCTGAGATGACTAATTTTATTTCTTGAATTATGTGAAGAATTTGGAAGATAAGCTTGATGAAATGGTGGCATAGAATTCAAGGTAAATTGTTTTGAGGTAAATTCAAGGAAGATTGTAGAATTTTCTAGAGGGACTCAAATGGAAAAGTGGGTAGATTCATTGAATCTTACCTAACCCTAAAATGGATGATTTTGGTTAAGCAACAAAATATCTAAATTCTCTATTCATAGAGATAACAAACTAGAAGAAAAGGTTGTAATGTGTGAGAACCCAAGGAAGACAAGAAGTCTAGGGTATTGCTTCATCTAGTGGCCTATGAGATGAGACTGTAGTTGGCATACAAAGAAAGAAGGCTTAAGAGGATGAATGTTTGAAGGGTGAACATTTTGTCAAAGGTGAAGAGTATGAATGTCAAGCATAATGGAGGATTGAATCAGAGATCTATAATCTGCAAGTGAGTTGTAAGTTTTTATTAGATCAAGTCCTGATATTACTTTATAACAATTTCACTGGTATGGATAAATCCTTTGGATTAAGGTTAACCTAAAAGTCATTTGTAAATCCTTTACTGGGTGACGTTCTAATTGGAATGTTCTAAATTCCTCTAACAAGGCTCACTTCTAATAGGGTGATTAAAATCCTTTAACCAGGTCACATTTAATAGTGTATATTATAACCTTTAATAGGGTTGTCCTTTCACAAAGAATTACTTCAGAAGAGTGAAATTGGGTAGTGATAGTTTGAGATGACTAATCAAGGAAGTATTGTACATAATTCATAAATTCTTTGGGGCTTAGGACATTGCCCCAAAAAAAAATGGGCCCTATTTTATCAGGAATTTGGACCGACGTGTAATTATTAATTATAACCCTAAAGCAATAAAAGTATTGCATAAAATGGATTAGGAATAGGGATTGATTCATTGTGGGTGATGTGAAAATTGGTTCTTGCAACGATATTGAGCTATAAGGGATTACAGATTATAATTAGGTTGTAATCACTAGATTGTAATAATATTGGACTTGTTGTTTGGTAGACATAGCGTAGGGATTCAGTGAACCACATTAAATCTAGGTGTCTTGTGTTCTTTTCTATGTGATCTATTATTTCCTGATATTGTTTATATTTGTATGTAATTGTTATTTATGTCCTTGGTTTAATCCTAACATGTATCATGTTATTGGTGGTTTTTCCCAAATTTGGTTTCCACATAAAATCCTTGTGTCAAATTGTGTGATTAAGTTTGTATCAATTCATGTTTACATTTTTGCAAAGCTATTTTGACCTAGGATAGTGATCTACTAAGTTAAGGATTGTATGATCTAATAGATGCATGCATGTTATGGTTTTATGGATATAAATTTATTAAGCATTGAAAAGTTTTATTTGTACATTTGGACCTTGTATAACTGATTCATGCCCCCCCCCCCCCCCCACATCTCCCTTTTAGTTATTATAAAGAATTCCAACGATTGGTATTAGAGTGTTGGTGCTTGTGAGGAAATAGTTTGAAGGTACTAATAGCTAAAGATCAAGATATACAGAAAGGAGGTGCCCAAATTGAACAAGGAAAACTTTCCTACATGTCAAAGTTTGATGAAGCTACATTTAGGAGGTCTTGGAGACTATGCACAATCTACCATCACTACTGAAAATATTGATCTTGTTGGAGCCCTTACTATTGGCAATCTAGAAAAGAAGAAAGAACACAATTAGGCAATGTTAGAGCTTGCTTCTACCCTAAACTATGTACAGTTTGATGATATCAAAGAATGTGATACTGCAAAGAAGATGTGGGATGCTATACAAATAATTTATGGAGGAGATAAGAATTTTTTGAGAGAAAAAGTTGAAAGTCTAAGAGGAAAGTTTGATGACATGAGAATGCAAGAAGGTGAGACTATTGTGCAGTATTGCACAAGAACCAAAGATGTTGTGAATGCTATCAAAGGAGAAAATGGTCTTATTGAAGATGAGATTGTGGTCAACAAAGTGTTGAGAACCCTTTTGCCTAGCTATATTATTAGAGTATCTACCATACAAGAACTAAGGTGTTCTCCTAGAAGTAATGTGACCCTTGAAGGACTGATGGGTAGACTCACTACTTTTAAACTCCCTAATTTTGATAAATTCAAAGCTGAAAATGTTGAATCTATTTTGAAAGCTAAACTGTCATTGAAAGAACCTAAAGAGAGAAAGAAAAAGGTCAAGCATTCTTCTAGTGACAGTGATACTAATGAAGATGATGTAAAAGAGCTTGAAGAACTATTGGTGAGGAGATTTTACAAAGGCAAAGGGAAATACAAAGGTAAGCTACCTATCATGTTTTTCAATTGTAATGAGATTGGTCATATTTCTTATAGATGTCCATAGAAGAAGAACAATAGAAGTAAAGACAAATACAGAAGTAAAAGAGATGAGAACAAAAAAGACTATAAAAACAAAGGAGAAAAAAAGATGAATATGATGACCATGATGATGAAGTTGTGTATGTTGTTACAAAGGATGATTCTGATGAAGATGAGTTAACTATATTAGTTTCTTATGTGAACAAGAGTGACAAATGGATCATTGATAGTGGATGTTCACATCACATGACTGGAGATAAAAGTAAGTTAATTAACCTTGATTATTACAATGGAAATAGTGTTGGATTTGGTAATGATGCACCCTATCTAATAAAAGGTAAAGGATCAATCAAACTAATAGAAAAGATCATGTGTGATAATGCTTACTATGTCAAAGGACTTGACTATAACTTGTTGAGTGTTTCATAACTGAATAGTTTAGGTTACAAAGTTGAATTTGAGAACAAGAAAGAAAAGATCTATGACACTGATGGAAAACTAATTGGAAATAGAGATTAGACTAGATGTAATATGTTTTATATTGACATGAATGATGTTACTTGTCATGTTGTAGAATTTGATGATGTGTGGTTATGGCACAAGAGGTTATGTCATGTTGATTTTGAGAACTTAGCTAGTATCACTAACATGAAAAGAGTTAGAGGTTTTCCTAAAATTAAGAAACCTAATAATGTGATCTAAAAACAATATCAGTTAGGCAAGATGACAAAATCTAGTTTTAAAAGTAAGATTCACTCCTCTAAAGAAATTTTGGAATTAGTCCATACTAATTTGTGTGGATCAATTAATGTGTAAATATACAAAGGTGACAAGTACATTATCCTATGATTATTCTAGGATGATGAAAGTTATGTTTCTAAAAAAAAAAATTAATGTTTTTCAAATGTTTAAGTGGTATCTGACAAGAGGTGAAAAGGAGACTGGTAAAAGTTTGACATGTTTGAGATCTGACAGAGGTGGAGAATTTACATCAAATGAGTTTGAGATATTATGTAATGATAGAGGAATCAAGAGATAGACTTCTACACCTGGGACCCCTCCACAAAATGGGATTTTTGAAAGGAGGAATAGATTTGTAATGGACTATGCTAGAACATTGATAACAGAGAAGAATATTTCTTTGAAATACTGGAGAGAAGTTGTAAGTACAGTTGTCTATACCTTGAACCAAGTACAAATCAAGAAAGGTACACACTCCACACCTTTTGAACTATGGTATGGAAACTCACCCAATGTAAAATATTTTAAGGCATTTGGAAGCAAGTGTTAGATTTTTAAGCATTTCAAGAATGGTAAACTTGTTGCTAAAAGTGAAGAAGGTATATTACTTGGCTATTCCATAAGAATTAAATCTTATAAGTTGTTAAATACTAACACTAGAAAAGTTTGAAAAGTGAAAATGTAAAGTTTGATGAATATACAAAGGTACATGAAGCTAAACCTATGAAGGAACCTAAAGAGTACAAATATTTTGTATACTTTTTTCAAGATATGTCTATTGATGAAGGTGTTGTGAACCAAGTTGTAAATCAACAACATCAAGTATTAGTAACTATAAAGTCACATAAAATGGATGTCAAGTTGCATTTAGGAACTGAGTTGCATTCAGGAACTAAGTTGTATTCATGAGTCAAGTTGTAGATAGGAGCCGAGGTATATTTTGATTGTGAGATTAGTGTACATGAAAGGAATATCAATTTACCTGATAGAGAATTACATAGTGATTTGAAGTTGACAAACCCATTGAAGAAATAAGAGAAGAATTGAGATTGTCAAAGTATGTCAGAAGACATCACCCTATTGAACAAATTATTGGATATAAAGAAGCTAGACCAATGACAAGGAATAGATTGAGAAGTGATACATGTTTGTTGAGCATGCATGAGCCTAAGTCAATGAAGGATGTATTATAGAATGAAGACTGGAGTAAATCCATGAAAGAAGAGATTGATCAAATTGAGAAGAACAAAACATGGACTCTAGTAACTAGACTAGAGAACAAAAATGTGATTGGAACCAAGTGGGTATACAGAAATAAACTAGATGAGAATGGTGAAGTCACAAGGAATAAGGAAAGATAATTTTGCAAGGGGTATGCATAAGAAGAAGGAATTGACCATGCAGAAACATTTTCCATAGTTGCAATATTGGGAGGAGTAAGAACTCCACTTGCTTACTCTACATACATAGGTTTCAAAGTTTATCAAATGGATGTGAAGTTAGCATTTCTGAATGGTATGCTAGAAGAGGAGGTTTACATAGAATAACCTAATGGATTTGTTGTCCAAACAACAAAAACATGGTATGTAGGTTACACAAAGCTTTAGATGGTTTAAAGAAATCCCTAAGAGCATGGTATGAGAGACTTCACAATCATCTTGTGAAGATTGGTTTTGAGAAAACTAATGATAGCAACAATATGTATTTGAAGATAGAAGGAGGTAAAGTTATTTTACTAGCTGAAATATTTGTTAATGATATCATATTTGAAGGACAAAATGAATTAAGTAACACATTTTCAAATGAAATGAAGAAATAATTTGAGATGTCTATGTTTGGAGAGATAAAGTTCTTTTTTGGTTTGCAAATATATCAAATGAAATATGGTATTTACATCACTTAGTCTAAGTATGTAAAGGAAATACTAAAAAAATTTGGTATGGAGGAGTCAAAACCAATTAACACTCCTATGGTCACAGGACATAAACTTTCAAACACTAACAATTTTGCTAAAGTGAATCAAACATTGTTCAACTCTAGGATTAGCAAGTTTCAATATATAGTACATAGAAGAGTTGACATTGCATTAGTTATTGGGATTGTTGCAAGGTTTTATGAAAATCCTAAGGAAAATCATTTGAAAATTGTTAGGAGAATTATGAGATATATGAAAGGAACATAAGATTATGGTTTATTACAAGAAAAATGACAAGTTTGAATTAAGAGCCTACACAGATGTTAATTGGGCTAGAAACATTGATGACAGAAAGAGTACAAGTGGTGAAGCATTTTTCTTAGGAAAGAGATTGGTCATCTAGACCAGTAAGAAACAAAATTGTATATCTCAATCTACTACTAAAGCTAAATATGTGGTTGTTGCAGTAAATTTTACAAATGTGGTATGAATCAAACAGCTGCTCAAAGGAATGAAGGAAGAAATTATTGAACTTGTGGTACTTTATTGTGATAATACAAGTGTTATAAACATATCAAAGAACCTTGTAATACACACAAAGACAAAGCACATTGCAATCAATTATCATTACTTGAGAGTCTATAATGAAAGGTTACTCAAGAAAATACTGGAAGAAGATCAAGTAAAGAAATTTGTTTGCTAAGCCTGGCTAAGCAAATAGTACAATTCGAGAATAAATAAGTAGAAGCCGAGTGAAAATCAATTGGTGTTGAGAAAAGAAGAGAAATAGTGGAAGTTGAGTGAAAGTTAGTATATGCCAAGTAAAGTTTAGTTGATTTTGAGCATCAATAAACTTTAGTATGTGTCAAGTGAACTGGTGTTGGCCGACTGACAGAATAGTGTAAGTGTTGAGTGACAACAAAAAGTGTTAAATCAAAGATTTGACAAATCTGAGATGACTAATTTGATTTTTTCAATTATGTGAAGTGTGTGGAAGATATGATTGATGAGTTGGTGGCATAGAATTCAATGTAAATTGTTTTGAGGTGAATTCATGGAAGATAGTAGAAGAAGTTTCTAGAGGGACTCAAATGGAAAACTGGGTAGATTCATTGAATCTTACCTAACCCTAAAATGGAAAATTTTGGTTAAGTGACAAAAAATATAAATTATCTTTTTCTAGAGATAATAGGCCAAAAGAAAAGGTTATCATGTACAAAAACCTAAGGAAGACAAGAAGTATAGGTTGTTGCTTCATCTAGTGGCCTAGTAGAAGAGACTACAGTTGGCATACAAGGCAAGAAGGCTTAAGAGGATTAATGCTTGAAGTGTGAAAAATTTGTTAAAGATGAAGAGTATGAATGCCAAGCAGAATGGAGGACTGAACCAAAGATCTATAATCTACAAGTGAGTTGTAAGTTTTTATCAGATCAAGTCAGGTTGTTACTTTCTAACAATTATACCAGTGTGGATAATTCTTTTGGATTAAGGTTGACCTAACATTTATTTGTAAATCCTTTAACCAGGTGACATTCTAATCTAATGTTCTAAATTCCTTTAACAAGGCTCACTCCTAATAGGGTGATTGAAATCCTTTAACTGGATCACATTTAATAGTGTGTATTGTAACATTCAACAAGGTTGGCCTTTCACGGGGCATCACTTCAAAAGAGTGGAACTAGGTAGCATGTTACTTGTGCTTTTTCCCAAATTGGATTACCATGTAAAATCTGTGTGTCAAATTGTGTGAATAAGTTTGTAGCATTTCATGTTTACATTTCTGCAAAGTTATGTTGACCTAGGACAGTGACCTACTAAGTAAGGAATTGTATGATCTAATGAATGCATGCATTTTATAGTTTTATGGATATGATTTTGTTAAGCACTGAAAAGTTTTATTTGTACATTTGACCTTGGATAACTGATTCAAACCCCCCCCCCCCCCCCCCTCGGGAAGTTTTTGTAAAGAATTCTAATAGATTCTCCTTAGGATCTGCAAAAAATGTTGCAACTATCCCAACTAGCAATGCAATATCAGGTTTGTTGTAAACAACATCTTGTAGTTTTCCAATCATTGATTTGTATAATGTTCAACTCACATTAGTAGAATCATCATCCTTAGATAACTTATGTCTAGTAGATATAGGAGTACTATCTAGACTTGAGTCTTTCATTCCAAAAGTCTTCAAAATATACTTGATGTATTTGGATAGAGTAATAAAGATACCTTGCTTCATTTCATACACTTGTAATCCAAAAATAATTTTATCTCACAAAACAATGAAATTTCAAATTCCTTCTTCATTTCATCAAAAAATGATTTGCGTAATGCTTCCTTTCCTCCAAATATGATATTATCAACAAAAAATTTAGACAATAGTAACTCGTTGTTCTTACCAATCTTCAAGTATTTATTGTTGTTATCATTAGTTCTTACAAAGCTAATCTTCAACAAATAATTGTGTAACCTTTCATTCCATGCTCTAGGGGCTTTCTTCAAACCATATAAAGCTTTGTGCAACTTACAAGCCATATTCTTCTTGTTGGGGTCAATAAATCCTTTAGGTTGTTCTATCTATACTTCTTCTTCAAGTATCCCATTCAGAAATGTAGATTTGACATCCATTTGATATACCTTAAATCATTTATAAGTAGAGTATGCAAGTAGTGTTCTAACTCCTTCAAGTCTCGCAACATGGGCAAATGTCTCCCCATAGTCAATTCCTTCTTCTTGTGCATATCTGTTGCATACTAGTCTAGCTTTGTTCCTTGTGACTTCACATTTTTCATTCAATTTGTTCTTGAATAACCACTTTGTTCCAATAAAATTCTTTTATTTAGGTTTGGGTACCACTATCCATGTTTTGTTCTTCTCAATCTGCTCAATTCATTCATTTATTACTTGTATCCAATCCTAATTCTCCAGTACATCCACCAATTATTTAGGCTTCAACTCACTAAGTAAACATGCCTCGCTTTTGATTCTCGTTCTTGTCATAATACCATGTTCTTTATCTCCAAAAAAATTCTTAGGTAAATGATTTTGTCTTACATATTTTGCTAGTATAGGTTCTCTCCTTCTTTTCTCTTCTATAGGTTCATCTAGAAAAATAATTTCAAGGTAATTTTCTCTCTCTTGTTTAGGTTTTGGTTCATGTTATGCTTGTTTGACATTTTCTTCTTGATTTTTAGTTCCTCTTGTTTGTGACTCAGTATCATTTTATTGTTGCTTGACACCCATAGTCTGTTGCTTCACAACTAATTGTTGCAACTTGACATTTCCATATTGTTGTTGATTTGCAACTTTGTTCTCTTGTTCAGGTGGGGTGTTTGGAATACTTGTTGGAAATATTATTGGGATACAAGATACTAAGGGGGGGTGGGGGAGTTGAATCAAGATCTATGAAACTTTTCTCTTCTTAAATAATATAACAAATTAACTGCATTCACTCCTAATCCATCTCATATCTTAGATCTCATACCATAAAATCATAAACTATAATGCTAAAATGAAATCTATCTAAGCATAACATCCATGAAAATATAAACATATAACATAAAGATTTTGGTAACCTAAAAACCCTCCAAGGTGAAGGTAAAACTAGGGTGGGGATGAAACCCTCAAATCTTTAATCCTACAACAACAAAGTCTATATGCTAGGGCTACAATTTGATCACTTCTAATGATCTACCCTATGAGGGGTATGCTCGGTTAAAATCAATATAAGATTGTTAAGTCTACCTTGATTAAAGGATTTAAAATTATAATGAATTAAGTACTTTGTTAGGAGATTTGAACAAGGTCTATTAAAACCACTCTATTAAGAGATTTTCCCTAATGAACTTGTTAAAATGTTGAAGTACCCGATCCTTCATTTTTCTCTAAAAGTTGTTTATGTGTCTCCTCTCTTCAATATCTAAATATAATCTCCTTATATGAACTTCCCTATTTTGATCTTCACTGCTAGGTTTTTTTGTTTGATCTCCCTATCAAGCTTATCCTTCTTTGCTCTATCCTTAGCTTGTTCACTCCTTCATGCTTTCTTCTCACTCCATTCTCCATAATGATTTTAGGATTAAATCCCTCTTTAAATAGATAATCGTAGAAAGTTCTAGATTATAATCAATGATCCATAATATATCTTTTTTTTTTTATCCCTTCTAATTTTCTGATTGGTTAATCTACCTTTCTTGGGATTAATGTCTTCTAAAAAAATACATGATTTTCTCCTTAAATTTTGTAAAAAAGTCAACCAAAATGGTTTACATAAGTGTTTGTGTTATTACAAACACATATGCTAAAATTAGTTTTTTCAACAATTGAATGTACTAACACTATCATAACTAACATTCATGTTGGCTCTCGGCTTCTATAGGGTGTGCATATACTAACTCACTTGGCATAACTTAACTTTATATAATTAGGTCTCCATTGTTTTATTGTGCATGTATACTGGCTCAGATTCCATTGGGGTGCTCAACAACCTCTAACTTCTCATCATGTAGTGAAAATATAAATAAGTCTGTATAGCTCAGAGTTCTCTGGATGGCTCGACTATAGTAATGATTGACCAATGCTACCTTGAAAATAACTAAGTGTTGGACACTAATAGGCAACAAGGCTTCGAGATCAAAAATCTCCCCCTTTGACTTTAGTGGTAAAAATACTTTATCATGACTTAGCAATCCATACAAAATTTCAAAAAATGTACAATTCCCCCTGAGACTGTGATTCAGTCTTCAAAAACTTGATTCTTCTATACAATATATACATGTATGTGAACTCTGATGCTAACTCATCTTCTAACATTTTATTTTCCCTTTCCTCAATGATTTTCCTCTTTGATGTTATGACAACCATTTTCCCTTGTTTTTGTATGAAGCTAATATTTCCCCTTTATTTTTGGCACTGATGACTTTGGGTTTGCAGGGATCAGCTGATATTTATCCAAAAATGTTTTATGAGAAACCAAATTTCTTCGAGTCCTTGATGTCATCTATCTCTTACCAATTCCATGACTTGAATGTGAATTTCTAGCTGAGCAACTAGATCAATTAGGCTCTCTACTATTGGAAGATGTGGATCTCTCTTCGTTAGATTCTTAGCCATGGTTAATTCCTTTTGAATTATTTTTAAATGAGGTAATATCATGAAATGAATAGAAATCAATTTATTTATGATGCTACTATCTCTAACTTGGCCAATCTTCCATGATCAAATGTCAATTTATTATATGAAGGTGAGCTTGAACTTGTGTTCTTGCTTAAAGAAATACTACAAGTCTTCATGTCTTCTTGTATTAGCTCAATAGAACGTTGATTCTCCAATGTAAAGAAATCAACATCAAAAAGTTTCATATAAAAAGAGTGAATTAATTTCAAAATTCCTTCCAAACTAGTGGTAAGGTTAGAAAGCTCAACGTGAGTAATTGCAAGTTCAGTTGGGACTTTCTCCAAAACTTTATGCTCAAACTTCTTATCAAACCATCTCAATAGTTTTTTATTGGTCTCTCTATCCTCTATTTTTAATTTATCAACTATATACATGAGTTGATCCAAAATTTTATTTTTCTCATTAACATCATGAATCTCAAAAGAATCAACAAGAATGTCCTTACTATCATATAATACATATTTTTTCTTGAGTTCCCTCCTCAATTTTTCTTGCTTTGTCTTGTGAATAAAGAAAGTTTTTAATTTAGGTCATATGTGGGAAGTGTGATGAGCTCATCCAAACTTCCTATCTCCTCTGGTGTATCCACATTATGTGCCACTATCTGTGACCGAGGGGTACTTTCACTAGATAGTGATATCTATAGTTGTTTTCGCTTCGTACTCAATCTAGATGTCCATTTGGGCTCCTATAGAGTTGATATAACCTTTTGTATAGGTGTAAAAATTAGTGTATTTTTTGGCATGACACCTAATGACTATATAAGAGCCTGAATAGCCCCTTGTTCTTTTGGTTTCTCTAGCTCTATCAGTTCTCTCTCCTCTTTTGTCTCTTTCTCATATGTTCTACCATCTATAACATGGGTGAATTGTGGAAACACAATAATTTCCTTATCTTTCTTCTTGACACTCATGTCTAGAATAATTATAACTAATGTGACCTAAAAACTATTAGTTTGTGCACTTTCAATCCATGGATAATATTGTATTTGGAACAAAATTGGATTGGTGCATGGTAGAGAAGTGTCTGAGGCATCTGATTGAGTATTTTTCAAATCTTCCTCAATTAATACATTCTAATTTGGTGGTGATAAATTGTCCTCAATAGCGACAACATCATATTGTTCACTCCCTTCTACCAATTTCATCACTTCTTCTAGCTTTGCAAGATCTTCATCATCATCTTGACCTTCTAACTCCACTACATCTCTTCCTTCTTCCTCTTCTTCTTCTTTAGCTAATGGAACAAGAAATCCAAATACTTTCTTCCATATTATTATGCTCTCCTTTTCTAGTTCATGAGATTTATTCTTCATAATTTTGTATGTCCTCTCTTTAGGTATAAATTTCTTTACAAAATCTTTTAGGGCTATAGACATATGTGTCTTCCCTAGGTCAAGCATTATTTGTGCTAAAGTAGTCTGCCTTATTTGTCTTTCAATGGATAATGCCCATTCCATTTAGCATCTAATTTATTATATAAGTCTTTAAGAATGTTTTTAAGGGATATGCACAAGAAGAAGGTATTCACTATGGGGAGACATTTTCCCCTACTATAAGATTGGAAGGAGTGAGAACTATACTTGCATATTCTTCTTACAAAGGATTCAAAGTGTACCAAATGGATGTCAAGTCTGCATTTTTGAATGGAATTCTAAAAGAGAAAGTCTATATTGAACACCCTAAAGGATTTATTGACCCAAAAAAAAGACATATGGTATGTAAGTTGCACAAAGCACTATATGGATTGAAACAATCCCCTATAGCATGGTATGAAAGGTTGCACACTTATTTGGTGAAGATTTTTTTTGCAAGGAAAAATGGAAATGGAAATTTATATTTGAAGACTAAATCTAAAAAGGGATACTATTAGTTGAGATATTTGTTGATGATATCATATTTGGAGGAAAAGATGTATTGTGTAAGTCATTTGCAGATCAAATGAGGCAAGAGTTTGAGATATCTATGTTTGGAGACATCAATTTTTTTGTTGGTCTGCAAGTGTATCAAATCAAGAAAGGTCTCTACATTACTCAGTCAAATTATATCAAGGAGATATTGAAAACTTTTGGTATGGAAGACTCAGGACCAGTTGGAACACCCATGGCTACTAGACACAAAATTTCAAAGAATGATGATTCTACTTATGTGAATCAAACCTTGTATAGATCAATGATTGGAAAATTGCAATATGTTGTTCATAGAAGACTAGATATTTAACTAGCGGTTGTGATTGTTACTAGATATTCTGTAAATCCTAGGGAGAATCACATGATGGATGGAAAAAAAAAAACTAAGATATCTAAAAGGAACATGGGATTATGGATTGTATTACAAGAAGAATAACAAGTTTGAATTGAGAGTCTATACTAACGTAGATTGGACTAGAAATATTCATGATATAAAGAGTACAAACAATGGAGCTTTCTTTATAGGAAAGAGACTAGTTTCATGGACAAGCAAGAAGCAAAATTGCATCTCCCAACCTACTACAAAAGTTAAATATGTAGCATAAATAGCTAATTTTTCTAACACAGTGTGGATCAAATAATTATTGAAAGGAATGAAGGAAGAGATCATTGAACCAATTTTCATACTTTGTGATAATACAAGTGCTATAAACATATCTAGAAATCATGTGATGCACATTAAGACCAAGCATATTGCTATCAAGTATCACTAATTGAGAGAGTTGGTACAAAGTAAAGAAGTGAGACTAGAGTATCTGAATACAAAGGAAAATATAGCTAATATATTCATAAAAGTCTTACCTAAAGATGCACATGAATATCTAAGAGGTAAATTGGGGGTGATTACCCTAACTAAGGCTACTCAAGCTAAGATGTAGCTCTGCATCAAATGTTTTGATAAGAATATCTTACAAATTGATGTAGAATGCCACACTTTAGGACATGCCTAAAGTTATGAAGAGAGAAGAACAAGATGTTGAACCAATCATAAGAAAGATGATATAAGAAGAAACTAGTTCAAAGAATTGGTCAATAGATATATACATGTTGAAGATGTATAAGATAAAGTTTAGTGAAGATGCTGAAACGTCTTTGGCATTATTGTTAAAGAGGGAGAGATTATGTAGTTACCATATAAAGAAGTAAAAAGGGAGTGATTATAGATGAAAGAAGTCATATATGAAAGAGGGAGAAGTTCAAAAGTTACCATCAATAGTAAAAATGAGGTAGAGATAATGAAATAGTTACCTATGTAGTAATGAGAAGCAAGAGTTTATTGAGAAAGAGATCAGTGAAGGTTTTACCATCAAAGAGGGAGTGCATATGCAAAGAGAAAAAGTGAGGTGTTTCCATCAAGAGATTGTCAATTAGTTCAAAAGATGTATATTAAAGAGGGCAATTATGTTCTGATATGGAAAAGGGAGTTGTTGGAATTGTTACTAGAGGTGTTTCATATCAGACCTATAGAGATCAGAATCAGAATGAAACAAAAATATGTGCATAAAGAGATTGTTGGACACTAAGATAAGAATTAGAATGAAACTAAGGATATTGATGAATATTTTTTATCAAACATAGAGGGAATTTATTAAAGCAAACCAAGTAGATACTCGATTGACTTTTGGATTGCGTGGTAACTTGGAATGAGATCTTGCCATCAATGTCAAAGAGGAAGATTGTTGGAAACTACAATTGGGAAAATTGTTATGTTGTCATTGATCTCAAACCCTATTGGTGAGATAGATGCTACCTAAGTAGAGTTCCATATCAAGATGACTGATGAAGAGGATTGAGAAGAAGAGATAACAAGAAGACCTGGTGGAAAGGTTGAGTTATGTGGAATTACAATGTACATTTGATCAGTTGGACTTTGACAAGATAATGTGTTGTTTAATCATAACACTAAGTGGAGAAGATAGTTGTGTTGAAGCCTATAAAATATGATCAATGAAGGACCAAATACATAAGCTAAACTAAGCTTCAAAGTAGAATATTAAGGAACTTATGGTT
Organism: Cupressus sempervirens; assembly: GCA_028749045.1. NCBI lineage: Eukaryota > Viridiplantae > Streptophyta > Pinopsida > Cupressales > Cupressaceae > Cupressus > Cupressus sempervirens. The sequence goes on along the minus strand of CM053792.1, from coordinate 648,498,312 downwards.
GAAGTTGAGTTGTGATAGTGTCAACCGAGTGAATAGTAGAAGTCAAGAAAATATAGTTTTGACCAAGCACCAGTAAAGACTAAATATCAAAAAAGTTAGACTGAGTGAAGTTAGTATAAGCCAAGACAGATAGTTAGTGAAGACTGAGTTATCTAGTGATAACTGAGGCCAAGGGACACAATTTTGGCCAAGTGTCAACATTTATTATTTTATGAAGTAATTGAGATTCCCAATCGACAGAGTTTGAATTCTTGAAATAGGTAAAGTGTATTGAAGTTAAGGATTGATGAGGTGGAGCATTCAATGCAACAAAATCTGTGTTTGAGAATTTTTAGACATGAATTCAAAGAGAAGTTTCACTACTACATTTGGGCATGAATTGCAATGACAAACCATCGTAATTACAACGGTAACCTATCACCTAACCAACACCAAGAGGAATTGGCTCCTATTGGATGAGTGTTAGACTTTTGTTGTTGCAATTTGTGTTAGCAAGGGCTACCATCACAATTGCAATGGTCATTGGTGTCACAAATTTAGCTAATGAACTGACAAACCATTATTTTTCATCATCACAAGTGTGACAGAAATCTAAGATACTATCACAATTGTGATGACTGTGTGATAGAAATGTTATGGGTCCCATGGTAAGTTGTTGCAAATGTCCATCACAATTGTGACAATCATGTGGTAGGAATGTTGCGAGATCAATAGCTAGTCATCGCAATTGTGACAACTTGTATTAATAAATGAAAAAATAGGTGGTAAACATTAAATAGCTATGATGCAGTCATAGGTTAATATTGTCATGAAATCATAGGTTAATATTGAGCTTCACTTGGTTTTGAGAATAGTTTAATAGTCTCTACTAATTAGGGCCAACCACGTAAAGGTGGAAGCTCATTTGTCCCCCCCCCCCCCCCAACATCTAAATTTCCTATTAATATCTAAAATCTTTAAGAAAGGATCAATGTTTAAAGTACATAAGGTTCCAGACCTACAAAAGTGACATCATTTTCCCATCTTCTAGTGCATGTCATTTTTTTGTCGCATCCAAAATAAGATTATGCCACTTTGTATCGAAAATGCACGTACAATTGCATTATGTATGCATGGACAATATAAGGAGCTGAAAAAACCCACCAAATTTACATTTATTTAATAGGTCTATGCAAACCTCTAACAAAAATTCAAACATGTTGGAGTTTTTTAGCTCCACTTGATGTCATGTGCATATGAATTGAGATTGCATATTGAACTATGGCATCCTTCTACATTGACTGAAACCAATAGATTCACACAGTTAGTTGTCATACAATCATAGGCTAATGTTGAGCTTCACTTGGTTTTGAGAATAGTTTAATATTCTTTACTAAGTAGGGCTAACCACGTGAAGGTGGAAGCCCATTTGGCCCCAACACCCCCCCCCCCAACATCTAAATTCTCCATCAACATCTTAAATGTTTATGGAAGTCCACCAACATTTAAAGTAAAAAAAAAGTTCCAAACCTACAAAAGTGACATCATTTTCCCATCTTTTGGTGCATGTCATTTTTTCGTCACATCCAAAATAAGATTCTGCCACTCTGAATCGAGAATGCACATGCAACTATGTTCAAATGCATGGATAATAGTCGGAGCTGATAAAATACAATATGATTACATTTATCTAATAGGTCTATTAAGTTTTTAAAATTATAGACCATCATGAATAATGTTTGTGATGATCTATAGCTTAAAATACCTAATTAAAGACCTCTAACAAAAATGCAAACCTATTGTATTTTTCAGCACCACTTGATGTCATATGCATATGAATTGACATTATATATTTAACTATGGCATCCTTCTACATTTCCTAAAACCAAGAGATTCACACAATTGGTTTTCATACAATCATAAGTTAATATTGAGCTTCACTTGGTTTCGAGAATAGTTTAATATTCTCTACTAGTCAAGGCCAACGACAAGAAGGTGGAAGCTCATTTGCGCCCCCCCCCCCCCCCCCCCCAACCTCTCCCAAAATATAAATTCCTCATTAACATCTAAAATCTTTAAGAAATTATCAATATTTAAAGTACCTAGAATGTCCTCTTTGCCTCTTGCAACTCTCGAGAGAAGTCCATCTTCATTTCTCACAAGAAATTCATCACATGGGTACATCTAGGAATGTCCTGATCACCTCCTACATAAAATGAATCCAATGTTAGAAAAGCCCCCTAAGAAATAATAGTTCAAGTGAAATAAATACATGAAAAATGAGAGAGAGAGAGAGAGAGGAATCTACTTACTAATAGGCATTGTCATCGCATCTATGGCCATGCTACTTGTTGAGTGAGTTTTAATATTTTTCTATTGTACCAAGATCTCTCTATTTACATACATACATACATATATATATATATATATATATATATATATATATATATATATATATATATATATATATATATATATATATATATATATATATATATATATATATATATATATATATATATATATATATATATATATATATATATATATATATATATATATATATATATATATATTGACATTGAGGCTAAAGTTTGTTTATTAGTGACTCACACTTAGTCAATTAGTTAACCTGCTACCGAGCTTATCTTTCAGTTTGTAGTGTTAACCAAGTATTCTAGTTACTACCAAGTAATATAGTTGTTGGTAAGTTCTATAGTTGCTACCTTGTTCTAGGATTTTTATATAGTTCATAATGAGCAATATCTACTGAGCTATTCAGTGATAGTGCTAACCAAGCTTCATAGTATAGTCAAGTTGCATAGTGTCAACCATGATCTCTAGTATCTATCGAGCTAGTAGTATTAGTGATGATAATCTAGTGTTGACCAAGCCAAGGAGTGTCAACCAAGTGATTTAGTTTATACTAAGCTTGCAGTGTTAGTGTTGACTAAGCCATGCAATGTCAACAAGTGATTCAGTTTATGTGTCGAGTTTCACAGTATTCATCGAGCCACAAGTGCTAATCAATTTTAGGCTACTTGGAAGTGATTAGTACGAACTAAGCTTCTACATCTACTAAGTGTTGATTATGATTGTTGAGTATCAGAACATCACCAAGTTTTTCTTTTGAACCTGAGTGTTAGTACTTAGGTCAACTTTGTGATCTTGATGGAAACCTATGTTGTAGCCGACTTTGTTGAATTGTGATTTGGATTGGTATATATGTAATGAATTGTATCATAGCTAAATAAGTAAGTATGAAGTGATTATGAAGAGTAGAATTGTGAATTAAGAAGGTTACAAGTAGTATAAGGAGTATTTATCTATGATAGCAAGGTGATTTGTACATTTAAAAGGAATCTAAACTAGCCAATTAGAGTTGCAGATCAAAGATCAGCCACTACTTCATCCTAACAGGTGTATTAGTTAAATCCTTTAATAGGGTAGACTTAACAATCTTTAACAAATCTCTTTACCAAGTGTATACTTCATTGTATGTTTTGTAAATCCTTTCACAAGGTGGACCTAGCAATCATTATTGCTCCTAATAGGGAAGATCATTAGAAGTGATCAATTGTAAGCCTTAACAAGCCAACTTTATACTACAGTACTAAAGCTTGTGGGTATCATCCCTACCCTAGTTTTACTTTCTATTTGGATGGTTACTGGGTCACCATATCTTATGTCAAATTGCTATGAATGTTTATTTGCTTTCATTCTTTCATGCATGCAATTAGATCAAAATATAAATGAAGGATTAATTGGTGGAATAAGATTAAAGTTTTATTGGTTCTTGATTCACCCCTCCCCTCTTAGTAACCTTTCCTACCTCATATTTCCAATAATTGGTATCAGAGAGTTGTGGTTCTCACGAAAGAGGTTTAGCAGTGTGAGCAGTAATGGAGGTATACAAGCTAGATAAAGTTATTGACAATGAAAAGTTGGATCTTGAATTGGCTATCAACCATCTAAAGAAAGCAAAGGAGAAACTCTCTCAATCATTGAAAAGAAGAAAAGATCTTGCAATACAAATGAATGACAATCTCTACACTAAAGAAAGAATTGAAGATATATGTCCAGAAACAAATTCAAATGAAGCTGATAAAGCAATCAAAGACCTATTACAAAAGAATTTCAATCTTCAAGAGGAATTTAAAAAGCTAAAAAGAGAACAAAAAATCCAGTCAATAAGATTAGGTGAAGTCATGGAAGAAAAAGACAAAGCCAAAGAAGAGATAGAAAAAAAGAACAATGAAATTAAACATCTATCCCTTTAGCAAGTAGACTTCATTGATCAGCTCACTAATGCAAATGAAGAACTCATGAATCTAAGATCAAAGAATGAAAGATTGCAGAATGATCTAAACAGTAAAAAGAAAACCAATGAAAGAATGTTGAAATCTCAAGAAAATATGAATCAATTGAATGAGAAAAGTCATTATAGACACAAAGCCAAAGTAGGAATAGGATACACAGAAGAAGGTGAATCATCCAAGCAAAGAGCTCAAAATAATCAAAGGCCTACTTAAAATTATTGTGGTAAGTTAGGTCATACATCAAACAAATACTGGAGTAATGGCAAAGAAAAATCAAATGGAAAGTGCTACAATTGCAATAAGCATGGTCATAGAGCAAGTGAATGCGAGGAGAAACCTAATTTTGAAGGTAAATGTCATAATTGCAAGAAATAAGGACACAAATTTTTTAATTGCAAAACCAAGATATTGAATCCAACAAAATAGATTGTGAAAGCAATATTTGGATGGAACTACAACACATGGTGTAGATGCTGTTATTGTGGATAATTTGGGAACATTGGAGAAAACTATGTGAAACATCACATGAGGAAAAGAGACACCATTAGAAGATGTTTCATTTGTATAGAACTTGGACATCTTGCCAAGAACTGTGTGAACACTAGAAGAATTGAAGATGAAAAGAAAGCTAAAAGTGGCAATATTACAAAGTAGATGAAGTAGTAATGGATACCAAAATCTTCTAAGAATGTAATTCCAAGTCATGAAGTTGATGTCACTCAAGATTTGGGTGACTTAAACATCTCAACTTGAATTCCCATAGGAATAACTGGAACTAAGACTCTAAAGCAGACATCTCTCATCAATTCTAGCTAGCTAGAAGGAAAGATCCATATCAACATTCAACATGTACAAGGATCACTGAGCGGTTGTAAAATTCAAGACCTTTACTGAGCTAGGTTGGGTTGCAAGACCTTGTCGAGCAAGTTTGAGTTGCACTAAAGTATTGTGTGTAGACACCAAGTTATTGAAGACTCTATCGAGTAATGTTGAGACTGTCAAGCTACAAATATATGTCGAGTATTCAAAGACAAAAATGAGTGGAAGATAGTCTATCATCGAGCAGTCATCATACCAAAGCATTTATGGAAATTGAAAAGTGAAAAATTGTTAAAAGGAAGAAAATTGAATTCATTTTTCACCATGAATTTTCAAGAGCTATCTACGAAGAGCGATTTATGTGCTTCCAAGTGATCTATGTGTTTGTTGTTGGAAGAATTCTTGAAGTTTCTCAAAACCCTTCAAGACCCTACCCAGCATGGCTTCTTCTAGCAAAAAAGTAAAGAAAGGATCAAAAATTTTGATTCGAGAAGTAGAATGCAAGATTCCAGCATTCAAAATCAATCCAGCAATTGCCAAATCATTGTACCCAGCAAGTGCACAATCTCAAATTCCTTCCTAGGTATTACTCATGCATGATATATGGTCGTATTATCACTATTCTATTCAAGATCTAGGCACACATGAAATGCATGAGGCATTGAATGAGTTAAGTGTGAATGGCACTCTAAAACACTAGCATCAATATTTGGAAAAAAAGGGCTTGGTGCATATTTCACATATGCCAACAAATTTCAAGAAAAATGGATAAGATTTATACTGATTCGAATTCACAATGGGAAGTTATGGTTGGACCAGCCCATTTTGATCACAAGAAAGATGATTCACAGAATCGCTAGCCTTTTGATGTTCAACAAAGCTAAGGTGACCAAAACCCTAGGTTAGGTTGAACTGGCCAAGAACTAGCAAAGAAAACTCTTTTTGAGTGGGATGACAGAGGAATGAAGATAAGTGGAATCACAACCATAGAATTGAAATTTGGAATTCATGTGATTGCCCACAAAATATACAGCTCCAATCATCTCAACAGTGTATCATGTGAGGCAATAGATTTGGCCCTCATGGTGGTGAAGAACAAGATGCCATTTGACCTTGCCAAGTTGTTATTGAATCAGTTCGATAAGAACATGGAAAGCATCAGAGGTTCCAAGAAAAATCTATGTGAGTTTGGTTCACTCATAACTTGTTTATTTTTATTCATACAAAAATTCTTCCCTTCTAAAGGCGCAGTCGTATGGAGAAAAGATGTACCTATTTTATATTGGATTCTGAATACATAGCAGAGATGGGTGAAATTTTTGACAGTATAATGGATAAGTACTTTGATAAATTCAAAGAAAAGATGAATAATAGATAGAGGATACCAAAGAAACTTGTTGAAGACTGAAAAGATTTTATATATTTCATGCTAGATTGCGATAGAGTATACATACTATTGGAAATATATGATAGGCTAAGTTACTGAGAGGGGAGGGGTGAATCAGTAACTTATAAAAATTAATCTTTATTTACCAATTTATCCTTCATGTGTATTCTGATCTAATTGCATGCATGATAAACTGAAAGAATTAAAACATTCATAACACTTTGACACACAATATGGTGACCTAGAAACTTTCCAAATAGAAAGTAAAATTGAGGTGGGGATGATACCCACAAGCTTTAGTATTGTACTATAAAGTTGGCCTGTTAAGGCTTACAATGATCACTTCTAATGATCTGCCTTGTTAGGAGCAATAAGGATTGCTAGGTCCACCTTGCAAAAGGATTTATCAACATACAATGAATTATGCACTCAGTAAAGAGATTTACAAAAGCCTGTTAAGTCTACCTTGTGAAAGGATTTAACTATTCCACTTGTTAGGATGAACTAGTGGTTGATCTCCAATCTGCAACTTGATTTTCTAAATGAGATTCCTTTGAGTGTAATAATCACCTTCTTATGATAGATAATCTTTGCTACTCCTTATACTATTGTAGACTTCTACTTTGCACTTATGCTCTTTATGTATCTTCTTAATATTCCACATATCATGCTTTGGATGTGATACAGTACATTACATATATACCAATCCAAATTACAATTCAACAAAGTCAACTACAATACAAGTTTCACCAAAATACAAAAATTCAACCCAACTGTAGGTACTTGGGTTTTTAAGATAAACTCGATGAGGTTCTGATACTTGGCAACCATTGTCAACACTTGGCATTGTCATGCACTTGGTAGATGTAGAAGCTTGGCTCATACTATTCGCTGCCATGTATTTTAAACTCAGTTTGCATTGGTGACTTGGTGAATACTACAAAACTTAGCATATAAACTAAATCACTTGGTTCATACTACATAGCTCAGTTAACACTATCACTATGAGCTTGGTATAAACTGAATCACTTGGTTGACACTGCATAGCTTAGTCAATACTAGATTCACATCACTGAAGCTAGGAACTCAGTAAGCACTAGAGAACTTGATCTACGCTGAGAAACTTGGTAAACACACTAAGGCTCAGTTTACATTGATAATCACCAACTTGGTAGAAACTACTCGGTGCAAACTGAATATTGTTCCTAGAATTTGGTAGCAACTCTAGAACTTGGTAGAGCCTAAATTACTTAGTTAATACTATTAACTATAATATAAGCTCAACATCTGCTAGTCATCTAAATAAGTGAGTGTGTCACTAATAAACAAACTTGACTGTAATGTCAACAATCTCCCCCTTTGGCATTACTGACAAAAACACTTATCAATTAAAACAATATTCTCAAAAAGTTCCAAACAATCTTTAGTCTCCATCTTCTATCTCCAACTTGGTGACATACTCTATTTTTGAGATTTTTCAAAATTGCTTTTATAAGAGATGTTTATCTAAATATCTATACATGTATAATATTATGATGCTCCCCCATACATATATATTTAATATACTTTCAACATTATATATATCTTCTCATCTTCTACCCTTTATTGCATCTTTTCATATTCTCTCCTTTTATATCACATCTTATATTACATCTTTTCCCCCTTTTTGACATAAATGAAAAGGTGTATGCTACAAGGTTATTCCAAAATGTGATGAGAAATTAGAATGTATTTTTAGATTAGTGACATTGTCTTGTCCCAGTTTTCTTGCAATACCTTGCTTACATGCAATGCAATTTGAACTTATGTTGATAATTCCATCATATGATCAGCAATAGAGAAGTTTTAGTCATGGATGAGAGTTTTAGCATGTAAAATATATTTCTACAATGCATCCATGCTTGGAAGAATCATGCCCTATATATCTACAACTGTATCCCTTATCTTGGCGTCTTCCCTTAGCAATTTTGGTTGCATATTAGTCAGAAATATGATATTTGTGTAATGAGTAAAACTATAGCTCAGATCAAGTCATAGCTGGTGTGCACTTGCCTTTAGATCTTCATCTATCTTGGAAGGTTTATCTTTGATTTCCTATGCGAAGATGGATGTATCACAAAGTTTACCAAATATAGAAGTGACATTGTTGGCAGAGGTTTCCAATGAGCTTAGAATAGTAAACAAGTCTACTTGGTATATTGAAATCTTTTGTGGAACTAGCTCTAATACTTTATTTTCAAATTTCTTCTCTACTCTTTGCAATAATTTCTCTTGTCCATTCAAATCTTCATTGAATTTATGGACCACTTCTGCTAATTGAACCAAAATAGATTGAGAAGTGTCAACCTCAGTGTTGAGTGCCTCTACAAGAATGTTCTTTGCATCTTCAAGCACTTGATGCTCTCTGTTTCTTTCTTCTCTTTTGTTGCTTAGCTTTCTTTTATAGAAGCTCTCCTACTATATGCATTTGATCAAGATTTAGAGTATAGATATCCCAATTCAGGATATCTATATCCTCATCAAGATCAATGTCTTCTTCCTTATCTTTTCCTTTTCTAGAAACTTTTGTACTCAATTGAGGCTTGCTCTCAACTATCTTTGTACTTATTATTTGCATGCTTGGAATAGTAACAATAGTGGAAATGGAAGGACTAGCAATAAAAGTAGATATTGCACTTACTAAAGAAATACCTTGTTACTGAGTGACCAAAATTGATGAAGGAGGAAACACTAACTACTCAATAGATGAAGTGATGATCACTTTAGTCAATGAAGTATTGAGTTGAACAAGTGCAAAGATTAGTTGAGTGCTTAGATTTGTAGTGTTTGACATAGCCAACTTGATAGTAGCTTTCTCTAAGCTAGATGGCTTTAAAGCTCTTCTCAGAGAGTGAGGAAGTGAGGCTATAATCATTGCTGCAATCTTTTTAGGGTCAATCTCCTCAATGCTCTGAATCTCAAGGAGATTCTCCTTGGTGGCTTCTTGTTCTTGTTCCTCGTCATATTTATTCTCATCATTTGTTTCTTCTTTATCATCATTGTCTTCTTCTTCCCTGTCATCTCTATCATCATCCTTGTTACTGACATGAACAAAAAAATCACTCTACTTATGAAGATTGTAGATATTCTTCTAGGTATTAGTGATATTCCTTACCACATGTTCAATGTCATTGATCAATATCAAACAAATGCTAAATTTCAAAGTAATTTTTTCTTCATTCTACTTGATGGATTATTTCACTTCTTTATCATTTAAGCTTGGCATGAGTTGCCTCAGAGTTTTCTTATATATATCTTTTGCAGTTTTCTTTGCATGTTCCCATCTTGGCTTGATTTTCTCAATTAATTCATTGGGAATCTGTTGTATAGTTGGTCAGGAGAATATTTCCATTTACCTATCTTAGACATAACCATGTCTTCAACTTGCTTCTTCTCTTCTACAGTTTTGGTTTCATACCTTAATGATTTAAAACTTTCCATGTTGGCTCTAGAATCAATTTCTTTCATTTTTTCTTGAAATGTGGGTGGAGGCCATTTGAAAATCACATCTCATGCTTCTTCACCCAATTTTAGTTTCTTTCTAGATGTTCTTCTTATAAACACTGCAATAGATGACTTGGCAAGTTTGGTTATGATAAACTTACCTTTCTTTTTTACTAGCTCTTCTTCTTCTTTTGCCTCATCTTCTGCATCATCTTCTTCTATATCATCTCCTTTACCTTCTGTCAATAGGAGAGTAGAGCTAGTTTGTCTCAGTTTAGCTATCCTTTTCTTTCCTTTGCTGACAACATGAAGCTTTCTTTCCAATTCAATTCTAGCTTTAGCTTCATCATATGTACCAAAATATGTAGCCTTTAGATATGTAGGTTCATTTAATAATGCCTCAATTATATCCCTAGTGTCATCAATATTGACCTCATAACCTAGAGGCTTGACCCATACAATTCTCAATTTTACTACTCGTATATACACTTTGTTACAATCTACCATAAAAAAAATATCATCCTTGTAGTCTTCTACAAGTTTCTTTGGAATTTTGAATCTATTATTCATCTTATCCTTGAATGCATCAAAATAGTTGTCCATGATACTAACATATTTTTCACCCATTTCTACTATATACTCATTGATTTGATAAAGAACAGGCACATCTTTTCTCCATACAACTGTACCTTTTGAGGGAAAAAACTTTTATACAAAGAAAAATAAATAGGATAAAAGTGAACCAAACTTACAAGGGTTATTCTTTGAAGTTCTAATGCTTTCCATATTTTTGTTGAATTGGTTTAACATCAACTCAACAAGGTCGAAGGACATATTATTCTTGACCACTTTGAAAGTGAGATCCACAGCTTCACATGATACACTATTGAGTCGACTAGAGCTGTATATCTTGTGTGAAATTATATGAATTCCAAATTTTGGCTCCATATCACTAACACAACTGATCTTCATACCCATTCCATTCCATTTAACAAGGGTTTTCTTCTCTAGTTCCACCTGACTTAGGGTTTTGGTGGCTTTTGCCTTGGCCAGCATTGGAAGTCATGTGATGCAATGAATTATTTTCTTTTTTATGGAAATATGTTACTCCAACCATAACTGCCCATTATGCACACAGGTAAGGATAAACCTTATCCATTTTATCTAAAAATCTTAGGGCATGTGTGGAATGTGGATTAAACCCTTGGCTTCTAGGTGTTGATGTTCTAGTTTTAACACACCATTCACACACAACTTTTCCAAAGTTTCATCCATTTCTAGGGTTCTTATATCTTGAAACAAACTTTGAAAATGTGAGTAATAATCATTTACTAGAAGTACCTAGGATAGAATTTGAGCCTGAGCTCTAGTTGGATCAAGAGTTTCAGCAATAGCCAGACTCAACTTTAAATTTGGTGCTTTCCATTCAACTCCTTGAACTAACATCTTGGACCCTTTCTTTTTCTTGTTGTTAGAGGATGCCATCACTCGATAGGGTTTGTGAAAACATGGAAAACTTCAATGATAATTTGCATAGATTTCTTGGATGCACAGAAATTGCTCTTGGCAAATAGCTCTTGAAAATTTATGGTGACAAATGAATTTGATTTCCCCCTTTTTAACAAATTATGCCTTCCAATCACCATAAATGCTTGGTACATTCACTTGGTTGATGATAGACTATCTTTCACTTAGCTTGAATTAATTGTTCAACAGAGTCATTCATGACTCAGTGTCCACACAATGACTCAGTTACTCCTAACTTTGCTTGGCAGGGTCTTGCAACCCAACGTAGCTCGGTAAGGTCCAAAATTTTCTTAGACACTCAGTGATCACATTGCATCTTGAATGCTAATGTGGATCTTTCCTTCTAGCTTGACTAGAACTAATTTAGGATGTGTGCTTAAGAATCTTAGTTCTAGTTGTCCTTGTGGGAGATCAAGTTGAAATGATTGAGTCACCCAATTTTTGAGTGACATGTGCTTCATTGCTCGAACTTGCATTCTCAAAAGATTTTGAAATCCATTGTTGTCACATTTTTTTTCTAATGTTATCAGCCTTGGCTTTCTTTTCATCTTCAATTCTTCCAGTGCTCATACAGTTCTTGGCAAGATGTCCAAGTTTTGTACAAGATGTCCAATATGTCCAAATTCTTCATAGTAATGACATTTAACCAAGTGTTGTAGTCCCAACCAAATATAGCTTTTAAAATTTATTTTTCTAGATTTAATATCTTAATTTTGCATTCAAAATATTTGTGCCCATGCTTCTTGCATTTGTGACATTTTCCCTCAAATTTAGGTTTCTCTTTACATTCATTGGCTCTATGACCATGCTTGTTGTAATTGTAGCATTTTCCATTGAATTTAGCTTTACCATTGCTCCAACATTTTTTTTATGTATGACCTAGCTTACCATAGTGATTGCAAGTAGGTCATTGATTCTTTTGAGCTCCTTGCTTGGATGATTCTCCTTCTTCTGTATATCCAATTCTTGCTTTGCCCTTTTGTCTGTATTGGCTTTGCTCATTCAATTTATTAATGTCTACTTGAGATTTCATCATCCTCTCATTGGTTTTCCTTTTAGTGTTTAGATCATTCTACAATCTTTCATTCTCTGATCTTAGATTCATGACTTCTTCATTTGCATTAGTAAGCTTATTAATGAAGTCTACCTATTGAAGGGACAGATGTTGAATTTCATTATTCTTTCCTTCTAACTCTTCTTTTATCTTGTTTTTCTCTTCAATGACTTCACACAATCTTACTGACTGAATTTTTTGTTCTCTTTTCAGCTTTCTAATTTCTTCTTGAAGTGTACGATTCTTTTCTAATAGTTCTTTGATTGCTTTGTTAGCTTCATCTTAATTACGTTTTGAATGGATGTCTTCAATTCTTTCTTTAATGTAGAGTTTTTCATTCATGTGTACTATAAGATCTTTTCTTCTTTTCAAGGATTGGGAGAGTTGCACCTTTGCTTTCTTAAGTTTCCCAATAGCCAATTCCAAATCTAGCTTTTCATTGTTAATAGTCTTATCAAGTCGGAATATCTCCATAGCCTTTGATCTTTTCTCAAGCTATTAAACTTCTTCTATGAGAACCACAAAGCTCTAATACCAATTGTTGGAAATATATGATAGGCTAAGTTATGAAGAGGGGAGGGGTGAATCAATAACTTATAAAACTTAATCTTTATTTATCAATTAATTATTCATGTGTATTCTCATCTAATTGCATACATGATAAACTAAAAGCATTAAATCATTCATAACACTTTGACACACAATATGGTGACCTAGAAACCTTCCAAATAAAAAGTAAAACTAAAGTGGGGATGTTACCCACAAGATTTAGTACTATAGTATAAAGTTGGCTTGTTCAGGCTTACAATGATCACTTCTGATGATTTTCCCTGTAAGGAGCAATAAGGACTGCTAGGTCCACCTTGTAAAAGGATTTATAAACATACAATAAAGTATGCACTCATTAAAGAGATTTACAAAAGACTATTATGTCTACCTTGTGAAAGGATTTAACTATTCCACCTGTTAGGAAGAACCAGTGGTTGATCTCTACTCTACAACTTGATTTGTTGAAGGAGATTCCTTTGAGTGTAATAATCGCCTTATTATGATAGATAAATCTTTGTTGCTCCTTATACTATTGTAGCCTTTTACTTAGCACTTTTGCTCTTTATGTATTTTCTTAATATTCCATATATCATGCTTTGGATGTGATACAATACATTATATATATACCAATCCAAATTACAATTCAACAAAGTCGATTATAATACAAGTTTCACAAAAATACAAAAAGTTAGCCCAACTATAGGTACTCAAGTTCTGAAGAAAAAATCAATGAGGTTTTGACACTCAACAACTATTGTCAATGCTCGACATCATCATGCACTTGGTAGATGTAGAAGTTCTACTCCTACTAATCACTTCCAAATAGTATGAACTTGGTCTATATTGGTGACTCGGTGAACACTATGAAACTTGGCATATAAACTAAATCACTTGGTTCATACTGCATAGCTTGGTCAACACTATCACTATGAGCATAGTATAAACTAAATCACTTGGTTGACACTGCATAGCTCGATCAACACTAGAGTCACATCATTGAAGCTACAAACTTGGTAAGCAATGGAGAACTTGGTATACACTGAGAAACTTGGTAAACACTATGAGGCTCAATTTACACTGTTAATCACCAACTTGGTAGAAACTGCTCAGTGCAAACTAAATATTATTCCTGAAACTCGGTAGCAACTACAGAACTCGACAGAGCCTGGATTACTTGGTTAATATGATTAATTGTATAGTAAGCTCAATATCTAGTAGTCAATTGAATAAGTGTGTGTCACTCATAAACAAACTTGATTGTAATGTCAACACATACAAGTAGTCAAATCAAGGGTGGCAAGTGTTAAGCCTCTTGAATATGAGGTTAGCATTGATGATACAAAAGATATCATCAAGGCTCTACTAAATGAACCTGTGAATCCTAAGGCACCATATTTTGGAACTTATGAAGAAGCCAAAGTGAGGATAGAACTTGAAATTAAGATTCCTCGATTAGTTAACAAAGGAAGAAAGATATGGGCATCAAACAGGAGCTAATCATAACTCAGGTCAAAGAAAATGAAGAGGGCAGAATCCAACTGGAGGAGTTGATCGATCCTACTCTGGTCATCCTTAGTGACATTTCTAATGAGAACCTAGACATGGATGTCCTTAACAATGTGGTTGACAACTTTTGTACCACTAAGAGGCTTTTCCACAAAATTCTTGACCTCAAACACAAAATGAGCACTCTATAAAGGGATACCTATAGCTTAAAGAACAGGGTCAATGAGGATGAACAAAGCATGGACAGAAGAGTGGAAGAAGTCAATAATAGGACTCATGTGATGGATAGGATAGTACAAGGTATAGTTGAACAGAGCTCTAGCATCCTCAAGGACAACAAGAACATCAAGAGGTTCATTCACTATGTGGATGACCAAAGCATTAGCAAGGAGTAGGACCCTGACACCCACAACTTAAAGGATAGGACTTTGGATGAAAGTGCAAGGAAGTGAACCAGATCTAGCACTAGGAAAAAGGACACCCTGGCCCTAGACAAGGAGCTTTCTGAGATGAAGGAGGTAGTAGGAAAGCTATCAGAGTTGGAGATCAATACAGCTGAAATGCTAAGAGACATTGTCTAAGTGCCCTTGCCTTTTGTGGGTTGCCCTAGTTTTTTGGTGTCTCTCCCTGGCTTTACTTCTATTTGTATCTTTGTTTAGGGAGATGTTCTTTCTTTTTGCTTTCTGGCTCTATTTGTAGCCTTCTATGCTCTATTGTAGACTAATCTTTGTTATGTTTGGGTTTCAGGGCCCTTTTAAAGCCTATTTTCCTTAATCAAAAACAAAGGAAGAAAGAGGATAGCAAAATTGAAATAGGCAAGTTCTACTCTCCTACTAATAGAGGGAAAAGGAGATGATGTAGAAGAAGAAGTAGAGGATGAATCAAAAGAAACCAAGTCTAAGGAAGAAAGGTAAGGTTATCATAACCAAACCTACTAAGTCATCCACTACTATATTCAAAAGAAGAGCACCAAAATCTAAGAAGAAATTGAAGTTAGGTGAAGAGGATGCTGAGAAAATTACTTTCAAAAAGCCTCCACCTACATTTCAAGAAAAATTTAAGGAAGTAGGAGGAGTTGGAATGGCAACTTTCAAATCTCTCAGATATGAATGTAGGAATGAATATGAGAAAAAATAGATTGAGGACATGATAATGATAAAATTAGGAAAATGAAAATATTTACATAATCAACTTATACAAAAAATTCCCTATGAGCTTATGCAAGCAATCAAACCTAGATGAGAGCATGCAAAGAAGACTACAAAATACATTTTTGAATAGACTCTGAGGCAACTCATGCCGAGACTTAGTGAAAAAGAGGTGAAAGAATCTTTGAAGAAAAATGAAGAAAAGCTCACTCTTAAATTCAACGCATGCATGGTATTGTTAAAAGATATTGAATATCTAGTAAAGGCAACCACAACTACATGGAAAAACATTTACAACCTACATCAACCCAGTAATATTGTTATTCATGTTAGTGACAAAGATGATGAAGATGACAAGGAAGATGATGTCAATGATGATGAAGAAAATTTGGAAATAGAAGATGTAAATCTGGATGCTTAGAGAACAAAAAAAGAAGGAAACTCAAGTGCTTGAAGATGTAAAGGACATATTTGTAAGTGCACTAAGTATAGAGGTTGACATTACACAACCTATTTTGAATCAATTAGCAAAAGTTATCTAGGAATTCAATGATGATTTGAATGTACAAGATAAGTTGCTAAAAAGAGTAGAGAGGAAATTTGAGAACAAGGTATTGGAACAAGTGGCACAAAAAATTGAAATAAACCAAGTAGAATTGTCTAGTATTTTTAGTTCATTGGAAACATCTGCAAATAATGTAACTTTATTATTTAGTTAGTTGTGTGATACATCTATCTTCATCGAAGGAATCAAAGAAAAAATATATAAAATAGATGAAGACTTGAAGGAAAGTGTACACTAATTGTCACTTGACCCAAGCTATAGTTCTTCTCACTATTTAAAGATTAGATATCTCACAAAGTTACAAGTTGAATTATTAAATAAGCTAGGATCAGGGCCACACTTGTAGACATCCAAGGCATGATTCTTCCAAACATGGATGCATTGCAGAAACACATTGTGCATGCCAAGACACTCATCAATGACAATAACTTCTCCATAGTTGATCACATGATGGAGCTATTAGCAGAAGTACAAATTGCATTACATGCAAGCAAGGTGTTATAGGAAAATTGGGACAAGACAATGGCATTGATTTTAAAGTTTCACTCTGATTTCTTGTCACATTTTGGCATTAACATGTCAAAAAGGGGAAGTATAATATAAGGTGAACTTATATATGAAGATTATTGGCGAGAAGTATAATATGAGATATATGTATGGGGGAGTAGCATAGTATTATACAAATACATGTACAGATAATCAGAAAACATCTTTTACAAAAGCGATTTTGAAAAATCTCAAAAATAGAGTATGTTACTGAGTTGTAGACACAGAAAGGAGATAAGAGAATGTTTTGGGACTTGAAATTATAAGAGTTCAATTTTGGATTGATAAGTGTTTTCATCACTAATGCCAAAGGGGGATATTGTTGGCATTGAGGTCAAAGTTTTTTTATTAGCGACTCACACTTAGTCAATTAGTTAAGCTGCTACCAAGCTTATCTTTCAGTTTGTAGTGTTAACCAAGTATTCTAGTTACTATTGAGTAATATAGTTCTTACTAAGTTTTATAGTTTCTATCGAGTTCTAGAATCTTTATACATTTCATGATGAGCAGCATCTATGAGTTGTTTAGTGACGATGCTAACAAAGCTTCACAGTATTAACCAAGTTACATAGTGTCAACCATGCTCTCTAGTATCTACCAAGCTTGCAGTATTAGTGATGAGAATCTAGTGTTGACCAAACCAAGGAGTGTCAACCAAGTGATTTAGTTTATACCAAGCTCACAGTGTCAATGTTGACTAAGCCATGGAGTGTCAACCAAGTGATTTAGTTTATATACCAAGTTTCGTAGTGCTCACCAAGTCACATAAGTGATGACCAAGTTCAAGCTACTTGGAAGTGATTAATATGAACTAAGCTTCTATTTCTACCAAGTGCATGATGATGTCGAGTATTGATAATGGTTGTTGAGTATCAGAACATCACCGAGTTTGTCTTCTAAACTCGAGTGTCACCAGTTGGGTTGACTTTGTGATCTTGATGGAAACCTATGTTGTAGCTGACTTTGATGAATTGTGATTTGGATTGGTATATATGTAATGAATTGTATCATATCCAAACAAGTATGTTTGAAGTGAATATGAAGAGCAAAAGTGAAAATTGAGAAGGTTACAAGCAATATAAGGAACAAAAAAGATTTATCCATCATAACAAGGTGATCTTTACATTTCAAAGGAATCTCAACTAGCAAATCAAAGTTGCAGATCAGAGATCAACCACCGGTTCATCCTAACAGGTGTATCAGTTAAATCCTTCAACAGAGTAGACTTAACAATCTTCAAAAAATCTCTTTACCAAGTGCATTCTTCATTGTATATTTTGTAAATCCTTTCACAAAGTGTACCTAGCAGCCTTATTTCTCCTAACAAGGCAGATCATCAGAAGTGATCAATTATAAGCCTTAATAGGCCAACTTTATACTACAGTACTAAAGCTTGTGGGTATCATCCCCACCCCAATTTTACTTTATATTTGGAAAGTGTTTGGGTCACCATATCTTGTATCAAATTGTTATGAATTTTTTACTGATTTCATCCTCTCATGCATGCAATTATATCAGAATATTATATGAAGGATTAATTGGTGAAATAAGTTAAGTTATTATTGGTTTCTAATTCAACCCTCCCCTCTCAGTAACCTTGCCTTTCTAATATTTCCAAAAACTCTACCTAGGAAAATGGAATCCTAGAAGATTAAATATTCTCTACTCTTGATTTTAGGCCATTATGTAAACTACCCATAATGATGCCTCAAAGAGAATCCAATCTTCTTGTTTGTTGTTATGCAATTTTCAAAAATTGCAAAATGTTCTCAAGCAAAATTGTGACATATTTTTTCTATAATCATGATAAGGGTCTCAAATTGACCAAGAATGATGTAGAAACATCATAGGAACCATGTTAGGCATATTTATACTCTTCCTCAAACCTTAAAGGTTTTTAAACCTACATTTCCCACTTTAGGTCTAATCTAGCACTAACAACATTTAAAGCAAAAATCAACTAGGTTGGATTGACCATAGTCTAATCCACCTAAGAACACACAAACAAGACCTTCTAAGGTCAAAAAAACATCATTCACTTGGCTAAGGTTAGTATAAGATAAAATTGAACAAGTTTGAGGAATAAGCTTAGGTGCTCCTACACCATCCTCCCTAAATGACAAGTTTTTAATCCATCTTTGGATTGAGTCAGTTGGAATCTACTACCAACTTCTTGAATTCAGTCTCCTTGATCCAGGTGGCCTCTACATCTTCTTGTCCATATCATTTTACTAGATGCTCATAGTAAGTTATCTACCTCATCTTCCTGTAGGCCCTGGAATCTAGTATCTTCTCTACCTTTTTAGGTGGTGTGGGAATTAAATTCAAGTCTACCACCTCCTTTATAACCTCTATAAGACTCTAATCTAGATTTGGTGTAGGACCTTTGTAAAGGATCAGATCTACAACATTGATAATTGGAGACAATCCCATATCTTTAGGGATCTCAACCATGTATGCATTGTTTCTATATTTGGCTATAATAGTACATGCACCTATTCTTCTCATCTACAACTTGTGTGGTACTCCCTTATGTAGTCTAGCCTTGTTCAGGTGAACCATGACTAGATCTCCTACTTGGAACTGAACATCTTTCTTTCTTTCATCCATCTTCTTGATCTTTGTTACATTATCTTGTAGAGTTCTTCTCACTTTTCATGCACCTCTTTCATGGAATGTCAAAAGTCTTCAGCATAAACATTACCCTTCTCTCCATCCTTTAGTTCTCTAACCTCAAATATGCCTCTAGGGTTATAACTGAGCTTCACAATATTAATCGAGTTGCAAAGTGTCAACCGTGGTCTCCAATATCTACTGAGATTATAGTATTAGTGATGAGAATCTAGTGTTGACCAAGCCAAGGAGTGTCAACCAAGTGATTCAATTTACACTGAGCTCATAGTGTTAGTGTTGACTAACCCATGTAGTGTCAACCAAGTGATTCAATTTAAATGCTAAGTTTCACAATATTCATCAAGTCACAAATGCTAATTGAGTTCACGCTACTTGGAAGTGATTAGTATGAATTGAGCTTATACATCTATTGAGTTCATGAGGATGATGAGTGTTGACTATGGTTGTCGAGTATCAGAACATCACTAACTTTATCTTGTGAACCTGATTGTTAGCAATTGGGCTGACTTTGTGATCTTGATGGAAACCTATGTTGTAGCTACCTTTGTTGAATTGTGATTTGGATTGGTATATATGTAATGAATTGTATCATATCTAAATAAGTAATTATGAAATAATTATGACGAGAAAAAGTGTGAATTAAGAAGGCTACAAGTAGTATAAGGGGCAGCAACGATTTATCTATCATAGCAAGGTGATCTTTACATTTCAAAGGAATCTCAACCAACAAATTAGAGTTGTAGATCAGAGATCAGCCATTGGTTCATCCTAACAAGTGTATCAGTTAAATCCTTTAACAAGGTAGACTTAACAGTCTTTGAAAAATCTCTTTACTGAGTGCATACTTCATTGTATTTTTTGTAAATCCTTTCCTAAGGTGGACCTAGCAGTCCTTATTGCTCCTAATAGGGCATATCATCAAAAGTGATCAATTGTAAGTCTTAATAGGCCAATTTTATACTACAGTACTAAATCTTGTAGGTATCATCCCCACCCCAAATTCTACTTTCTATTTGGATGGTTTCTGGGTCACCATATCTTGTGTCAAATTGCTATGAATGTTTATTTTCTTTCATTCTTTCATGAATGCAATTAGATCATAATATAAATGAAGGATTAATTGGTGGAATAAGATTAAAGTTTTATTGGTTCCTAATTCACCCCTCCCCTCTTAGTAACCTTTCCTACCTCATATTTCCAACAATATATACATATACATATGTATATATATGTATATACATACATACATGCACAAAGATCACAAGGGCACGATAACGAGATGTAGAGATCACAAGGGTACATCAATGAAATGCAATGATCATAAGGGCTCATCCATACATACATATATCTATATATAGATACATATATACATACATACATACATGTATATATATACAAAGAAATCTGTTTTAAAGTGCTAAGTGACTTACCTCAAGATCCTCCACAAAAATAATGCAGACCAGGAAAAATGGGTAGAGTTCATAAGAAATTTTACAAAAACATATTCTAGCAAATGTTTTTAAAAAGAAACAAGCCATAACCTAGTTAATGGGTTTAGTTGTTGATTAACTAGGTTGATATATATGTATATTAAATTGGGTTATGTCTTTTGCAAGGGAACAAGCCTCATAATTATGGCATTTACACAAAAGTAGGACTTGCTTCTTCAACTCCTTACACTCAACTCTTCACTAAAGTTATTCTTTCAACAGTGAGAATAGTTGCTACAAATTCTTGGGAGCCAAGGGGCCTTAAACCTATGCTACATTTTCGAGAGACATGGGAGAAGTTACTACTGGATTTAGTACGTCATAACACTCTGGATCATATAGTGAGGCCATTGAATTAATAACAGTAGTAGATACTTGGGATGTAGAGATCATAAGGGCACGGTAAAAAATTCCTATAGAACTATTATCATATTAGGTACAATAAAATGAATGAGATACAGAGATTAGAAGGGCACAACAACGAGATGCAAAGATCACAAGGGAACGACAATAAAATGCAGTGATCACAAGGGCAAGGCAATGAAATCCTAGATCTCCACATGGTATATGCATACATACACACATATATACGTACATACATATACATACATACATACATATACATTTATGCATGTATGTATGTATACAGAGAGATATTTTTTAAGGTTCTTGTTACATCTTAGCTACACAATAGAAAAATTGATCCAATTGCACACATATTCCAGAATCCAAATAATTAACCAATAAAACTCACTCAACCCGTGCTATGTGACTTAGCCTAAGATCCTGCACAAAAATTAATGTAGATTTAATGGGCAGAGTTAGCTCAAGATCCTGCTAGTTGGGAACAGTTGATTGTTCATTTTATTGTACCTAATCTAATGAAATTTCTACATGAATTTGTAATCAATCCAGCTAATCATCAACTAGACCAATTTAAATAGGTTATGGGTTGAGCATGTACTATTCCCATTTTTCATATGGTTGCAACGTTGGAGACAACATTTTTTATTTGTGCAAGATATGGAGGAAGAGTAGTGGTGTTGGCAAACATGAAAATTTAATAATGCCAAGTCACCTTGAGGAATGTATGCTATTGGCAAGCATGTCATTGAAAATGTTCGTCATGACCTTTTTTTCTTCTACATGTTTTTGTATGGAGCCTACACACACCTAGTGATCACAAATGTCTACTTAAGAATGTATGTGAACCTATAATGCATTGCTATGTGGTGAAATATGTAGAAAATCATATAATCCTTCATCACATAAGGTATTTCACTTGGTGTACTCATTCTTAAGTTAAGCACCCAAGTTTGCATTTCAAATCAGGATTTATCTATTTTGGGCTTAAGAACTGGTACAATAGCCTAGAAAGAGTACCTAAGAAGAGATGGGTCTCACATTCATTCATTAATAAAATATAACATCCATTCATTGTCACATGAAGTAAAAAAATAATTATGAGCATCCATAAAATAATCTCATAATGTCCAAAGCTAACATCTAACATTAGTTCATCCTTTAACATTCATTAACAGTAGCACATAAACACACAACATTCAATAACATGTGAAATAAGGTATTTAAACATTCCTCAACCAATTATGATTTAATTTTGGATCACCTATCTGATTATTTTAGAATTCTGTTCTCACCAAAAATCATAAAAAGTGCCAAAAAGAATGTAAAAAGATGATTATCGTGCACCAATCATGTTTTTTTATCTCTTTTGGCACAATCATTCTTACAATTTTTTGCCTTAATTTCCAACTAGTCAGTATGTGTTTTGAAAAATTATTCTTTGATTGTGAGTTAGGAAAAGGAGAAATACCAAACTTGAACAAGATGTACATAAAATAAATTAATTTTTAAACTTCAATTTTATAAACTTACAAAGAGAATCATAGAATTATAAGAAACTATTGTGGTTTGTATTATTTGAAAATTAAAATTAGAAGTGATAGAGTTATAGACCTTTGATTTAGAGAGTGCAAATAATAGAAATGAAGTATTGAAGAAGGTGCAAGCTCAACTTCCTCCCCCACCCCCCCATGTGGATGGCACAATTAAGTAGAGAATGGTTACATCCATACATACATACATGGTTAAGTGCTACCTAACTATGTCCAAGGCATCTACACTCTAGAGGCATATTTTGCCTACCAGGTTGCCTACATACTCGTATTCATGGGATCAAGACCCTTGAACTACTCATGCTAACAAATATGTAGTTCTAGTTTTTAATTGTTTTGATGTAGTTGTATTCCTATAACCACTAGTGAGATTTTCTCACCTAATACAACTCTTCACCATCATACACCCACTCAAGTGAATCAAGCAATTTTCTATAATTACAATATTGTAATACCCTGGTGCAACCTTTGTGTTGTAGTTTATAGTTAATGTAAGGTTAAGCTATATACAACCTAACTCACTCCTTATATAGTTATGATTAAAAGATTGTGACAATAATCAATGGGTCTAAATCAACCAGTCAAATTAATGATAAAACACAGAGTTTAACCTTCTATTTTCAAAAGTTAGGTAATATAATGTCTTAAAATAGTTAAGTGCTACCTAACTATGTCCAAGGTGTCTACACACTGGAGGCATACTCCACCTATCAAGCTGCCTCCATACTCGTATCCATGGGATCAAGACCCTTGAACTACTCACTCTAAAGAATATGTAGTTCTGGTTTCTAATTGTTTTGATGTAGTTGTATTCCTATAACCACTGGTGAGCTTTACCCACCTAATACTACTCTTCACCATCATACACCGACTTGGGCGAATCAAGTTGATTTCTATAATTACAATATTGTAATACCTTGGTGCAACCATTGTGTTGTAGTTTATAGTTAATGTAAGGTTAACCTTTATATGTCCTAACTCACTCCTTATATATTTATGTTTAAAATCTTGTGACAATACCCATGGCCATGCTACCTACTGAGGGAGTTTTATTTTTTTTCTATTGTGCCAAGATCTCTCTGTTTACACACACACACACACACACACACACACACACACACACACACACACATATGTATATATGTATATACATAAATACATAGAGATTACAAGGGCATGACAATAAGATGCAGAGATCACAAGGGCATGACAATAAAATGCAACGATCACAAGGGCATGACAATGAAATCCTAAATCTCCACTAATCTCCACAATCCACAAGATCTCTCTATATATACATACATACATACATATATACACACATACACATGTACATATATACATATACTAACATACATATATATATACACATACATACATGCATACATACATCTGCATATGTAATTTTATCACCTTGGAAAACTATATTTAATCTTGCTAGCTGGGAATAGTTGATTATTTATTTTATTGTACCAAATCTGATGACAATTCTATAAGAATTTGTAATCAACCTAGCTAATTAGAAACTAGACCAATTTAACTAAATTATGGCTTATTTCTTTCTAAAAACATCTTCTATGAGATATTTTTCTAAAATTTATTGCCCATTTTTCCTAGTCTGCATTATTTTTGTGCAGGATCTTGAGCTAAGTCACTTAGCACATGTTGAGTGAGTTTTATTGTTTAATTATTTGGATTCAAGAATATGGGCTTTGTTTTATCACTAGCTTTGTTCAACTCCTAATTTTAATGATGTAACAAAGTGATTTTTAGGGTGGAAAGGACTATATAATGAAGAGGAAACTTGAAAACTTGAATGTTGAAATGTTGAAATGAAAGCTATTGAGGATCAAACACCTATGGAAAAGTTACAACATAATGTGAAGTTGATTTTAGATATGAACAAAAAATATTAAAAAAACATGACATAAATCATTCCCCATTTGTTTTGATTGTAGAGAGTTGCATGCAAAAGAGGGTGGAGAGCTCTGAATGAGGGTGGAGAGCTTTGAATGTTTGTGGAGATTTCATTGTCGTACCCTTGTGATCACTACATTTCATTATCATGCCCTTATGATCTCTTCATTTTGTTATTGTACCCTTGGTGGAGATTGGTGGAGATCTAGGATTTTGTTGTCGTTCCCTTGTGATCTCTTCATTTCATTGTCATGCCCTTGTGATCTTTGTACCCTTGCTCTACAATTTCATTATTGTGTTGTGCCCTTTATGATGTTTGTGCCCTTGCTCTACAATTTCATTATTGTTCCGTGCCCTTGTGATCTTTGTGCCCTTTGCAGCACTACAACATTTGGGGTAGAATTGTGACAACAATTTGCAATGACGGTGTAATTTGTGGTGTTCAGGCCCAAATGTAGTAGTGCCTTGCTCTACAATTTTCTTCAAGGGGAGAAGAGGTACCTATGTAAATGTTCTTTTCTTTTGCCTTCTAAACATGTATCTCTTTATAGTTCCTCTAGCAGGTGATTAGACAAGCTTCTCTTAATGTATATGTATGTGTATACATACATACACACACATATGTGTCTGTCTATGTATGTATGTATATATAGAGAAGCTTATCTTTATGTATATGTATGTGTATATAGACATACATACACACACATATGTGTGTCTATGTATGTATACATAGACCTATATAAAAAGATCTCTTTGTTTATATACATACATGCATACATAGACACACATATATACATACATACATATACATGTATATATGTGTATATACATACATACATACATATACATGTATATATATGTATATACATACGTACAAACATACATATATAGAGATCACAAGGGCATGACAATGAGATGTAGAGATACATACATACATACATACATACATCTGCATATGCAATTTTATCAGCTTGGTTAAACTGTATTTGATCTTTACTCAATCACCAAGAAATAATATAATTTGTAAGTACAGATTTCTACATTCTTAGTTTGGTATGAATAGTTTTGATTGAATTTTTTTGAGGAGAGCAAGTCTACTCATGATGATAATGGCTCCATATATTGGGTCTTTAGAGGAAAGAGACTCATAGAAGATTAGATGTTGTTTATGGATATGGGATGATTCATTTGTGATGCCAATATATGATCCCCCATAGTGAATTTCTATATCATCAATTTGCTAGATACAAATCACTAGACTTGGTCTTCTAAAATGGTGGGACTAAGATATAAACCTCAAACAAGGGTTGCCTACTATGGTGGGGTAGGAGGAAGATGGTTGTGTGATTGGCTGATCAAGAAAGTTGCAAAAAATTAGGGTGTCAATTGCAAGTGGTTTCATTAATTTGATAAGAGAATCAACTTTGAAAACGAGATGATCAAAATTGGCATGTCCATCCTTACAATAGATGTCTCTATCTCATAATAGAAAGTTATCTCAAATAACAAATTATTAAATATATTAAAAAAATAACTATCAGAGATTTATATTTTTGTTTTAGTGATAACAAATATACAATCTAATTTTAAGAAAAATAATAGTCTTAAATGTATATGATAAAATAAAATAAACAATAGTACTAATTGTAGTTGTATAATTCTAGTATTACTGATTATGTTAAAAAAATGGTTCAATAAAATAAGTATGAAGTAACATAAATGGATCATATACTTGATCGTATTATGACTTAATGTGAATGCATCCGATCATTACCTGGATGATATTATGCATGAGATATTTACTTAATCACCAAGAGATAATACAATTTGTAAGTATAGATTTATGCATACTTAGTTTGGTATGAACAAATTCGATTGAATGCAAGGATAATTGCTTGTGTGAATGCAAGGATGATTAATCTAATTTAGCACAAGCACTATGCAAGTGCCTATGTATGCATGTAAAGTAGTTCACATAGTGAACTGATTTACATAAATGCATGCACATATGCATACAATCATCATAATTAGTTATCCTTGAATCTGATCAAAGATATTATATAATGAACAAGAGATACATGTTTAGAAGGAAAAGAAAAGAAAATTTACATAGGTACCTCTTCTCCCCTCGAAGAAAATTGCAAAGAAAGGGCACAAAGATCACAAGGGAATAATGACAAAATTCTAGATCTCAACTGATCTCCACCAATGTTTAGAGCTCTCCACCCTCGTGCGCAACTCTCTACAATCAATCAAAACAAATCCAGGAATGATTAATGTCATGTTTTCTTTTCTTTTTTGTTTATAATCCACAAGATCTCTTTGTATACATACATAAATACATACATATACATACATACATACATACATATATACATCCATACATGAAAACAACAATGCACTTTCTAAGATTTTACAATTGTTCAACAAAAGTAATGTTTTACAAGAAAATGCTTTTGAATAACTATTTGCTCAGAAGCAAGAACATGGTGTTGAAAAAATACAAAAAGTGCTTGACATGAGAGGTCTGAAGTGAGGCTATTTACCAATCTTGAAAACTTGAATGTTGAAATGAAAGCTATCAATGATCAAACACCTATGCTAGAGTTACAACACATTATGAAGTTGATTTTAGATAAGGTAGAGGTAGACATTTGGAAATTTGATAATCAAAATTTAAGGCATGAGAGAAAAGGAGGAGTGGCTTTAGAAGAAGAATGGGAAGGAGCAGCTTTAGAAAGAGACTACATGACACAAACAATAGCTAGACAACATAGGGGATATTATAGGAGCCACTAGATGGAATCTAGGAAAGTGTTACAGTAGGTACTATGACATTGGAATCACTTGCAAGTGTCTTTGAGAATTTATAGTCCAAATATAAAATTATTATAAGAGTGTTTCAAGTATTGGCATAGTCTCCCTGTGATGATCCCAAGTATCAAATTCTTATAAGAGTGTTCAAGGTTGGAACCACTTCAACATCCTTTACATGGTTTAGAGGTAATGTCATTGTGGTAGAGGCTTCTATAAGGGAATGAGCCTCGTGATTACGTCATTTACACAAAAGAAAAAATTGCTTCTTCAACTCCTTATACTCAATTCTCCACTAAAGTTATTCTTCAATTCCATGCATATGCAATTTTATCACCTTGGAAAACTGTATTTGATCCTGTTAGTTGGAAACAATTGATTGTTCATTTTATTGTACCTAATCTGATGATTATTCTACATGAATTTTTAATCAACCCAACTAATCAACAACTAGATCCATTTAAATAGTTATGGCTAGTTTCTTTCTAAAAATATCTCCTATGATATGTTTTTGTAAAATTTCTTGCAAACTCTACCCATTTTTCCTGGTCTACATTATTTTTGTGGAGGATCTTGAGGTAAGTCACTTAGCACGGGTTGAGTGATTTTTATTTTATTATTATTTGGATTCTAGAATATCTATGCAACTAGATCAATTTTTTTGTTGTGTAGCTAAGATGTAATAAGGGCCTTAAAAAAATCTCTAAATATACATGTTCAAAAGGAGATATAAAGAGATACCTATTTATAAGGAAAAGAAACTAGCATTTACATACCCTTGAAGAAAATAACAAAGCTAGGGCATGGCAACGAAAATGCAAAGTAGGGGCACAACGTGACAATGAAATCACAAAGCAAGGGCACAACATGGAAACAAAATTGCAGAGCAAGGACATGACAAAAAAACACAGACATGAAAACTAAATCAAAGAGCAAGGGCATAACAATGAAATGCAGAGATATATCACAAGAACAAAATGCACCAAGAACATATGCATAATCATGAGGCACATTCCCTTGCAGAAGCCATAACCTAGTTAAATATATGTATATATCAACCCAGCTAATCAACAACTAAACCCATTTAACTGGTTATGGCTTTTTTCTTTGTAAAAATATCTGCTATGATATGTTTTTGTAAACTTTCTTGTGAACTCTGCCCATTTTTTCTAGTCTACATTATTTTTGTGGAGGCTCTTGAGGTAAGTCACTTAGCACGAGTTGAGTGAGTTTTATTTATTATTATTTGAATTCTGCAATATGTATACAACTAGATCAATTTTTCTGTTGTGTAGCTAATATGTAATAAGCACTTTAAAAAAGATTTCTAAATATACATGTTTAGAAGGAGATATAAAGAGATACCAGTTCAAATAGAAAAGAAACCAACATTTATATACCCTTGAAGAAAATCATAGAGCTAGGGCATGTAAATGAAATTGAAGAGCAAGGGCACAACATGACAACAAAATTACAGAGTAAGGGCATAACATGGTAATAAAATCATAGAGAAAGGGAACTACACTGAAATTGTAGAGCAAGGGTACAACAATGAAACATAGAGATGAAGAGAGCACAACAACCAAATCGTAGAGAAAAGACATGACAATGAAAAGAAAAGATCATAGTAATGAAATCAGAAAGCAAGGGCATGCCAATGAAATGTAGAGATAGATCACAAGAATGAAATGCACCAAGCATAAGGGCACTATGATAGAATCTAGGAAAGTGTTGTGGTAGGTACTATGACATTGGAATCACTTGCAAGTGTCTTTGAGAATTTACAATCCAAATATCAAATACTTATAAGAATGTTTCAAGCATTGGCACAGTCTCCCTATGATGATCCCAAGTATCAAATGCTAATAAGAGTGTTTCAAGGTTGGGAACCACTTCAAAATCCTTTGCATGGTTTAGAGGTAATGTCATTATGGTAGAGGATTCTACAAGGGAATGAGCCTCATGATTATGGCATTTACATAGAAACAAAACTTGCTTCTTTAACTCCTTACACTCAACTCTTCACTGAAGTTATTCTTCAATTCCATGCATATGCAATTTTATCACCTTGGAAAATTATATTTGATCCTACTAGTTGGAAACAAATGATTGTTCATTTTATTATACCTAATCTGATGATAGTTCTATAGGAATTTGTAATCAACCCAACTAATCAACAACTAGATCCATTTAACTAGCTATGACTAGTTTCTTTCTAAAAATATCTTCTATAGTATGTTTTTGTAAAATTTCTTGCAAACTCTACCCATTTTTCCTAGTCTGCATTATTTTTGTGGAGGATCTTGAGGTAAGTCACTTAGCATGGGTTGAGTGAGTTTTATTTTATTATTATTTGGATTCTAGAATATGTATGCGACTGGATCAAATTTTTTGTTGTATAGCTAAGATGTAATAAGCACCTTTAAAAAGATCTCTAAATATACATGTTCAAAAAGAGATATAAAGATATACTTATTTAGAAGGAAAAGAAACCAACATTTACATACCCTTGATGAAAATAGTAGAGCTAGGGCATGGCAACAAAATCGCAAAGCAAGGGTACAACATGACAACAAAATTGCAGAGAAAGGGCATGACATGCCAACAAAATCGAAGAGCAAGGGCACAACATGATAAAAAGATCATAGAGCAAGGGCAGGACATGGCATCGAAATTGCAGAGAAAGGGCATGACATCGAAATCACAGAACAAGGGCATGACAATGAAACATAGAGATGACAAGTGCATGACAACCAAATTGTAGAGAAAAGGCACGATGATGAAATGCAAAGATCATAGTAATGAAATTGAAGAGAAAGGGCACAACAATGAAATATGGAGATATATCATAGGAATGAAATGCACCAAGCACAAGCGTACAACAACATTCAGAGCTCTCCACCCTCGTTCAGAGTTCTCCACCTTCTTTTGCGCATAGCTCTCCACAATCAAAACAAATGGGGAATTATTTGTCATATTTTCTTTTTTCTTTCATTTATACATATGGGGGTGTCACAATTACGATGCTAAAGTCGGTATTGCAAAGATGTCGGGGAAATATTTTTTTAAAAAAACATGAAACCACCACAATTTAGACCGTTGTCACAAATTATCATTGCAATTTGACCCTAGATGTTGTAGTGTTTTGAGAAGTTTCTAGAAGGAGGAGGAAATGAAATGATGGAAGGATTCAATAAATTTGACCTAAACCTAAGATCAACAATGGTATTCAAGCAAAAAAAAAATCAAAGCTAACTATTTAAGAATGTATAAGGATTAACCTAAGAGAGGTTAGCAATTGCTATTTTTTTTATTGGCAAACTTGAGCAGAAGGTTGTGAAGAAGGAGTGGAGCAAAAGTGAAGAGTGATTGCTTGAAGGATTTTCCAAGCAGATCATAGATAGTGATGAAGACATAAATGGAGTTTAGTCAATGACTTAGAAAATGAGCTACAATGTGATCTATATCTACAAAGTGAGTTATATTTATCAGATTAACTCGTTGTTACTTTCTAACCACTATACCAATTAAAATCCTTTAATCAATGTTGACCTAATAGTCATTTGTAAATCCTATAGTCAAGGTGACATTCTAATGGAATGTTCTTAAGTCCTCTAACAAGGCCACTTCTAACAAGGTGATCAAATCCCTTAACATGGTTACACCTGAGAGTGTGTATTGTAACCTTTAACAGTGTTGGATCCTAATAGAGCTCACTTCAGAAGAGTGAAAATTGGTGACATATTATTGGTGTTTTTTATCAAATTGGATTTCCACATTAAATTGTGGTGTCTTAGTTGTGTGGATTTTATTTGAGATGTTTTACTATTTAATGTTCTACGTTCTAAAAGTTAGCTATTATTGGGTCCAAATGTATAGATTCAAGTTTTGAATGTCTAAGGACAAGTTAGCTATTATGTTGATTATAGATGTCATTGAAAGAGACAATATTAGTGCATGACACTTAAAAGTGGTGGTGAATGTTGTTAAAGAGTTATTGTTTGGGTTTCTAGATTTTAGGGTGTCTCATTTTTTGTAAGGAAGGTAATGATGTAGTTGACAAAATCTCTAAATGGGCTCTCTTGTTTACTTTGGTAAACAATCCTAAATTAAAAAATTTGAATTTTAACATTTAATTTATTTTTGCAGACCAAGTTGGTGGGTGGTATTGTTAGGTGGCTAATTTGGTTTGGGTGAAGTGGTTGTTGTTAGGAATATTTTTAGATGGATTTAATTTTAGCTTTAATTCTTTAGGTGTTTCACATCATTTGAAACACCTTTCCTTATGATGAAAGGACAATTGATTTTGGTGGTAAGGCCAGCTAATTTTGTCCAAGTCATTATTGCTCGATTCTTGTTTGTACATGTGAGGGAGGACTTGATGACACATAGCCATAATTACTTTGGGATACAACTATCCTCCATATAAATTGTATAGTTAACCAATTTTCAAAAAATTGAAAACATCATGATTTTTTTTGAAAATTTTACTGTTTGATCTTCTTGATCTGCATAGTTTGTAGTTGAAAACAACAAAAAAATTGGAAAAAAATCACTACATTCTTGTGAATTTGGAAAAAATAAAAGTGTGACTTTTTTTTGTGTTTAGTGCATTTTGGATTGAGATTAACCTTTCCCATTAGTTTGCAAGGTTAAAATCTATATTAATGAAGGCCTAATAGTTTATACTTTTTGACAAAGAGTTTTTTCTTCTTGAAAGGCAACCATGGAAGGAAATTTCATAGTCTTTATGAAGCTTCAACAAAAATATTTGTCATGACCTATTTCAAAATAGAGATTGAAGGCTCTACTTAAAATCAACATGAGGAAGATGGTGAATTCGGTGTTAGGTGTGTTGGCGAGTAAATTTCAAGAGAATTTAAATTGGAAAATCAATTTGGATATCATTTCCATGGTGTTGGCTTAGGAGTTATAGTTTGAACAAGATAAAGACATAGTGAAGTGGGTGATGTTTAGTTTGTTTGATGAGGGAATGTTTTTGGGCATGGATTTAATTTTGTAATGGGCAATTCTAGGATGGCCAATAGATATTTCAAAATGTTTTTCCTCATAGGAGCATGCAAAAGAATATGAATATGTGCCCTTTATGCATTTGTGGGGGAGGATTGATGTTGATGTCTACCTGTAAGAATGATTCAATGCTTGGTTGGTGTTAAAAATGGAGTTACAGAATTGAGAGGAAGGGGTGGCTCCAAAGTTTCCAATTCTAGTTCCAAGGAGATGCTAGCCAAAGTCGAAGAGGGAAGAGTTTAATGGGCATGCTAGGTCATGCATCAATGTTGTAGTTGGAAATAAACAAGTTTTAATTTGTTTTGGTGATGATTAAGCTTTTGTTTTTCTTTAAGTGATTGCATTTTGGGAAAGATAATATTTTCTTGCATGCATGGAAAATGGCTATGGATTTCTTTTTGTGCCTCATGAAATGCACTATGATGATGACAAATGAAGTGAAGTTTGTTTTTTTGCTTGTTGAATCAAGACTATTTAGCATTCTCCTACGTGTGTGGCTTGGAGATGCAATTTTAGATTTGGGGATTTTTTTGTTGTCAATATATGCCAATTTTTTGAGTTCAATGCTAGAGATGCTAAAATGAAGATGGAAGAATTTGGTAATCTTATTTGGGTGTTGCAACAAAAATAATTTTTTGACTACAATCTAGCCAAGAAGGTTTGTGGAGTTTCTATATTTTGTAAAGATGTAACGATGTATGTTTAGGCTCTATAGTAGTAGGATGTGAAGGTTGTTTAGATGGCAATTTTAGGATTTGGGGTTGATGAAATCATGCTACTTTATGTTCATATAATATTCTTTATATTTAATACAATATTATAATGTTATCGATTAAAAAACAAAACTATCATGCTAAGTCAAACAAAGCAATCCAACTATAGTTACTAAAAATTCACACACACAACCCACGAAAGTAATGCAAGAAGTAAGCTATTACCAAATTACAATAATACACTCATATAAAGAATCACCAACTTCATGAACATCAATGTAACTAGAGATCCTAGTGTTGTAACACGTCTCCTAACAACAAATCAAGACTCGATTGTTATTTTTTCTATGAAAACCAATAGGCAAATAAATACCCCAAAAGAAGATAAGAGATAATAAAGATATAATTTTAAATGCAATTGATTCACTAGTTCCCAAATATAAGAGAGTTATGAATCTAAGGTATAAGAGTGTCATGTGTCCAAGTTTTGTTTTCTAAGTTTGATCATTTAAGTTTGTGTTTAAGATTTGACTATTTGACATATATTAGGCATACAATATTACCAAAGCTCCTAATGTAGAAACTCAATCTCTGATAATATTATAGAGTGACTCATCATTGCACTTGGATGAATCTTCCTTGCACTAGATGCTTGCAATAAAGTATACTTCTTTTTCATTAAATCTCAAACAGGCAAAGTCACACAATTATACAAAACATATCATATTACATTATTACAACTAAGAAGACTCCATTGTCCATAATTGACGTTACATGGTTGTATTGAATGTGCCATATCAATCTAGTGGAGTAATATTAGATCACGTTATGAATATACATACCATATAACTTAATTCTCTTTATATCCATTTCTCATTTTTTTAAAGATAACATTCATTAAGATTGTATATTTAAGTTTAGTCTGACTAGATGAAAGATACTAGTCAGTATCTATCCCTTTCTCTACTTTCTAATTTTGATAAAACCTTGAATAAGAATACATTGTTGAGGAACAATAATTTAATGTTTTTTTTTTTATATGGACTCAATATCCATTCTCCATTTGAAAAAAAACCTATTTTTTGTACATGGTTGAGAATGATCACATGCTTTATATAATGTATGGATTTACACTAGTGAAGGCAAAAATAATGGTGGAATTGGTAGTACACATGCCATTTCTCATTTACACACGTGCCCACATTGGTGAAGAATCATATAATTATATATAAATATGTGGTCTAGTCTTGTGTTATATTTTTCTCATGGTTTGATCACCATCTAGGCCTTGGTTTCACACACCTTGATTTTTTTGTCATTTATTTGCACCCCATCCTCTTGTCATTTTGGACTTATCTACATATGCTTGTCACCTACACATAATCATTATGTCTATATATTCACTTCCTATCTTTAGGTTTTCACTTGGATGCTAAGGGTCATTCTTGAGCCATTATAGATCAAGAGCCATTCTTAAACACTTTATATCTATCTCAAGGAATTTTAGATTGACCCTTTGATTTCAAAAACCTTAAATCTTCCATTTTTTCTTCCTAGCCTCTATAAATCGACTTGACATACATTTGCACAAACTCTTATTATGTGCTTAAATTAAAGTACATTCAATAATGAATTAATTCATGAGAGTTGAATGCATGGAGAAATCATTACTATATATTCCACTTCCTAAAAAAATTCTACATGGTATTTATCCGACCCATCTACATGTCTAATAATATTACCTTTAATCATTCACTTAAAATCTTAACCTTGATCATAAGGGGATTCATTTTGGGAAAACTTAACCCTAACAACTCACAATTTTTAAATATCACCATCCTTATTTTGTACCTAAGAGTGAAGACTAGGTAAAGCCAAATTGACAAGTCTACATTCAATGAGGTCAAATTACAAATAAATCTCATGCTAGAGATTACTTCATTATTCTAGGCCTATTCGAGTATGATAAAATTCATTTGTTAAAAAACATTAAATTTCAAAACTTTAAAAATTAAAATTTAGGCATCATCAACATATAAAATCTATTATATTATTTCTAAAACTAGTTATCCTATCCATTTGTATTTAATTTATAAATACGTGCCATGTAGTATAGTTAATTATTAAATATCTATAACATAAGTATAATATAATATTCATTTTAGTTTAATCAAAATCACAATATGAAGCAATCATAATATTGTTAATTAATATTAAGATATAATTAATTAGTTAATTAATTTAAAATAATTATACTTAAAAATATAGTTAATCAAAACAATGATCATAATGTAATTAATAATAATATTGTAATAATTTTAGATGAGAAAGCTATAAATATATCTTATATAAAATTGTTTATATTTGAAATATAATGTTAATTTATTAATTATTTTAAAATTTAATTTATAATAATATAGTTATAATTTTTTTTTAGATCGGTAAACGACCAAAGTCTAGATTAATTATTATTATTTGTTGGAATTAGTTATTATTATATGTTAAGCGAAGGTAAATTCGAACCCAAGACCTGGCACATGAGAGACTTGCAAGTTACTGTTGCGTTGTAGGTTTTTGCCTAATATAGTTATAAATTTTTATAGCATATAACATAATCAAAATTAAAATTTAGTGGTCGCTGCTTCAAAAAAGGGTCCTATAATAGCAAAAGAATTTAACCAATCAATTTTGTAGATAACATTTTTTTTTGCCTCTCTTTGCCTAGCCTCTTTGGTTAAGAACTAAGGACTGATAAAAAATTTGTATAATACATGAACTTAATAAATAAATCAACTTTAAATAAATATAAATTATCCAAAAATATTTAGTTTTTATTGGTGCAAAACAATGAATTAATTGTACATAAGTGAACCAACTACCGAAAACATGAACTTGTTTCCCAACGATCATAATACAACGATTTCTTTTAGCCTTCTATTCCATTCTATTCTATTTGGGATGAATTTCTTTTAGGTGAAGATACCCATCAGTGAATTAGGGTCCAATAATGGTTCACTCAATTTTAATCATTGTATATACTATTAGTGGATATATACCAATATTTGGTCATTTTTTTTGGCTTTTTTGATCCATGATTGGCTCATTTTTTGCACCCCTACTCCTTATTTATGTACCACTATGGAGATTTATGAACTCCTAGTGGATATTTATGAAGCACTACTCAACATTTTGTGAACCACTATTGGTGATTGATTGAATAATTGTTGATGCAATGGGGGACAAGTATCATGAACACTTTCTAGCCCACTTCTTTATCCTTTCATGCATAATGTCTCCTATAGAGTGCATCATTCTTGGTGAGACATTGGAACCTTAGTCTTAAGTAGTTAAGTTGCATACGAGAATAACAACCAAAAAGGGAAATTTTGGCATCATTTATAATCTTGATTGAACACACAAAGTTATCTATAGCCACTACTGGATATCTTCCCCTATTATTAATAATGGAAAAGAGAGAATTTTTTTATTAAAAAAATTAGAAGAAGATACCTAGTAGTGAATAAGGGTTCAATAATGGTTTGCTCAGTTTAGTCATTGAATATAGTAGTAGTGGATAATTTATTTATCACTAGTTGGTCTTTTTTTTCCTTTTTTGATCCATGATTGGTGATTTATGAACTACTATTAGAGATTTGTGAACCACTAGTGGAGATTTCTAAAGCACTGCTCAACATTTTGTGAACCACAATTGGTGATTGAATGAATAATTATTGGTGCAATAGGGTCAAATATCTATGATCACTTTTTTGAACCATTTTTGAACCTTTCCTAGATAACATCTACTGTAAAATACATAATTTATAAGTGAGAAACTAAAATATCATACAAGAACCCAAAATAAAATAAAATAAGAAAGATAAAATTAACTGAAACACTACATGTATGCCCATATACTAATAGAATTTTAAGGAGCTTAATGTATAGGCCACTTGTTTGGGATTTTGGATTGAAATAAGTAAAAATCTTTTTAAATATAAATTGTGGAGAGAAAATTTTGAAATGTGTAAGATAACATTCATTAAGATTGTATATTTAAGTTTAGTCTGACTATATGATAGATACTAGTCAGTATCTATCCCTTTCTCTATTTTCTCATTTTGATAAAACATTAAATAAGAATGGATTGTTGACGAATAATGATTTAATGTTATTTTTTTTTATGGACTTAATATCCATTCTCCATTTGAAATAAAGCCTATTTTTTATACATGATCGAGAATGATCACATGCCTTATATAATGTATAATAATGTTAGGATTCACACACACATCATAGTGGGGGCAAAAATAATGGGGTAATTGACAATGCACATGCCATTTCTCATTTACACACATGCCCACATTGGTGAAGAATCATATAATTATATATAAATATGTGGTCTAGTCTTGTGTCATATTTTTCTCATGGTTTGATCACCATCTAGGCCTTGGTTCACACACATTGATTTTTTTGTCATTTATTTGCACCCTATCCTCTTGTCATTTGGACTTATCTACATATGTTTGTCACCTAAACATAATCATTTGTGTTTATATATTCACTTCCTATCTTTAGGTTTTCACTTGGATGCTAAGGGTCATTCTTGAGCCATTATAGATCAAGGGTCATTCTTAAGCACTTTATATCTATCTCAAAGAATTTTAGATTGACCCCTTGATTTCAAAAACCTTAATTCTTGCATTTTTTCTTGCTAGCCTCTATAACTCAACTTGACATGCATTTGTAAAAACTCTTATTATGTGCTTAAATCAAAGTACATTTAATAATGAATTAATTCATAAGAGGTGAATGTATGGAGAAATCATTTCTATATATTCCACATCCTAAAAATTATCTACATGATATTTATCCAAGCCATCTACATGTCTGATAATATTACATTTAATCATTCACTTAAAATCTTAACCTTGATCCCAAAGGGATTCATTCTAGGAAAACTTAACCCTAACAACTCACAATTTTTAAATATTGCCACCCTTATTTTGCACCTAAGAGCAAAGACTAGGTAAAGCCAAATTGACAAGTCTACATTCAATGAGGTCAAATTGCAAATAAATTCCATGGTAGAGATCAATTTTCTATTCTCTAGATAAAAATGAGAGGCTGAGATTAATTCATTTTTTAGGCCTATTTGAGTATGATAACATTCATTTGTAAAAAAACATTGAATTTCTAAACTTCAAAAATTAAAATTTATGCATCATCAACGTATAAAATCTATTATATTATTTCTAAAATTAGTTATCTTATCCATTTATATTTAATTTATAAATATGTACCATGTAATACATTTAATTATTAAATAGTTATTATTACAAGGTAAATTGGTAAATACTTGCTTATTAATAACAGAGACCGAAAGGTCAATTTATACAAAAGGAAGAGACGATGTTTCCTTAGGAAACGATCGTAAAGAATAGAAACATTCTATTCCAGAGAAAGCAAAAAATGAAAGCAAACTAAAGCTAAAGATATTTACAAGATAACCATTAACTAATAATAGACGTCTTATCTATTATTGTGATACCCTCCCTTAATGGTTAATCTATCTAACACACCAAGCTGTCCTTTGAATTTGACAAACTTATCAGGACCAAGAGGCTTGGTGAGAATGTCTGCAGTCTGATCTGAGGTAGGAACATACTACAGATCTATAGTCCCGTCTTCAACCAGCTGTCGTATGTAATGACAATGAACATCCACATGCTTGGTTCGTTCATGGAAGACTGGATTCCCTGCTAACTTGATAACGCCTTCGTTATCAACAAACAGAGTAGTCGGTCCTGCTGGTGACATCTACATATCCCCAAGCATCTGACAAAGCCAGACAGCTTCACATCCTGCCTTAACAGTCCCTCTATATTCAGCCTCTGTAGAAGAGAGAGAAACTGCCTGCTGCTTCTTGCTGGTCCATGTGACTGCACCGGATTCCAAACTGAACACATATCTAGATGTTGACTTTTTATCATCAACAGAGCCTGCCCAATCTGAATCTGTGAACCCACTGAGTTTAGGATTAGAACTCCGAGAATACAGAAGTCCATAATCAGAAGTGCCCTTCACATAACGAAGCACACGCTTTGCTGCCATCCAATGATCAGCCTTAGGAGCTGTCATAAAGCGTGAAATATAGCTGACTGCGAAGCTGATATCAGGCCTAGTAGCAGATAGGTAGATGAGGCTGCCTACTAGTTGCCTATATGTAGTATCATCAACGGAAGGAGAATCAGACTTGGCTGATAACTTTAGACCTTTCTCCATAGGTGTAGATGCAGGTTTGCAATCCTGCATTCGAAATTTGTTTAACAAGGCTCTGGCATATTTGGACTGAGAGATGAATATACCAGAAGACTGTTGCCAAACTTCAACACCTAAGCAATAATGCATGAGCCCAAGGTCAGTCATATCAAAAGACTGGCATAAGTGTTGTTTGATTCCCTGAATCAAAGATGCCGAACTACCAGTGATGATCAGATCATCCACATAGATAACCAGAAGGATGATGTCACTGTCAGTAGTCTTGATGTACAGATTTGAGTCTGAAGAACTCCTCTTGAAGCCTTGATCACTGAGGTACGTATCAATCTTGATGTACCATGCCCGAGGGGCTGCTTCAAACCATAGAGAGCTTTTACCAATCTGAGAACCTGATGGTCTTTACCAGCAACCTTGAAACCAGGAGGCTGCGTCATGTAGACCTCTTCATGGAGATCACCATTCAGGAGAGCACTCTTTACGTCCATCTGATGGACCTTCCAGCCAAACTGTGTTGCCATAGCTAGGACTAATCTGATGGTGCTCATCTTTGCAGTAGGAGCAAAGGTCTCCTCATAATCAATGCCCTGATGCTGAGAAAAGCCCTTTGCCACTAAACGAGCTTTGTACTTATCCAAAGTACCATCTGATTTGTATTTGATTTTGTAGACCCATTTGCAGCTAATGGGTTTCTTCCCTGGGGGAAGATCAGAAAGGACCCAAGTGTTGTTCTTCAGCAGGCTCTGGTGTTCAGATTGCATGGCCTGTTCCCACTCTGGAATTCCTTTAGCCTCAGAATATGTTTGAGGTTCAAACACACTGTGAATGTTGGCCATAAGAGAAAAGTTAACAGAATCTATAGTTTTGCTCTTTTTTCGAGTAGTTCTCCCATCAATGAGCTCATCATCATGAAGATCAGCAAGTGTCTTAGCCCACCACTTAGGCCGGAGAGGAGAATGACCAACAGTAGTACTAGGAGATGCTTGATCAGCAGGATCCTGATCAGAAGAATTTGGATCAAACTCAGGTGAAGCATCTTCAAAATGAGGTGATCCTGTAGGAGAAGCCAGAGGTGGTTGTACAGGTATCACTGGTAGGACTGGAGCTGTAGGAGCTACTGGAGCCCTCCCATCATGTGGACCTAATGGAAGCCGAACTCCCAAATCATGAACCTGCATAGGCTGGTCTGCTGGATCAGGAACAGGAGAAACAGGCATGAATGGTCCTCGTTGCTCATCAAAGGCTACATCGTGGCTGTATATGAGACGAGATGTCTCAACATCAATAAGGCGGTCGGCTTTGTGAAGACTGCTATATCTAGCAAGCATCAGTTTCTGACTCTTGGCATCCAACTTGGTGCGTGAAGCATCAGGGATCCAAACAAAAGCAAGAGAGCCAAAAACCTTCAGGTGACTGATTCTGGGCTTGCGACCTGACCAGGCCTCTTCCGCAGTTTTACCTTTGACCGCCACTGTGGGTGACCGGTTCAACAGATAAACTGCAGTGTTAACTGCTTCTGCCCAAAAACGCTTCGAAATATGTCTGTGTTTGAGCATGGAACGAGCCATCTCGGTGATTGTCCTGTTCCGACGTTCAACTACACTGTTCTGTTGTGGCGTGTGGGGTGTGGTGAACTGGCGTTGGATGCCATGTGTATCCAAGAAGCTGGAGAAAACATTAGAACAAAATTCCCCCCCATTGTCTGATCTAAGAGTAATAATAGATTTCCCAGACTCTTTTTCAACTAAGGGTTTAAACTTCTGAAATACAATAAATGCATCAGATTTCTTTTTAAGGAAATACACCCACATTTTTCTACTGAAATCATCTACAAACAACAGAAAATACTTGTACCCAAGAACAGAAGGAGTGGCCATAGGGCCGCAAATATCAGCATGAACAAGCTGAAGTACTTGAGAAGCTCGCCAAGAATCGCCACTGGGGAAAGGTGTGCGATGTTGCTTCCTAGCCTGACATGCGTCACAAACTCCAAGGTGTTGGGTTTGAATCTCTGGCAAACCAAGAACAAGCTCATCCCGAGCAAGTTGTGAGAGATAATGCACATTTAAGTGCCCATATCGCTGATGCCAAAGTGAGCTGATGGAAGATCGCCGAGCAGCCATAGCTAAGTCCTGAGAATCACCAGAATCAGTAAGTCTGAAAAGACCATGATCCTCAAGACCAACTGCAATAGTAGACTTAGTCGCCCGATCAGTGATGGTGCACTGATGTGAACTAAAGGTGACTGCCAAGTGTGGAGAATGTCGCAGCAACTGACTGACCGAGAGTAGATTTAGTTCCATCCCTGGAACGTAGTACACATCAAGGAATATGAGTTTCCTCCCAACATACTGAATTTGAATGTTGCCTTTACCAACAACCGTGTACTCTTCTCCACCACCAAAGATAACAGAATCTGAATAAGGCTGGTAGTCAGTAAACCATTCTCTGCGGTGAGTGAAATGTCGAGAGGCACCTGAATCAATGTACCAGGCAGATGACTATACATGATCTACAGGTCTTTTAGCCATGAAGGCATAAAAGGCAGATTCCACCTGCTCAGTGTGCTCTACACTGTTCGCTTTGGGTTGCGAACCTGATTGCTTAGACTGGGTAGCTAAGCGTTTCCGACATGCAACCTTCATGTGACCATACTTGTGGCAATAGTTGCATTGAATGTTCTTCTTTTTGGTACCATCGGACGCTGGAGCAGAAGACTTCTGCTGAGATGGTTGCTGAAACTTGCCCTTATCCTTCTAAAAGGATTTCGCAGCAAAGGCTTGCTCAGTGGAGGTGGAACTGGAGCTGCTACCGAACTGTTGTTTCCACCGATCTTGCTGAAGTAGCAGGGTGCAGAGATCAGTGAACTTTAGATCAACACCAGTAGATGTGATGTTGAGAGTCTCGATAAAATGCTCATAGGAATTTGGTAAACTCCGAAGAGTGATTACCACAATATCCTCTTCCTCCATCTTGCGACCGATGGCAAGTAACTGATCACAGATTTCCTGAATCCGATTCAGGTGTGCCTGGAGCGAGGTGCGCTCATCCATGACAATAGAAAACAGAGTGTTTTTCAGAAAGAAGGCTCTGCTCTTGTCGGAAGTCTCATGAAGACCTTTTAGATGTGTCCAGATTTCGGTCGTTGTCTTGCTGGATGGAATCTGAGAAAGCTGGTCATCAGCTATGGAGAGTTTGAGAAGCATTACTGCCTCTCGATTGTTCAGATCCCATGTATCTTGATCAGGACCCGGAGAAGTCGGACGCTGCTTAACACCCAGAACAAGTTGATCGGTGTTTCGATATTCGAAGATTGCGATGATGCGCTGCTTCCAGGTTCCATAATTGCGACCATTGAATTTGGAATTATGCTCGAGCATAATATTTGTCAGAGATGCCATGGCACGTTTTTCAATGAAAAACTGTGAAAATCTGTGAAGGCACGTTCTTCGAGACAAAAATACGGAAGACCCAAAAAAATTAGAGAATGACCCAAAAGAGAGCTCGAAAAACCCAAAAGGAATCTGTTGTCATTTTTTGAATCCGCTGGCTTGAAAATTGAGGCACAAAAATTGAGGCACCCAGAAAAAATGGACGACAACCCAGTTGAGCTCTCGAAAAACCCACTAAGAATCTGCAAACAAAAAAAATTTTTGACCCCAAAAATTAGGGTTTCGAAAAAAAAGGCCCTAGTTGAAAAAAGCTTGAAAAAACTTCAGATTTCTTGATGAAAAATGGTCGAATCTACTTCCCAGAGCACGATGACAGACTGAGATGGCTAAGAGCATGAAGATTTGATACAGAAACATGCAAATTTTCACCCCAAAAATGCGAGTCTCCAAAAAATGGCCACGATTTCCACGCGATTTGCAGACCCGTAATTCGAGAATTTCTCCAAGCAGAAAAACCCAAGGTGGGTTTTGGAGAAATTAGCTGAAATAATTTTGGAAAAATTTAAACAAATAATTTCAAGAAGAAATTATAAATTTTTCTGAAAAAGTTTAAGTATTTAGCTCTGATACCATATTACGAGGTAATTGGTAAATACTTGCTTATTAATAACAGAGACCGAAAGGTCAATTTATACAAAAGGAAGAGACGATGTTTCCTTAGGAAACGATCGTAAAGAATAGAAACATTCTATTCCAGAGAAAGCAAAAAACGAAAGCAAACTAAAGCTAAAGATATTTACAAGATAACCATTAACTAATAATAGACGTCTTATCTATTATTGTGATAGTTATAACATAAATATAATATAATATTCATTTTAGTTTAATCAAAATCATAATATAAAGCAATCATAATATTATTAATTAAGATTAAGATATAATTAATTATTTTTAATTATAATAATATGCAATAATAGTTAATTAATGTAAAATAATTATATTTAAAAATATAGTTAATCAAAACGATGATCATAATGTAATTAATAATAATATTGTAATAATTTTAGATGAGAAAGTTAGAAATATATCTTATATAAAATTATTTATATTTGAAATATAATGATAATTTGTTAATTATTTTAAAACTTAATTTATAATAATATAGTTATAAATTTTTATAGCATATAACATAATCATAATTAAAATTTAGTGGTCCCTATTTCAAAAAAGGGTCCTATAATATCAAAAGAATTTAACCAATCATTTTTGTAGATAACAATTTTTTTTGCCTTTTTTTGCCTAGCCTCTTTGGTTAAGAACTAAGGATTGATAAAAAAATTTGTATAATACATGAACTTAATAAATAAATGTAAATTATCCAAAAATATTTAGTTTTTATTGGTGCAAAACAATGAATTAATTGTACATGAGTGAAACAACTACCAAAAATATGAATTTTTTTACCAACGATTATACAAGAACAATTTATTTTAGCCTTCTATTCTATTTTATTTTATTTGGGATGAATTTCTTTTAGGAGAAGATACCCATCAGTGAATTAGGGTCCAATAGTGGTTCACTCAATTTTAATCATTGTATATACTATTAGTGGATATATACCAATAGTTGGTCAATTTTTTTGGCTTTTTGATCCATGATTGGCTCATTTTTTGCACCACTACTCCTCATTTATGAACCACTATTGGAGATTTGTGAACTCCTAGTGGAGATTTATGAAGCCCTAATCAAGATTTTGTGAACCACTATTGGTGATTGATAGAATAATTGTTGATGCAATGGGGGGCAACTATCAGTGAACACTTTCTGGCGCACCTTTTTA
The DNA here is from genome assembly GCA_028749045.1 of Cupressus sempervirens. Classification (NCBI taxonomy): domain Eukaryota; kingdom Viridiplantae; phylum Streptophyta; class Pinopsida; order Cupressales; family Cupressaceae; genus Cupressus; species Cupressus sempervirens. The sequence goes on along the minus strand of CM053792.1, from coordinate 648,453,407 downwards.
TCCTTTCATGCATAATGTCTCCTATAGAGTGCATTGCTATTGGTGAGACGCTGGAACCTTAGTTTTAAGAAGTTAAGTCACATACGAGAGCAGTAACAAAAATGAGAAATTTTGGCATCGTTTAGAACCTTGATTAAACACACAAAGTTAGCTATAGCCACTACTGAATATCTTCCCCTATTATTAATAATGGAAAAGAGAGAATTAAAAAAAAAAAAACTAGAAGAAGATACCTAGTAGTGAATCAGGGTTCAAGAGTGGTTTGCTCAATTTTAATCATTGAATATAGTAGCAGTGGATCATTTATTTATCACTAGTTGGTCTTTTTTGGTCTTTTTTTATCTTTTTTGATTCATGATTGGTGATTTATGAACTACTATTAGAGATTTGTGAACCACTAGTGCAGATGCATTGCTCAACATTTTGTGAACCACAATTGGTGATTGAATGAATAATTATTGGTACAATAGGATCAAATTTCTATAAACACTTTTTTTGAACCATTTTTAAACCTTTCCTAGATAACATGTCCTATAGAATACATCATTATAAGTGAGAAGCTAAAATAGCATACAAGAACGAAAAAAACATAAAATAAGATAAAATTAACTAAAACACTACATGTACTCCCACATAACTAATAGATTTTTAAGGAGCCTAACTAGGCCGCTTGTTTGAGATTTTAGACTGAACTAAGTAAATAATCATTTCAAATATAAATTGTGGAGACAAAATTCAAAAAACACTTTTTTTGAACCATTTTAAAACCTTTCCTAGATATCATGTCCTATAGGATACATCATTATAAGTGAGAAGCTAAAATAACATACAAGAAGGGAAAAAAACATGAAAGATAAAATTAACTAAAACACTATATTACTCCCACATAACTAATAGATTTTTAAGGAGCCTAACATATGTTTGAGATTTTGGACTGAACTAAGTAAATAATCATTTCAAATATAAATTGTGGAGAGAAAATTCTGAAACGTGTAAGGTGCCGATTTTCTCCATAAATCTTGGGCAACGTCTATACAGCCACGAAAATGCACTTCCTTACGCAGGAGAGGATTTGGAATTTTTTTTTCGAGTTTGAAAAAGCAATGTAAAAGAAGTGCATTTTTGTGGCGGGCTAAATCTTGGGGGTCATGTTCACTGTCCCGTCAAGTTATAGCTTATCAATATTTTATAATAGGATGGGATCTCAGAGCCTGCAAAGAGCCGTACTAATTGTACTGAAAAACACATCGGTAGAAGATTTATTTCCTAAAACAGTCAAGTTTTTCCGTATACGTCGCATGCTGCACAGTGTGTAACTTCATCTATAAAAGGAAAGAGGACAAATATGCCGAGATCTTCCAGCTGAGAAATGTATACAATCGTTTGCCGTGATCGATTTTCTTGAAGCCGGCTGAAAAAAGTTTTGAAGACAATGAGGGCGAGGGCTACTGCAATCAAGGCGGCCATTAATGGCGGTGGTGAAGATACTGAGGACGGTCCGCGCGGTGGCGGTGTAGGAAGCGGAGTAGGGGGGAAAAAGAAGGGCGTAGGCGTGAGGGCATGGCTGCTGCTCGATTCGTCCGGGCAGGCGCAGGTCGTGGAGGCCGGAAAACATGCAATCATGCGCCGCACGGGGCTTCCTGCTCGCGATTTGCGTATTTTGGATCCTCTGCTTTCTTATCCGTCTACCATTCTTGGCCGAGAGCGAGCTATTGTGATCAATTTGGAGCATATTAAGGCAATTATCACTGCGCAGGAGGTTCTTCTGCTTAATTCCAGAGATCCTGCCGTGGCTCCTTTCGTTGCCGATCTCCAGCGCCGGTTATCTGATGCTTCTAATACCCCCGTGCAGCCGGTATGAAGCCTAATTTCCGTATATTTTTCTTTTCCGAATCTTCGGTATACATATCGGAAGGTTAATATTAGCGTAAAAAGTATCACTTAAAAACAGGAAAGTTATCTGGGAGTTTGGGCATGGTTAGCGCTTCTGTTGATGCCAGTATACAAGAGTAAGCATTCTCTTTCCTTACTCTGACTTGCAAAAGTCGATAGGAGGCCTCAGGAAGATAAAATGATTGATGTACAGGTTAAATTTACATCTCCAGTATGTCTTTACGTATGAAAGGGGTGCAGTTAAAATGGGTTGATGACGACGATTCCAACTCAACCTTAATTCAATCAAATATTTGAAAGCGTATTGTAGGTAGAGTATATATCATAAGAAGGTTAATCAGGGGGGAGGATAGAGAGACGGGCAAAATAACAAGTTGACAGTGCAAATTTACCTTTGGGCTGTCATGATCCAGTAACCCTGATGTTCAAACCCTAAACATGAGCATTACCTAAAAAATCGAGAAGTGGTGCCATAACCTATGCTGTATCTTTCCTCTTTTATTTTTTAATCTTCGATATGCAAGAGATGTCTGACGATAATGGGGTCAAATAACTTAATTTTTCTTGTTATTTCTCTTAACAGTAGATTGGTTTACGTTTGTCTTTTTCTAATAGATTCGGTGTCTTCTTTTCTTCACTGTCTATTTACTTTTCTAGCATCAAAGCATTTGCTGTGTTTCGGCTTTTTAAAAATTCAACTCAAAATGTGGATATGAGGTACAATGTTTGTTCCTTTGTAAAAAGTTCAAAGCATTTTCGTAGAAAATAAGTATAGTTATAAGGCAGAGCTGCGTCCCATGAAATTTGGGGTTGTCTCCAGCTTATCTCTGAATCATTCTCCTTTGTTCCTTGCACCTCTCTTTACATGCAACTCTGTGAAATATTGAATCAAGTTGATAGAGAAGAACACATGAAAAAACATGATCAAGACTGCTCTTAGTGGAATAGCAGATGGCACGCTTTTTAGGCTGTAATAATTATTAATATTTATAGGAACTGTCTTGAAAACACTAAATGTTAGGGACAAAGAAAAGGCATTCTGAGAAATGCAATCCTTTAAAGAGAAGACCAAACGAAAAAATAAGCTACATGGTCGGAAATATAACTTTAGGAACGTTAAAGCATAGAATTGACAAAAAGTCGAAAGAGTTGAGTTTGATTGGTTGAAGCTTTGAGCTCTTATTGTGGAAATCCAAGTTCAAATCTCAATGGTACATCTATTATTGAATTCTAGGCTGTGACTCTTGGTCTTCCATAGTTGGCTTCTAACGCAGAGGTGGTTTCTAAATAAGTGGATTTCTAAAGTTGTGATTCTTTGCCTTCCATAGTTGATTTCTAGTGTAGTTTTTCAAAAGGAGCTAATCTGTGTCACAGGATTCGGCGAACTTCATGCATGAAGTTCGAAATTTTCTGAATTTCAGCATAATCTAAAAAATTTGCTTAAATTCGTCCTCTAATTCGTACAGAACCATTGACCGGCTTTTCATTTTAATCGTTCCATAGTTTAAAAAAATAAAGTCCAGCTAGGGCAGTCCATTGATAGAAAAGTGTTCACAGCAAATGATCCAGTATCATGGCGATTGTCGAGCTCCTGCCGTTGAATAAATTGCCGCCGAATACCTGCTTATCGCTAGTGTTCAACATTTGACATTTAAGTCTTTGTTTAATGTTTAATTTTATAATTTTGCATTTTGTTTTGTTTTAATTTTTAATTTGTGTCTTATAATTTTTTTATTTTTTTAGTAATATGAAAGAAAATTTATTATTTTTCAAGTGTATAATTTTTTTATTAAAATATTAATTTTTTTTTAATAGTTATTTATTGTTTATGTGTAATCTTAAATGTAGTAAATCAAAGTATTTTTTAATTTTTAATTTTTAATTTTGTTTAGAAAAATTAAAATAAAATATCAATATATTTTGAATTTATGTTATAAAATGATAAAGTTAAATTACTATAATTTATTCTATAAGTTTAATCTTTTAAAAATTATAAACTACTTGTATTTGTATTTATTTTCAAAATGTGATTCTTTTATAAAGATTTCAAATCTATGTTGTAATGTTAAACTATCTTGATAATTTATTGGACATACTTATATTGTTTAAAATACTAAAAAAATTCTATAAAGCGAATTTAAAGTCGATTTTTTTTCGATTTTTTTGGCCTTGTCGAATTTCATCTGAATTTTATAGTCGTCGAACTCGAACTCGAACTCAAACCTTGTGACTTAGGAGCTAATATTAGTTTCACAGTCACTTGCAAGAGTGGGGATTGGTCTTAGGTGGATGCTTGTACAAGTAGAATATTTTTTAAATAGTTATCAATATAAAAAAAATCTAAGAAAACAAATGAAAATATGTTAGCCCAAAGCAAGAAGGCAAGCACCTTGGTGATTGGTGAAAGCCTACTGACCCCAACAACAGTAGGAAAGAAGACAAGGATGATGATACAATATTCCTAGACTTGGAAAACTTATTGCTATCAAAATATTTTCAATCCCCTTAAAAAAGAAACATTCTTACTAGAGCATTGTATCAAAGGCATAGATGCAGATTTGTAATCATGCACTTGGAACTTATGCAATAGACTTTTGACATGCTTTGATTGAGAAATGAAGATATAGCTATTTGTCTACCAAACCTCTACACCAAGACAATAATGGAAAAGTCCTAGTTTTGTCATATCAAAAGTTTGACCTATTTGGCCCGCTTGACCAAATGTGTTGTACTAGCAGTACTGATTTGATCATTAAGATAGATGACAAGAATAAGAATCTCACCACTAGCATTCTTGAGGGGATTAGAAGAATTTAAGATAGATAACAAGAATAAGAATCTCAATACCAGCATTCTTGAGGGGATTAGAAGAATTTTGTCAAAACTGTTGATCAATCAAATACCAATTAATTTTTCTGTACCATTCATGAGGAGCTTGTTTGAGGCCATAACACACTTTTACTAATCTGCAAACCTAATATACTTTATTGACAACCTATAAACTTGGAGCTTGTGTCATGTAGACCTCTTCTTGTAAATCACTATTGAGAAAAACACTCTTGATATCCATCTAATGAACTTTTCAACCAAATTGAGCTAAAAGAGTGAGGACAAGCTAAATGGTACTCATTTTGGCTGTGGGAGAAAATGCCTCTTCATAGTCGATGCCGTCCTTTTGTGAAAATTTTCTAGCGACTAACTAATCCTTGTACTTATCAAGTTTTCCATTATCCTTATACTTGACATTATATATCAATTTGCAGCCAATGGGCTTCTTACCTAGTGGAAGGTTTTGACAATACCCGAGTGTTGTTTATTAAGAGACTTTGATGTTCTACTGCCATAGCCTGTTCCTGCTCTTGTGTACCTTTATTTAACCTCTAAATAGGTCTGAGGCTCATATATATACTATAACTATTTGTTATAAGAGCAAGGTGATTGTGTTATGTTGCGTGCTCTTATTCCAAGTTGATCTACCTTCAATAAGTTCATCATTATGAATATCACTAATGGTCTTGGCCCACCACTTAGGCCGGAGAGTAGAAGAACTGATATCCACTGCAGGAGAGACAACATCATGTGGGATCTCTAGATGTTAATCTTGGACGTCTTGAGGAATGATGAGTGGGTCAATGTCATCTAAATCCTTCCCATTAGGTGAATTGAGAAGAAGTTGTACATCCAAATCTGTAACCTTTGGAGGATGATCCTTAGAGCTCAAAATAGTAAAAGGATGAAATAGTCCTTGTCTTTCATCAAATACCATATCTTGATTGTGTATGAGATGATCAATGTCAACATTAATCAACTAAGAAGCCTTATGATTATCACTCTAGCTTGTGAACATCAATTTTTGGGTTTTGGAATCTAGTTTCATGTGCTTGCCATTTAGAATCCAAACATATGTTGTAGAGCCAAAAACCTTTAGATGACTGATTTTGGGCTTCCTTCCAGACCAAGCTTCCTTTAGGATCATCTTCTTAATGACTTGTGTGGGAGTCTGATTGAGACAATAAAATGTTGTATAGATTGCCTTTGCCCAGAACTTCTTTTGAACAATTTAGTGCTCCAACATAGATCAGGCCATCTCAGTGATTGTACACTTCTTGCTCTTAACAACACTATTGTTCAATCGTGGGGAGTAAGGTGTGGTAAGTTGTTGCTTAATGCTATGTGATGTACGAAATTTGGAGGAATCAGATGAACATAATTATTCACCAGTGTTGGAACAAAGAGTGACTATTCAACAACTTAATTCTTTTTCTATTAAGGCCTTAAACTTTTGAAACATGAACACCACTGATTATGCTGAAGAAAATACAGCCACAGACTCCTATTGAAATCATTAGCCAACAATAGAAAATACTTGCATTCAGTGATTGATGGAGTATTCATGAGTCCAACAATATCAGCCCGAACCAACTACACTACCTTGATTGCTCCCCAAGTGTCACCATCTTAAATCAGAGTTTGATACTGCTTCCTACTTCCCAGCCTAACAAGCTCCACAAAATTCATGATTTTGTGTCTGAATCTCAGGTAATCCTACAACCAAACTCTCTCGAGCCAACTGAGAGAGAGAGTGAATATTTAGATGCCCATACCATTGATGCCAAAGATTGTTGATGGAAGTACTCTTGGCTGCTATGGCTTGCTCCTGAGAATCACTTGTATCAGTAACTCTATAAAGAACATGATCCTCAAGACCTACTGCAACTGCAGTATGAGGCTCTTTGTAAAAAATGTTGCACTTGTGCAAACTAAAGACGACATCCATCTGTGGAGAATGAAGCATAATCTGACTGAATGATGAGATTGAGCCTCATACATGGGACAAAGTATACCTTGAGAATTATCAAATCCTTCCCACCAATTGAAGTTGAATGTTTCCTTTTCCAACAATATTATACTCCTCACCTCCAAAGATTATTGAATCTTTGAAAGTCCTGAACTTAATGAACTGATCCCAACAAGAGGCACTAGAGTCAATATACTAGGTAGATGTCTCATGATCAGATGGGCATATGGCCATAAACACATAGGAGGCAAACTCTTGATCATAATGCGAAGCAACATAGGCCTTCTGTTGAGACCCGTCCTATGTAGATTGTGCAATTGGCAAGTGTTTCTTGTAATCTATCTTCATGCGCTCAAACTTGTGACAATAATTGAATTGAACACTTTTTCTTTGAAGATGTGATGTTTACCTTGTTCTTTTTTCTGGGATGACTAAGGTTTACTTTTGTTCTTATTCGAGGCTTTGGCTGTGTAGACCAAATGTTATGTGGAGGAAGAACTAGTATGTTGCTTCCATCTTTTTGCTGCAAAAGCTTGTTACAGAGATCAAGAAACTTTAAATCACTCTAGTACACGTTATGGTGAGTGTTTATATGAAATTCTTGTAGGATTGGGGCAAGCATTTCAATGTGATCACTACCATATCTTCTTTCTTTATCTTGCAGCCAATAGGCTCAAGCTGGTCACAAATGTCCTTGATCTTTGTAAGATGTGCTTGGAGAGACATCTTCTCATCCATCATGATAGAAAACAACATATTCTTTAGAAAGAATGCTCAACTCTTGTAGGACGTCTAATGAAGATCCTTTAAGAGTTCCCATATCTCTTTAGCTGTTTTGCCAGAAGGCACCTTGAGGAAGCTGATCAAAATTGTCTTGATCTAACCTAGCTTGTGTAGGACGTGTTTCCATACCTAGAACAATCTTGTTAGGGCACCGATATTCAAATATTGTCATTATACAGTGCTTTTAGTTGTTTTAGTTGCGGTTGTTGAACCTTTCATTGCACTCCAATATAAAGTTGGTGAGAAACATCATCATGGATTCAGAGGTTGTTCAACCATGTGAAGATGTAATATCTTAATGGATATTTTTGCCAAATTTTCTCACAAATAGTTTGTATAACCAGTTCAATAAACCTACATAAAGGTCATATAAATACTTTAGAATATGTTGCTGCATTATGCATCAGCAATACAATAACATGCATTGAAAATCCAATCTTAGAAACAATAACAGTCAGATTGGAGACACATAGAAAATAATTTGTAATGCCAAAGGTGAACTCTGGAATGAATCCACCTCTAATGCTGAATCCAGTTGGCATCTGATTTGGTGAGTTGAGCCTGAAGGTTTCTGTCCTCAGGTTCTGGAAATTGAAAGCCAAAGCTTCCCCTTTCTCGAAGAGAAATCTGAAACAAAAGCCAAAGCTTCCCTTTTGTCGAAGAGAAATCTGAAACAAACTCCAAAATCCAAGCACAACTGCAAATGAGCTCCTCTCCCTTCTTTAAGCTCAACCTGCTGACTCTTCACATTCGCCTACCTATCTTTCACCTTCTTCCCCTTTTGTGACCTTTTGATCTCCTTTTTAATATTAATATTGTCCCAAACTATTCTACCTTAAGCTCTGATTAATTCACTTCAAAATTGATTTTATGTATTTGGCATGACAGTCCTTTCTCCTTGAGATTGCTTGCCCTCAAGCAATCATGAGTCCTTGAACCAATACTAATATCCCATATCACTCTGTATGTAACTTTATAGCCCAATCTGTAAGCACATCCAACCCCATTGTGAAGTAAGGTGTCCAAATGCAACTTTTCTATCAATAAAATCCTTGGATCCTAAATTAACTTGTTAGCAAAATCCTGGGTGTAGAAATAGGTGTCTATCAACCTATCATCATCCTGAATCAGCCAACTGGATAAGTAGATCACTTGACCAAAACCAAAAACATCTCCGATGTGTATGAAGTCCAACTCACAAGACCACCACAAGTTGCTGCTATAATTTGAATCAGGACTAGGAATGATATCCATGTTGTCACTGTGCCCTTGTACCGAAAGGAAAATCATCTCATAAGGCATGTGCCTCAAGATGAGATCAATCTGCCAAATCTGAAAATATAATAGCAAACCAAACGGAGAAGTGACTGTTAACTTCATCTCTTGGTTTACTATGAATATCATCAGCCAAATCATTATCTCTAATAATTGAAAGATCATTGTCAAGGGAAATCTCTGAATTATTTTCACTTGGTTCATCTCTATCCATGTGGCATTGTGAAGATATATAACTGCTTTCATAAAAATCAAAGTTCTCATGATTTACTCTTTGCTGGTCCTTAAAGTCTTCTTCAATATAATGAGCCTGATATAGATAAGGTGAAGTGGGAATACTAAGTTCACTTTCATCTTCACCGAGGGTATTGATCCCTTCTACAATGTGTATGATCTCCTTGGTTCTATGATCATGTCCATCATCTATGCAAGTGGCTGCCCTATAAATCTGATTTTCAGCTTGACATAAATAGTAGTGTGTCATACTCAATTGAAAGAAAAACTCATCTACCTCCCTCTCTTTATCTTCTGCATGTTTGATGGTCATATCCCTATCTTTGAGTAGTTTAAGTAATCTATTTTCATTCCCTCTTAAAAGTGTGCAGGTATGCACCATTGATTCCATTCACACTTTTAACTTCCCACAAGGTTTCTTCAATGTTTTTATGGGTGTTATCAAAATGCACTAAGGCTGCAATGACCATATCATCTGATACTTTCAATTTGTCCTCCAAATTAGATGCTCCATTTTCATCAACTAGAAATGAATTTTCTCATTGGTCCTTTAAATCAGCCCTTATAGTAACTTCATCTTGTTCTAGTTCTTGTTTACAAACAGTTCATCCACATGGAGAGATTCATTTCCAACCTTATGATCATCATATTGTTTGTCAGTACTAGCCTCCGAGTCTCCAAATAAGAGACTTGCATATCCTTACCATTGATCATAACCGATTCCATCTCCTTGCAAGTTTGAGCATCATTATGTTGAAGCTGAGCTAGAGAGTCCTCAAGTCCCTCTAAACTAATCTGCACTTCTTGAGCCAACTCTTCTTCCCGTTTTTTCTCACAAATGTGACCAAGGGACCAAGATTGCTTGCAATTAAAACAAAACTGCTCTATCCTCATTTGGTTCCTGCTCAAATTCTATGATCCTGCACCCTGTATGCCTGCTAATCCTAACTCATGTTCAGTGATAAATTCATTGAACATGTCAAACTTGTATTCAAATAATTCCTTCACAAGCTTGTGAGCCAAGGGTGAGATTCTATTTTCCTTTCTCCACATAACCAACAAATCTGATTTTAATTGTTTACATTCGTCATCATCATCATCATCTAGGATTAATGGCAGTGTGGATTTTATGCAAGCTCTCACATTGTTCGATTGATGTTTCCTATATTCCCATAAGAAACATTGTATCAACTATAAAACCATTTCTTCACAACCAAGGTCCAACACAAGAATAAAAGATTTGGCCTTTGCCACGAGTTCTAAGATATTTACCTTCTTATCAAAGTGGGGTCTATGTTATCATGTAGCCTGCATAGGCTGTCCACAATCAGCTTTAATACCCTTTTTAATATGTTGTCATTGTAAGGTGTAACCGGTGCTGTAATTCTGATAATTCATTAAGGCAAGAGGCAACCACTAGTCTTACTCCTATGCTTGGATGCTCCATTAACTGATGTTGCACTAAGGCAACCATTGAAGGCTGCAAGACCCAGTTAAACCTCCAATCAGCCTAATCCACATTAGATAAACAGGACTCAAGCTCTTCCAATTTTGTAAGGACACCATCCATATATTGCATAGACTCCAATTGTCATCTAATGATGTACAACTCGTTCCCTGATGCCTTTTCCTTCTCCAAATTTCTTAGTTGTTCTTGATTAATAGTTTGATTAAATTCTCTTGAGAAAACATTTCTTTTTAGGCTTTCCATTATCCCAAACTAAATTTCAATTGTCTTGCTGTAATGTAACAATGCTCTTTTCTAGAATGATGCACAAATGAAGTTTCATTAAATAATCCAATGTTCAGAACAAATATTAGGTTTTCAACATTGTTGGACCGAGAATATCAGATTTCCAGTTTTAATTGTTTGTTTATCATGAGATGCAACCCTTGTGATACTTTGACAAATCTGATAAAACTGCCGCCAGATTCTTAGTTTTGTAATTTCGTCATTGTCAAGCAGTTTGCACAATGTTCCTTTGTCTGCAAGCTCAATTTGAAGCGAGCAATATGGAATGCAAGCTATCCTTTATAATGAACTTGGCCTGAGTGCTCAATGTCAATCAGAAATGTGTAGATCAGTCTTTAATGAAAGTTGCAGACTTCAGAAATGACCAACAACTTCTGTCTTTGTCATTTTGACGCCGGTTTAATGCCAAACCAAGATAACAACTCTAATGTGCCTAAGAATCAATATTAAACTGAACCAAATTGCTTCACTGCAAACTCAGAATTTAAAATGCTAAATTTGACTCCCTGCTGTTTGGTAAATCGACCAGTCATTACTAGTTAATGATTTTCTTACAAGAATAATTGCTATCTTAAACTCTGACCTGTCTAAGCAAATTATAATGCTTATTCAGTAATAAACTCAAGCCAAGCTTCAAAACCGATCTCAAGGACAATTCAAGCTAAACTGTCGGTTACTGCAGTCATCATACGCCTTCAATGGAACACAGGCTTGAGTTTTAACAGTCTCAATCACCTGTTAGGTAACAAGGTAGTAATATTCTCCAGCAAGAACTGCAAGTTTACTTACTAACTGATTTTAATCCTCAATGTTCTCTTCCAAGTCTAGGCGCTTTCCTTAACATCTTGCTTTCAACACACTTCTCAATTATGCCTCAACCGGACTCCACACCAGTATCTCTTGACACTTTATCTTGATCTTAGACTTCCAATTCAAAACAAGACTGCATACCACACCCCTCCGCATGCTATATAATACTGCAACCCTTTGCACTCACCGAGTTTTTCTTCAAAATGGCACTGTTCAACATGTCACATATTTCTTTCAATAACAATCAACAGTGCTGTCAAATAATATCACTATGGATATTGTAGTTGTTCTCCAAATGAAGAGATGCGACTTATTTAAACTTGAAGATGGGTAATTCTGGTTTCATCTATCTTCCAATTGGCTATTACTTTGCAAATACTAGAGTCTGTTACCAGTGCTGAGATGTTATCCTCAAATTTGGCTTCACAAAATTGGGGCCACCCTATGCAATTTTTTTATGGATTCATAGGTGCATCCTCTAAGTTTTAATGTATTGATAAAATATCATAAAGACAATTTGTTATCCTTGAATAGAACTCAGTGTTGTTGTATCTTGCATTTTTTTTGAAGGTTTCCGTCAAGTTGAATCTCAAATTGTTTGCTAGTAAGAGTTTTTCTTCTCTGACTGCAAACGCTTGATTTTTGGTATCTTTCACATCCTTTCTTCGTTTTTCTTTGTGTTGTAAATAGTTTTTAGTCTTGTTTTTCCCTTAGGTGAATAGCCCTTGGAATTCTGCTCGTTTTGAGCTAACTTAGGTCGAATCGGAGTTGTCTAGCTTAAGTTATAAGGGAAAAAGTGGGGTTTTCAGGACAAGTGCATATCTTGATTAAAAAACCCTCATAAAAGTGGGGTTTTTTATTGGTGAAAGCATGATATAAAATTATTATTTAATATTTAAAGTGGATTTTGTGGTCCATTTTAAAATTTCAACTCATTCTGAGTTGAGTTGACTATAGTTTTTTATGTTCTATGAAAATAGCCTATTTCAAGACTATTTTTCATGTTACTTTTTTAACAGCTATAGTTAAATGTTTTATATAATTACATAGGACAACTTAAATGTTTAAAATTGGGGTTTTAATTACTCTTTGCCATCAACATGCTAATCACTATGTGAAAACCCACTTCCAATAAATTATAAGTTCCAACATTAATTTAAATGGACTTTTTGAATGCAATAACATGTTTTTATTTGTTAAGTAGGTTTTTAATATGCAGTTGCATATTTAAAACTTATTTAATTAGTGTATGTGGGAAATTCTACACTATTTACATATGGTTTTTTTTTGATAGGTAATTGGGCGAAGCTTAGATTGTTTATTATTTATTATTCTTTTATTATTATTGTTAAGATTAATTATTATTATGTGTTAATCTCGAGTAGATTTGAACCCAAGACCTCCCCGATGAGAGGCTCATGATTTATCGATGCATTGTAGGCTCTTGCCTAAACCATTTACATATGTTGTTGCATGAATAAGTTTATTTGATATCTGTTAATGCATTCAAATGGAGTTTTTAAGACTCATTGCATATACTTTTTAAAATTACCACTTAATGGATTTTTGAAAGTGAGTTTTCACTTAACAAAGACACAAGTGATGATTTTGGACCCAACTACATTCGTATATAATGTTTAAAATGTCATTTCCTCCTAGCCTAAGCCAAACTGGCGATTTTTAGCCAAATTGCATATGTTTTAAAAACATGTTAATGTCCTCCAAAAACATGTTTAATGCAAAGAGGCAATTTTTAAAGCCATTGCATATATATTAAAACATGTAAATGCTTTCTAAAAGAGCGTGTTCCACTAAGTCATAAATCAAAAACTCTGTGGTGGCAATTTTATAAGTAAGAGCATGTATATACAATATGTGAATGCCTCTTAAAATTGTGTTATGGACTGCGTTTGTAGAAAAAAGTGCATGGTGGCGATTTAAAATGCTATCGCATATATATAAAACATGTGTTTTTCTTCAAACAAGTGCAGAGTGGCTATTTCTTGGGGAGAAACACTTGTTTAACGAACGCTATTCATTCTTAAAACTGCATTTTTAACTCCAGTGCTATTTTGTGGAATGTTTGGGCATTATTTCCACATGTTTTTGACTCCAAAGATGTGTCTCAATATCCATAGACTTTTGGCATATGCATTTGCTCAAGAAAGTTCTGTTTTTATCATCAACACAAGGTGTTTTTGGAGGTTTTTACGAAGTGGCGATTTTGGGGATGAAAGCATGTTCTTCAACACATGCATTTGTCCAAAAACAGCCCGTCTAGGGGACATTTTTAACCAAAAACACTGCATTTCTTCATGGTTCTTGGTTTCCAATCACTCCAAGGAGATGTGTAGGGTATGTATTTCGATTTCCAGCTTGTTCTTCATCTTTTCCAACCTTAAAACGATGCCCTAGATGCTGTTTTTTAATGCATTTGCACATGACATTGATTTGGTCAAAGTTTGTTGCACTTTTTGGGCATTTAATCTCTCTTAACTATTTCCACATGTCCAGATTGGAATCTTGAGTATCTCAAAGGTTTGAAATTTCGAAGTCTATATAAGTCTTGTGATATTAAACAAATCTTAATCCCAAATCTCTTGGATTTATTTTCAGATTTGTCAAAAGATCTGAAAAAGACTTGTTATTTTGTGGTTGGTGGAGAGAGGTATGATTTTCCATTATTTTTCTTAAGGCATTTTGGTCTTGTTGAGTTTCTTATTGCAAGTCTTTCAATTTCCATTTCAGATTTGCATGTTTTTATATATATGTTGTCTTTCTTTTTCTTACATCTTCAAGTTGTATATGCAAGGTCCCATTTGCTTGCATATGTAGTCGCGGTAAACTCCCATTCTAATATGGAAGCAAGTCCCTTTTTCCCTACATGAGAATGCAAGTGCAAGTCCCACAATATGCATTCCATGAACCTCCATATGGCTGCCCCATGGTTGAAGAAGGGCTTTTCACATGTTTGTCGGATACATAGTATGATATACACCTATTTAAGCATGCTATGTTTCTATTTCATTACACTTTACTCCTCATTTTCATATCTTAAAGTTCACTGTTTGCATATGCAATCCACTCCAAAAAAACCCATTTTTGGCAATTTTAGCCATTTTAGAGCCTTTCTGAGCTTGACCGATTGGTTCATTCATTATCCTTAAGCATTTCATCCATTCTCCCTATCCATACCTTGCCTGAAATCCGTGTTTTTACATCAAAAACTTGCCATGGACCCTCACATGAAGATTTTCTTACACTATGGGATTTTCATGTAACAGTTGTGCTGGCATACCACTCTACAATCTCAAGAGAACCTACTCCAGCAAAAAGACAAAGATAGAAAGAGAATGAAGTACCAGTATGATCAGTATCATAACTCCATTTTACCATCACAAGTAACTTCCTATTGCAATGAAGTGTGGAATACCGACATATCTCATATGAACATTGAAGAATTCCTTGCAAGAGTCAATGCTGATGGTATCGAGAATATGATATTGATCAAGTGAAGTCATATTCATCTGCTGTCCACTTCCCCCTTGGCACCCCTTGAGCCAGAATTCCTTCTTGCATGTGCAAGACACTTTGATGCAAGACAGTTCTGATTTTGAGTGCATGACACCTATTGATATTATCTCTTCAATGTTGTTCAATTGATAATGCCTTCATAGGTAAATTTATTTTTTATTAAAACAAACTAATAAAGGGCGCTTCCAAACATTGTTCTTGGCAAAGAATGAATTAGTGTTGTTATGAGTATAGGGTTGGGTCCAACATAATTAGAATTAAGAATATAGGTTGCTCCTTACGAAAGTCATACCATTGCTAAAATTAATTTGGTATTCCCACAACCATAATATAGCTGTGATTCCATATTAAAATGAATCCTTTGGGATGGTATGGTCTTCATTAAAAAATGCTCAGGCAACCTTTTTCTTTCTCGACTTAAACTCACAGCTGTGTCATTTCCTTATTCTGGGCAATATTAATCTCATGCAAAGAAATGTTTAAACTTCAAACAACTAGTAGCCGCTTGTCCATAAGAGGAAGGAAGTTTGGTCCTGATTTTTTCTTTACAACTTTGTTTAATTCTTCTGCTGATAAAATCTCAAATCTCTGTAGCAGCAAAATCACAAATCTTTCATATGCAGCCAACACAAGAATCTCATAATGTTTTCAGAGAAGCAATATCATCAAGGCGGCCTCACTGCTCGCACCCAACTTTCAATGCTTATCCATGTTGTAGAGATACGATTTTAATCAACGTGAAGCTCCCAACAATAATTGGCCATTAATCTGAGAGGTTCCCAATATGAATAATACCTTACACACAATACGCATGTTGTCATTTGGAACAAATAGGAAATTCTTTAATGATCCACAAAATTGATCAATACTCTTCAGAAGATCTTCATTTCTTCAGAAGATCTCCATTTCAATTCAATGTCAAGTTGTGTATGAACTTGCTGACAAAAGCGAATGGTTTTAAACCAATGACAAGTAAAATATATACATGCTAAACTTTGGAAGTGGTAGATATGGGCCCACAAATTATAGTTATACTTGCAGTTTAATATCTCTCAATAAGTGACTGATTAAATATTTAAAAGAACAAGGTTTAAAATCACATTATATATTGAATAAACATACAATAGGTATATCCAAATATAGTGTGATACCCACATCCACATTCCTAAGGCTGCTTTCAAAACCAGTGCTATTTTCTTCTACAGTTGATTGTTATAACAAATCTCACAACCACAACAATGCTCCAGAGTATAGAATAATGCAATCTTTCTCAGAATTGTAAATATTTGATCTTTGCAAAAATTGTCTTTGATAAAATTGTGATAAAAATTGTTTCTAAATAAGCTCCATAGGATGGCAGGATTTTTGGCTCTAATACTACTAATATTTCTCCCAAAACTTCTCCTAAACAGTTTTTAGAAAGCAACATATATCTTTTTGCAAGAAAAACCAGTAATATAAACTAGCAAACAGCTCATATAAATACTTCAGAATACGTTACTGCATTATACATCGGCAATACAATAACATGCATAGAAAATCCAATCGTAGAAACAACAACAGTTAGATTGGAGACACATAGAAAAGAACTTGTAATGCCAAAGCTGAACTTTGATGTGAATCCACCTCTAATGTTGAATTGGGTTGGCGTCCGATCTCGCGAGTCTATCATGAAGCTTTCCGTCCTCAGGTCTTGGAAATTGAAAGCCAATGATTTCTCTTTCTCGAAGAGAAATTTGAAGCAAACTCCAAAATCCATGCATAGCTGCAAATGAGCTCCTCTTTCTTCTTTAAGCTCGATTGGGTGACTCTTCACCTTCCCCTTTCGTTACCTTTTGATCTCCTTTTTAATATTAAAATTGTCTTAAAATATTCTACCGTAAGCTCCAATTAATTCACTTTAAAATTAATTTATGCATTTGGTGTAAATTCTCTAATGTCCCCAAGAGGAAACATTACAAAAGATACAAAAACTGAGGCAAAGGGTGCTGATTGGATGACACAGTGGTCAAGGCAAAACTTGTCTAAGCAAAAAAAAGACAGACAACGATGAACCTGAAAAAAATTGACATTTTTTTTTGAAAGGACTGGCAGTCAGAATATTTGGCACAAAGCTTAGCCCGGTTTCAAATCCAGAGGACTTTGCAAAAAAACATATCGGTGTCACAGAAAAACCCTAGCTCAGTTTGAAAAAACTCAAGCAGAGATTGCAAGATTTTGTTTTTATTAATAAAAAACGAAAAAAAAAGTAAGCCACATGCAACAAATGCCACTAAAATCATGGTTTGGGTGCAAACAAACACAAATAAAATCACGTTACAAGCAGATCCCCAGCATGCAATTAAATGCATAAAATTCAGATGGAAAAATTCCATCTAGAAGAAATTAAGCATGGGCAGCAGAAAAAATCATGAGTAAACTGTGGCATGCTTGTGAGATTGCAAAAATCTCGTGTTGGCAATATCAAATGTGATTGAATTTGGTTGATAAAGACTTCCCGAAATCGTGCGGCTGAGAAACATGCAAATATCGTGACCAGAAAATCATTATTAACACACATAAGCAGAGAAATTGCAAGTTTTCCTTCTGTTGCAGGTTTGCAGTTGTATCTGCAAAACCACCCACAAAAAAACCTTTGATTTTCTTGAATGGTTTTGCGATTTTTACTACACAAAAGTCCACATTTTTTTAGAAACCCTTGATCTGCTCTGATATCATGAAATTTTGGAAATTGCTTACTTCGTTAATGAAATCAATGGGGCACTAGAGATTTTCAAAAGCTTCAAAGTAAAGCTTAAGTCTTCTAAAAATTGAAGACTTAAATAAAGCAATAAATAGAATGCCTATATGACCATTAATTGAAGAATCTAAAAAGTTGACTAAAAATATCAAAAGATTCTAAGACACTAAAATAGGAAATGAATCTATTCCTAATACTGATAAATAATGAACATCAAGCTGCGACTAGGGTTTATGATGGATGCATGGCAATTGTCAGTTCCAATATGGGGGGTTTTGTAATAGATGCATGCAAAAACCAAATTGCTAGTTGATGATAAGGGCCAGTTTTATTCTGATTTGGAAAATGAGAATTCAAAGTGTTTCAGTCAACAAAGCCTTTCAAATTCTGTGCAAGAGGACTTCTAACACTTGTTAGTAGTTCTCCAACATTCAATTGTTAATCTTATGGTATGATATATTGTCTATTAGTGCCAAAACACTTAGTCATTATGGGAAGTCAGTAGTGACCGAGCCACCAGATAGAAGTGATAACCGAGCTTATGAATGAACCTAGTTAAAGTGTTAACCTAGCATGCAGAGTTTGTAGTGTCAACCAAGTTGCAATATCAACCGAGTTGATAGTTCCCACTGAGTTGTAGTATCAACCAAGTTGTAGTATCTACTGAGCTCTAGTATAAATTGAGTCAGCAAAGTGTTCTTGTTTCAGAATGATAACCAAGCAGGCAAAGCAATGTGAACCGAGCCAGCAGTGTTTTCCCAGTGATTAGTTTGAATTGAGCATCCAGTATGAACCGAGTGCCAGAGTTAGCCAAGGTGACAGTGTTGCTTGAGTGTCTTTAGTATTGAAGTTACAACATTGAGCCGACTTGGTAATTGTTTTTGGAACTATTGAAGTTGTAGCCGACCTATAATGTAATTATTTGAATGGATATAAGGTATTGTGATTGTCCAAAATAAGAACGACAGGTTGAAGAACATTACATATAAGCGAATATGGAAGAGCAAAATATTTAGAAGGCTACAAGAAACATACGAAAAGGTAGACTCATCTATCACAGTTAGGTGATCAATTTACTTCAAAGGATATTCATCAGCAAAAAAAGTTGCATATTAGAGATCAATCCACTTATTCATCCTAACAGGTGTACTAGTCCTAAATCCTTTAACAGGGTGGACCTAACAATCCTTTGCAGAAACTCCTAATAGAGTATATACTTAATTGTATTGTATAAATCTTTTCACAAGGTGGACCTAACAGGCCTACTTACTCTTAATCGAGGAGATCACCATAAGTGATCAATTGTAAGCCTTAACATGCCAACTTTATTTCTGCAGTAGTGAAGCATTATGGGTGTCATCCCCACCCCAATTTTACCTTCTACTTGGAGGGTTTTTGGGTTACTAATTTGTTGCCATGATTTCAATCTCCCTTTACTTTTTAAACTTCTAAGATTAGGGTTGAGGCAATGTAATGTCATTTTTGTGTCTAGATTACCCTTATGGAACTTCTCATCTCATCTATCCCTTTGCGTGCACCTAGGTGGGCATTCAAAAGCAATCTAATGCATTCGTTCATATCAGGTGATTAGGAAACAGAGGGTAAGTCTATGCATTTCCTAGATGAGAGGGAAGTTGTTCTGAAACCCTAATGCTTTGATCAAGTGTTCATGGTGAAGACGGGATACATTCGAAAAGAAGATCACACTTATATTCAGAGCAAAAGGTAGCAAAGAACATCGATATCAAGGCCAGAGGATATGATGTAGATCATGAAAACAAGTTGGAAGGAAGAGCATTCGAATCCGATACAAAGGAAGCAACAAAAGCTTTCAATAATGCTTGATCTGTTATACAATGGCGAACACCCTAGTCAAAGGTGGCAAGAATAAAGATGGAAGTCAAATCAATGGCACAGAATACATTGGAATATCCACGTCACATGTTGAAAGGTCAATTGCCCTTGGAGATGGATTCCTAACTGTCAGATGAAGATCAGATCAAAGGTTTTTGCAACATTGCAGCGTATATTCCATATGATGAAAGATAAGTCGCAAAGCTGGGAAACTGCAAAAAGCGACCTAGGCGGTTAAGTGTGAAGCTGTCGCAACATCACAGAGGAAAGAAATGTTAAGTCTCAAACCCTGACGAAGATGCGAGATAGTCAGTTCAATGGTCATCGCTTGATCGCGGCTTGTTTCTAGCTTGAAGAATTCTAAGTTGCAATGGTGCGAAGAGCATGAAATAATAGTCAAAGCTAATGATTGCAACATCGAATGCAGTTAGCTAAACTTTCATTTTAAGTTGTAAAGTAGCGAAAACATATAAATTGCATCGTCGCATGATGTTAATGTTAACCCTCAAAGAAGGCTGCAGAGGTGCAAGAGTCAACAGCAGTTAAGGCATGACAGTTATCGCATGTTCGCAAGTGGTTAAAGTTAACTTGGAGTTAAGGCAACGAAGCAGCGAAAGTTCTTCATTGCATCATCACTGGTAGTTAAGAGTTACTTGAAGTTAATGTTGCGAAAGAGTGAATGCTTTGATTGCGGCTTCGTAGGTTTAATGCTGAATTCGAATTTCAAGTTGCGATGTTGTGATGAAAGGAAATTGTTAACCTCAGATGAGCAATCACGGCATCACAGAGAGTTAAAGTCAACCTCTGGTCAGAATAGCGAGGTTGCAAAATTCTTTTGTCGTACGTTCGCAAGGTTTGACTATGGATTAAAATCTGAAGTTGCAAGCTTGCAAGATGTATTCAGAACAATTAGTCATCACATCATCACACAGGTTAAAAGTATTGTATGAATGACAGTTGCGAAGAAGCGACAAGGTAAACATGAAAGCATTGCCATGTTCAAATCGTGATTATTGACAGAAGATTGATGGCTAGAATTCAAACTTGTTGTTACTGTTAGTTTATGAAATATAAATTTTGGCGCCAAGGTGACTGTTACAGATCATAGAGGAATATGAACCATTTTGAGGGTTTCTAATCATTTCTGCTTTTCTTTCTTTGATGCATTGAATTGTAACTGATGACTGTTGAATTTTTGAGTGATTCAAGTGCTCTGTTAATGTAATTGATGAATCTGTAACTGGCTAAGAACTCTAAGAGGGGGCCTATATATGTAATTTTCTAAGTTAATAGAAAAGATCAGCAATTTTATGCAACTTCTCCCCTTGTATTCCCAGATACTGAGTGAGAATCGAGAGGTTGTATGAAATGGAGGATTTGATTAATATCTGCAACTAGGTTTTGTGTGGTCTTAATTCCATTTGAGATCAACATTTCTAATGTTCTTATTTGTCTCCTCTAGCTGAGCTAACCATGCATAGTAAAGTAGTCTCTATGGGGATTGTAGGACAGATGTATTTGAAGCTGGTGATATCTTACTAGATTCCATTTTACTGGAGGGTTATTAGTCAAGGTGGATTCCATTTCATTTTTAATGAGCATGTCTGTTCTTTCCCTAGATTGCATTTCATTAGGTCCAATCTACATTTAGAAGTAGTAGTAGATGTTAGAGAGCTTCAAGGTGATTTGTGATAGCTATTCTACTGGCTGTCATAGGTTACCCAAATCTTATCCTGCCTAGGTTGTTTGTGTTTGCAAACAATCTAGCTTATCCTCTTCTGCTCTCAGGTTAAGAGCATTCCCCTATCCCAGTGATCTATTAAAGACACAATTCATTGCATATCTTGCATATAAGGGAGTTGTAGCTTATAATTCAAAAGGTAGTGATAAAACACATACATTGACCCATTTGTTGGTGATATCCTTTTGTTTCTTCACATTCTGGGCGTCTAGAGTCAAGGTAAAGCCAAGTTAGCAAGAGGGACAAACTGTTAACCAACACAATTCTTGTGTCAAAGTGTTATGGTGTTGTTACTTTATTGCTTTGTGTTACATGCATGAAAGTAGATTAGATAACAATAACAAGTGGACTAAGTGGATGAATTTTAAGTGGTTCCAGATTCAACCCCCCCAGTCATCTATCTTGGATTACATTTCCAACAATTGGTATCAGAGCTACTGGTTCTCTTATTAGAAGTTTAGCAGCTTGAGAGTAAAGATCAGAGACAATGGAGGTATACAAGCTAGAGAAAGCCATTGAAAATGAAAAGTTGGTTTTACATGTGGACATGGAACAAATCAAGAAACTGAAGAATCAACTCTCTCAATCATTGAAAAGAAGAAAAGAATTGGCAGCATAGATGAATGACAATCTATATATGGAAGAAAGAATTGAAGATAGTTGCCGAGAGAAAAGTTCAGATGTAGCTATAAAAGATCTACTTGGAAGGAACCTTATTCTACAAGAAGTCAAAAAATTGAAAAAAGAACAAGAAATTCATTCAGTCAGGATATGTGAAGTTATGGAACAAAAGAACAAAGCTGAATAGGACAAAGATATGGTAGAAGAAGACAAAAGATTACTCAGCACTAAACTAGAAGAAAAGGATAATGAAATCCACTAGCTTTCACTACATCAGGTAGATATGATAAATCAACTAAATAGTACAAATCAAGAAGTCATCAATCTAAGGATAGAAAATGAAAGACTCATGAATGATCTTAGAGCAAAATAAGAAACCAATTAAAGGATGATGAGATTACAAGAAAGTATGGATTAGTTCACTGAGCTATCTCAAAATAGACACAAAGGGAAAGTAGGATTGGGCTACATTGAACAAGGAGAATCATTATAGCAAGGATCTCTAAACAACAAAAGACCTACATGTAATCATTGTGGAAAGATAGGGCATACATCAAACAAATGTTGGAGCAATGGAAAGTCAAAATTTAATGGTAAAGGTTACAATTGCAACAAGCATGGACATAGAGCTAGTGAATGCATAGAGAAAACTAAGTTTGAAGGAAAATGTTTCACATGTAACAAACAAGGTCATAAATCTTCAAAGTGCAGAACCAAAAAATTTAATCCTACTGAATAGCTTGCTAAAGCAATCTTTGGTTGGGATTACAACACTTGGTGCAAATGTTATCAATGTAGTGAGTATGGACACATTGGAGCTAACTGTATGAGGACTCACTTCAAAGAAAGAAATCCTACCAAAAGATGTTATGTATGCAAAGAACTTAGTCATCTAGCAAAGAACTGCATGAATAGAGCTATAGTTGAAGATGAAAAGAAATCAAAGGCTGATAAGATTAGGACTCAAATGAAGTAGCAATGGGTGAGGAAATCTCTAGAGAATTCAAGTGAAAACAATGAGGTTATTGACACCTAAGGCAATGAATTGGGTGATTCAATCATCTCTGCATAATCACGCAAGGAGACCACTAGAGCTGTGATCAAAATCATATTCTACATCAGTTCCAGTCATCCAAGCAAGAAAGTCTAGATCAACTTATCAAATGCACTTGGACAGAAGGAAGTTTCAGACTTGATAGAGATGTTAGTTCTAATCGAGCATGGTCTATTAGTATTGGTCGAGCTTTAAGGTACATTCAAGGGTTGAAGACCAAACTGAGCCTCTTTCACCTACCCAGGTATGGAGCCTTAATGAGGCCCTAAAATTGAAAATCTGATAAAAATGAGAAATCAAAAATCCATTTTTCATTGTGAATTTAGAGTTTTCATAGAGCACAACATTCCTCGAAGCCCCAAAGCGATTCAAAGCAAATTTGTGTTGAAGGAAAATTATAGGCGAAGCCACCATCTTCAATCCTTCATCAAACAAGCATTATGGCAACATCTTCGAGCACAAAACTTAAGAAGGGTTCTGAAATGTTGGTAGAGAGTTCAAATTGCATTCCACCAAAGTTTAAGCTACATCCCGCAATTGCTAAGGAGAAGGATCCAAAAGGGGCACACTCATCAATTCCTCCCAAGGTATTTCTCATTCACGATGTTAGATCATTCTATCATTGTTCTATTCAAGAATTGGGCAATTTCGAGCTGGATTAGGCATATGGTGCATTGTGTGAAAATGATGTGTCGAAGCTAGAACACAAGCATCTAGAGGTCAAGGGTTTGACCCACATCATTCACATGCCAAGGAATATTCGAATCAAGTGGATTAGGTTCATACTAAGCTGAGTCCATGACATGTCATTTTGGCTCGAGCAGACCTATCCCATCATGAAGAAGATGATTCATAGGATAATTGGGTATCTAATGCTGGAGAAGTCAAAGGCTACCAAAACCCCAAGACGGGCAGAATTGGCAAAGCTAACCCTAGTTGAATGGGATGGCAGAAGCATGAAGTTGAACAACGTGACTGACATGAAATCAAGTTTGGCATCTGTTACATCCCAATTTTTGACCCAATTTAAAATGTTCATATAGCCATTAAGGTTCACATGAAGTCGGTTGGCAGTTAAAGTTTTTAAATCCTGCGAAATGGTAAGATGGTTAGTCGTTATAATTTCATATGAAGATAACATGCTAGTTGATTATTTATCATGAATTCATAGAATTGAAAAGGCGGTTAGCCATTATGATCATTTATGATTAATAAATTGTTATGGTAATATGATTTAATTGTAGAGAATTTCCTTGTAGGGAGCATGTGAAAGGGGTGGAAGCATTGTTAAAAAATAATTGGGCATAGGAGCATCACTGGGCAAATGGGTATGAATCATGAAACGCCATAGTTGAGGACCTATCAATTACATAATAGGATACACACATTAGACGCACATGAGCTATTGGATAAAAACATTAATGATCTTAACTTAATTAAAGTACATACCTTTATTGGATTATGGTTGACTTTTCCACCACATCATTATAATACATATTTATGTACGTACACAAATATAAATTAAAGGTGACATCATAATATTATTTATATACAAAATTTTATCTATTTAATACGTACATTAAATGCATGTACAAGAAGATAAAATAAATTTTCCAAGATGAAACATGTATTTAGATGTACATATTTAAATGGTACGACCTTGGATAAACATGTACTTTGTGCCATCTTAATACGATATATTTACGTGCAAGTAAATAAATATGTTTATAATATTCTTTTGATTTATAACCTTCAAGTTCTTTTCCATATTTATTCAATTCTTTTTAGAAACTGAAATGTACACTTGGCATATAATATCGGTGTTCAAGAAGACAAATCTTTTAATTCTTTAAAAGTTATGATTTCTTGGAAGCCTTGATTTATCAAATGCCTCTATATATTTGGGAGCCATGAGAAACCTGAAGAACTTGAAATGATTTCTCCTTCCACCCGATTTATGATATACCTTTGCAGTTCTTGTCACGTTATTTTCCTTCTCATTTTACCTTTGCTGAAAGTTGTGATTGATAATCACTTTGGGTTTTGCGTCTGTAATTACTCCAGAGAAGGAACTGGTTGTTAGCGTAGAGCCAAGGCTCACGTCCAAAGGACTGACTAATTGAAACCAAGCCAAGACTTACGTCTTCCATTCTCAAACCAAGTTATGTGGTTAGACTTTCATATTTAGATTGCTGTATGCTTTTCTTAAACTATTTCGTATTTGCAATAGGAAGGAATGTGTCATGAAAATTCCATACATTACTTCTGAATTTCAATTGAATGGATATTCGATAGTCCAATTTCTCTATGTTGTTGAGTCAAGACCAAATGTGCATGATATGTTCATACATCTTTGTTTTACTAAAGTAAATCAGAATCAAATTATATCCTTGCAAGCTTATTAAGATCATTCTTTGTTATTTGATATACTAGAAATTGCAATGTTCCAACCCCTACTGGGGCTTAGCAAAAGAGTGGATACTCTAAGATTATAAACACTTGGGACTCACCCGATTATATGGCCAAGGAAAGGGGTGAAGAGGTGAGAGAGAGGAATCTGCAATAGCATGAAAACAGAATCAGATGTGACATAATTATTTATTATTTTTAAAGGAATCATTTAATAGCTCATGCATGTCTAATTCTCTGTTGTCAAGTCGAGTAGTGTGATTAAGTACCAGGATGCTTAGTGGCTGACAAGGTGTTTCATGTCTATTCCGGGTAGGGAGGGTCTTTCTAGTTAGAGAAAGTGTGGGGATAAGTTTGAGGTCCGTGGTTGAGAGGTTAAGCCCCTGACAATGTTTCCCCTCTCCACGAGATGTCAGGATGTGCATCAAATAAAAATAAGTTGAGCATTCAAACATTATTGGTAACAGGCATTTTTACTCATGATATTTATACAAGTAGAAGATATGATGGATTGATTTATATTGTTGAATTCGGTTATTTCCTTTGATGAAAGCAACCTTTCTCATCAATGTAATTGGTAACCATTTAGATCGGTTGACCTTCTAATTGAATATGTAATATATCTATAGGATTGTTATTTCAGTCTTTCATTTATAAGAATAATGATTATGAGCATATCTTCTAATCTTATGTTATTGCCACAATTAGCAATAAGAAGAAAATGAATGAAATAGAGGTATTTGACACCCCAAATGATACAATGTTATCTGATGTCCTAAACGATACAGTGGTATCTAATGCCCTAAATGATACAATAGTATTTGACGGCCCAAATGATACAGTGGTATTTGATACCCTAAATGATCCAATGGTAATCGATGCCCTAATTGATATAGTGGTATTTGATGATAATCATCATTTGGTTTTGATATAGTGGTATTGGATGGTTATTGTCCTTTGATCCTAAGTGGTATTTGTGGACTAACCTGGGTGTTTGTAGA
Organism: Cupressus sempervirens; assembly: GCA_028749045.1. Classification (NCBI taxonomy): domain Eukaryota; kingdom Viridiplantae; phylum Streptophyta; class Pinopsida; order Cupressales; family Cupressaceae; genus Cupressus; species Cupressus sempervirens. Next base: position 648,426,907 of record CM053792.1, on the reverse strand, counting down.
AGCATCCTTAGATTGATTTCGGTTTCGAATACCATGGTATGTAGATTTTAATTTCCATAGTAAATTCATTGATGGTGTTTTCAATTGTTTGCTATGAAATTTTGTTTAATTGATTGTAATCGTTAATTTCATTCCCATGAACGTAATTGATATAACTGTCGTCCTATGAAAATGAAGTAATAATTGTATTTCTTTGATATGTTAGTTATTAGTTGAGACTTGGGAAAAAGTGTTTGTTACAACATCCATGTCATAGCTCACAAAATTTATAGTTCAAGCCGGCCAAACAATGTGCCATGTGAAGCAGTGGACTTGAGATACAAGGTTGTAAAGAAGAACTTATCCTTTGACCTCGCTGAGCTCTAGTGCATCCAGTTGAGCAAAAACATGGAGAGCATTTGGGCCTCCAAGAACAACTCATGTAAGTTCGGTTCAATCTTGTTCTGTTTGTTCTTTTATGTGCAAAAATTCTTTCCATCAAAAGGAATTGTTATTTGGAAGAAAGACACCCCAGTGTTATATCAGATCAATGAGTTCATAGATGAGATGGATGAGAATTTCGAAAGCACCATGGATGCATATTTTGAAAATTTCAAGGAGAGGATGCAAAACATGTTTAGGATCCCTAAATAGCTGGTAGATGACTATGAGCAAGACATATGCTTTCTGGTTGACTGTGACAAAGTTCATATATAGGTAGTTAGACCTAGGATTGCATGGGTAAACCCTCTAGCATATGAGGTAAATATTGATGAAACCAAAGACATTATTGAGGCTCCCATCAACAAGCTTGTGGACCCCAAGGCTACATACTTTGGAACATATGAAGAAGCAAAGACCAGAATCTCACTTGAGATTCAAATTCCACAAATTTTGAAGAGGGGAAAGAAAAGACTGAAAAACGTAAAGAAGAAACTTGCCAAATTGGATTCACCTCTCATGCTCACTGAAGGGAGAGATGATTATATAGAAGAGGAAGATGAAGTAGAAGGTGAAGATGTAGAGGAACCTCCTAAGAAGAAGGTGAAGACTCCATCAAAAGCACCACAAAAGAAACCAGCAAGGTCCTCTACCCCTAAGATCACTACTACCAAGCCAAGGAGGCTAAGGAAGAAATTAAGGCTTGAGAACGAGGATGATGATGAAGATGAAGACAACACCCCAATCATCTCTTTAAAGAAACCACCACCTACCTTTGAACAAAGACTAGAAGCATTAAAGGAAGGCAATGGAATGACAGATTTCAAATCTCTGAAATATGAAACAAGAAGCGAGGATGAGCATAAGCAGATTGAAGATGCAATGGTTGAGAAGATGGCGAAATGGAAATATGACCCTTTGAACTTAAAGGGCTAGCACCTAAAGTCCTACTAAAGTTTGTTTCTCACCATTGGGCGAATGCTTTTAAAACAAAGAAATATATCAGAGAGAAAACTCTAAGTAAGCTCATGCCAGACTTCTCTGACAAAGAAATCAAGGAGGCTATGTCCAAGTATGAAAGTAGATGGACTCCTTGATTTAAAGCTTTTTCAACTTTTGTCAAATAAGATAGAAGATGTTGTGCAGTCCACAACAAATATGTGGAAGACCATATTTGATAGTAAAGAAGAGGGAGACCTACCGGAGGTTTAGACAGTTGAAGATTCTGATCTTGAGAAGATTGCTAGAAAGGTCATGGCATCTCTTCCTTGCACTCCTCCCAAAGCAACACTTGGGCAACAATCCATTGAGTTGAAACCAGTTCAACCGAGTATTGAAGTAAAGATTACATCTTCACCGAGCTCTCTCCCAATGGTAACCGAGCAACAAGCTCCCACAATTTCAACCAAGCTGCAATAGGAGATAATATCTTCATCAGCTTTGTTAAGAACAAAGATAAAGATAAAACTATTGATGGTATCGATTTGAATGAAAAGATTGTGATCCCAAATAGGAACCAATCCAATCTATCTGTTGAGCAAATGGATATTTTGGGAGAATTATGGAAGAAAAGGGCCAAGCAGCAGATGCTAAGGGCAGAAAGAGATAGAAGCAAAGTTTTGGAGGACATCAAAGAAATATTTGTAGATGCTCTATCTATTAAGGTAAATGAAAAAGCCCCAATCATTGAACAATTGATTGAAATTGTACATATGTTCAATGAAGAAACTGATGGGCAGGACAAACTTCTTGAGAAAGCTGAAAGGAACTTTGAGAATAAAGTGCTAGAAAATGTAGCATAGAAAATAGCACTTGATCAAGTAAAATTATCTACTTTAATTTCTTCATTAGAAAATGTTGTAACCAATGTTGTCTCTATTTGTAAAATTGAGTGATACAACTAATTTTATCAAGGAAATCAAAGATAAACTGGCCAAGATTGACATGATCCTGATGGATAGTGCAAATTAGTTGGCACTCAATCCAAGTTCTAGTTCAAATCATTTTACAAAAGTCAAATTTTTAACAGATCTTCAGGTAGAGCTACTAAGAGAAGAGGCCAGAATAAGGGCAACATTAGTAGATATACAAAGTATAATACTTCCCCACATGGACATTATGCAAAAGAGAATGGATCATGCAAGGACACTAGTCAAGGATACAAACCTATCAGTTACAGATCACATTAGAGCTATCATTAGAGCTTCAGATTGATCTACACATTCTAAAGGTGCTACAAGATAATTGGGATAAGACCTTGTCCTTAGTTTTGAATGTACATCATGATTTTCTTTCTCATTCTAGCATAACCTTGTAAATTCTTTAGGCATTTGTAACAAAAACAAAGGGGAAAGTATTCAAGGGGGAAAGTATATAAGGGAAAGTACATATGTATGAAGGGAGATATGTATAGGAAGAAGATAATATGTATAGCAGAAAGATATCTAAAAAATAGATAAACAAAATCAATTATGAAAAATCAAAAACAAAGTTTTCAATTCAAACCGAGCTACAAAACATAGCACACTCAAAGGGTTGAAGAATTTTGATTTCAGATTTTGTGCATGATAAGTGTTTTTGCCACTAATGCCAAAGGGGGAGATTGTTAATCTTATGGCAAGATATATTGTCAATTAGTGCCAAAACACTTAGTCATTATGGGAAGTCAGTAGTGACCGAGCTACCAGACAAAAGTGATAACCAAGCTTATGAATGAACCTAGTTAAAGTGTTAACCTAGCATGTCGAGTTTGCAGTGTCAACCGAGTTACAGTATCAACCGAGTTGATAGTTCCCACCGAGCTATAGTGTCAACCGAATTGACAGTATCTACCAAGCTCCAATATAAATTGAGACAACGAAGAGTTCTCGTTTTAGAATGATAACCAAGTAGGCAGAGCAGTGTGAACTGAGCCAACAGTGTTTGCCGAGTGATCAGTATGAACCAAGCATTTGGTATCAACCAAGTGCCAGAGTTAGCCAAGGTGATAGTGTTGCCCAAGTGTCTTCGGTATCACCTGAGTAATCCATTGAACCCAAGTTACAACACTGAGCCGACTTGGTAATTGTTTTTGGAACTATTGAAGTTGTAACCGACCTATAATGTAATTATTTGAATGGATATAAGGTATTTTGATTTTCCAAAAGGACAACAAGTTGAAGAACATTACATACAAGCGAATATGGAAGAGCAAAATATTTAGAAGGCTACAAGCAACATGAGGAAAGGCAGAGACTCATCTATCATAGCCAGGTCATCAGTTTACTTCAAAGGATATTCATCAGCAAACAAAGTTGCATATCAGAGATCAATCCACTGATTCATCCTAACATGTGCATCAGTCCTAAATCCTTTAACAGGGTGGATGTAATAGTCCTTCACAAAAACTCCTAATAGAGGACATGCTTAATTGTATTGTATAAATCCTTTCACAAGGTGGACCTAACAATCCTACTTACTCTTAATCGAGTAGATCACTAGAAGTGATCAATTGTAAATTGTAATCCTTAACAGGCTACCTTTATTACCTACACTAGTGAAGCATTATGGGTGTCATCCCCACCCCAGTTTTACCTTCTACTTGGAGGGTTATTGGGTTACCAATTCTTGTGTCAGAGGGTTATGGTGTTGTTACTTTATTGCTTTGTGTTTCATGCATGAAAGTAGATTAGATAACAATAACAAGTGGACTAAGTGGATGAAGTTTTAAGTGGTTCTTGATTCACCCCCCACTTCTTAGTCACCTAGCTTTCATTACATTTTTGAAATCAATAAGATGCCATTTACAACCAAAAACAAGAGGAGTAGTAGAATTAAAGTTATAGCAACAAAAAAGTGCAGATTGAGCTGAAAATGGAAAAATAAACTTGAAAGAGTTGATTCATTGCATCTGTAGTTGTACTTATTTATTTGAGTAATAACAGCACTCTAATCCCTCCATTTAAACCATTGTATGGTACAACCAAGTTCATGGTAGTTTTAGTTGTTTGGTTTATTTATTTCTAACATAAGTCAAAGAAATTCGAGTTCAAGTGAGGGGCCTTTAGAAAATGCGTTGCACGTGTTTATATTTGTTATTATTTGAATTGAAAATTGCTTCTTTTCTTCTGCCTCATCACAAGCAGAGGATAATATAAGAGGAATGATGGAGTAAGTATAGATGAAGGTTCCTTAAATGTCAGAAACTGAATATAGCATTCAAGTTCTCTCTTCTTGTTTGTCTCTTTTAGCAACTGTATGACCTTTCTGCATGTAAAGCAACATGTTTTGTCCATATGGAACTAATGATATAAAACAATGACATCAGAAGCATCTGATAAAAATCTTCTAAGGCAAAATATCATCAAATACCTTGAAATGGAAAAATATAATATAAGGACTAGTCTAAAACCCTTTTCTTATTTACGTTTCATTTATTTTTAATTTAACTCTAAACAGATTCGTCTTACTGCATAAAGGAAGGTGGAAACAGCGATGTGGACGTGGATCTTTCAAAATCTGACATGACAACCTTGTTATCAAGGGCCGCTAATAATGAAGAACTTCCACAAACTGTGGATGAGAACTCCTTTCCTGAGAGACTTGATTCAAAATATAACTATTTGAAGGTGGAGACGAATGCTTTTGAAAATGGTCCTAAAGTTTTGCCATTTGAATTTAGAGCATTGGAAGCTTGTCTGGAAGCTGCATGTAGCTGCCTGGAGAGTGAGGTATGTTATATTTTTTTTAATCAATAGTGTAAGATTGTATTATGAGTATTTTTGAATTTTTCATTTACTTTGCAGCACAAGTGTATACCATATCATTGAACAAATTTTTTCTTGTTCTTTTCTGTGTTAAGTGCTAATTAGAACTCTATAAGCATCAATAGACATAGATCTAGAATCCCATGGTTACAATGAGATTACAGTACAGGGGCAAGGATCACATCCTCCCCTCATCCACATTTTCCATTGACTGTTGTGACCTAGTTGGAAATGGCATCTCCATCTGCACACCATCTGGCATTCCATCTGGCATTTTCATCTGCTCCGCATCTGGCATTTCCAGTTTTATTGTTGATACATTATATACATATGTGCATGCATGTATGTATGTCAGTTCGCTATGTGAACTGACATACATGCACACATGCACACATATACACAGTTCTCGTGCTAAATTAGAATTATCATTTCAAATACCTTGGAGACCAGCAATTATCCTTGCATTCAATCGAAACTCTATATATCAAATTAAGTAATACTGAAATCTGTATTAACAGATTATAATATTATTCTTCATCTCTTGGTGTAGATTGAGTGATGATCTCATGCATAGAATGAATCATAATTTGGATCGAGCAAATGATCCATTCAAGTTTACAATGTGATGCATGACTGTAATGTATAAATCATTGATTTGGAAGATTGCACTCCTGCTCTTCGTAGTTTGCATTAAGGCAATTGTTTAAAAGTCATTTTGAAGTGCATCTAACTAGATCCTTATTCTTTTCTTTAACTTTACATTTATTAGAATAGGACATTCTTATGGGCATGGCCAATTCCAAGTACTTCTAGTTTAGGAGTGGAAGTCCATCAGAGCAATGAAGATGATACTATCACCCAATTGGAAGGTTGTTGGATTAGTTTCTGTTAGCGTCTTACATAAAACCTAAGAATAGTTTGATTATGTGTATTGTTGTTGATGGATGGCTTTAATGTAAGATTTCAAAATTTGTTTTATTGTAGCATTAAGGGCTGGATTTTTTGAACTAGCTTATTTATTTTTGGGTTTACCATATTCTTATCTTGTAGACTGGAGTCCTGGAAGAAGAGGCATATCCAGCACTGGATGAGTTGACATCTAAAATAAGTACTCTGAATCTTGAAAGAGTCAGACAGATCAAAAGCCGTTTGGTTGCAATATCAGGTCGTGTTCAAAAGGTTTGTTTATTTTACTGCTACATTGTGATGTTTGAAAATATGAACCACAACTAGTCTAAGACAAAAGTGCTTGGATAGCAGTGGATCTGAATTTTCATGTACTGCATTGGTCTGATCCAATTGAGATGTTTATTTTTCTTTTCTTTTTTAGAAATTTAAATTTTCTTTATCTGTAAATCCATATTCCACCAAATTTAGAATCCTTAAAACACCACAATTAAAATTTTACACACATGTACATGCATACACATGCACTTGCATATTCATTTTCTACAATGTTTTTTCTTTCTCTTACAAAATTGGATTTTTCAATTGGGTAATCTTTTCTTGAACAACCTCTCAAAACCGTCCTAATACACCAAAAGGTTTAACTAGCTGGAAATGCTTTAGTGTTTGCAAGATATATCTTGTCCTATTGAGCTTCTATATCTAATATTTCAATTTGTGGTGTTCCCTTTGCATTGAGTCAACGTGTGTGGGACTTGTGCTCATTTTTATGCTTCTTGATAGACAAGGTATGATACTAGCGAAATATATACCAGTGAGGATTGTTTCATTCGGCTGTGTTGATGTGAGTTTTATGCCACTATAACATACAAAATCAAATACTTATTATTCGAGGGATGAAACACCAAATCTCAAACTCTCTGTCGAGTAAGGATTCTCATATCCTAACCAATGTATATGGATTGTGTGATCAATTGAGACAACCCCAATGTTCCTTTTTATTGTGGACTTTCACTCAGGGTTTGATGTGATATGCTGGTTATCACAAAGGAACTTATGTTGCCCAATTCGTGGATATCAGCTTGACTTTAACTTCTTCCAACAAAACGATTTGCAAAGAGATAATGGTTTAGAAAGATCTAATTTACTCTTAAAATGCAAGACACCGTGGATGTCTTTGTGACTCCACTAGATTTAGTTTAGCCATTGACATCAACTAAGATATTCCAATATCCTAAGGTAAACATAAGATGTTCAAACTACCACCATTCCATTAACACCACTTATCAATGCATATCGATGTACAAGTAATAATCGAAGTTAAAGTTTATAAATATGCCATTCAACCACGCAAGGCAAACTTATAATCAGCAAGCAGCTTTTGGGTTGGCCTAAGCGAGTCAACCAAAGGTGCATTCAAAACATATCCCATTCAACTAAAGACTAGTTATCAACATGAAATATACTTCAAGTGAGGGAATTCAGAAACCATGCAATACTCCAAAGCAACACAAATAATCCACCATGAAGACTAACAATGAATCAACAATTACTTTGACAGCATTCTGATTTCACTCGTTTGTTGAGCCCAGATTTTTCTTTGTTTTTGCAAGTTCTAAGTTCTGATTTGACAAATGAGATGTCTGTCTTTTAAGATTTCTTCAAGTTCACCCTTGTCGCTAAAATTGACACTTTTCTTTATTGAGAAATCGCTGCCTATTGTGCCAAGTAATTCTCTGCTTAAGAGGAGGTCAATCCGCTTGTTTGGTGGTGAAATGAAATCTTTTCACCCCCCCTTATATTGGTGATTGGGCTGAAAAGCCATGCCGTTTGGTCTAGGCTGACCTGGCCTATTTGTTGAAATTAATTCATTTAAACCACAAAATTGCAGCCCTTCATGAGAAAAATCAGGCCAACTTAGCACACTAAATTAAGTCATTTGATTTTGTTAAAAATAGCCTTCTTCATGTTTAATGAATAATTCAAATTAATTGGCAATCGTTTTTCCTTGGGCTTGAATTGGTCATTCCCCTTCATATTTGGCTGGGTTTCTTGGACTAGTGTGTGCACCCATAATTGAGGTAGAAATGGTGGAATTCCTCCATCTCTTGGGCTTGAGAGTCCAAGGAAGGGTGGGATTCCACCCTCTCTTGGGCTCCATGCCTAAGATGAGTTTAACATCTTTTTGATTCCCTTCTTGTTTTCGTGCTTTTGGTCTCAATTTCCAGTTTTTTATTATTTAAGAACACCTGATTTGCACATCAGTCTCTTCATTTTATTTCACAAACACATTAAAATTTATGCTAATTTTTCTCTATTAACATGCAATCTCATAAGAGATTTTGAGTTCGAAAATTGAGAAAAATTAGCATAAATCTTAATGCGAGACTTTGCGTGGTAAAACATCCATTCAAGCAACATGCAAGTGTATGCAACAAAAATGCAATTACATGCAACCCTTGAAATTCAAAGACTTTTGCTGCAACCAAGAAATTGTGCAATCAAAGCCCTCAAACAAGCTTGGGATTTCAGCAAAAATATTTGAAGACAAACCACAAATTTCATAAATACTAACAATTGTTTTTTCAAAAAATTGAAAATCAAATTTCTGGAAAAAATTCCAGATAAAAAGGCACCGCAAATTTTATGAAAATCCATCAACTTTCTCTGATACCATGTTAAGGTAAGTTGATGTTGTTTTAGTTATATTAAACACAGGAGATGAAAACTCCTTATATAGATTCACAAATATGATGTTTCTAAAACAAACAATCGTTAACTAAAGATGAAAATAGAAACTACTTGATAAAGCAAAGACTAAGATTACTATTAAAGAAACATTATAATATTTTAGTAAACACTCCCTCTTAGCTAGGGAGGTATCTTTCTAGATATCCATGTCATGTAGTCTCTTAACATAACACCCACAGTTGCTACACCCATTTGTGGAAAAGATTTTTATCATGGAATCTCTCAATGTTATAACATCATGTAGTCATTCAACATGCTGACCACCATGGCTACTCCCATGCGTGGAAAGAAACATATACACGTGCTCATAATGAAGTTACTCAATGTGATGACGTCACAAAGTCTCTCAACATGATGTCTACCATAACATGAGTGGAATGAGCAAATCCCTTAGAAGGATTTCACCTCACATTTCTCCGTCTCAATAGGAGCAACATTCTCTACAAAGTAAGGCTCACTGATGTTGAGACTCCCTCTCAACAAGAGCAACAATCTCCACAACACCAAGCTTGTCTCAAAATATGCAAATTTTGGGGCAAATATGCTTGAGTTGAATTGCTTTTCTCAGTATATATTGTCCCCTTTTTGGGACATGAGGAATTCTAACATCAAATTCATAAAATATTAAATTTGGCTTATGGGATCTTAATGCAAATTTATAAAATGGATCAGTTTAATATTATAAAATGGGTTGAAAGGTTAACAAGAAGGAAAAGACGAAAGGCTAGGAATGGGGAAGCTGAAGTCACAAGTTGGGTCCTTAAAAGAAGAATGAGGAATTTATTTTGGGCATGCTTGGCTATCATTTTGGTTTCTGGTTTTTCGAGTTTCTCTTGGAGAGACATTGGGAGAGCTTACAACTTTCTATTGAGACTTGAGGATGGAAACCTTTAGGCCATGTATGGTGGATTGGATGCAGACCCAATTCATCATTTCAGTGGATTTGAGACAGAGTTTGCATTGAGCTTACAGGTTCTTTCTTAGTTTTTCAATCTAACTGTTGTTACTATTAAGATTTGTGCCCAGAAATTAGATAAACAATATAAGTAAAGTAAATAAAATGCAAATGGAACAAAAAAGATTTATCCTGGGAAAGCCCTTCCTCTTGAAGGGAAAAACCCACCCACACCAGCAAAATATCTATTTTATTGATGATAAAATGTTTGAGTAGAAGGCTTTTTCACTCGATCAATTTACAATATAGCAAGCAATCATATAAATAGATTGCATAAGACTCTTTATCTTACACACGAAGGTCTTTTTGAGTCCCAAAAATAAGACCCTTCATATTTCTATTCATTAACTCTTCACATAAGAAAGCCTTTTCGCATTACGTATGACAGATGTCTTTTTATATAATATTAACTTACAAATATCTCTTTCAGCTGAAGATGACCATAACAGTCATAAGAAACATATTTCTATGTCAAAATCAGAGATAAAGATCTCTATCACAGCTACAAACTTTAATAGTTACTGTATTAAGATTGGATATTTGGTGTTTTTTTTTTGTATTTTTGATGTATAATGTAATGATGTATTCTAAGGTATTTATATGATCTTTTGTCGGTTAATATTGCATAAATATTTTGTTATAAATCTGAAAAAGATTTGTGAAGAGATTAGGAAAAATATCCGGTAGGATATTACAATGGTATCAGAGCAGTGTATTCTGCCACCTTGTGTGATCATTGGAAATTGTTTTTCAGCATTTATCAGAGGCAAATTTTGTAGAGACTCATTGACCGAAAGTTATATTAAAAACTATGATATTTGCAATAAGAAAGATAAAATCCCATTGGTTTTTTCACTAGATTGATCTGAAGATTGAATTAAATCTTGAAGAGTCGGCTCAGTGGTTGTGTCTTGAAGGAAGGTTGATTGAGCAAAAGAAAGTTTTAGAAGAGGCTGTGCAAGTGTTTCATCTTCCAGTGACTGCTGTGGAGTTAAAACATATGCCTGACTTTAGTGTTCAATGAAATAATATGCCTCCCTGAACTTTAATAATATTTTGTCAGGGCCAGATATATTAATGTCCAGAGGTCTTCAATATTTACTCTATGAATAAAGTTGTTAAAATATATATCTCTAGGTCCGATTAAATAGTTGACCAGCACTTATTTAATCAGACTCAACTATAATTTTTGGATATTTTCGAGCACAGTTAATAATTGGTTGGTCGACATCAAGTTTTCATTTTGTCTTGCTACCATGACCATAGTCCAAAAAAAAATTATTCATAAATTATGTCTGTATAGTGGTCCATGTACGTGTGACAACATTCAGCAATATATCAATTTCTTTTGCCAAAAAATATTGGGCTCCATCTTAAATTTTAAAGAAGACTTTATTAAATTGTATCAGACTTTATCAAAATAAGCTTTATTAACAATGGTGGATGTTTTAATTGGTAACAAGCCTTTATTGTGTTATAATAAACATTGGAGGGAAGCAAGCTCGGAATATATATAAATTGTCCGAGGTAACCAAGGAAATTTTGCATTGCTTTGGATTGAGATTCAAAAGGATTTCTTAGTGTAAATAGTGCGTCTACTAACTTTAGGAACGCGAAGAGGTGTGGTGACTTTGTATCAGAGAACTCTCAGAAATTGACTAAGTGGCAGAAATGACCTCTCTAAGTTGAAAACGGTAGTGTAGGCCATTTTGATTACAGATGTTCTAAGCAGCCGAGAAGTTTTTTTGAGTTACAACATATGAACCACCAATAAATACTATTCTCTATTTTTGCTGATGACGTATTAGTTGCCATTTGGCTGTGTTCGCATATGAAGATTTAGAGGGCAATATTGTCGTAAGGTTTTTTGGACGGACTCTATAGATTAAGCTGCGCCAACACCTATCCATAACCAACTTGTCATTAATGAAAGGAAATTGCATAATGAATAATTTTTGAGGGCTCAAACTTAATTATTCTATGATTTTGAATTGCTGTGGCTTCTTCAGATTAACTATGGCAACTCCGTTAGAATCCTCATCATGAGATGCTATGATTGGTGGAAATAATTTGGCTCCCTACACAGGCACAAGAGAAATATTTCATCCCATTTCTTCCAAGCATTGAAATTGCCATTGCTGGGCTTTTTCTACCGTTTGAAGCTGTTTTTGAGTATTCCATCGATTGCTAAATTTGATGAAGGATACAAGCAATGTGCTTCCTATGGTTCATTGTTTCGCATTAACTTGCTGGAGTAAGTCACAATGACATTGGAGTCTCTAACTACCAAAATATGTCGGCTCATAGGTGCATGGATCAGAAGCTAGAATGACACTTCTCTTTTAGCGTGAAATAATATTGGTGAACTGGTTGCTTGGACACTGATTTGAATGAGCTCTCTTCAGCATAGCTAGTGGAATTATTTCATACTCTAGCATTCACATGCCACATAGTCCAATAGGTGCTGGAGCCTGTATGGCATTCTTAGAAATGTGCAAATATTCAAGCTATTTTATTTGCTACCGAGGAAGAAAGATAGATGCATTTCTGGTTGATGATTCTTTAGATATTGGTCCGTACTGGAGGTAAGGGCTCTTGATATCTTCTCAACTGCACATTTACTATTTTCAGGTCAGAATTGAATCTCGACTTCTTTTTTTAAGTTTTGTAAATTCCCTACCAATGATAGTGGTTTCCAGAATGATCTATATGCTGCTTGGATTATTGTTAAAACTTAGATAAGGCCTATAGTTTAAATGTGAGATGAGCATAAACAAGCCAACATACCAAGGAAAAGGAAAACAATGATTCTTATCATGCTAAATTTTCAGCATACAATATCTTGATGGTTCTGATTTATCTATATGCAATTTTTGGTATGTATCTTGCACAATTGTTATGACTGGGAAAAAGTAATGTTATGCAAATTGGAAACTATACATTGAAACCAACAAGCTGATGTTTGATAAAATACCTCAAAGTGCAAAGCAAATTTGGTGCAAACAAGGGTTCCTCTAGTGAGAAACTGAAAACAATGAAAAGTCTGAAAAGTAAACTCTTCTCAAAAGAATTCAATGGAAATCAGTTATGGAGTTTTGGAACTTGCAAAAAGAGCAGGAAGTGGGCAATTAGTTGGATATCACTGGTTTACAACTGGAATCCGTGAAGTCTCTGGGTTCTCTACTTCCTAAGTTGGAAGAACTGGGTGCAGCTGGGTTTTACAAGTTGACATGGGATCCAGGGATATTATTGATAGATGGGTTGCATTCTCATTTTATAGTTACTAGTAGGAGTTGTACAGCAGCTTACAAAATGTTATGGATTCTTGGTATTGATTGCTTCAAGGCAAGCAATCTCGAGGAGGGAGGACTTTAATGCCCCTTTTTGGGACATTAGGAATTCTAAAGTCAAAATCATAAAATATTAAATTTGGCTTATGGGAGCCTAATGCAAATTTATAAAATGGGCCAATTTAATATTATAAAGTAGGTTAAAAGGTGAGAAAGAAGGAAAAGAAGAAAGAACAAGAATGGGGAAGCTGAAGAGTCACATGTTGGGTCGCTAAAAGAGGAATGAGGAGCTGATTTTGGCATGCTTGGTTTTATTACGAGGTAATTGGTAAATACTTGCTTATTAATAACAGAGACCGAAAGGTCAATTTATACAAAAGGAAGAGACGATGTTTCCTTAGGAAACGATCGTAAAGAATAGAAACATTCTATTCCAGAGAAAGCAAAAAGTGAAAGCAAACTAAAGCTAAAGATATTTACAAGATAACCATTAACTAATAATAGACGTCTTATCTATTATTGTAATACCCTCCCTTAATGGTTAATCTAACACACCAAGCTGTCCTCTGAATTTGACAAACTTATCAGGACCAAGAGGCTTGGTGAGAATGTCTGCAGTCTGATCTGAGGTAGGAACATACTGCAGATCTATAGTCCCGTCTTCAACCGGCTGTCGTATGTAATGACAATGAACATCCACATGCTTGGTTCATTCATGGAAGATTGGATTCCGTGCTAACTTGATAACGCCTTCGTCATCAACAAACAGAGTAGTCGGTCCTGCTGGTGACATCTGCATATCCCCAAGCATCCGACGAAGCCAGACAGCTTCACATCATGCCTTAACAGTCCCTCTGTATTTAGCCTCTGTAGAAGAGAGAGAAACTGCCTGCTGCTTGTTGCTGGTCCATGTGACTGCACCGGATCCCAAACTGAACACATATCCAGATGTTGACTTTTTATCATCAACAGAGCCTGCCCAATCTGAATCTGTGAACCCACTGAGTTTAGGATTAGAACTCCGAGAATACAGAAGTCCATAATCAGAAGTGCCCTTCACATAACGAAGCACACGCTTTGCTGCCATCCAATGATCAGCCTTAGGAGCTGTCATAAAGTGTGAAATATAGCTGACTGCGAAGCTGATATCAGGCCTAGTAGCAGATAGGTAGATGAGGCTGCCTACTAGTTGCCTATACGTAGTATCATCAACGGAAGGAGAATCAGACTTGGCTGATAACTTTAGACCTTTCTCCATAGGTGTAGATGCAGGTTTGCAATCCTGCATTCGGAATTTGTCTAACAAGGCTCTGGCATATTTGGACTGAGAGATGAATATACCAGAAGACTGTTGCCAAACTTCAACACCTAAGCAATAATGCATGAGCCCAAGGTCAGTCATATCAAAAGACTGGCATAAGTGTTGTTTGATTCCCTGAATCAAAGATGCCGAACTACCAGTGATGATCAGATCATCCACATAGATAACCAGAAGGATGATGTCACTGTCAGTAGTCTTGATGTACAGATTTGAGTCTGAAGAACTCCTCTTGAAGCCTTGATCACTGAGGTACGTATCAATCTTGATGTACCATGCCCGAGGGGCCTGCTTCAAACCATAGAGAGCTTTTACCAATCTGAGAACCTGATGGCCTTTACTAGCAACCTTGAAACCAGGAGGCTGCATCATGTAGACCTCTTCATGGAGATCACCATTCAGGAAAGCACTCTTTACGTCCATCTGATGGACCTTCCAGCCAAACTTTGCTGCCATGGCTAGGACTAATCTGATGGTGCTCATCTTTGCAATAGGAGCAAAGGTCTCCTCATAATCAATGCCCTGACGTTGAGAAAAGCCCTTTGCCACTAAACGAGCTTTGTACTTATCCAAAGTACCATCTGATTTGTATTTGATTTTGTAGACCCATTTGCAGCTAATGGGTTTCTTCCCTGGGGGAAGATCAGAAAGGACCCAAGTGTTGTCTTTCAGCAGGCTCTGGTGTTCAGATTGCATGGCCTGTTCCCACTCTGGAATTCCTTTAGCCTCGGAATATGTTTGAGGTTCAAACACACTGTGAATGTTGGCCATAAGAGCAAAGTTAACAGAATCTATAGTTTTGCTCTTTTTCCGAGTAGTTCTCCCATCAATGAGCTCATCATCATGAAGATCAGCGTCTTAGCCCACCACTTAGGTCGGAGAGGAGAATGACCAACAGTAGTACTAGGAGATGCTTGATCAGCAGGATCCTGATCAGAAGAATCTGGATCAAACTCAGGTGAAGCATCTTCAAAACGAGGTGATCCTGCAGGAGAAGCCGGAGGTGGCTGTACAGGTATCACTGGCAGGACTGGAGCTGTAGGAGCTACTGGAGCCCTCCCATCAAGTGGACCTAATGGAAGCCGAACTCCCAAATCATGAACCTGCATAGGCTGGTCTGCTGGATCAAGAACAGGAGAAACAGGCATGAATGGTCCTCGCTGCTCATCAAAGACTACATCGCGGCTGTATATGAGACGAGATGTCTCAACATCAATAAGGCGGTGGGCTTTGTGAAGACTGCTATATCCAGCAAGCATCAGTTTCTGACTCTTGGCATCCAACTTGGTGCGTGAAGCATCAGGGATCCAAACAAAAGCAAGAGAGCCAAAAACCTTTAGGTGACTAATTTTGGGCTTGCGACCTGACCAGGCCTCTTCCGGAGTTTTACCTTTGACCGCCACTGTGGGTGACCGGTTCAACAGATAAACTGCAGTGTTAACTGCTTCTGCCCAAAAACGCTTCGAAACATGTCTGTGTTCGAGCATGGAACGAGCCATCTCGGTGATTGTCCTGTTTCGACGTTCAAGTACACTGTTCTGTTGTGGCATGTGGGGTGTGGTGAACTGGCGTTGGATGCCATGTGTATCCAAGAAGCTGGAGAAAACATTAGAACAAAATTCCCCCCCATTGTCTGATCTAAGAGTAATAATAGATTTCCTAGACTCTTTTTCAACTAAGGGTTTAAACTTCTGAAATACAATAAATGCATCGGATTTCTTTTTAAGGAAATACACCCACATTTTTCTACTGAAATCATCTACAAACAATAGAAAATACCTGTACCCAAGAACAGAAGGAGTGGCCATAGGGCCGCAGATATCAGCATGAACAAGCTGAAGTACTTGAGAAGCTCGCCAAGAATCGCCACTGGGGAAAGGTGTGCGATGTTGCTTCCCAGCCTGACATGCGTCACAAACTCCAAGGTGTTGGGTTTGAATCTCTGACAAACCAAGAACAAGCTCATCCCGAGCAAGTTGTGAGAGATAATGCACATTCAAGTGCCCATATCGCTGATGCCAAAGTGTGCTGATGGAAGATCGCCGAGCAACCATAGCTAAGTCCTGAGAATCACCAGAATCAGTAAGTCTGAAAAGACCATGATCCTCAAGACCAACTGCAATAGTAGACTTAGTCGCTCGATCAGTGATGGTGCACTGATGTGAACTGAAGGTGACTGCCAAGTGTGGAGAATGTCGCAGCAACTAACTGACCGAGAGTAGATTTAGTTCCATCCTTGGAACGTAGTACACATCAAGGAATATGAGCTTCCTCCCAACAGACTGAATTTGAATGTTGCCTTTACCAACAACCGTGTACTCTTCTCCACCACCAAAGATAACAGAATCTGAATAAGGCTGGTAGTCAGTAAACCAGTCTCTGCGGTGAGTGAAATGTCGAGAGGCACCTGAATCAATGTACCAGGCAGATGACTGTACATGATCTGCGGGTCTTTTAGCCATGAAGGCGTAAAAGGCAGATTCCGCCTGCTCAGTGTGCTCTGCACTGTTCGCTTTGGGTTGCGAACCTGATTGCTTAGACTGGGCAGCTAAGCGTTTCCGACATGCAACCTTCATGTGACCATACTTGTGGCAATAGTTGCATTGAATGTTCTTCTTTTTGGTACCATCGGATGCTGGAGCAGAAGACTTCTGCTGAGATGGTTGCTGAAACTTGCCCTTATCCTTCTAAAAGGATTTCGCAGCAAAGGCTTGCTCAGTGGAGGTGGAACTGGAGCTGCTACCGAATTGTTGTTTCCACCGATCTTGCTGAAGTAGCAGGGTGCAGAGATCAGTGAACTTTAGATCAACACCAGTAGATGTGATGTTGAGAGTCTCGATAAAATGCTCATAGGAATTTGGTAAACTCCGAAGAGTGATTACCACAATATCCTCTTCCTCCATCTTGCGACCGATGGCAAGTAACTGATCACGGATTTCCTGAATCCGATTCAGGTGTGCCTGGAGCGAGGTGCGCTCATCCATGACAATAGAAAACAGAGTGTTTTTCAGAAAGAAGGCTCTGCTCTTGTCGGAAGTCTCATGAAGACCTTTTAGATGTGTCCAGATTTCGGCCGCTATCTTGCCGGATGGAATCTGAGAAAGCTGGTCATCAGTTACGGATAGTTTGAGAAGTATTACTGCCTCTCGATTATTCAGATCCCATGTATCTTGATCAGGACCCGGAGAAGTCGGACGCTGCGTAACACCCAGAACAAGTTGATTAGTGTTTCGATATTCCAAGATTGCAATGATGCGTTGCTTCCAGGTTCCATAATTGTGACCATTGAATTTGGAATTATGCTTGAGCAGAATATTTGTCAGAGATGCCATGGCACGTTTTTCAGTGAAAAATTGTGAAAATCTATGAAGGCACGTTCTTCGAGGCAAAAATACGGAAGACCCAGAAGAATCAGAGAATGACCCAGAAGAGAGCTCGAAAAACCCAGAAGGAATCTTCTGTCATTTTCTGAATCCACTGGCTTGAAAATCGAGGCACCCAGAAAAAACGGACAACCCAGTTGAGCTCTCGAAAAACCCACCAAGAATCTGCAAACAAAATTTTTTTTCGACCTAAAAAATTAGGGTTTCGAAAAAAAGGCCCTAACTGAAAAAAACTTGAAAAAACTTCAGATTTCTTGATGAAAAATGGTCGAATCTGCTTCCCAGAGCACGATGACAGACTGAGACGGCTAAGAGCATGAAGATTTGATACAGAAACATGCAGATTTTCACCCCAAAAACGCGAGTCTCCAAAAAATGGCCACGATTTCCACGCGATTTGCAGACCCGTAATTCGAGAATTTCTCCAAGCAGAAAAACCCAAGGTGGGTTTTGGAGAAATTAGCTGAAATAATTTTGGAAAAATTTAAACAAATAATTTCAAGAAGAAATTATAAATTTTTCTGAAAAAGTTTAAGTATTTAGCTCTGATACCATATTACGAGGTAATTGGTAAATACTTGCTTATTAATAACAGAGACCGAAAGGTCAATTTATACAAAAGGAAGAGACGATGTTTCCTTAGGAAACGATCGTAAAGAATAGAAACATTCTATTCCAGAGAAAGCAAAAAACGAAAGCAAACTAAAGCTAAAGATATTTACAAGATAACCATTAACTAATAATAGACGTTTTATCTATTATTGTAATAGGTTTATCATTTTAGATTCAGGTTTTTTGAGTTTCTTTTGGAGACATTGGGTGAGCTTACAACTTTCTATTTAGACTTGAGGACAAAAACCTTCAGGCCATTTACGATGGATTGGATGTAAACCCAATTATCAATGCAGTGGATTCGAGACAGAGTTCACATTGAGCCAACTATTGTTACTATATTAAGATTGGGTATTTGGTGTTTGTTATCGTATTGTTGATGAATAATGTAATAACATGTTCAGAGGTATTTATATGGGCTGTTGTTGGTTAATATTGCATAACTTTTCTATTATGTTTCTGAAAAATATTTGTGAACAAATTGGGAAAAATATTTGGTAGGATATTATAAAACACCATATCTTTAATGTAATGATATTTGATCTCTGCATGTTTTGTTCTATATTAAACATTGGATTGATAGAGTGCTTCACGCGACTTTGATCATCACAATGAGTCACAATTGGCTCCAATGTTTTGCAAAATAATCCAGCAAGAAGCTTTGGAAGCCACATTGCTTCTCGATCTGGTACACATGCTGCAATATATTCAGCTTCCATATTGCTTTGTGCCACAAAGGTTTGCTTCTTGCTACACCAGTAAATCATGGCAAACCCCAAACTAAAGCAACATTCAGAGGTGCTTTTCCTATCAATTAACTCCCAACCGGATTAGAATCAGAATAAATCTTGTAGCTTTAGATTGTCATCGGAAGTATAACTCAAGCCATATCCCATTGTGCCACACAAGTATCTCAAGATATGTTTTGCTGCAACTACTTGAATTTGTCTTGGCTCAGCCACGAACTGACTAATAGCACTCACCGCAACAAATATTTGGTCTAATATTCACTAGATACATTAAAGATCCAATCAATTGTTCATACATGGTGGGATTTACCAAATTTGACCTAGTTGGGGCATCATTAAGCTTCTTCAAATTTGTCTCCATGGGCGTAGACATGGACTCGCAATCCATCATCTCAAACCTCTTCATGATATCTATGGTGTATTTCCCTTGACTATGAATGATCTCATTCGGTCTTTGCCACACTTCCAAACTTATAAAGTAATGCATAAGACCAAAATCCTTTATCTCAAAGTTAGAGGCTAAACCTATAAAGTAATAGCTCACCATTAACTTCTATCACAGTATTTGAATCCTTGAAGAGGATTTTGACCTAGTAGCAATAGTAAGGAGGAAACCTAAAGGTGATGCAGGAGCATCTTGGGTTTCCTTGCGATCTTGCACTTTTGTTCATTCTGGTAGTTTAACTGAGTTCTTTCAGACCTTACCGAGTTGCACTTCAGACCAAGCTCTTCTAGTGTCAATCAAGTTCCTTAAGTGTGAACCGAGCTCTTCCAGTGTCAACTGAGTTCTTCCTGTGCTAACCGAGTGATCCTTCATGCGCCGAGTGAACTTGTTATTGCTGATGCTCGGGTCCTCCTCTGACCGAGTTGTCTGTGTTTCTAGTTCTTAGTTGGAGCCGACTCTTGTATTTAATTTAGATTGTGAATTTAATGATAGGATCTTGTTTAGGGATGAGTGTTGACTGTTTTGAGGTGGACCTTTCTTTATGTAATGTTCTAGAATCTTTTGTAAGCCGTTTTGGCAAGTATAAGTAGGGGTATTTGATTTAGTTTAAGAGGGGGGACTTAGAGGAAAAAATAATGTTTTTGGAATTGTGAATTTTGGAAGCTGGATTGTAGATCTTTAAGTTATATTTTGTATTTGGCCATAACCCAGAAGGCCTTACAGATGGGCATGTATGTTGAACATTTAATGAATCAATAAAAATGTTTGTTTACATCTCTCCTTTGTGCTGTTTTCTATGTTTTGCTTCTGTTGTGTTTACTCAACGAGGTGGTTGGATAGTAGGGTGTGCCTTTGGCCCTAGTTGTTCATCCCTCCTTGCCCTAGGTGGTATCAGAGCTTGAGGTTTATCCTTGTGGAGATTGGATCATGTAGAACCTTAAATTGAATTTGGTTGTACGGTGATAGATCTGAGGATTTGACCTATAACTTGCAGAGGGTTACGATCTTGCAGGAATGCTGATTTTAAAGATGGTTCGAGGTAGAGGAAATGTTGACAATGCCATATTGGATACATTGAGACAAATTGCAGCCAGATTAGATGTTGTGGAGACAACTCAGAGGAGAGGAGCACATCTTGATGATGTGAGTGATGATGAAGCTATAGCACCAAACCCTAATCTAGAACTTGAAGAAGATCAAGATGAAGAAAGATTGTTGAGAGTATTGTCTAGGGCACATTCAAATCCTGCTGTAGAAGTTGTTCCATACGATGGAAAATTGGGCACCAATGCTGTGTTGGATTGGATCTCTGATATGGAGAAGTTCTTTGAGTTTGAAAACACTCCTAATAATAGGAAGGTGAAAAGTGCAGTTACTAAGTTGAAAGGTCATGCCTCATTGTGGTCAGAGCATTTGCAAACTAATAGACGAACGAGAGGAAAGGAGAAGATCAGGACTTGGCTGAAAATGGTGAACAAGGTGAAGAAGTTCCTTCCAGCTGATTACCAAGTTAGCTTGTTGAGGAAAATGCAAAATTTGAGACAAAGGGACATGACTGTGAAGGAGTATACTGAGGAATTTTATAGATTGGACATCAGATCTAGACATGTGGATCATGATGTTGAGAAAGTTGCAAAGTATCTAAATGGATTGAGATCTGAAATCTAAGACGAAATAAGTTTTGAGAAATTGGAAAGTGTGCAAGAAGCATATCAATATGCCTTGAAAATTGAGATCTTGACAAAGACGCATGAACAAGAACAAAGAGATAGAGGTGGTAGATTCGAGAGAGCCAAAGGTAGATCTTATGGAGAAAATGGCAAATCTGACAATTCTGTACAAGATAAGGGCAAAATTGAATGGAGAAGTGATGACAAAGGCAAGATCAAATGGAAAGGTGGTAATTTTTACTGAGGAGGTATTAGTTCTTACTGAGGAAGAGGTAATTCTTATTCTAGAGGTGGTTTTCATGGTAATTGTTTAAGATGTGGTAAAGAAGGGATAGATCCTTTGAGTGTAGATCCTCCGAGAATGAGTAAGGTAACATAAATACTACGATTCAAGGAGACATCGAGGGTCCACCAAGTGGACCTAAGGCTAGAGGAAATCTAAAGGTGAGAAGAACCTTGTGTATTAAGGGAATTGATGAGGGACCTGTCCTAAGGAGAAGTCTTTTCAAAACCAGATGTAAGATGACTGGAAAATGTTGCAAAGTGATCATTGATAGTGGAAGTTCAACAAATTTGGCATCAGAAGAGCTGGTTACAAAGTTGCAGTTACAGAGGCTGAATCATACTAAACCCTATCATGTTTCATGGATCAAGGATGAGCATAAGATATTGGTAAGTGAACAATGTATTGCGAAGTTCAAGATTGGGCATTACTTTGATGAAGTTGTGTGATATTATGCATATGAATTGTTGTCATATTTTGTTGGGTAGACCTTGGCAATATGATAGATATGCTATACATGATGGAAGATTGAATCAATATACTCTTTGGGTGAATGGGAGAAAGCAAATATTGTTGCCTTTGATTGAAAGTCCAGATGAGGTCAATTTTTCTACTATGAGAATTTGGATGGTTAATGGGAAGCAATTTGAAAAGGGATTGTAGAAGAATCAAGTCTTTTTTGCCATAATTCCTAGGAGACTGAGTTGTGCTATTCATAATCAAGTGATATATAGTGGCAACTGAGTGGTAGACCATAGTGGTAACCGAGTGACAGATAGTGGTAACCGAGTGAAAGAGGTTAGTGGCAATCAAGTGACAATAGAAGCTAGTAGTATTGACTGAGTGCCAAAAGAAATTGTAAGTTTGCCAAATGAGTATAAAGATATTGTTGCAGATTGTATACCTGATGGTTTACAACCAGTAAGAAGTAAGTCATTGTATGGATCTGATTCCTGGAGTCAGTTTGCTGAATAAAGCACCATTTAGATTGACACCTACAGATAATGAGGAACTTAATAGACAAGTGCTGAATTGTTGCAGAAAGGTTTAATCGGGGAAAGTTTGAGTCCATGTGTTGTACCTGCTATATTAGCACCTTAGAAGAATGGAGAATGTTTACTAATTCTAAAGCTATTAACAAGATCACAATGAATTATAGGTTTCCTATGCCAAGGATGGATGACATAATGGGTTGTTTGAGTGGAGCAAAGTATTTTACCAAGATTGATTTGAAAAGTGGTAATCATTAGATCAAAATCAGAGAAAGCGATGAATGGAAGACCACTTTCAAGACAAAAGATGGTTTGTATGAATGGTTGGTAATGCCTTTTGGTTTGACTAATGCACCTAGTACTTTCATCAGGTTGATGAATGAAGTTCTCAAGAGAGTTTTGGGTAAGTTTGAGATTGTTTATTTGGATGACTTTTTGATATTTAGTAAGACTGAGGAAGAACATATTGAGCATGTTAGACAAGTAGTGTAGAGATTGAAAGAGAAGTTGATGATGCAAGAGGAGATTTGTGATTTCAATTGATGGTTTGAGAATGGATCTTGAGAAGGTTAAAGCAAATTTGGAATGGCCTACACTTGAGAATGTGAGGTAAGATTATTTCATGGTTTAGCTAGTTTCTACAGAAAGTTTATAAGGAATTTCAGTTCTGTTTGTAATTTTATGACTGAGACAATGAGAGGAGATAAAAAGGATTTCAAGTGGACCCATGGAGCTGATAAGAATTTTGAGACTTTGAAACAAAAGGTTGTTGAGTTACCTGTATTGGCTTTACTTGATTTCAATAAGGCCCCATTTGGTTGCTGGAAGATGAGGGCCAAAATCGGTTTATCAGGGTTAAAACCAGGTTTTGGAGAAAAAATGGGCATTTGGTTGGTTAAATTTATAACCTAGTTTTCACTTTCAACTTCCAATTTTTGACCAAAATTGGATGAAGCGTCTTCCAACAAAAAGGCGGAATTCAAAACTAAAACCGGGTTTTGAGTTTTATGAATTTTTTTTAATAATATCGTGGGGTCCGCAATTTTTTGCGGGGCTTTTTCGCTGGGCGAGTTTCTATGTTATGCGTTCATTATATAAGCAGAACATCCGTGGTTGTTTGATCGACATTTTTTTTTAATGTTTAATGATTATTTTAATGTTTATTTAATATTAAATATAGTTTATTCATTAATATTTTAATTAATGTGTAATGTTAAATGTAATAAATTTAATTTTTTTAATGTTTTTAAAAAAATGAGGTTAAATTAGTAGTTTTTGTTTTATAAATTTAATATTTTTAAAAATAAAAAATCAATTTTATTTGTATTTATTTTTTAAATGTGATATTCTTCTATGAGAATTTCAAATCTATGTTGTAATGTTAAACTATTTTAATTATTTATTGGATATACTTATATTTTTAAAATATTATAATAAATTATATAAAATGAATTTAATGTCGATTTTTTTTGAATTTTTTAACCTTGTCGAACTTCATCTGAACTTCATGGTAGTCGAACTCAACTCTTGTGACTTAGTTCTTGGTCGACGGTTGTGGGGTTTCTTTGGATGACGGGCAACTTTGATCACATCTCCAATTCCAATTTCTAAATTGGCAACCAAACGCAAAATATGGATTTGTATATTCATCTTCTGTGTCAACCAAACGGACCATTGTCTTCCCAAATTGCAAAACCAGGTTTTCAAAAACTTGGTTATAAGATAACCTCGTTATGAGACAAATTCATCTTCCCCAACCAAACGGGGCCTAAGGTATTTCAAGTTGAATGTGATGCAAGTGGTAGTGCAATAAGAGTTTTGTTGAGTCAAGAAGGTAACCCAGTTGCTTTCTTTAGTGAGAAGCTGAATGATGCTAAAAGGAAGTATTTTGTATATGGTCAAGAGTTTTTTTCTATTGTTCAAGCCTTGAAGAAGTGGAGACATTACTTGATTCTTAAAGAGTTTGTGTTATCTACTGATCATAAAGCTTTACAGTACTTGGGAAGTCAACATAAATTGAATCAGAGACATATAAAGTGGGTTGAGTACTTGTAGAGTTTCACATTTGTGATTAAGCATAAGAGTGGAGTCACTAACTAGGTCGCTGATGCATTGAGGAGAAGACGTTCTTTGTTGATTGAGATAAAGGTTGAAGTTTTTGGTTTTGATGAAATGAAAGAGTTGTATGATATTGACCTTGATTTTTTTGAGGTGTCGAGAGAGTGCAAAGTACCAAATCTATCAGATCACATGAGTAAGTATGATGAGTATTTCATTCAAGAAGGTATGTTGTTCAAAGGGATTCAATTTTGTATACCAAGAAGTTCTATGAGAGTTAATTTGATTAAGGAAAAACATTGTGGTGGATTGGCTGGACATTTTGGAATTGATAATAAATTGAGTGTGCTGAAGGATAAGTATTATTGGCCACAAATGTATAAGGATGTTTAGAAGTTTGTAAGGGATTGTGGAGTTTGTCAAGTTGCAAAAGGAATAAGTCAGAATGCTGGATTGTATTTCTATTCCTGAGAAACCTTAGAGTGACATTAGTATGGATTTTGTTCTTGGATTACCTAAGACAGTAAAAGGGTATGATTCCATATTTGTTGTTGTGGATAGATTTTCTAAAATGGCTTATTTCAAACCATGTAAGAAGACATCAGATGTTGAGCATGTTGCTGAAATTTTCTTCAAAGAGATTGTTAGATTGCATGGATTACTAAGAAGTATTATTTTTGATAGAGAAGTATTATTATTGTTGGTTATTGTTGGACTTTGTGGAAGAAGATGGGCATTGAGTTGAGATTTAGTTCTACATTCCATCCACAAACAGAGGTTGTGAATAGAAGCTTGGGTAAAATGCTGAGATGCTTAGTTGGAGACAAACCAAATAATTGGGAGCTGGTATTAAACAAGCTGAGTTTGCATATAATAATTATGTGAATAGGAGTATAGGGAAAACACCTTTTGAGATTGTTACTGGAATGCAGCCTAGAGGAATATCAGATTTGAGGGATGTTGTTGGGGAAGAAAATAAGTGCCGAAGGAGAAGAATTTTCTGGTTTTATGAAGTCTTTGCATAAGGAAGTGAAGTTGAGGTTGGAACAAAGTAATCAAAAGTAAAAGGAGATTGTTGATAAGTCTAGGAGACATCATGTTTTTGAAATTGGTGATGAGGTGATGGTTCATTTGAATAAAGTTAGATTTCCTATTGGAACATGCAGTAAGCTAAAGATGAAGAAGGTTGGACCTTGTAAGATCTTGAGGAAGTTTGATAGTGGAAATGCTTATAAAGTTGAGTTACCTAATGACATAGATATATCTCCTATATTCAATGTTGCTGATTTGTATAAGTATGATGAGTCAGATGATGAAGTTGTTGTATCAGATGATTATCCTAAGAAGTATATTAAAGAGGTTGAACAGGTATTGGATCAGAGAGTTGGTAAGAGCACATGAGGAAAGGATTACTATGAGTACTTGGTGAAGTGGAAGAATACACTAGTTGAAGATGCTACAAATCTGAGTTAGATTCAGCTCAGGTTGTGAAACTTGCATGATCTAGGAGAATCATTTCTTTTAACCCTGGTTGTTTGATGCAGGAGCATCCTGAGTTTCCTTGCAAACTTGCACTTTTGTTCATTTTGGCAATTTAACCGAGTTCTTTAAGACCTTGTTGAGTTGCAGTTCAGACCAAGTTGTTTAGTGTGAACCGAGCTCTTCAAGTGTCAATCGAGTTCCTTCAGTGTGAACTGAGCTCTTCCAGTGTCAACTGAGTTTCTTCAGTATGCATCGAGTTCTTCCTATGCTGACTGAGTGATCCTTCATGCGCCGATTGAACCTATTATTGTTGATGCTCGGGTCCTTCTTTGACCGAGTTGTTTGTGTTTTTGGTTCTTAGTTGGAGCCGACTCTTGTATTTAATTTAGATCGTGAATTTAATGATAGGATCTTGTCTAGGGATGAGTGTTGATTGCTTTGAGGTCGGCCCTTCTTTATGTA
Source organism: Cupressus sempervirens (assembly GCA_028749045.1). Lineage (NCBI taxonomy): Eukaryota > Viridiplantae > Streptophyta > Pinopsida > Cupressales > Cupressaceae > Cupressus > Cupressus sempervirens. Next base: position 648,400,386 of record CM053792.1, on the reverse strand, counting down.
ATGTTCTAGAATCTTCTGTAAGCCGTTTTGGCAAGTATAAGTAGGGGTATTTGGTTTAGTTTAAGAGGGGGGACTTAGAGGAAAAAGAAATGTTTCTGGAATTGTGAATTTTGGAAGTTGGATTGTAGATCTTGAAGTTATATTTTGTATCTATTTGTAACCCAAAAGGCCTTATAGCTGGACAAAATATGTCGAACATTTGATGAATCAATAAAGGTGTTTGTTTCCATCTTTCCTTGGTGCTATTTTTTGTGTTTTTCTTCTGTTGTGTTTACTCAGCGAGGTGGTTGGACAGTTGTGTGTGCCTTTGGCCCTAGTTGTTCATCCCTTCTTGCATCAAAAGGCCTTTAGCATCTCAATCACAAACCACCATTCAATTCTCTCATATGCCTTCTCGAAATCCAGTAATATCATGGAAACAACTTGATCATCTCTCATCACCCATTGCATTACCTCCCAACTAGTTAGATGATTATCTAAGATATATCTTCCCTTGATAAAGCCAATTTGAGTCCGAGATATAATATTATTAAGGATATCTAAAATTCTTCTAGCCAAGATCATTGCAATGATTTTATAAGAGATTTTTAAAAGAGTTATAGGTCTCCAATTTTGAACCAAAGAGACATCACTAGTCTTGGGCAAGAGCTTGATACCCCCATATTAACATTCTTCCCTATAGTGCCAGTTTCAAAAACATACTCATAAAAATCAAGCGATTCTAGGGTAATCCAATCTTTATTGACCTTATAAAATTTAGTAGACAGTCCATCAAGTTCTGGGGACTTCCCATTGGCCATTGAAGCAATGGCATCCTCAATTTCCTTGAATTCAATGTTTCTTTGGAGGGGATTGGATTGGACTTGGCTCACTTTGCTTGGAATCAGCTTAACACAAAGATTCATAGCAGAGCTATTCATGTTATCCTCTTTAGAGGTGAAGAGGTTTTTATAAAACTGAACGAAAGTATTAAGGATTTTTCTGGTATCTCTAGTAATCCATTCTCATTTTGAATCCCTTTAATATCTTGTATACTTTGCTTAGCTTTAATCAAATTGAAGAAACATATTGTGCCTCTGTCACCTTCCCTAATCCATTTACCCATAGCTCTGACCTTTTGGCCTTTAATCTTGTAGTTTTGAATTCTCCTTAGTTGTGACTTGGTGTAGATAAGGTTTTTAATCAGAGTCTAATCATCACTTTTGTATTGGAGGTCCTTTTCAATGTTATTAAGTTCCCTTAGAAGATAGTTCTCTTTACAATTTCTATCAATAACTTCTTTGGTACCTATCATTTGAAAGATTTTCCTCTAGACATCCACTAATTGCTCCCATTTACTTCTAGGATTACTCTTATCAGAGAAAAATTTAGAGAGGATAGCGATAGATCTAATGGCCTTGAGGGAGTCTTCATCTTGTAGGAGAGAAGTATTAGGCTTGAAGGTATTATTGCTTCTACGAATACTGTCTTTAGAATTAACTTCCTTCACCTTAATGCAAGCCTGATGGGGGCGTGATTAGAGATACTAGCAGGTTGGACACAGACAAGATTGATCCCATTAGTATGATCAAAATCAAGCAAAGCTGAATTTAAATATATTTTATCCAATCTGCAGTAAATTCTCTTCTTATTAGACTAATTATTACACCAAGTATACCGGATGCTATTATACTCATTCTTCATTCTAAAGAGTGGGTCATTTATGTTAAGTTTTCTCTTCAACTTACTCCAGAAGTACAATTCATTGCCTTTCCATTCATGCTTGTTTCCTCCCACTTTGTCATGTTCACATTCAACCATATTGAAGTCACCAATGAGGATCCAAAAAGTGATAGGGAGATTCTTAGAAAGCCAATCCCAAAGATTAGCCCTCTCTCTATAATCATTAGGGGCATAAGTCATTGCAAAGGCCAATAGTGTAAACATGGTATTTGAAGGTAACCCAGATAGCTCTATGACAGGGGAGGCTCCAGTACTAATAATCTTTTTTTCCCATTGGGGTCCAATTAGGATGGCCACACCGGTTTGCCTCTATCATGACCAGAAAAGAAGCAAGTAGCTTTACTCCAAACAAAGTTAAGAGTGTTAGATGCATGAAAGCCTATGACTTTAATTTCTTGGAGGCAGATAAAGTCCTTTTTGTGGATCTTGTTAGACCAGTTTCTAACCATATATTTTCAGTCTGGCATCTCTAGCCTTTTAACATTCCAATTGTGTAACAACATCATGATTGATTTTTTTGGCGGGTGGAGTTGCTGCATAATCTGTTAAAACAAGAAGGTATATCGGAGCTTTTGGTTTATTCTATTTCTCAATAATTATTGTACTATTTGTTCTTTCATAGGTCTTCCTTTTTTGGTTCTAACTACCTCTGTAAAACCTTCATCTTTTACTTCCAAGTTAATATGATCCGCTGGAGCAGTCAGGGGATCAATGCAATTCTCCACAACATGAGAGGGGGTGTCATTAAAGGTCCTTGGCTTTTCGATAGACTGCACATTGCTATTCTTATGTTGAATAGCCTTAGAACTCATGCTAGATAGAGCTAATTGTTGAGCATTAAAAAAAAAGTGAGGCATTATCAGGGTTAAGCTTTTCCCTTTCAACATGCATTCAGACTGGTTGGCATGCAAAGAGGTTTGGGGTTTCCAAACTACCAGAAGATCTTGCTGGTCATACCTCAAACTCATCTTTAAATAAAGGGTTAGTAAGAGAAACAAACTTTTAAAAAGCTTATTTGTGCTTTCCCTGTTATCATCAATATTAACTGTCTTCTGGTTACCATTTGACACAATTGGGCAAGGTTTGTCAGCATTATGAATATTCTTATTAACTATGTTTTCCTTGGGGGGATTGGAAGCCGAGTTAGGGTTTGGAACAGAGAATTCTTTTTGAATATTCTTTAGAGATGGGCAATCTTTTCTGTTATGGCCATTAACTCTACAATGAAAGCAAGCTCCAAGATCTCCTAACTTCACCAAATCCCAACTAAAAGATTCAGATTCAATGTTAACTACAATTTCTTTAGGGAGAACAACATCATGATTCAAAGAAATCAATATTCTGGCATTAAGATGAGGAAGGGTGACCTTTGGGTCTTCAACTTGCAGAACAACCCCTGAAGGTTTTTACATTGAAGGGATAAAAGGCCAGAATTAAGGGTTAACACTTTTCATTTCAATCCAAAAGGGGGAAGCATGGGAGAGGAGATGGTCAGTCATGTTTTTAGGAGACGAATGAATAGCATTAAACAGGGTTTGCCCAACAAACCAATTTCCTCTTTTCAACACTTTCTCCTGCAGCTCATGGTTTTTGAATAAAAAATAACAAATAATCCTTTTTGAACCATACGACTGAAACTAACCAGAATACCCTTTTTTTTTCCCCCAACTATTATTAATCCAATCATAAAAGTTCCTAGCCTCCTTCAACCCCATCATTATTTGAAGAGACGACCATCCAGCACACAAACAAGTTTGAGGCCTACCCTGTTCTATCGTAGAGGCACTCTTTGAAATGATTAGCAACTCACACATGCAAAGCAAACGAAGGAATGACCAAGGAACAGTTTAGGGTTAAACCAAAAAAAGCAAGACTCAGATGAAGTCACCGACTCAAGGCAGAGGAAAATATAATCAATCATACAAAGGAAACAAAAAAATCATAAAGCAAAAGCCCAGCGCCTAACACCACTTGCTTGGCCTGCAACTGGAGTACGTGGAAGACATGCAGGAACACTAGAGTAAACCACTTGCAAAGAATGAGCCATGATCTTCTTGGGCAAATCAGAAAATTATTAAAAAATAAGAGATAGAAAATATACATACACAATAATAATATCAGAAGCATATATATAGAGATTAATACACACACATATTTATATAATAATAATTAATCAGTCATTTATATTGCATTAAATGTATACACACATGTATACCAATAATAATGATCAAAATTATAAATGCTATATTATATATATATATATATATATATATATATATATATATATATATATATATTCAATAGTCATGATTATAATTATATATAAAGTTATATATTATATGAATATTTGTATATTTTGTAATACAAGAGATTAATATATTTGTAGCCTATTCCTTAATCACTTGCTATAGCATTTTAAGAGGATTGGTTTCTGTTGATTTGGGAGAGGTGGAGTAAATCCTCACAAGATAGGCAAATTTTAAGATGGTTAAGGACATGTATTTCCAATGCTTTGAGGGTTGTTAAGGAAATTTGATCTGATATAATACCTTTCAATTTTATTGATATATCCCTTGTGATTTTGTTCACCAACTTGTTTCTTCTTTTCGTATCTGTATATATATATATATACTGACTGCTATGGTAATAAATATATTCTGAAGGATTCTCTGATTATTAGTTTATCCGATATACATCCCCGTAGGGTATATTCTGAAGAAGCTAATTGATGGATCAGTTCCACTAATTAAAGTCAGAATAATAATCTCCTAATATTCTCCACCCAGTACATAGTTTTGATAATTCTTTGAGAATGTCCACCAAAGAAGGCTCGATTATCTTTTAGCTTGAATACAAAATTTAGTGATATTCACTAATATAAATCGCTTCCTTAAAAAAGTTCCGGCGAGTAAGTTCCCCAGCAATCAATGATCAATTGTTTCTGAATTAGTATAGTCCACAGACTATTGTATGTGTGCTAAATATATTCTTTATACAACATGATTTCTATCATCTTCAATATTTTGCAGTCAATATGAGTTCTAATGTCAATGCGTTATTTTCAATGTCTCCAAATCTCACAAGCACTGGGAAAGCAACACTGCTCTGATACCATTTTAAGGAAATTGGATGTGATATAATACCTTTAAATTTTATTGATATATCCCTTATGAATGTATTCACCAACTTGTTTCTTCTTTTCTTATTGATATATATATTTATACTGACAACTGTAGTGATAAATATATTATGATCTGAATTTAATTATATATGAATCTGTCTTATTTAATTTAGAATCACTGCCAAAATGGAGTAGTGATATATGAAATAGATTATGCTTAATATAGAATCGCTGCCGAATGTAATAGTACTGTTTTATGTTTTATGTTTGTTCCAAGGGACAGCGATTCGTTGTATACATTTATAATATTGGAGAGTCCTAGTCATGGCATGACTCTACGTGGCTTAAGCCATGTAGAGTCATGTCCATATATGGGACATGCCTCATCAGCAAAAGAGGCTTCTGTAGATAGTAATCACAACCCTTCAGAAAATACACGATCTACTAATTAATTGGTGTTGAATGCTGATGATATACCTTGGAAAATTATTGGTCAGTCTTTGATCATGTTTTATTATCATTATGTTAATGATAATCATTAAATATAATTAATAAATAACAAATTAATATATATGTGTGTGTCTATACACACACACACACACACGCACAGTATTATCTAATCATCATTATCAGAACGATGATGATAAACTTAGTAATCATGATTTTTTGATAAACACAAGTTATGATCAAATAAATCTGACTGACGCTATAACATGGACAAGGAAAATTCCCGAGATGGGCATGAACATGCAGTCCCATTGCCTTTAGGAAGCCTACTTGTAGATTGGTGTCAAGCGCCCTGTTAGTGTATTCAGATTGTTATAGAAATACTATCCAGATTGCTTTCTTCAAATAAGAATCTGATTTATGTCCTTTCAAATAACAATGTCATTGTATTAAGATCAGAACTTATAACAAATATAATGACCATGAACTACAAAGATATATGTATACGGCAGAGATATATATATATATATATATGTGATACTGTCACTGATACACACTTGAAGACTGGGTTAAGTTATGTGTTTGCTGTGTCTTAAGATCAGCGGAGGGAACCATATATATAAGTGTTGATACGGTGACTATGAGTCATGACCAATAGGCGTGACTCATACTTGAGTCACCTCTATTGTGCATGACTCAATACTCACCATCATAGATTATAATATAATTGGTCTGCAGTTATATACCTTAACTAACTCATAATACGAGCAGTCAATAATAGAGTTTTCACTTTTATTGATTCATATATATTATATAATATAACATCTACAGATGTATATCTCTATAATATTTAATCAACAAATTGTTAGTTATATTTATACTTTATGTTTTATTCGACGAAGCTATAAAAACACCTCTTAGTTAGGAAGGATAAATACTAGATGAGATATAATCTCAACATTATATCAACAAGGAAGTATCTCTGGTCAGAAGATATTCATCATGATATAACTCAAACATTATAAGATGTTGATCATAATAGAAAGCCATGGTCTGTTTAAGGAACTTAATCCACCATGCAATTTGTATCATCTATTGTGATTTGCTTCAGACATCATAAATATGTCTTATCACAATAGATGGTCATGGTCTGTTTAAGGAACATAATCCACCATGCAATTTGTATCATCTATTGTGATCTGCTTCAGACATCATAAATATGTCTTATCACAATAGATGGCCATGGTCTTTCTAAGGAACTTAATCCACCATGCAATTTGTATCATCTATTGTGACTTGCTTCAGACATCATAAATATCTCTTATCACAATAGATGGCCATGGTCTGTTTAAGGAACTTAATCCACCATGCAATGTGTAACCTATAATAATAGAAAATAAGTTATCGTAAGATCATCATCTTTCAATAACTTCTACAATCACAAGTGATAATCATGTGGAAGTCGTCACTTCCTCATGATGTACAAAGGGCCCATATAAAAACAATTCATTAGTACAATTATCAAATATTTTGAGACTCTTCTCAATAATTACAACATACCAAGTTTTATCTTGACATTAAATGATAATTGATTTTTGAACACCCTCCTAAACCAATATTACATTAACTCATTTAGAAAGGAGAATTCTCTGAATTCAAATTTGGATTACTGACTTCAGCAAAAGAGGCTTGATGTTTAAGTCAGTCAGGACATATTGTTGCAGTGTGCCCATAGTTGTCGCATCTGTAACATTGTACTTTGGAGTAGTCCCTTTGTCTCTTGTGCGAATAATTGCCCTTTCTCCTTTTTAATTTAGTGGTGAGAGCCTGAAAGTCTTCATTTTTGGATTCATTACTAATTCCTCTAGATATTAGATTACATTCTTCTTGAATGCAGTTGGCCTTTAGTCAATCAAATTTAGGGAGTTTGGAACGAGCACATACTCCTTGTCTAAAAGTTTGCCATGAAGCAAGGAGTCCATTTAATGTTACCATAGTTAACTCCTTACTATCATAAATGTGATCAATTGTCAAAAGTTGGTTTCTTAATTCTGTTATCCTCATAAGGTATGAGGTAATGGTTTCTCCTTTATTCATTTTTATAGTAGCGAGTTGATTCTTTAGAGTAAGACACCTACTAGTGTTGTTGATTTCAAACATGTCTTCTAGTGCTTTTAGCATATGATAAGCAAAGTCCAACTTGGTGATAATAGGTAGTAAGTGATTTTTCACTCCATCTACCAATAACTCCATCGCTCTTGTGTTGTCCTTTTCCCATTGATCCTTTTCATTGTCTTTCTCAGGTTTAGGAGAACTCACAATAGTTAATAGATCATGCTTTTTCAAAATTATCATCATTCGAAATTTCCATGCTTCAAAATCAGAAGCATCTTCAAGTCTATCTTCGAGTCTCATGCCGTTTACCATTTTAAAATAGTGTGATTTAATAAACTATGAAATTCTTCAATAATCTTGATCTGACCTTTTCTTTAAACCTGCTCTCATACCATGTTAGTGTATTCAGATTGTTATAGAAATACTATCCAGATTGCTTTCTTCAAATAAGAATCTGATTTATGTCCTTTCAAATAACAATGTCATTGTATTAAGATCAGAACTTATAACAAATATAATGACCACGAACTGCAAAGATATATGTATACGGCAGATATATATATATATATATATATATATATATATATATATATGTGATACCGTCACTGATACACACTTGAAGACTGGGTTAAGTTATGTGTTCGCTGTGTCTTAAGATCAGCGGAGGAAACCATATATATGTGTTGATATGGTGACTATGAGTCATGACCAATAGGCGTGACTCATACTTGAGTCACCTCTATTGTGCGTGACTCAATACTCACCATCATAGATTATAATATAATTGGTCTGCAGTTATATACCTTAACTAACTCATAATACGAGCAGTCAATAATAGAGTTTTCACTTTTATTGATTCATATATATTATATAATATAACATCTACAGATGTATATCTCTATAATATTTAATCAAGAAATTTTTAGTTATATTTATACTTTATGTTTTATTCGACGAAGCTATAAAAACATTAACACACCCCATGACATGGAAATTCTCATCCTCCTTAAGGTTGGCATGTTTAGGAGAGGAGGAGGAATTGGGCTTAAATGCGTTAACTATTAAATTTATTATGATTTATTCATCGTTTCTTACAATAATTCAAGTTAGGTGCATAGTCGTGTACTTTAATGATTGGAATATTGGCTGCCTCCGAATGGGGGACATTACATTGTCCCTTTCTGATTAGTGGGAAGTTTAAATGTTGGATTCTCTATCTGAAATTATACAGGGTTTTAAGTAGATTTGTTGAAATTGGAATATGGCGATACTATTTCATAAATATGTTTGGTCAGTTTGGAGTGCCTTTGATGTTAGACAGCTGACAAGTCATACAGCTTTTCTATCCATACTAGTATCCCAGTAAATGATAGGTACACATTATGTTTCACTACCTCTTATATGTCCTAAGATGTAGATAGTAGAACAAAATGCACTCATGGAATTGATAGTTAATGTGTATGGTTATGCAAGACTGATATTGCATAAAATCTGATATAGAAATGTAATTGTGAAATTCCTATTATTTATTCCCACTTGTTTTGATCTTGCTTATTTCCATTTTTAATTACTTAATTGTGGGAACGATCCCTCCCTTAGTTGACTCTACTTTATGTTGTGGTTTGGAGGCTTGTAACCAGTTTCAGTTTACCCTATTTTGCTTTAAATCTCTAAATTAATTGTTGTTTTGCATTTAGTTACTTTCATAGTCAAGGGTCTTCTTACACTTGTTCTCTATTATATTTGGCTGTTTCAAGCACAAATATATGCTTTGTCATTTGTTGTCCTAAATTTAATTTCTTTCTTTCTACTGTCTAGCGGATAGAATCTAGCCTGGGCTTGGATGACTATATACATGATTTGTCTCCTTTACAGGCAATAATGATATTGCAGTAGAACCAGGCACTCATAATTCAAGGACGTGTAATTTAAAGACTAGTTAAGGTACACACATGCTCTTTTACAAGCTTGCTGCCAAGTTGGAACAATGCTATCACAGTTTACCTTTGCCTGAGCCATGCTGTTTACAGTCTTCACCTTTTTATACCCCTTTGGGTGTCAAAATTAATTACATAAAATATTTCATGAGTTGGCATCCAACTTCACCAATCGCAAAATAAAAAATTCATGAGTCGGCCAAACAATTGAATCCAATATAACAAACACTCTCTCCCAAACTTTGTGATCAATAACCTTTGTCATCAATGACAATATTTCTAACAAGCTTGCTTTGATATCAACAACCGTATTTTTTTTTGCCAATCTCCCTTCTTGAACTACCAATCACTCTTCTTGAATAAAACACACCTTGACAACAATGGCAACATTTCCAGAAATTCCACCCTTTGTCATTGATGTCAACCTTGTAAAGAATTAGACGATCTCACTCTGACATCAATTACAATATTTCCAACAAAGTGCAGTGTCTGTGCCACTTTTCTTGTCTAGAATTCCAGCTTTGGCTTTTTATATGGCATTAAAACTTCTTTTACGTTTTCACTTACATATTTGTAGAATATTTCTTAATGCTCTAGTTTAATGCATGAACATATCTATTATAAAGTTATAAACATATCTAATATAATGTTATATTGTTTGGAGTTTACAGGTGAGAGATGAATTAGAGCACTTGCTTGATGATGATGAGGATATGGCTGAGATGTATCTAACAGATAAGTTGACTCAACAACTAGATGGGAGTTCTTCTCCCTCTTCTTTTCATGGTGCCAGAGGTGGATTGGAGCATGAGCTGACTCATTTTGATGCAGAGAATGAATGGTGAGACATTGTGCATAAGTATACTAACCTTTTAAACATATTTAGAAACCTAGATAAATTGTGTTTTGAAGAATTTCAGATCCTTTCATATGTATCAATTTATTGTAAGCCTTTATTAAATGTTTCTATTTAAAGAACACTAAAGTGCTATTTGTTCAACTTTTCTGTCAGTGGTCCTGAAGCATTGAGTGGCACATTCAACTCACTACGTAGAGATGAAGATAGCAGCACAAGTAGCAGAACCCATAGTGGTACTAAAAGTCTTGATGTGGAGGAGTTGGAGATGCTTTTGGAGGCTTACTTTGTCCAGATTGATGGAACATTAAATAAGCTATCAACAGTATGTTATTTAAGTCATCAACAACCAACCTTTTTTTGATTTGCTTGCCAATGTTAAACAGTTCTTAGTTTGAATGGTTTTAATGTATTGATTGGGACAGAGGTTTCCATTCATTTATTGAATCATTTAAAGTAGGAAGCAGGAATGAACTAATAGATTGCAATTATTAAAGATCTAAACATTCAACCAGTTTTCAAAGAAGAAAATCAAACTACCCTGATTATTGCCCCCAGAAATTAATGCAAATCTGATCCAGTGTTTCAGACTTGTACAAACAGCAACATCACTAAATTATTTCAGACCAGTTCTTTTGCTATTGAGGAATCAGTTCATTAAGAGGACTTGGCTTACCTCTAGGAGGGACGAAGCTTGTTGCTGTACATATTACATTGTGTTTCATTAAGCATTACATACTTACATACAAAGAGAGCCCAACAACACAATGGGATGTAGAGATGGAGAAGCCAGCACACATCAATGTTGATGCTATCCAAACAAGGCTTGTTGGTATTGATTTTGAGCAGCGTTCCACAGGGACGCATCCCTCCCAAAAAAACCTGCATCCCCTGTCGGGGGACGTTTCTGAGACTTTGGAACTTGTAGGTACCTCTGCCACCTCTCTCGGGTATGCCTCTAGGTTGCTCACTATGTGGCACATGCCATTATATAATAAATGCAACCTTTCAATTCAAAAAATTAGTCTGCCTTTCATTGGGCACTTGCAAAGATGTTTTATTGCAGATTTTACCTTGAAGATTGTGTTAATGTTTTATAGCTTCAGCTGGATAAAACATAAAGTGTACATCTATGCACAACTCTTTGATAAAATGATATATATATATATATATAAATGCAAAAAAATTATATTTCATATTTCCCATTGAAATAGTTGATTATTTAATATGCCATAAGCCCTTTCGATCATGCTTGTACTCTATCCTATTATCCTTGGACTTGTTCGTGATTGAGCACATTGATCTTTGATTACGTGGAGTTTTCTTATCCACTCACTAGTCTTCGTCAGGCTGTTAATGTGCCTCGACCACTGGTTATTGTGTTCACCATGTGATGTGATTGGTGCCCGCATCTTTGGTACTTCTTCATGTGTCATTGCATAGGGTATACTTTGAAAGGAAGAGACATGTCGACAAATGGACATGTCTCCCATGTAGGAAACATGTCCATTCATCGACATGTCTCCTTATGTAAATTGTTCCACATATAAAAGCATTTGGGCAGACTGTTGGAAGAACAATCAAACACATCATTTTATTCAAAGTCTTCCGTTCTTCATTTCTTGTTGTCAGCGCATCTTCATTGGTTGAACTGGTCAAAAGTTAATTTCTCACTTCAGCGTATGATTTGTACATGCTCAACAGAAGTTTTCTGGATCCATATCCTATGGTTTATCAAGTCAGGATAGTCAAACAAGCTCCCTAGTTTAAAGACCTAAATCACAATCAATATATGTATTGATTGCAAATATACTGAAGTCTCTTATATGCAAACATAGAAACATTTATATGTATTAATATATAAATCTATTAAAAGGCTCAAGAAACTTTATAAGTTCAGTGAATTAAATAAATCTGATAGAGAAAATAAACAGATAGCAATTCACCTCAATTTGTGTATGAATGCCACCACCAACACCACTCCTGCTGTCCCCCCATTGTCCTGTTGCCATCTCCAAATGTAGGCCCTTGGTCCCTGTCTCCAAAATCTGTCCTCTCGTCCACCCATTAGGAAACTCCATGTAACCATGGTTTTGGAGGAACTTAGAGTATGTGGAGTTCAACAGTTCTAGTGAATGGGGAGTTTGAGGATGATTAGAGGCATCACTTCAGGCCATTTTATCGTTTGACCATTTGTCATTGTAATCATCGTTATGAAAGTTTGAATATAATATAAATTTCAGTTTCAACATTTTCATTGTCACCATTCTTTTTAAAATTCAAATATTTAATGGCATTACTGCAACATGTATTATAAATTTACTGTTTAGTATTTTTGCTGGTATACCAAATTTATTTTTCATTTTTCATTTTAAGAGTCATATACATCTTTTTATAACTAATTATTCAAATACTATAATTATTTTCACTACCCCTTGCTGCTTTCCTGTCACAGTTCCATTGACATTCACAAACTTATTCACTTGGTCCCCATGTCCTTGAGACTGAAATCCCTGTCCTCTCATTTGAAAACAGTTGTGGAACTATTTGCGTAGTGAAGTCAATTAATTGGTTAAAAGTGACGTGCTTATGAATTCTTGAGCATCCTGGATGAGTTGCCAGACACGCATAGATGCATGAAACACCTATAGATGCATGAAACACCTTTTTATGTTAGTTACCCAGCTTATCTATAAGTTTACTTTTTTTTTTTGAAGGTTATCCAATAAAAATTTCTATTGTACAATTTTGAAGTGGACAAGTTTTGATAGACATTAGCAAAATTTGCTTTGATATTGTTTCCCTAGTTTGGCAAGAAAATGATGTGATGGTGGTATGCTTCTATATATAATCCTTAGAATCGTAAAGGACACATCTTAGGTATTTTGCCTGAGATATCTCTCATTGTATGCAACTTTCAGCTGCGGTCTCCAGAAGATTCCCACCACCCCCAACCCCAAGGTGTTCTCTCATGCGCAAATAGGCCCTAAAAAACCCAAAATTGAAAAGTAAAAAATGCACCTGGAAGTTGGAAAACCAACTCAAAAGATATTCACATTTTCCATATTCTTGTTGCTGTTCTCTTAATTCCATTCAGATTTTGCGGTATACAAAATGAAGGTGAATTTATTTACATCATTGCATTTAGTTTCCTTTTATATGTTGTCAAATTTGGCTGGTTGTTATGAAGATTCCTTTGTTTTTGATGGTATGCTGTTGTTCTAGATAAATTCTTTGCTCCTTTTATCCTATAAATCTGGATTGTTGTTGGGTGTTTGATAGGTTATTTCTTTTTCTTGGATGTTTTTCATTTCCTATTAAAAAAAGCATATCCAAGTACACCTTCCTCCAATTATAAAAATTAGACTAATATCAGTATCAGCCCCCCCCATACTAGTACAAATTCTGGTCTCCTAACAACTTTATCTTGTACCAATTCCCTGTATTGGTAATGGATGGTGTGGAGATGAAATACTTGCCTTGATGTGAATAATCCATATCATGTAAGCCCAAGATATTTGTGCAAAGGACACTGCAATAAATTATTTCATAATTTGTATCATAATGCACATGTTACAAAATAGGGAGAAAATTTATTTCACATCAAAGGAGGCAACGAGATAGCAGTTGAATGCATTCTAATCATCATATGAATAATAATAGTGCATATGCGCAATAGACCAGAAATCTAAGAATGAGAATTCTTGTGATCAGAGTCTAAGAATAAGAAGTGTATCTGATTCGTTTAGCTGGTCAATGACCCCTTCTAGAGGTCAAATACAATTACATATTTAACTACAAGAATAGCTGGCTACAAATGTGATCAATTATGAGCAGTGCAGTTCCATAATGGTTAGTGGTTGATCTTTCGTTTTGTGCTAGTTCGCCTTTGTTAAATGTCAAGAAAACCCAGGGGCACATCACTTGTTTATACGCATCTCTGTATTTGAGAAAAGATGGGGATTAGGGGATGCTTAGTGTAACACCCCTCGAGGGAACACTAGAAAAATTAACCTAAACATATTACTTAGTTTATTGAATTTTTTTTTCCTTAAGAGTTTACATAACATCAAGATAAAAGTATGGAAGCAATATAATGAAACACATCACATATACATAATACAATACAACTACAGTTTACAATTTTGAAGGGTTCCTTAATGTTGAATGATGTTTGTGAAAATATTATTAATTAGGTTTAATCATAAATACAATAGCCAAAAAGAAATACCAAATGCATTATCTTATAATGGATACATAAGTACAATTAATAGAATGAAGTACATCCAATGCACAACATCTATTGGACATGCCACATTGTATGCAACAATAATACAAGTGCAATACTAGATAATACAATACATTGTCTCACATAGACCTCAAAGATACAAAGTATATGATACATAGGTACATCAAGTGACAATAAAGAAACTCTCCAAGTATGAACAATATTGGTACAACTACAAATATGTAACATCTAAGACCGATAACTACCACCCAACCTCGTGGAACCTAAATGGTCCACTCCCACCATACTAAGAAGATAACTCTAGGTCTCACTCAGATATCAAACCACAAAATCAATAGCACAAATCCTAGGCAAGGGGGGATCTTGAAAGCTCTCCATCTCAAGTGGTACCACAAACTAATGATAAAGAAAAAGATAACTAATATCAAAGTACCAATAAGTTCCAATACCAACACCACATATGAAGACCAACAAACAAATACCAACTTCCAAATCAGACATCAATGCCAAATAAATAACATCCACCAAATAAATACCAATCACCAATTAAGTAACGACCAACAAAAAAAAAAAAAGTATAGGAACAATAGAAGAGTTTATTTGATGATCTATGGCTCTTGCCCAATACTTCGACTCTTTTAGGGTTTCCACCTTTGACACTGCTTCTCCCTTTGTTGTCATCTCTGGTGGTGCTTCTACCGTGCTTGGGCCCGTGTAATGTTCCCTTTTCTAGGACATTAGAAATGTTAAAGGCGTATTATATATAATATCAAATTTGACTTGGAGAGCGTGGGCTCAAAATATAAAGGTCAAGTTAATATTATAAAGTGGGCAAAAAGGACAAGGAGAGATAAGATGAAAAGCTAGGAGGGAAGTTGAAGAGTCACAACTGTGAGGATAAAAGGAGAAGAGACTCCTTCATTTGGGCATGCTTAATTTATTATTTCAGATTTCAGTTCTCTCTTGCGAGAGTATTTGGAAAGCTTTAGCTTTTAGCTAGTATGAGGACGTAGCCCCTTGTGCCGACAGACAGTGGACTCAAACCCATTGTCTGGGGAGACATCAATTCAGGTGTTTCATATGTGCTTACAGGTTCTTATTCAAATATTCCAATCTAACTGTTAAACTGTATTTAAGATTGGATTTGTTAATGCTGGTTATAGTATTGTTGTTGTATAAGGCAATAACATATTTTAAGGAGTTATAAGAGTTGGTTGTTTTTATATTACTGCTTTGTAACGCATTGTTATATGCTTGAATCTTGAATGTTATTTTGGAAATAACGGGTTATTATCTTGTAGAGAATCTTCTAGTATTATTGTTGTATCGTATTACATTTGCCTATATTTGAGTTTGAATATTATATTCAAGAAAAAATCTGGTTAAATATTTGTTGGAATTTCTATTGGTTTCGATTGTGTTACTAATACATCTGTAACGTTCAGTCTTGAATATACTGTTAAAAAAGGAAATCGAGTAAATATCCGGTTAGGGATATTTCAGCGGTATCAGAGCTAAGTATCCTGCCATCATGTGGAGTAAAATTAGAGCAGTTTTTCCTGCCAGCCTGTGAGATTGTATCAAAGACGAATGTATAAAGTTCATTATTAGAATTAGCAGTGTGTTTGCATTCATAATATTGGTAAGAAATAGAAGTTATTTTATTCGATATAAGGCACCGCAGGCACTCTTATTATAGGTCTTGCTGATACTGGGCTTTAAGCACTTAGGACAGATTTTGTAGTAGAAAATGCCAAGATGCCATTGAAGCAGAGACTCACACTTCATTTTGAACTAAGGATTTGGGTAGCTATATTGGATTTTTGAATTTTAGTTAAAATTTCAAGCGCAGTAGGAAGGAAATAGGTAATTGATGAAGCAGACGAGAGCTATTTGGCAGGTAGGAGAATGATCATTTCATAGCCGAGAACAAGGTTAAAATCAGCGTGAGTCTAACTCTCCATTATCACTGGTCCCTGTCATATTCAACTCCTAGTGGTATTCAACAGTAGGGATTAAAGTAAGGAGATTGGAAGCAGCAGTTGGCATCATATCATCGTCCCACAAAATACACATCGCATAGGATTCCTTCATAGAAGGGATAACAGGCCATAAACAGTATAAGGAGTGGACTACAGGTAGCGTAGGGCATAGATAATGGGTGTCTGACGTTGGATGTGGAACCAAAACATAGTACATCCAGGTCGCACTACGACATCCTTCATTTCTAAACGGAGTAATCATCTATTGCATCTTACCATTTGTTGGGACATTAGTATAAGTCAGCTTGCAGTTTACTTTCTAAGATTTCATCATACACTGGGAATTTGCATATGGAAGCTTGTCGAGATTGTTAAAAGTGTCCTTTGGAACTTGGAAATATAATTTTGTGCAATCACTATAGTCGCATAGAAAGGTTCAGCATTTGAGATTAATGTCCCTGATCCATATCATTGCAAGACACTTATTTTCGGGCATGGTTCCTACATCTTTCGTGGACACCACATCTATAATGACGAGGTAAGTGATATCAGATTCTTTTTGCATTAGTAACGACAGTTTGTATTCCAGAAGATCAGTATTTTTTGTTGGATCTTGGATACCTTGCTCGAAACTAGAAAATACGTGGCAGCATCAACACTCTTGACTCTTTAATGTGGAATTGGTGACTCTTCAAACATGCCACTTGTGCGATACCATATATTGCTGATGTGTTACTTATCAATGGGGAAGTCGTTGAGTTTGGATAGTTTTTGGTGATCCACGTGCCTTTAACCCCTAAGTGTAACGCTTGAGGGAATTGATATATCAGGTTCAATAAATGATGTTTCATAATCGATATTATCCTAATCAATGACATGATGAAGAAGCAATGTTGATCATGAATCGATTAAGAGTGTGTATGGAGTAAAGGGTCTCAGTGAAGAGGCAAGGACATGTCTTTTCAAAGGCACCGATTCAATCAATAAAGGTGGTGCTCACCAATCCTGAGAATAAGCCAAGAAATTAAAATTTGATGGTAACCACTACTGGGTAGTAGTGGAACGACAATAGGTGGCATATCTCAATGTGCAAGTGGCAAGGAAGCTGGAAACGATCACAACTTTGCAAGTTATGGATGAAAACCCCATACACAGGTGGACATAGCCACAAACTACCCACAATTGAATTCATCAGCAAGTTTCTCGATAGACGATCTTGGTTTAATTGTTCGCATGGTAGCTAGGAGGCTTGGTTTGACATATTTGTTGTTTGAATCAGTGATTATTCCTTGATGTTGTTAAGATACATCATTACCAGAAAGGCAATTGATAGCAAGAGTTGGCAGACAATTAATCTGAAACGCTAAGACGTCAAGAAGAGAATAGTAACCACTACTGTAGTAAGACACAACTAACAACAGAATTATTGCAGAAGAAGCAACTTGATGTTGGGAGCTTTCGCACTGTCATTTCATTACTGATTTGTGATAAACCCATCAAGCGGCAGCAATAGCTTCCTTCCTTCAAACGTGGGGACAATGGGGGAGGCATGTGACAACATCTGCTAGCGGTATTGAGTATTAGTCAGCCACAACTGGTACAATCATTGCATTACATTTCTTGGTATTGTTAGTAGTGTGCAGGTAGAGGATTGGAGAACAGTATGTAGGGACCATGAAATTAGCTGAGAGGTTGGGCGTAGGTCGAGATAACCGTTGAAGGAATATTCCCCTCATGTAGCCAGAGCTGACTACACTCCAATGAAAAGAAGGTTCTAATAGCCACAGTCCAATATGGACTGCCGGATAGCAGTACAAAAGGGAAGAAGTCATCATCTACAGTATTCAGGTGCACCATTATAGAGCCATTATTTTGTTATATTAGGTGTTGAGGTTGTCCTCGATAGATGATCTTGGTTTAATTGTTCGCATGGTAGCTAGGAGGCTTGGTTTGACATATTTGTTGTTTGAATCAGTGATTATTCCTGATGTTGTTAAGATACATCATTACTAGAAAGGCAATTGATAGCAAGAGTCAATTTAGAAAACTAATCTGAAACACTAAGACATCAAGAAGATAATAGTAACCACTACTGTAGTAAGACACAATTGACAACAAAATTATCGCAGAAGAAGCAAATTGACGTTGGGAGCATTTGCACTATCATTTCATTACTGATTTGTGATAAACCCATCAAGCGGCAGCAATAGCTTCCTTCCTTCAAACGTGGGGACAATGGGGGAGGCATGTGACAACATCTGCTAGCGGCATTGAGTATCAGTCAGCCACAGGTGGTACAATCATTGCATTACATTTCTCGGTATTGTTAGTAGCGTGTGTGTAGAGGATTGGAGAACAGTATGTAGGGACCATGAAATTAGTTGAGAGGTTGGGCACAGGTCAAGATAACTGTTGGAGTAGTCCCCTCATGCAGCCAGAGCCGACTGCACTCCGGTGAAGAGAAGGTTCTAATAGCCACAATCCAATATGGATTGCCGGATAGCAGCACAAAAGGGAAGAAGTCATCATCTATAGTATTCAGGTGCACCATTATAGAGCCATTATTTTGTTATATTAGGTGTTGAGGTTGTAATATCTGAACTATATTAGCTGTCATTGCATGTATGTTACTTAATAATCATAATGCGATAAACAGATTAATGTTGTTGTACATGAGTGCAATCAATCTTTGAACACCTTTGCATAATTACCTTGAAATCGTTACTATATCTGTTGTATGGTGGGAGGTCGAGCATTTGTACCTAGGTTGAATACAAACTGTTTGTCAAAATCTCATTAAGCATATTCTGATTGCTTGTGTCAATTAAAGAAGGTAACTGCTTGTCAGACTTACATTAACAAGATAACAATATTCAACAATGGGATGAAATTTGGATAAAATTAGGAAAGATACTATGAAGCCACAAGAGTAGTTAGTTCAGAATTTGGAATCCGATATAAGAGCAGAAATACTCAACATTTATGGAGGGTATAAAGAACTTCCTACTCGAATTTAGAATGATCTATCATTCAATGGTTACATGGATTTTCATTTAGAGCAGCAAAATAAGACTGATATGGCAAAAGGAAAGTATTTGGAATTGGTTCAGGATTTCCTTGCAAAAGACCAGCACAACGGTGTGTATGAAGAATCCCCGATGGACCAAAATCATCGAATGAAGGGTCTTGAAAAATAAGAACAGCCAACGACCTTTGATTTCCATTTTTCTCGCAATCTCGTAGGAGATGTTACATAGGGTGCTAGTTCTACATTGGGGATTTAGAGGTCAGCTTTGACAAGCAGGCTGATGAGGTCGGTTGCACATGTGGTAATAGCAGGTTGGAATCCTTGTATGATGAACCATATATTTCTATGCTCCACGGGGACGCGTCCCCTGCCTCTGTACCCTAGTACCCGTACCGGGTACGAAACGGGGACGCGGGTACGGATTTTGGCCGTACCCTGCGACGTCCCTTTTTTGAAAAATTCAGAAACGTCCCCGAAACGGCCAATTTTTTTGGGCAGGAAACTTGGGGACGGCCAGCAGTATCGGGGACAGTTTTGCCGTCCCCTATCCGTCCCCGAAACTGCTGGCCGTCCCCTTTTTTCCAGTCAATCTGGTAAAGGCAAACCATCCCCAAAAAAACATTTTTTCCTAATTTTTGTTGTTCGTGTGGCCCCTAGTCATCTTAAAGACATAATAACAATATGCAACCCATATTTGGTCCATTAAAACACTAACTCTTCTACTCATTTTTCGATTTAACATACTTGCTAAGAGGAAGGAAAAAAACATAAGAGCAGTAGCAGCAATGAGCAAAGATTGTGTTTAGTGAGGCAAGACTGCGTTCGGTATTTACTATTTACTATTTACTAACTATTTTAGTTGGACTTCTCTTTATTTCATTCTGATTTCAGCATGATACTTGAAGCCTTTAGGCATTTTAATTTTTGCTATATATGTATGTGATATTGTTATAATGGAAGCACTTAGTATTTGCCATTTGATAATATTCCATGTATTTATCTTCTAAAATGTCTATGGTGAATGGTTTATCAATGTTATGATATACATATTTGAATTTTGTCTCTATATTAAAAAAAATCCCCTATGTTTTTAATGGCCGTCCCCTGATGTCCCGTCCCCTAAATTTTGGCTTCGACCCGTACCCGTACCGGAAACACGTCCCCGTCCCCTAAAACGTCCCCGTCCCGGAAACTCCGTGGAACATATATTTCTAATGCCCATGACACGAATTTAGAGGGATAGTCTGAGATAACACTGCAAGATGATGAACCGCTTCAACATGACAATAATGAAATGCACACCTTAAAGACCTAGATGAAGGTTAGTGAAGACATGGTTGTGGCTTCTTTGGTACGTTATGACAACACTCATAAATTGGTTGAGGATCTCTATAGGAAGGCTCAAAGGGAAGTGGAAGGAGATTGGCCTGTTGCTGATTTGTAGGTGGTCAAAACAGCTCTTGAAACTATGAAATCAGATTATTTATATTTGTTGTCCGACAGGGATGATATTCTTAAGGTTGCTGAAATATATGTTGACCAGTCAAATAGAGAGAAGAATGAGATTAGGGAGCTCAATAGGGAGCTTATGTATGCTCATGAGGCATTGGATGAAATTCATTTTTCTCTTTAGAGGCAGAACATCAGATCAGGGTCATGAATCACTCTTGGGAATATGAGGGTAAAGTGAGGTAGGAGTTTTTCCAAGAAGTCATTGATAAACATGATAGCATTGAGCAGATGTATGGCTTGGATAGTAGCCTCAAACGATCAAGTATCAAAACTTCAGATCACATTCAGCTAGTAGACAACCCTTTGTTTGAAGTTGCTGCTGATTGGACTTCCGATAATCCCCTATTTGTGATAAACGAGGGAACTCCTGTTGAGTGCCATGAAGAGGATGATTTTGATTTCAGAATATTGGATCCTGATAATTTAATTTTTTCACTTTCACAATTTGACTTTTAAACTAAGTCTCCAAATTAAATAAACATATTTAATTACTTCCCAATTAATTAAATATTCTCATATTTTAATACTTCTATATTCTAATAAATATAATAATTTTTACCAATTAATAAATCTTATTTAATTTTTAAGCAGATTTATTATCACACTCCACTGTAAATCACATGACAAACAACTAGAAAAACCGACAAAACCGAAATGCAAAACCATACTCAAGGGATAACTTCAGGAATTCAAGTCACCTTGACGAATTCAGACAAGTAGTAAGTTAGATACTTGGCCTCTGTCTCAAGATAATAATAGGCTTAGATTGGGATTTGGACTTCAACATTATCTCCCCCCTCTTACCATTGAGGTATATAGATAGGGCAAACTCATCTTGACAATTCAGGAAAGTCGATGCTCGGTACTTGCAATCTTGCATAAAAGATGATCATGTACAAATATATATCTAGAACAGACAATGGCAGGGAGTGGTTCATCATGTTGATCTCAACTTGCAGGTGACTACTATCCCCCCCTCAAACTACATCAGGCATGTCAAATAGAAATGTAAAACAAACATTCACACCATACACGTGCAAGTATAGGATAAGCACACCAATAAACCATGAATATAAATAACATCATTTCCTAACATATGAATTCCATCATCCTCGAGATGACTGTAATCATCAACTAAATGCACATAGTATAATATCATCACGAAAATAACTATAATCATTAATCAAGAGCATATAAAGTATCTCCATCATAAGTAAGTAATCATCACTATCCACTAACATGATAAAATCTAAGTTGCCGGATTCGTCCCCTGCTGCCCGGATTTAGGTCCGGGTCCGCACAGGTCTGGATTTGCCCTCGGGTTCGCTGAGGGTCCGGTCAGGGTCCTTAGTTTTGACTGTGGATTCGTCCGGGTCCTTGTTGGAGCGAACCCAAACAAACCCACAGCGAACCCAGGGCTAAAAACAACTTTAAAGAGTGTTTTTAAAATTGTTTTCTTCTGTAACTCTTAAAGGAACTTAATAAAAAACATTTCACTTGTCTAATCCCTTATGTCAAGGAGGAGGACGATGATATAGCAGCATATGGGACTAGTGGAACCAGTTTGGGTTCCAATGATGAAGCTCTAGATATAGTTGCAGTTGGGGATGAAGCCATTGATCTCTCATTTTATGATGATCCAATCAACCCTTGAAGGGCATTTGATACTATGATTATTGATAAACTACTAAACACTTGTCATCTATCATCATGTTTCAAACTTTATTATTTGATGAACTAGTCTTTGTTTTGCAATTTAGTAATTCAATGTATTATTTGATGAACTAGTCTATGTTTTGCAATTTAGTAATTCAATGTATAATTTTCTTTACAATCATGAAGATAGATTAATGAGCGGGTATTTAATGTTTTTAGATTCAGGTAAAATCATGTTTTGGAGGGACCCAAAACCCTTTGGTATTTGGCATTGATCAATGATCAAGCAACAATTGTTCATATTGTGAAATGATTTTTTTTTGCAACTATGCATGTTTCTCTTATGTGTGTGTCTATATATATATATATATCACGAACCCACCCACGAACCAAAATGGGGGAAAAAAAAATTGCCCGAACGCACGAACCGAACCCCAAACCCAAACCCATCCCTGAACCCGAATCGGCAACTTAGGATAAAATCAAATAATCTATATATCAAGGCACTGCATCACCAAATAAAACATAAGGAACTAATATGTTCACATAAATGTTCTTGTATGGTTCAACATCAAAATCTATTTAGATGGAAAAAGGGTGGATAGTATACCTAGTGGACGTTTACAGGCCGTTCTCAAAAATTGCAAATTGATAGGAAGTATCCCGATAACAAGGGGTTGCAGCTGGAAACTGAAGGGGATGGCTGGCCGTCTTGGGGGTGTCTAAGGGACATCATAGACATCCTCAATTGTCCTGGGACAGCTGGCTGCCCCCTTCAAAATGCCACATTTTTAAAATTTAAATACATTCAGAAATATAAAATCATTCTAAACATTCTTTCTCTGTGAACTCTCAATTTAATATTCCAATACTTAATTTTTTATCTTGATTTTATCTCTATATATTCTTGGTCTGAACAGTCTATGTGATATTTTCTATCAATGTACTCAAATTGCTTTTTGAACAGTGTCCATTCACTGTTTTTGCTTCTCTGCAAATTCTGGTACATCTCATGCTCTCTATTGTTGGTTTCACTTTATGCATATGTACTCTCATCATACTATTATGCCTTTCTATATTTCTATAGTACCTTATTTTTCCTATTTCAATAACACTATCATTATACGTTGACTATAGGACTTTTAGGTTGACATGGCTCAGCAATTGAACTGAGTGCAAAGCTTTCCTATTTTTTCACATCATTGACAACTGTTATCTTTTTTCAATATATACAGCATATGCTATGCGATTGTAAACTCGCTCGCATGCCACCAGGTCATCTGTCCCCAAGCTTCTGCTATAGGATTTATAACTACTTTCAAATTTTGTATGCTTCAATCTCATCTTTGAGGTCTGCTTAGAGACCTTCAATAAGAGCTAATTCTATGAATTACATGGTGCATTTCTGCCTGTCGGATATGCCCTTAAACTCAATGTTGTACGAATTTCTTTTGGGTAGAATGCTCCTTTACAATAACTTTCTAAAAGAATACAAAAGCAAGACTTAAGTTGTAATATATTGATTTGAATACACATTTTCACGTGACCTGCTTGAATTTAGATGCTAGTAAGAAGCAAATCTATGGTCACTTACATTAGCAATAATTACAAAATGCATAATTTGTGCTGTTGTAACAGAGATGCTATATAGCATTTACCTTTTGATTTTAATAGAATCAATATGCATCACTCATCAAGATGATTGTTTCATGTTTAACGCCCTGAATTTCCTTTTGGTTCTCCATTTAGCACAAAAGATATGTATCAGGGTTCTAAAATGTGTGTGTGAATACTTTATCAATGTTATCATATGAAAATTTGAAATTTTGCTACGTTTTTAAAAATTTCCCTACTAATTATAATGTTGTCCCCTTTGTCGTACCTGCTGTCCCCAAAAAGGCCTGAAAAATCAGGGATCCCAAAACATCTCCCTGTCCCCCACCATCCCCGTTCCAGAAACATGCTGCAGCATAGTTATATGTGGCTTTGTCAATGCCTATTTTCTTCGAAGCAGCATTGACTAGGAAGGTGGTAACTGGAATGATACTCTTAAGTCTTTGGGGCAGCTAGAGTTATTCTTGACCATGCAATCTGCTGGAAAACTTACAATCCGGTGCCTAACTGGGTAAAGGGAGTCTTTCTTGTGCCCATCTCTAGGAGCCAGTACAGATGGCACCAATTTGGGAACACCAATCTATATGGTGCCAGTCTCAAAGAGCAAGGTTAATGTAGAAGCAGCTGAGGGGCTTGGATCATACCAATTAGGTCCAAGCATGCAATGTGGTGATAACCTTCTGATCAGGTGTCTACGTTGTGCTAAACAATTTGGCTGGTCTTGTTGACTCTGATCTGGGAGCACCAATCCAATGTGTGGCACTGATTTCTAAGAGCCAGGTTAATGTGCATACGACCAAGGTTGGATCTAAATTATGCTTGTTAATCTCCATGGGATCAGATTTATGTCACAAATTATAATTGGTAACATACAGTTGAGTAATTCATTAGAGATACTTTCCAATTGGCTTGCTAGTATTGACGTCTTCAAGACTATGTAATGATATTTTTCTTTTATGTAGGACGATGTTTGTGTTTCTGAATTAGGGTGCTTTTTTTCCACCTGCTCATGTACATGTGAATTAATCACTTTCTTTTTGGAATGAATCGGTTGGATACTGTTTCTGAAATCCCTTTTTTGTTAACTGGAATTTTATTATTTGTTTTTGACATAGAGGTGCCAGTTCTAATTTTGATAAGAGTTGGATTCATGTATGACCATTGTAACATGGGGACATGTCCCCCCCGCTTTTTGCCCCACGTCCCAGAGACTTCAATGCACCGGGGACTTGGGGACTCCATCCCCCCGTCCCCAGCGGCACCACCAGATTCTGCCACCTCTACCAAAGATTGGGGACATCCCTATGTTGACTATTTGCAGATTCAACTATTTATGTTTGATGTTTGATGTTTGATGTTCCAATTCAATGCAATGTTCAGCGATTTACTCTTTTACATCTTTATATCTTATATTGCGATACATATTTTCATACCTAACATTTTAAGTACCATATGTGTATATATATACCCCCCCACTTGTCCCCCCATCCCCCAAGGTGGTGTAACTATGTATGACCTCTATAGCCAGATTCTGTTGTATTTGACCAGAGTATGCAGCCATTTTTTGGCATGAGAGAAAGGCTTTTAGATATAAATCTCTTTCCATATTCTTATGTTTGTATTTATTAATTTCTCTATAATTAATTTTACAGAAGCACATATTTGAAAATGCTTTTCCTTAATGCTTTGCATGTTTTGGTGCTTTGATTTCATATTGGAAGCTGAGAGAGTATGTTGATGATACGGAGGATTACATCAATATTATGCTGGATGACAAGCAGAATCACCTTCTTCAGATGGGTGTCATGTTGACAACAGCAACTCTTGTTATTAGTGCAGCTGTTGTTGTGGCAGGGCTATTTGGAATGAACATCACGATTGATTTATTTAATGCTCCTGCTGGCTTGCCACAATTTTTGTGGGTGGTTGGTGGTTGTGTAACAGGTAGTATATTCCTTTATATTGTAGCAATAGCATGGTGTAAGCATAGACGATTACTTGAATGAGCATTTGTTTATGCTGTAATGCCTTATATAATATTATTTGAAGGATCGTCTATGCATTTAGTTTTCTCCAACTTAAGGTCTATGTTATTCTGAGAATGGGACAAAATATCGGTGGCTTGTAATGGCTTGAAAACATAATTAAATATTATCTACAACATACCAACTTCTCTCTGTCTGATTCTAAATATAGAATGTTTGATGGATCAGCTTAAATATTAGATTTTAAAGCTATCGTTTAGACAATACGATCTTTATGAATGTAGTATTTTCAGGATTTTCTTTACTTATATAGGTTGAAATATATAGTTTTAATGTGTGTTCAGTGTAATGTCTTAGCCATAATTTCATTTAAATTCTGTTGTTAGTTGAAGTTGTTGAAATGATAAAACTTAATTAATTTTGTAGTATCATGGTTTGCTTGTTTCGTGGACACAAATTGTTGCAGATACCGATAATAGGATTTGTTGCATAGGACTCTAGAACAAGGGAATATAACAAGAGTAGAGAGCCTTTTAAGTTCCAGTTATCAAGGAAAGGTTAAGTAGGAAGTTGAATTGTGATTTTGCTAGGTGGATTGATTTTTGTAAATTTTCAAGTCAAATTCATTGACTCGTGTTTTATGAGCAGTGGTTCACACAAACCCATCTATCATTAGAATGAATGGAACACTTTGGGCCCATGCATCTAGGCGATGTTCAGAGAGGTGAAGCATCAGGGCTTCCCAGGAGGTCACCTATCCCAAATGATTACGAGAGGTGTTAACAAGTGAACCAAATGAACATTAGAATGGTTAATGTGTGAGAAAAGAATGAGGACAAGTAAACAAATTAGAGATCAAAATGGTTCATTTGCTAACATTTTTTTTTTTTGGGAAAATGAGATCATTTGTACAAACATTTATTACACCTCCAAGGATTATTTGGGATGACTGACCTCCCAGGAAGTGCCAATGCTTCACCTCTATGAGCATCACCTAGATGCAGTGAGTGCTTGTTCCATTTATTCTCATGATAGATGGTTTTGTGTGAACCACTCATGAAACGTGGGTGACTCAAACAAATACATATTTGAGCAATATCACAATTTGACTTGTGGTGGAAAATATCTCTTGATAGCTTGAATGATATTATTTTTTTGACACAACATCTATGGGCCACTAGAATGCACCCATCCCATAGTGTATTTTTTGGGATACTATGCATGTAATGATCTTGCGTGAAAGTATGTCCTATTTCTAGTTGTACTTTGTGTAGGTGCAATGATGAGGAAGAGGATCAATGTTAATAGTTATTGTGTTGTTCTTGGAATAATGTTAATGATTAAAGGTATTGAACTAGGCAGTTGAAAGATTTTAAATCATGAGGGAGGGGTCAATAGTTGTACAAGTATAGAATCCACTTGTACTTAAAATATTCAATATTGCCACATGGTTATGCTATACATTGTAAATAAATTAGTCTACATTTGAATAAAAAAAAACCAAATGTTGATCAAAATAAACCCATATTTGAACATCTGCGAACATATGAATGTTATATTAAAAAAATGCATTCATTAACAAGTGATAAACATTTTTTTTTGTCTGTTTTTGCTACTGGTTGGTAATGTGCTGGTTACCAGCCTTTTGACTGTTAAGGGCTGACCCCCTTGCTTTTGGTCGCTTTTAATTTCAAAAACATTTTTTTTTTCAAACAAAACATCATAACTATCTTTTATTAATGTGTTAGTTATAAAATAAGATGCTCAAATGATCATTTAAACTAGTATTGCCATTATAGTGAAAAAAATTAATCTTGTGCACAACCACTTGAGTTCCAATGTATATGTATTGGAGTATAACATATTTAACTTTTCATATCACACATAATAGTTAAGTACAATATATATTAAGGTAAAGAAATGTGAAAAAGTTTTAATGTCCTTTTGTTGATCCATTTATTTGAATGTAAATGTTAGAAACAACAAAGATTCATGTTTATAAAAAGATATTTGGTTCATCAAGGTTGCATATAAGGTACATACATTGTACATTTTATATGGTACTCTTCTTGTAATAAATGATATATTTTTGGTCAACTATGTAGGATTTTTAGTTTAAATTTTGGTCAAATTTGTTAAAAAGTCACTTCTAGGACATCATATTAGATGTGCCTAATCACACCTACAAGCGTTGTTGTAGATAGATAGGTGCACTTCTTCTTTAATTAAAGGATCCAATGATATTTCATGTTATGGTTACATGTTGACCATATTAGACCACATGATTATTGGTCTCTCCCCTATTTACTGAAACAAACACATAGTAGAAATTACAAGAGTTAAACTTGATTTCTTTTATAGTTCACCCTTGAGATAGAGTAGGTCAATGGAGGTATGAAAGAGCACATAGCAGTATATTCTAATTTAGCTTGAGCAATATATTCTAATGAAGACGGTATGGCCAAAGAGATGAAAGAATAATGTGGTGGTGTTTTTGGAGGCAAGTTTTGTTCTTCCATACTACTAATCAATAATGTTTCCAATTTTTTTTAAAAAAATTGTGTCCTGAACGTGAGAAATACTTGTCTTAATGTTTATAAGAAATAAGGGAAACGTATTAGAATTATCCTTTATTGAAAATATTCATGAGCAATGTTAATTGATTGTGCTATGCAATGGAAAAGCCATTAAACATCATTTTCCCAATAGGGTAACCTATCAAGATTGCATTTCTTTTATTGAATACATGTTTCAAGTAGTGCCATCATGTTTCACTTCCTCATTAAATTTCAAGTTTGTTACACACGCTTAAATCAAATTATCAAGGACTTCATGTGGCAAGTTACTTCAGTATAGGCAAAATGATATGTAAACGCAAGTTGTCTTGTTTCAAGTTATTAATATCTATAAAACAATCTATATAAATCAAGTGTTATATCTGCAAGCTAAGGAGACACTATTTCACATCCATGAGATTTAATGATTAAAATTGTAATCTTCTAGGCATTTGAGAAACTTGACTAATTTTATTTTATTATAGCAACAAACAATTGAATTGGGAAAGATGTAATCAAATCAATTGAGACATCAAATGTCTAGATCATTTTTTTTTTAAATCTTTTTTAAAACACATGCCAACTAAATGGAACACATCTAGGGTAATATAATTCCATTATCATACTCATTAAACATTGTGATTTGTCTAAGTATCATATACCTATACAATCATTTACATATAGCACTATTATGATCTTCAATCTATAATTGATAACAAAATTGTTGGTTGAAACTTAAAAGTGATTAAAGAGAAGCCTTTTTAATGGGGCTTTGAGGATTTATTCCGTTAGATTTACAAGTCCTTAGAGGTATGGTGGCCTATTCTAGGATACTTGTGATGGAGTTTCTAGAGGTAATCTGATGTAGAGTCAAGCAGAGTTAGGTGAAACTAGGCCGTAGTCCCACTTTCTTGTAAGGTAGGCAAGAAAATGTGCTTATAGCAGGTTCCTTGACTTTCCAATTAGCTTACAAGGTTGTTAGACATTCAAACATCTCATTTTTGTTCACAAATTTGTATGAAAAATCCATAGAACAATCCTAGTACCCAAGTTTAAGGTCTAGGAATATCACTTCTTTACAATTTGTCCTTAAGTGGGAGTGGACGAAAACATGGTTCTTACATTCATTATGTACAAAATCAATCATTAGATTAGACTCTTCAAGCATTTGGAGTGATTTGTGTTAATAAGGCTACTAGGGAGGTCTAATTGAATTAGGTTGACCTAATGAGTAAATCAGGTAGAGTTTGAAAGACTCCTTAAACAACCAGCCAAACAAATCACAAATTCAAATACCCTTTTGAGACTTCTAACAAACTTCAAGGTTTCAATTCCAGGTTCAATATTTGGATGTCGAAACCCTTATTGGCTCCTAATAGGTCAATTAGGCCTAATTAGGAAACTCTGTATTGCAAGAGCTCACAGATAGATTGTTAGGTCCAATCAATCCATTCAAGCAGTGTTGTCTCAATACTCTAACATCATTCAGTTCATGGAATTGCTTGTCTTGACCTTAGAAGTCTCTTTAGCAAAAAGGTTGAAAAAAGTATGGAGTGTTGTCATTGATGGCCAAAGCCTTTGATTGGCAATCTACTTGACAGATAGTAAAAGAAAGGAGAAGAAGAATGAAGTTGATGATTATCGGTCGAGGAGTAAACTGGTATACACTCTAGTACACCCACACCAACATAGGTAGATGAGCATGAAGGATAGTTGAAGGATAGCATGAAGGTAAGAACAAAGGCCACCATTGGTTCACAAAAGGATTGACAGGGCTACCAGTCTAGGCCCTAGGCATATGGGTCATAGGCTCTTGATGAATAAATCATACATGGAATTCAAAATCATAATTCAAAAATGAGTGGGATAAATGAGTAAATTAGGTAGAGTTTGAAAGACTCCTTAACAACCAACCAAAATTCAAATACCCTTTTGAGACTTCTAACAAACTTCAAGGTTTCAATTCTAGGTTCAATATTGGGATGCCGAAACCCCTATTGGCTCCTAATAGGTCAACTAGGCCTAATTAGGAAACTTTGTATTGCAAGAGCTCACAGATGGATTGTTACGTCTGATCGATCCATTCAAGCAGTGTTGTCTCAATACTCTAACATCCTTTAGTTCATGGAAATGCTTGTCTTGACCTTACAATTCTCTTTGGCAAAAAGGTTGAAAGAAGTATGGAGTGTTGTCATTGATGGCCAAATTCTTTGATTGGCAATATGCTTGACAAACGGTAAAAGAAAGGAGAAGAAGAACAAAGTTGATGATTATCAGTCGAGGAGTAAACTGGTATACACACTAGTACACCCACACCAACATAGGTAGATGAGCATGAAGGGTAGTTGAAAGATAGCATGAAGGTAAGAACAAAGGCCACCATTGGTTCACAAAAGGACTAACATGGCTACCAGTATAGGCCGTAGGCATATGGGTCATAGGTTCTTGATGAACAAATCAGACATGGAATTCAAAACCAGAATTCGAAAATGAGCAGGATAAATTGATTATGGGTAATTGTACTCTGACAATGCAAAATGTATGTTGTTAAAGAGACTGGTTGCTATAAAGTAGAAAATATAGAAATAGAGAAGTGTGTGCAAAAGATCATACACAACTAAGACCAAAAAATGAAGAAGTTGCAGAGCCAGAGAATATAGCTACAGACAACCAAGGGGAGAGGCAAGACAAGTGAACTCATTAGATGAACAAGAAGATCAATGGATCTTTGAGGATATGAAGTGGGGATCTATATGACAAGACAATGCCATATTCAAAATCAAAATACAATAATATGCTCACTTACCATTGTATCTATTTGTAGCTTTTAACATGGCAAGCTTCAGTAGTAAGCTTATTATAACACTAAAAAGTTATAAGCATTCCTAACAAGATGAATTTCCAGAAGAAACACTTGTAGCTCCTAATAGGGCAACGCTCTACATGCATTATAAGGGCTAGTGGATATATTATCCCCACCATGGTTTTCACCCTCTACCTAAGGGTTTTCACATAAAAATATCTGTGTCAACTTGATGAATGTTTTAATGTGTGAAATTACTTTCTTTTACCTTACTACATTTATCTTGGTTTTAGCTATCAAGTGGCTTACATTGGGCATAATTAAAGTGGTTATAAGAAAACCAAATTTCTAGAAGATGCTAATTCACCCCCCCTCTCAAATTTGATTTGGACCAACAATTGGAGACTTGAAGGAACAACACAGAAAAATCCTTGACTAAGAGAAAGAAGCCGATGAAGAAACTCGATGAAAGTAAAGCTCTCTGACTGAATGATTGAAATAGACCAGCTAGAGGAAACAACTACTCAGTCAAGAAAAGAAAAAGAGCTAACCAGAGAGGTTGCTAAAGCCCAAGCTGAACGGAATGGTGCCATTGCAACAAAGAATGAAGATGAAGCAATGACAAGGAGTAAGGATGAGCTGAAGGTAGAGGAGAGTAACCATCCCAATATGGAGCAATTCACACAACTGACTAGAGAAAGTGCTCAGGCTCTCTAAAGAGCTAAGAAGCACAAATGAGTGAAATGAAAAGCTGAGGAGATTCAATGAGAGCTATGAGAAGATTGATGAGCAACTGAAGGCTCAAAGAAGAAACAAGAGTACAACTGGTCTTGGTTACCAAGGTGACAACAAGACTGAAGAGGGAGAAACTTTTGGAGTGAAGAACCTGAACAACAACAGATTAGAAAGTACATCTCCAAAAGGTAAGGGTACTGCTAAACCCACTTATCATTTGTGTGGTAAGAAAGGGCACACATCTAGTGTGTGTTGGTTTAAGAAGGTTACACCTATTCAATAGTGTACTTATGAAGGGTATTGCAACAACTGCCATGTCTACATCCATACAACACAATAATGTATATCTCATTTTAATGAGACGAGAATAGATGGACATTTCTATTATTGCAACAAGCATGTGCATAGGCTAGAAGACTATAGAACAAGAGCCAAAGACAATCAAATGTTTGCTAAGGAAATGAGTCCCATTGGAAGGGCAAAGTTTCCCATGCCGATCTGCACAACCTATAGAAATGAAGGTCATCCTACTAGATAATACAAGATGAGGATGAATCCAAGGAACACCATTGATCCATGGAATGGTACCAGTATGACCTATTACATCTACCGCAAGATTGATCATCTTGCAAGAGACTACAGAAGTAGTAAAAGACAAGGCAATAAGTCCCTGGTCAGAAAAAAGAAGAACAAAACTATGGAATAGTTGGAAGACTTCGCCACTAAGTGGATGAAGAAAAGTGAAGTGGCTAAAGCAAAGCTAGATGAGGTTGTAAACTCACCAATTAGTGGTGAGACCTCACAAACTTACTAAGCTCATGAAGCTTAGAAGGGGTTAGATGATAAAAGAAGTATTCATTAAATGGTCCCCTAGTCTAAACCAGTAGACATGCAAAAGAGAGAAGATGTTGGCGCTAAGAGAAAGTGCAACCTATTGATGAAAGATCAAGAGGTAGAAAAAGTAACCATTGCAGAATAATCCAAAGCATTAATGACATATGTCTCGTGCTACATAAAATCTTTTGTCGATCGTTGTAACCCTAAGGTTATAATTTCTTGACATAAATACAAGGATTGAGAGTCATTAGATATTTTGCATCATTAAGATCACTTGTGTTCTCATACTGCAAAACCCTAAGAGCTCATAAGCAAAATTGCCAGAGTATTGCCTATAAGAAGAATCTCTTCTAGTACGACATGACATATAACCTTGGAGATAGGAAAGAATAACGAGAGAAGAACACAACAATGTAAAGCTGATCAACATTTGACAAAGAAGTCATCTAGAATACCAGACAATCATAGAAAAAGGAAAAGAAGTAGAAGACAAAATGCCACTATCATTACTTTATGATGATGTTTTTCTCATAGAGGATGTAAGTGCATATCTGGAGGTTAGAACCTAGGATATTAGTGAAAAAGAGATATGGGAGTTGTACAACACATTTTTCTTAGAAGGAGCCCTAAAATATTAGTAGGAAGATTTGGAGGGTTCCATGCTAAGAAGAGTAGTGGGCATGCCCAAATTCTTCCACAAAGAATGGGTAAGATTTGTTTTATGAAGAATTCATGAGCAATTCATATGGTTGGAAAAACCATATGGGATCACCAAGGCCCTAATTGAGAGGGTAACTAGTTTCTAAGCATCCAACATTGACCTATCAATAAAAATCATATTAGCAAGATAAGCAACTTCGTTGACTAGAGGGAAGCATACCTAGGATGGAATGAGTTTCACTATAAATGAGATCCCAAACTGTAAGCTTAGGTTTATGACCATGGTGTTGGGTTACAAAATGTGCCACACCAGTAGGGAAAACTACATCCTAGTAAAATTCCATATGGAGTGATTCAAGCTATCCTCAACAACTCAAAATTTGATCTATGTGGATATCTGCACATACACATAATGGAGAACATAGGTAAGATCATGAACGATCACAAGGACCAAACCTTAGGATTTGCATCTATACTAGTATGTATGTTTTTTTATCTAAGATGTGAATTTCCTATATCCCCACACATCAAGTAGAGTGAAGACCTACTAGTTATGGCACAAATACATGAACTATACAAGAAATTGGAAGGCAAGGGTAATGCCATGCTATAGGAGTACTTCAAGAGTTTTGAGAAGGTGATGACTCAAAGAGAAAGGACACCCACAAGCTTGGTGGAAAGATTCAAAGACCAGGTTAGTTTCTTAGCAAGCACTAATAAGTGCATTATGTGTGTAGCTCAACCAAGAAATCTATGGTTGACGACGTTCACTTATGAAGTAAAGGAAGAAGAGGCATAACCTTACATATAATGGTTATAAGTAACATTAGAAGAAAGGTTTATCTTGCTAAGGTTTGGCACCTATATAGAGATAAGATATGAGCTACTCTTGGAGAAGAATAAATCTTAGCAACCAACCCCATAGAGGTTAACTAGAAGCCAGACAAGTAAACCATTGACAACAAGACCATTCAAGGTGGTAATCATGAAGTTAATGGAAGAAGCGCTAGCCACTAGTCCCCCACAAATGGCTTAAGCTTAGGAGGGAGAGGAATCCCTGCTAGATCAACCAAAGGCAAAAGAGATTGAATCAAAACATGATGCAGCAAGAGAAATTGTAATCATTGAGGCAACCAAGGAGGAAGAAGCATGGGAATCAAAGGCACCAAAAAAAGGTAAGAAGAAATCCAAACTGATGCCTATATAATAAATTGTGAAAAAAAATGTTAAAAAGCATGACTATTCTATCTTAAAGAATATTGTATGCATATTCTTCTTAAGGGAGAACAATGTCCCAACCTTTCCCATACTATTTTGTTAAGCATGTAAGAAGGTTTCTAAGAGACCTATTGAAAACTTATGTCTGACAATCTATTTGGGGATGGTAGGCAGAGTTGAATGATAGATTTGTGCCAAATTTTTTCTAGAGGGTCCTCTAAAAGTGATCTTGGAATTTCACATATCTATTGGAAACAATTTTTAAAGGGAGTCCATGAATCCTAACAACTTCTTCAAAGAAAAGGTAAGCAATGTGGGAAGCATCATTGGTGCTTTTGCAAGGAATAAAATGTGTCATTTTACTAAACTTGTCCACCACTATAAATATGTTATCAAAACCTTGTTTTGTTCTAGGGAGACCCATTACAAAGTCCATGCTTATGATTTCCCATTGTCTACTTGGTATAGGAAGAGGATGGTATAACTCTTTCTTTGTGGCTACCCCTTTTTCTCTTTGGAAAATAGTACATGATCCCACAAATTTTCTAATATTATTTTGCATTCTTGGCTAATAGTAGTTCCTCCTCACTAACTCAAGTGTTTTAACTAGCTAAAAATGGTCACATGGGTTGCCACAATATTTCTCCTTTACTATATTATTTCTCTTGGAACATTTTGCAATACATAATTGTCCACTTTTGAAGAGAAACCCATCCTACAACAAATAATGAGAGAAATCTAAATGATATGTTTCTAAAAAGTGAGAGAAAATCTTGTAGGCTTCCCCAAATTCTTGATCACCTTTGTAGAGGTCTTTGAGAGCATCTATGCCAATGCTTGGTGTTAGATATGTTAAACCAATGCTATCCTTTTGCTAAGGGAATCAACAACATGTTATCTTGTCCTTTCTTGTGTTTGATTCAAAAGTGTATTCTTCGAGTTGTTTTACCCACTTCATATGTCCACAATGCAGTTTGTCTTGCGCACTAAGATAACTTAGTCCATGATTGTTAGTGAATGCATTAAATTATTTTGTCAAGAGATAGTGCCTGCATCTTTTCAAGGCTTGAACCATGACATATAATTCGAGATCATAGATTCTTTTTAGCCTCATTCAAATTTTTAGAGAAGGAAGCCACATGCATTCCTTCTTACCTAAGGACTACAACAATAGCTAGCATATGCTTCTACTATAAACAACTTATTAAAATGTAGGAGAATCAATATAGGGAATATTCTACCCCATTCTTTATATATTCAAATTGTTTTTGTGCTTCCATTGTCCATTCAAACTTCACCTTTTTACCCCCTTTGATTATGTCTAAGATATTGGCTAAAATTCTTAATGAACTTCCTATTAAATGTTGCAAGAATGAATTATTTTTACAGCATCGTGTGTCAACCTTGGCGGGCCAATTGACTATGGCTTCAACTTTGGAGGGATCCATTTCAAGCTGTCCCTTGGAGATGAAAAACCCCAAATAAGTGAATTCTTCTTGCATGAAGGTACATTTCTCCATATTTATCATTAGTTTTTATTTATGAAGATTTTTCAAAACAAGATTCAAGTTCTCTAGCCATTCTTATCTTGTCCTATTAAAAATGAGGATGTCATCCAAATATATGACAAATTTTGCCAATAAAATTATGGAGAACTTCATTCACGAGTCTCATGAATGTGCTAGGAGTATTACTAAGTGCAAAAGACATTAGAAGAAATTCATATAGTCCTTCATTGGTTTTGAATGCAATTTTTCATTAATCACCTCCCCTTATCTTTATTTGATCATAATGACACTTGAGATCTATCTTTGAGGAATAACATGCTCCCCCTGATTGATCCAACAAGCCCTCAATTCTGGGCACAAATAATTTTTATATGATTGTGATTTTATCTATAGTCCCAGGGTTACTACAAAGTCTCCACTTTTCATCCTTTTTGGGAGCCAACTAGACTATTGGGATTGCACAAGGACTTAGACTCTTTTGGATAAGAATTTTGTCTATGAATGCTTGAACCCATTTCACAATTTTTGCATTATGATTAGGTGTCATTGTAGGTTGTCTTGTTTGGAAGAGATACACTAGGAATAAGATCAATTATATGGCTAATATCTCTCAAGGGAGGGAGGGCTTTGGGTAAATATTCTATACCTACCCCACCGTACTTGTTCAATAAGTCCTTTACATCATTAGGAATTTCTTTGGGTACCTCTTGCTTCTCCATGGGCTCCATAATTGGAGCATACCCAATATATTTCGCTTCTTTCATGGTTTGAATTATTTCCTTCTCTCTTGCCAATATGAAAGTAGTATCCTTTTCTAGTTTTTGATGAAGCAAATGCTATATTGTGTATGTGTAGCATCTAGGTCATATTGCTAGGGCCTACCAACTAGAAAATAGAATGCATCCATATCTACAAATATCATATAATATTTTTTCCTTATATTCCCCAATAAATAATTCTACCCATGCTTGTTCACTTACCAATGTTTGTTGTCCTTTGGTCAACCATGATAGATGGTAAGGGTAGGGGTGATGGATCTTAGTTAAGTTTAACTTTGGAACCATTTCAAGATACGCTAGATTATCTATTGAACCAAAATCAATAAGGAACTTACATACCTTCCCACAACATTTGCAATTTATTTTTGAATAAATTCTTTCTTTGTGGTGGCTTTGGTGTAGCATGTCCTTTCAATAGTGCTCTCCTCATCATTAGGCAAACTCCTTTAGGATGAAGTTCCTTGTTTCATGGTAAAGTGAAACTTTGAGTATCTTCTACCAATTGAGTTCTCTTGTCCCCTTAATTATTTGATCTTGTCCTTTAAGGTCATCTTCTTGCATGTTGACCAAATTGGTTACAACTTAAGAAGTATAGTTATCCTCCATTTCTACCTCCAAATTGTTAGAATCTGAAAAGATTAATAACCCAAAAAACTAGTGCAAAGAGTAAATATCTAAACTATGAATGCAAATGATACAAAATCAAAATAGCATCATAGAGTTAGTCTCCAAGAGAGTAATGCAAATGCTGGAAGCAAAATAGCATTAAGAGGATGCAAAAACAAGAGATACAAATACAAGCCAGGTAGCAT
Organism: Cupressus sempervirens; assembly: GCA_028749045.1. Lineage (NCBI taxonomy): Eukaryota > Viridiplantae > Streptophyta > Pinopsida > Cupressales > Cupressaceae > Cupressus > Cupressus sempervirens. The sequence goes on along the minus strand of CM053792.1, from coordinate 648,362,255 downwards.
GCTTATATAGGCTAGGAAGAGGGAGGAGGTGGCAACACCAACCAATGAGGAACAACCATCTATTAGACTAAAGATAGAAAAGTATCTTCCCAAGATAGCTAATGGATGCTCACATGTAGGAAGGTGACACCTCACAACCATTCACCTAATAAGACATGCTTTATTAACCTAAGCGAGATTATTAAAAGTGTAGGAAAAACTTAGCAAAATAGAAAAAATAAAAAACTACACTAACACCCCCCCATAAGCGAAGCTTAGGTGGATGCTAACCTAGCAAAGCTATGAAAGCAAGAAAATGGGTCCTGGCAACAAGGCTTGATTAGGTACCCAATACAAGAAAAAGAACTAGATGAAGGAAACTAAGCCTCCAATCTAGGAAATGTCCCAAAGAGAGGAACAAAAAAGAGCATGAAGCATCTCCGAAGCATGAAGCTGCAAACATTGTCAGAAGAAACTACTGGAACCCCCACTAAAATAATGCATGACCAGGTAGAGAAGACAAAGTCTGAAGAGCTGATCAATCGAAGAGGTGACCTCCAAAAGTAGGAATGAATGAGTGTCTATATAGTAGATGAACCATCTCACCGAAATGCATAGGTGCCTAGCCACTGCATCCGCCTAGTACATAGGAACAAAAATTGAATACGTAGATAACTCAACCGAACCAAGGAAGCAAAAGATCCAATAGGTGAACCCCCCCCATAATGCTGAACAGGGAGAGGGGTGACAGGAACATTGAAATGCAATGCCAAAAAATCTGCAAGAAGAAGAATCTGGAACACCAATAGTGCAATAGAAGTACAAGCACAAGATAAAGGGCAGTGTCACCAACACACTGCATGGGCTAATGTCGTGGAAGAAAAATTCACTTGACAAAGGTGGATGAGCACAAAATGGCAAAACATCATGACCCCCCATGGCACTTTATAACTGAGTGCGAGTACAAACAAACACAAGGTGTACAAGATCCCAGATATGCAAAAGCAGGCACTTTATCTCAGTGCGTTTACAGAAAAAGGAATGCAACATAATAGAAGCATACAATGCTCAAAAGTCCGAAAGAAGAGTGAGCCAAAAGAACAGAAGAAGAGATTCCAGGACCTGTAGAATCCAAGTGATCCGCCAGAGTGCGAAAGTGCAAAACTCGAAGGAGAAAGAACTTGGAGCAGAATTTGGATAAAAGACCTCTGTAATTGAATAACTCATAGAACCAGCTTTCCAACGATATCTGGCGAGCCCAGAAAAGAGTCTGAATGAGCGAGATATGGCTCCTGGAAGGCAAAATAGAACATTTAGCTTTGACTGCCAAAATAGGCAACCAGACTATAGCAAAAATAAAAAAAAATTGTACCATCATCTCCATCTTAGAATCAGCTTTTTGACACATTTTTCGGATCGAAAAAATACATCCGTATGCTCAAGTTACGGAAGAAAAACTGACAGGGCCTCCTCATGAAGAGCATATGCTAAAATTGAAACTTGGGCACAATAATCAAGGAAAAAAATAGAACCACTACAATCTACTCGAAAAATCATGCACTTTCAAAAAAAGAATCGCCTCGATACGAGGTCGTATGAGAAAGTTATGATCCTCCGAAGTTTTCAAAACGAGAACTTTGCACAGTCACGGTTAAGAATCTACAATTTCTAAAGAATTCATGCATGAAAATCAAAAAACAACTCCACTAGTGGATAGAGCACAAAAAAAAAGCCAAGTTCATAACAAGAATCATCAAAATCGGAGTCAGTATGAGCAAGAATGAGACATTTGAAAATTGCGTTCAAATCTATGACTGCCAATGGAGAGGGGTATGCCTGTAGCTTTGCATGCTCGATTCTGCAAAATATACAACTTGCATGCAAAATCTAAAAGATACCCAGATGGTTTTTTTGGGGTTGCGAACAAAACCCAAAAAGCATTTTTCTTGCTGATGTACAGAAGATGTTGCTGTAGTGTAAATCAGATGCCTTAACAGTAAAAAATGGCTCCAAAAATCAAAAAATGACCCCAGCAACCAAAATATGACATGCAAATGCTGGATCAGCTTCCTAAGTCCATCAATGGCATGCTGGAACCTGCAAAACTGATTAAAAACTCCCAATATGCAAGTTGGTTGTCAGATTTGAGATTGAAACCCCAGAGAAAAACCGTTTTGGTCAAAACTTTTTTGATTCTCAAGATCATCCAAAGATGCAAGAGAAGAGCAAACTTCATTTTTCAAAAAACTACAATAAAGTTTATTTGCCCCCCCCCCCCCGAATCTCTCAAATAAGGAAACTAAAATCTACTCTTGCACATAGAAAAGCTCTGATACCATGTTAGAATCTGAAAAGATTAATAACCTAGAAAACTAGTGCAAAGAGTAAATATCTAAACTATGAATGCAAATGATACAAAATCAAAATAGCATCATAGAGTTAGTCTCCAAGAGAGTAATGCAAATGCTAGAAGCAAAATAGCATTAAGAGGATGCAAAAATAAGAGATACAAATACAAGCCAGGTAGCATGCTTATATAGGCTAGGAAGAGGGAGGAGGTGGCAACACCAACCAATGAGGAGCAACCATCTATTAGACTAAAGATAGCAAAGTATCTTCCCAAGATAGCTAATGGATGCTCACATGTAGGAAGGTGACACCTCACAACCATTCACCTAATAAGACATGCTTTATTAACCTAAGCGAGATTATTAAAAGTGTAGGAAAAACTTAGCAAAATAGAAAAAATAAAAAACTACACTAACACAAATCACCCTCTTTCATTGGGCCTCCTACCTATAAAATTCACTCTAGAGCTTGTTTCTCCTTTGTCAAATTGACTATGTTTTTCTTGAGGTCTTTGAGATTGAATCCTTCCACCTTGTCCTCCTCTAATTCTAAAATTTTCATTGCCTTGTCCTCTCTTATCCTAGTCTTGTTTCCTTCTTCATTTTTCTTCTAGATTAAGTACCATTTGAAAGCCCTTATGTAAAATATCAGGGGCTAGTAGTACTATTTTCTCCTAAATTCTATAATTCAAGTATATGGACACTTCATCTTTTCCCCCTTCATTGTGTCTTGTCCTAAAACTTAATTTGTGAAATTCTTCAACATAAGCGTTAACATCCATATCATTCTACTTGAGATTTATCTTTCTCTATGAAGTTTCACTTCATAGTCTTCTAGGATGAACATTTCAATCTTATAGATAATCAAGTTCCATGAGAAGATTGGTTTATCTCCTCTCCTTACTCTTTCAACTTGAACAAAAGTACACCAAGTTAGAGAAGAACCTCTCATCTTAGACTTGGCTATTTTCACTTTTTGGTTTGTAGGAACCTCGTTGTACTTAAAATTCCTATTAAGGGCCTCAATTGAGTCCATGGTTGCATCTAGCTTCCACTTTCCATCAAAGGTCATAATATTTTCTTATCTATTTAATGCTTTCCTTATAACAGAGTTTGGCACTTCTACTAGGTGTATTTGCCTTGCAAATAGCCTTTCTTCTTTCTTAGGGGGTTCTCCGTCATCTCCCCCTCAAATAAACTAGAGATCATTTTGTCTTCTTTAAACTTTCCCAGTCTCTCCTCTAGCCCTCTCAATCTATTGACTTTCTTTGCCATTTTCTTATTGATTTCCTCTATTTCTTGGAACTTCCTTGCTACTTCTTCAATCATCCCTTGTGAGGCATATTTGAAGCCTCAAAATCAAATTCCTCAAATCTAGACCCTTTTGACATGTACCTTACAATGACCTAATCAACTTGCTTTCATACCACTATTATGAAGATCCAAGAAAGGTAGGTGAAACTATGCGTACATGAGAAAGTGTGCTTATCACAAGTTCCTTGACTTTCTAATTTGTCTTACAAGGCTGCAATACATTCAACAAACTCATCTATTTTCACACATTTATGTGAAAATGTCCATAGACCAATCCCAGTACCCAAGCTTAAGGTCTAGGAACACCCCTTCTTTACAAAATTTCTTCACAACTTTGTCCTTGAGTGGGAGTGGACCCAAACACAGTTCTTACATTCAAATGTGAAAAAAATTCATTATATTAGACTCTTCAATAATTTAGAGTGATCCATGTTAACAAGGCTACTAGGGAGACCTTTAGCTTGACCTAATGAGTAAATCTAGTATAGCTTGAAAGACTCCTTAACAACCTACCAAAAAAATCATAGATTCAAATACCCTTTTGATACTTCTAAAAAATTTCAAGGTTTCAACTCCAAGTTCAATGTTTGGATGCCCAAACCCCAACTCAATCCTAATAGGTCAATTAGGCCTAATTAAGACACTTTGTATTGCAAGAACTCACATATGGGTTGCTAGGTGTAAGAAATACCTTCAAGTAGTTCTATATCAACAACACTAACATCATCCCCTTCATGGAAAAGTTTGATCCAACCCCTTTCTCAAGTTATGCATCAAAATGCTTCACAATTCTAGTCGGTCATGTAGGGATGCCCAAATACGACTTGAGGCTAAAAGTAGAAAATGTTCTTTGCCTACAAAATGGATTTGGGATTACACATTACATTGTCTCTACTTGAATTTGCCAAAGGGATGTTAATTTCCTATGGTGGAAATTCAAGTCAGAGGCCTATTTTCCCCAAACCCTAAATGTAACAAAGGTTTCAAACAAATTTCTATAAATATGACTACCAAATGCACCGAACTTCACCAAATCTCCTAAAATCAAATTTGACAGATTTTTATCTCATCCTACTATCCTCTCATACACCAATGTGCACAACACAAGAATTTGCAAGAAAACATTATGTTTTATTGCTTCAAAATGCCAAATTTACTCACAAACAACTTCTCCACTATTACTTGATTGGAATCAACATATATAGATCAATACCATTATTTCTACCAATTTTTTAAGTTTGTGATCTTTGAGAGAGGTTAGTTGGCCATTTGGGCAAAAGTTGCATTTCTTGACAAATTGTTGCTAAGCAACATTTTGTATTTTTGATAACTTTTTGAAAAAATCATTTGATGGGCTTCTTATATATTGGAAAAATTCCAAATCGGTTCCAAGTGAATCAAAACAAACCAAAAACATTAAAAAAAACACAATCCTGGTCTAATTTGGATTCTTTGACCAAGTTGACCTTGAGGGATTATAATGTGCTACTCAAGTCACTAAACTTACAAATGAATCCTTATTAAATTAGTTTTGCCCATAGGGCCTTAGGTTAACATATCAAATTTTTTGGCATCACTTTTCTTGTGAGTGCTTCTACACCATAATCTAGGTTCTGCAGGGTTTGGTTGCATAATCCATGATAGTGCTTGTGATGACCCTTTATTGTATGCTAGAAAATATTTATTTATTAGCTTATTCTAATATATTCTCATAAGTTAATTGGCATAAAATTGAGAAAAAAAGAAAATAATTAATTGGAATTATCTATAGTTATTTTCTTGCATTTTTATAATGATAAGCTAAACAATTTAAAACTTATGTAAGCTATGTGAACAATGAGTTGTTAGGTTCAAAGAAGAATAATGTGTTTTTTGTGCAAACTACAAAGTGTTATTAATATTAAAGTGAATACGAAGTGATAAAAGAGAAATTGATAGTATATTTATAAAAAAAAGATCTAAAAATATGGAGTTGTAAAAAGGAAGGGGCTACCAATTTTCATGTCATTTTTTATTATTATGGAGAGATTTGAGTTGTTTCATTCTTGGGGATAAAACCCTGTAGAAATAAAAATTTTGAAGGTGAAAATTGTTCTAACTAAGTTTGATATTTATTCTTGTCCTTACAATTGTGTTGTAAGTGAATACTTTTGACATGTTTTGATAGGCTAAGATTTTGGTGTTTCTTTAGTACGATTATCCTCAATGCGATTTGGAGGTGTTAGACATGTCACACATTTTCATAGATGTTGTATAATTGTTCCTTTGTACAATGTATAATATTTGAGTGAGTAGAGATCATTTATTGGGCATGGTTACATATGTTGGGTTGTACATTTGAAATAGATCATAAGAGTTTAGAGAAAAAGTGCTCCTTTTTTCCAAGCTACCTAGGCATTAGTAAATAATGCAAACCCATAGTTATATGGTATCTAATGAATATGTAGACTTTATGCGAGTTTGTAGTAGTTGTTCGTATTGTACCAATGACTATTGCACCTTGTATTAGACTTGCAACAATTTAGTAAGTCCAAAATTTGACCATTTTTTAGGAGAAACAAATATGACTTTAGTAGTGTTTAGTTCTAGTTGGAGTCACGTATATTTCAATATTTCCTACAATAGTTTCAAGGTATTTTGTAGTGTGTTAAACCTATTTTTTGTAATGTCACAATACACTCATTGTTATTAGATGTGTATCAACATGTTACATCATCCTTATAAGGTATTATTCAGTTGGGTACATGATTATTATTGTTTATAATTCATATTTTTCATGGTTTTGGATACTATAATAGCTTATAACTAGAACTTTATACCAATCTAGTTTGCCTAGTTCTACCTCATGTGTCATTTCACACAATTTTTTGAAGAAGTGTTGGTTAGGTTGGTTATGTCACTTATATTATCTAATTAGCTTTCCAATATATTGTATACAATTGCATTCATTTAGATTAATTGTGTTGTTGGAGGCATTGTATGATCAGCTTGCCTACTTTAGGATTTGGGTGATCAAAAAGTGTTGCAGGCATTGCACTTACATATTTGTTTTGCAAATATTTTAAAGAAAAGTACGGTGGATGGTTATAGTAGTATCTAAGTTGGCAATTTTACTATCTTGTGATTTTTGAAAGTGACATAAAAACTAGATACTACCAAGTGAAAAACAACTCTAATTCCTCATAATTCAATTAAGTCTCAAAATGTGATTCAAGTCTAGTTGACTAGAGTAAAGAAGAAAAAGGAAAATATGCTGAGTTGGATGAAACTCTCAATAACATAAGGTAAATGCAACAACATGAATACCATTATAATATTAGCAACCATATGTTTACTCTAAGAAAATATTTCACTTAATCAAAAGCTTAACCATAATGACAATATGTTTACAAATAACCACAATAATAAAAAACATACATAAGAGAGGACATATATTTATGTGGCAATCCTTTTGCAAGAAAACCAAAAAATATCTACTATCCAAATCTATCCTCACAAAATGATAAAAATATTTTACAAAATTTCTATGCAAGCAACAAACTTGTTGGAAATACCAATCTCAACAATTGAGCACCAAGTCATCAAAAGACACAAATGTCTTTGATGAGGAGGCACCATTCTCTTTTTCTTTTTTCAACAGATGTTGAATATTTAGCTATGCTCTAACAATTTTCTCATTTGAATGGTATCAACTTTGAATTCATATTTTGCATTACAACCTTCTTTGGAATGTCAAACTTAGATAAAAAATTGATGTTCTTTTCTCTAATCTAAAAAACATAGAGTTTTTTCATAGTTCACCACTGACATTGATTTTAAAAAGCTAATCCTTTATGTGAAGGAAATTAGATCTTAGATAGAAATCTAATATCTTGATATTATAATTGATATTGATTTATAGTTCAATTGATCTAGAGCTTTTATATAATTAACACACTCACTATATAGTGGTAATTTAATATTGAGTTAACAGTGACTAGATGTCTCAAATAATTATGAGAGCATGAATGATCGACTACGAAAAATTTAATTATCATTGTGATTGATTAAGATTTGTAGTTATCAAATGCTATAATATATGGAGAGGAAATTCCCTTCCATGTAGTCATGACTCTACTTGGCTTGGGCCTTGTAGGGTCATGACCTTATGTGTAGGATCAACTTCTCCACAAAACTAATAGTAACACTGATTGTAATCTATTTTACATCATGCATATAACATTTGGAGATTACCATGATGTTGAGAATAATAGTATCATGCATGGATAATATGCCATCTAAGGTTGATTTAGTTATATTATAATTTAATTAGAATCGATTGTTGATAAGATCGTGACATGGATAATATGCCAACTTCAATCAACAATTGATTCTAATTAAATTATAATATAAGATGAGTAGAAAATATAATTATATATTACTAATTAGATATATATATATATATATGATTATGATTATGATTATTTAAATTAGTATTATATCCGACTAATGCTACATCTTCAACACCCCCTCTTAGCAAGGGAGTATATAATCAACACAATCTTCTCACAAGATGATAATCAAAATCTCATATTCTATGTACTAGCATCAAATCTATGATGCCTACCAAAAAGTGTATGACATATCCTAGAGGATATAAGTTATTTGATTTCCAACACATTTCAAGACAACAAATGAATGTAGTCTATCAGATAACACTTAAAATATTAGGGACATCAACTTAATTTAGTCCCCATTAGAACAATATCATGATCTCTAACACACTCTAGGACAAATGTAGTCTATCATGATATGTTTGTTATCGTGATCTTTGACCATTCTAGAATAATAAATATAGTATCATGGTCTCAAGAACATTCCAAGATAACAACTTAATGTTGGCTACCATAATACATTCATTATCAGGATCTTTGGCACATTTTGGGACAACAACTTAATGTAGTCTATCATGATAACTGGTCAACTATTGCTAAGATTGTCATCTTACAATAGCGACCTCACAAATATATCAAATGAAAGATCATCACCTTTCATAACATAATCCACATATGCAACATTGTAACTCTTTTAACATTTAAAATATAAATGAATATATATTAAATTTAAACCTGAAAGAGACTTAATCTTAAGAATTACAATTACATTTTAGTCATACCAAGTTTACCTTCAAAGTTTTCAACTTTAAAATTTGTAAGGTGTTTGTTAAATATGTCAACCATCTTCTCTTCAGTGCTGATATATACTAACTTGATGATAGTCATCTCTAGCATATCTCTAATGTAGTGGTAGGGAATCTCTATATGCTTGGATCTGTTATGGAAGACTAGATTTACTAAAAAATTAATTGAGCTTTGATTATCATACTATATAACTATGGGATTCATGGACTTCCCAAATAGTCCAACCAATAACTTCCTTAACCATATTGCTTCTTGAGCTCCCATAGAGGTGGCTATGTATTTAGCTTCAATGGAACTCTGAGCAATTACTAATTACTACTTTCTAAACCAAGATATCATAGTAGATCCAAGATTGAAACAACATCCTACAATACTTTTACGATTGATGGAACTGTTGACTCAGTCAAAATATGAGTACTCTTGTAGTTGAATCTCAACATTGCCATATCTTAGACCAAGTCCAATGTTGCCACATAAGTATCTCACAATGTTCTTGGTTTCTATAATATAAATCTTCTTAGGTTCACATATGAATTTATTTAATGAATTGTTGCATAAAAAATATTAGGGCAAGTATTCACCAAGTACATTAGAGATCCAATTATCTATCTATAGTATATATAATCTACAAGTTCAAATTCAAATGCATCACTTTTAAGCTTATGAAGATTTTTTTCTATCAGTGTGGATAATGGTTTATAGTCCATCATTCCAAATTTGGTCAAGATGTCAATAGTGTATTTTCCTTGATTTAGGAAAATGTAGTTCTCCTTTTTTCATACTTCTAGACATAGAAAACAGTGTAGAAGATCTAGATCTTTCATATAAAATTCAGATGCAAGATCTTATTTTCATTTTACAATAAGATGATCTTCTCCTGTTATTGGTAAGTCAAGTACATATTGAACAATAATTAGCATGTCACCATCTAATATTTTGAAGTATGCTATTTTGGTGAGATAACTCTCTATGATCTTGTACCATGCTCAAGGGGATTTTTTAAGGTTGCAAAGAGCTTTCTTTAGTTTACATACATATGATTTTTTTTGTCATGAGTGAAAAAACCTTATGGTTGTTCTAGATATACAATAACACCATTCGAAAAATAGTCTTTACATCATTTTGATGTATCTTCCATCATTTGGATGATGCAATAGCAATAATGGTTCTCATAGAGGTATATCGAGCAACATGAGAAAATTTCTCTTCGTAGTCAATTCCATCCTTTTGAGAGAACCCCCTAGCAATGAATTTGGCTTTGTGTTTTTCAATACTACCATCTGGTGCATGTTTGATTTTGAATAACCATTTTGAGGAGACAATTGGTTTTTCCTTAGGTCTCGGGATGATATCCCAAACATTATTCTTTAATATAGATTGGTATTCTTCAATCATTACATCTTTCCATGCTTGACATGTTAAGGCCCCTTCAACACTTGATGCTTTAGATTTGACAAGTTCAAATAAAAGAGCAACACAGCATGCATGACTTCTTATTTTCTTACTTCCTCTAAGTATTTCATTATGCATTACATTATTTTATTCAATCATGTTCCTTGCCAATACTGTCCTTTTCTTATAATTGGAGATTTCAAGATTTTTAGTATTAGATGGTAGGAGTTCATGATCCATAGAACAATTCTCCCTTTGATTCTCAACTGTAGGGTTTTTATCTAATTATGTAGTTGGTTCGTTTGTTGATTCTTCAATTCTCTTAGGAAGTTTATATGTAGCATTTTCTTCAAATTTGACATATCTTCTGATTTTAATAGATGTTTTTCCTAAAATATAAACTCTGTAGCCTTTAGAGGATTCACAATAGTCAAAAAAATGCCTTTCTTCCTAAAGGGTTCTAGTTTGGACCTCTTTTCTTCAGAGGCATGAATATAAAATTGATAAAAAAAATTCTTAAGTGACTTAGATATGGTTTGTATCTTGTAAAGGCTTCTTTAGGGGTTATATTTTCTAGAATTAAATAAAGACATCTATTTTGGATATATATTGTCGTATTTGAGGCTTTAACTTAGAATGCGATGTGAAGATTTTGATCATGCATCATGGCTTTAGAAGATTCAATGATAGTTCTCTTTTTCCTTTCTACCACTCCATTTTGTTGTGGATTATAAGGTACTATATACTCCCTCTCAATCGCAATAGAAGTGCATAATTCTTTAAAGTTTTAAAAAATGTATCCACCCCCACTGTCAGATCTTAGAGTTTTAATTTTCTACTAAAGCCTTAAATTCTTTGAATTTTATCAATACTTCATTTGATTCTTTAAGTTTTATGAAATAAATCCAAGTTTTCGTAGAGTAGTCATCAACAATACTCATATAAGAAGGTCTTGACATTGGACCAAACTTATTACCACACAAATAAGTGTGGATAAGTTCTAACAAAACTTTTTTTTATGTTCACTATGAGGAAAATGTCCTTTTGAGTTCTTTCCTAAGGTTTAACCTTTGCAGGTTCCAATATCCTCATATTTTAGATGAGGTAATCCTGTCACAATTTTCTCTATAGAAGGTAGGACATGAAAATGGAGGTGTCCTGAGCTTCTATGCCAAATTTCATTATTTTGTGAAACTTTGTTATTTAGGGCTTGATTTTTAACATTACATAGTTTATATAAGCTTTCATCTCTAAATCCTATAGAGAATATATTTTTTATGTTAGAATTTTTAGGCCAGGATAGTACTTTGTCTTCCTAAAAGGTGACACAATATCCTTGATCTTCTAGACTTGAAATGGAGACCATATTTCTTTTGATTCCTAGTACAAATAAGACATCTTTTAATTGCAGGGTAACTCTAGTTCTTAATTTAATTGAGAGAATCCCAATTCCTTTCACTGGATTTCCTTTCACTGGATATGCAGAATTATCACCTATTGTGACCTCTTCTATTGAGTGTCCTTCAACAGTTTCAAACTGATCCCTAAATCTAGTTATGTGTCTAGCTTGTTTGAGTTTAGTTCACTTGACAAGGATATGAAGAATAGTGAATTTTCTGCTTGCTTGATTTTAGCTATATAGGGTTGAACTTTTTTTCTCTCTAGGCATAACCTATGAGTGTGACCAATCATGTCACACTTGAAGCATTGAATTTCAAATAGGTCTTTATTTTTTTAGTTTTGATTATTGTTCTTCCTTCTTTTCCCCTTGAAATTTCTTTTCTTTTCTTCATTGTTTGTGTTTGCATTAAGGGCTTGAATTTCTCCCTCTTTATTTGAACTAATTTCTCTTGTCATTAGTTTGGATTCTACTTGAGTGAAGTCCTTCTTTAGTTGATCAAATTTTGGTAAAGTAGGTCTGTTAGAAAAAAATCTTCAATTCTATGTTGTCATTGATGTTACACAAACGTCAGCATTAACTAAGCAATGAAGAGTTAATAGTATTGACCCTACACATTTCAACATGAACCAAGAAGTTGGGTAGAGAAGGCATTTCGGTATTAACCAACCAGTTGGTTAATGAAAGATATATTGCTTGTAGTATTGATTGAGTGGTCAAGAATTAAAGGACTCACAATATTAACCTAGTGTTCAATCTCAACATTGACTAAGTGACAACAAAATCCAATTGTCTAATATTTAATTGATTGAGATCAACTATTTGGATGTTTATTGCTTATTTGGAAGGGTATTCAAGCTAACTTTTCCTAACTTATGATATATAAGAAATGTCAAGTTGCTAGGATAAGATGAAGAAGTGAATTATGAAATAAGATGGATATGTGAGTGAAAGACAAAGCAAGAAAGTGTGGAAGATAAGCTACAAAGTATATTTGATCAGTAAGAATCCAGAGATAAAGCCAAAATAAAGTTCTAATTCTGCAAAGATAGTTGCTTCATAAACCAAGTCAAATTTCTATTATCTTCTAACTATTGTAGTAGTAAAGAAATCTCTTAATAGAGTTGACTTAACAATCATATTGTAAATCCTTTAACAAGGTGACATTTCAAGATTAAAGTGTTTGAAGACCTCTAACTAGGCCACTCCTAATAGGGTAATCTAAATCCTCTAACAAGGTCATACTTAACAATATATTTTGTAACCTTTAATATGGTTGACTCCTAACAAGGCTCACTTTAGAAGAGTGAAAAATATTTTAACTAGTTGCATGGTGGTTTTCCCAAATCGGGTTTCCATGTTAAATCTTGGTGTCATCTATGTACATGTTATTTTCTTTATGCTTTATGTTTCTACAACTAAGTTACTAAAGGCTAAAAAAAATCAAGAATCATAAGATTAATTTGTTAACCAAGTTGGATAGTATTGCATGACTAGTGGAAAGTTTGAATTGACATCTAGGGACAAGGAATTTCTTTTTTGGTAACTGATTCACCCCTCCCCTCTCAGTTACTCTCTTCATTTCCAACAAGGTCATGCACTGATGTCTTGTATAAAAGATTTTCATCTAGTTGGTAACCCTTTAAGGGCTATTAACGACAATTCTAGATCATCTACCTTATTTCCAATGGCTGAAAGTTGATCTTCCAATTCTGAATTCTCAAGAAATACAATGTAATTGATTCTCTTTTTTTCATCTTAATAAGAAGAAGTTGTTTTAAGTTGACTAGTCTTCTTGTATTTTTGATCTCATATGTATTTTGAATGGCCATGAACATATCATATGTAGTTGTTAACTTTGATATAGTTGAAAGAATATGATGCTTAACAACATTGATAATAATTTTCATGGCCTTAGTATTATGTCTTTTCCATATTGCTTTATTTGGATCATTATTTTGCATCATTTTGTTTTCTTCTACATATGAATCTAGTTCAAGTTCTCGATATATTGTCATAATTTGAGTTTTCCATGATACAAAATTTATTTCTCTTTCAAGTATGTTCTCGAGTCTGACATGATTCACCATGATTGCACTTTTCAAACAAGTCTAAGTCTGAAATATAATTTGAACTTTATTATCTTTTATTTGATCTTCATCGGTTAGGCTTTGATACCATGTGAAGGAAATTAGATATTAGATAGGAATCTAATATCTTGATATTGCGACTTATATTGATTTATAGTTCAAGTAATTCAAAACTTTTATTTTTAACACACTAACTATAAAGTGGTAATTTCATATAGAGTTAATGGTGGCCATTTTTTGAAGGGTTATAGGTCCCTTCAAAACTAGCATAGTGTCTCAGAATAATGTTTCCCATGATAGAGATCGTTTCTTGAAACCGTGCTTTAACTATTGAGTGAACTGCTAGTGTATCCATTATATATGCTGATTTTTTGTCTTTTAGGATATTGTTGTTCCTATCTCTAGTTCATTTTTGGATGCTATTATGTCCTTCTTAGGGTGTTGGGACTCCAATGATGGATTCATTAGATTGGTAGGAAAATATTGCTAAGGTGGAGGAGGGCTGGATTACAATGAGAGGTAATAAATTTGTCATGCCCAAACTAAGAGGCAAAAACACACATACATTTTTTTAAAAAAAAAATTTAATAATTAAAATGCTCTAAGTTTGATATGGTTGTGATCACATTTAAGTATAGGTTCTCTACATTGTTAAATTAATACTCTCGTTATCAAGTTGATATTGACAATAGTTACATTTTAACTTTACAATGATAGATTAAAATAATTTTGAACAACAATATATATAAGTCTTAAAGGTAACTACGTAGAACAAATTACCTTATCTCAGTAGTCTAACATAACTTGTTATGTACACAAACATAATGATTAATTTTCTTAATAGCTAAACTAAATTTACATTTTTACTAACCATTATATAAATGTGTAACATGCATTGATTTTCAAAAGAATATCACTAACTACGTTACAAATCTGATCAAAACTATTTAATATTTATTAACTAAAACTAAACTAAGTAGCTCACATAACTTTTAAACTAATTAACTTTCTATCGATTAAATCTACTAAGCATTGTAAATTTATAGTAATTACTAACTAATATTGAGCATACATAAAACTTTGAATATACTATTTAAATCTACTACTTACTTTAAACCACACACATTTTTAAAATTAAACTAAGATTTAAACTAAACTAACTTTAATTTAAAAGAAAACGTTTACAAAACTAAACAAAATTACATTTAAATATATATTTAGAACACTAACTAAATTAACTTAACTAACCTAAACTAATCTAAATATTTCAGAGAACATAAGAAATAGAAAGGAACTTATAATTTAATATAACATTGCACTACTATAATTTAAAATAAAACTATAATAATTGACAAAATATTTTAAATTATATAAAACTAACTAGGTTACACTAAATTCAACTATCTTAAAAACTAACTAGACATTATATACTAACAACTTAAAACTTATACCCACAATAATACTAACCTAGTACAAAACTAACTAAATTTACAACATAATATTAAACTAACCTTCTCACCTACTAACCTAACCCCTTCAACACCTAACAACTAACCACACCCTACTCTACCCTTTTCCCCCTACACACCTACACCCCACCCTACATCCTCCCTACATTGTCTTCATGGACAACACTTCCCAAGGAGCGCTTCCCAAGCGTTGTCCTTGGGACAACGCTCTGCCCCATACAAGACTTGCATAATCCAAGACCAGAAGACATGCGCAGGGTTAGGAGAAGGCAGTGAAACACAAGCTTTAACAAATTTAATAAAGCCTTTACCAAATTGCATGAGGTGAATGCGCAAAACAAGGTGATGGGTTTGGGGATGGAGATAGGTGGCGTCACCCTCCCATCAAGACCATTGACTTTTCCATAACTTTTTAAATAAAACCTTTTTAAAATGCATCTCAAATCTGACGTCCACCAAGGGTGAGGGAAATCCATTGATGACATAAAGTTTTATGGGTAGCAATAATAGATATTTAGGGTATTTTATTAAGTTTTTAATCTTTTTTTTTTAATATTGATTTTATTATTGTGCTTCTTTATTCATTTTAAATACAATATTCAATAAGGTAAAAAGAATAATTAGAGAATCTTTTTGATTCTCTGTTACTAAAGGCATTTAATTGCTTCTCCCATACAAAAGGCAGAGAGTTTTTACTCTCTTGAAAACACATTTTTGTTTTGTCTTAACATTTCTAAGTATAGATTTTTAAAGTTGATATATTTACCAAGAGGGGGTAAATTTTTTTTATTTTAAAAGCAAATCTAAAAGGATTGATACAACTTAATATACCAAGGATTTGAATTATCCGTTTTATTCAATATGCAAGAATTGCTTGGTTCTAATAATCATGAAAGCTGAATCTACATGCATGATCATAATTTTCATTTTCAACATATAAGAAAACTTAAAAATTTTCCAAATTGAACATCATCATTATTTCCATCCTATTTTTGATGTGCATCCATCTAAATTAAAATTATGATTAAATCACATGATAAACAGTTATACTCAAACACCAATTTTATTGGCAAACCTGATTCAAAGGCTCAGCCGGGAAAGAATCAGGAAGAAAACCCAGCTTTTTTGCCATTACAACAAAGTTTGAAATACAAATTAGATAGGATTTCAATCCCGAATTACAACAATAAAACTGAATTTCCTTCATGACCCTCATAAAGGGATTCATAATAATTTATGCAACACATTTCTAGAACCATGGAGGGAATAGAATCTGATCAGGTGACCACAAGCATGACCAAGAACAAATCAAAACATGCATATTCATACAAGGCTTTCACAATAGGATTCACAATGAATCAAAACTAGGGAAAGGTGGATTTTTCCAATAGGAGATGTCAGACACAACACCAAACCAGGTGCCCAATCAGGGCTATAAATCAAGAACTTCCATTCTTCCATTCTTACATGCCAAAACTCATACGTGGTTTGTGCTGACAGGTAGGAGCCCATAACACCCTACCCTCTCTCCCTCTTCTCATCCTGAGAAGAGACTCTACACTGTTGGAGTCCAACTAAAATGCCCTTTCTCGAAATTGGCCACTTCTGGCCTCTCCAAGGGCGAGTAATGCCAAAACATCCATGCTAGAAAATCTCAAAATTTAAACATAAACATGAAAGGAAATCATTCAAAATAACATGGTTTTCAAATATTTCCAACATACCCACAATCATACAAACATTCACATAAGAACAAGGTAGCATAAGCATGAAACAAACATGAAAATCTGTACAAGAGAGATGAGAACTCCTACCTTCACAAAGAGGTAATGGCAATGAACAAGTTTGAGTAGAGCTTTTCCCTTCCTTGCTCCAATCTTCCAAGACTCCTCTCTAAATGTAGAGATCGGGTAACAACCTCCACTAGTCCGAGAAGGGCCTCTAAATAAGCCTCAAACTCAACCACCAAAGGGATCCATAACTTCAACCACCCACCTACAAATCTAGAAGCTCCTAACTCAACCCATACTATGGTTAACCACTAAGTGGAGGCGAGGTGAGACAACTCATGGTAGCCATATTCAATTTTCGCACAAAAGCAAAAAGAGACTTTTTGAGTGGCCTCAAAAGTCAATAAAAGGGGCTTAAGGGTTGGAAAAGACCCCTAACCAATACCTACCCGTTGGGTATAATTATTTCATGTTTTAAGCCTTAGGAATAGGTTTGGATCCAAACAAAAGCTAGGAAAATAATTAGGACCAACTAACAACTCTAAAATGCAGGTTAAGCACTAATCCGGATTAAGGATGACTAAACTCGATTAAGAACCCAATTAGCAAACTGACACTAACTTAAACTGACTTAGGTCCAAAAGTTACACAGCTAACCCTAATCAACACACTGAAGAACATAAACAATTCACGAGTGTCAAGCGACACTAAAAGAACATAGTTACGAACATTAACATTTACTGATCATAGGAAAATACATACATACATCTCACAATACAATACTTGAATTACGAACAATAAGGTTTCCAAAATTAGCACATAGAGATCAGTTCTATTCCTTCGTCAATTTTCTCGGCTAAAATATCTACACACTCATTGCACACATCAGTAGTCCAAAAAATCACATGTACATATGTATATATACGTATCAAGAATCACATAAATTAAAACATCCATCTATAACAAAAATCAGGGTTCCTCTCATCCTATTCAATTCTTAACCATTTATAATATCTTAAACCAAAATTTTAATCCTACCTTTTACTTAATTCATCAACATACATATACATAAAACCTTAAATGACGAACATCAATATCTGAAAGTAACATCACACAACATAAAATAATATAATATGTTCAAGTATCTGATAATGTCTTGACATCTCGAGTCGTGAGTATCAAAATGATAAGGTAACAACTAGGGCTACGAAGGGTCAGGGCAAGGCCTTACGAAATTCAAGAGGTCTTTTTCCTCCTTTGACATGATCGTTTATTCCCACGAGCCCAAGGTTAAAGGAAAATATCAATGATCTCTAGTTGTGGATGTTTGGACTAGAGTTTTTTCTGGTCCTCTCTTTAGTGTGAGGTTGCATGATGGTTTCCTTGTACAACATTTGTCTCAAGTTGAGGGAGCCTACTAGTAAAACTCTTATCATGGTATTGATTTATTTCTTGCTTTGGGATTCCATGAAATAAAAAATAATGTGTTCAGTAATAGCCATGATAGTAACAAGAATACATAAGAGAGAACATAGATTTGCATGGCAACCTTTCAAAAGAAAACCACGTAGAAAAATCACTTGGATCTACCATCTAAGTCCAAACCTCACAAAATGATAAAAACATCTTACAACGTTTGTGGGCCCCAAACCTACCACAAAAACACCAATCCCAATAACTTAGCTTCAAGTAAGCAAGAGACACAAATCTCTTTGATGAGGAGGCACCATTCTCTTCTACTTTCCTCAATGAATGTTGAACATTTAGCTTTTTTCCAACAATGTGTTCATTGGAACGATATTTTTTTTTACTTCATATTATCCACCAATTTTCTTTAGAATTATTTACTTACATGAAAACTAGATATTCTTTGGTTTTCACTCTAAAAAATATGGAATGTTTTCATAGTTCACTCCTCACATTAATTTTTAAATGTTTCTCCTTTATGTTGAATTTTAGTCTCAGTTAGACCTGACCATTAAACTTTAGTGTGTGTGTGTGTGTATATATATATACACACACACACACACACACACATACATACATACATACATACATACATACATATACATATATATATATATGTATGTATATATGTAGATATATATATATATATAAATATATGTATATGTATACATATATATGTATATATACATATACATATATATACATATATACATATATATGTGTATGTATATATATATGTATATATGTATATACATATATACACACACACATATATATAGATATATATGTGTATATACATATATATATGTGTGTGTGTATATATGTATATACATATATACATATATATATATATACATACACATATATATGTATATATGTATATACATATATACATATATATATACATACATATACATATATATGTATATATATGTATGTATAGATATATATATATATATATATATATATATATATATATATATACACACACAGATGTATACATATATATATGTATGTATGTATATATATACATAATATATGTATACATATATATATGCATATATGTATGTATACATATATATATGTAAACATATATATATGTATATATATAATATATGTATATATATACATATATGTATACATATGTATATATATATATATCTATACATATGTATACATATGTATGTGTGTATATATATATAAGAACAGAGATCTCCATAATGTACATGTACATTGCCCAGATCGGGTCATTTTTTTAGTGATTAATCCCATCAACCCATAGTAGATACAAAGTAATATAATGCTATCATTTTTCATGACTAAGAATTCAAGGGTGATTGGGCTTGCCTCACGACAGTACAAATAATGATATTGTTAAGTTGTGTTTTCCTTGAGATTATCTGACACTTAGTATGATTAATGTTTATTGTGAAGAATCATATCCACGTAGGGACATGATCTACGTGGCACATGCCACATAGTCATGTCTCTATGTTGGGACATCTATGGTTTCATACTTATATCCATCGATTTCTAGGGAGAATGTATCAAATCAAACATATTATTATCCCTTAGCAATTGGTAATCTACAATACATTTATTGTTCCATACATACTATGATTCATAGCACTGTATTCAACACTTGAAGCATTATATACATTCTTAGTTGTTATTGTTCTCATCCAAAGATTGCATTGTTATCATTGTGAAGAGTCTAAATAACCTGCTACTAAAATAATAATCTATCACAATCTTGAGGAAGATAGTCTTTCACATATATAAACTTACAAGATTGCTGACTTAGAAAATAAACAAATTTATTCTACCATAAGATCTCAGCTTCCTTAACACTTTATATATATACCTTTTGGGCACCAAAACTAAATCCATTAAACAAACATGTTGGTTTCCTTTTCAAGTATGTCAATATTTTTAGGTTGACCAAAAAATTTATTATTTTTCCACCTTAAATAAATTTGAACCTGATACATATAGGTCGATGAGTTAGGGGTCAAGGTTTTCTCATCTTTCATCTCAATAATCAAGACAAATCTTCAACCACCAATTGTCAAAGACAACAAAGTTTCAACACTTTGGAAAATTCTCGAAAAATGCTCATGTCGACCTCTTGAGGGTCAAAGCTCAACTATACCATGTTCCAAATGATAATGAAAATAGATATCTAAACAAGTAATCATCAACGTTTGATTGCCTTATAAAATTTGCTGAGAAAACCAATGACATTGATGGTTGGGAGTCAACAATTCATTATAATACTTACTAAAATTGATTCTTCACAAGAATTAAACTCAAAGTTTGATCGATGACCATTTTATGGTGTGGGGGTTGAACTTTCACCCTATCGCATACCAATTATAAAATTTGTAAGAATTAATTATTTAATATACGTTGTCATTGATTTCAAAAGAGTGGTGAAAATCAAAATTTCAAGAGAAATGCAAGTTCTATAATACATAGGGGAAGGTAAATTATTAGTCATGTCATTTGAGTTACAACTATACTAATTATAGTTTTTATGAAATTGGTTGAGATATTTTTGTACTACTATGTTGCACTCATTCTTGTTGGTAGAAGTGCTATAGAAGCTTGAATAATAAGTTGTGGTATGTAACCTCAACAATGAGCTTGTTTTGGAAACCTTGTATACTTCACAGTCATTAATGCTCATGGATGATGTCTTATAGTTTCAAGGAAGAATGTGTCTACATGGGATTCATCATTACCTATTATTTCCAAAAGTTTCATATAATGATCAGAAAGTGTAAATTACTAAATGCATCGTATTACTAGTAACATATTTATTTGTTTTTCAAGCTCAAGTGAAAAATCATGACATTTTCCTTTTAGATATTGTGTGAGGATGATCACTATGACCAACTAAGATTACAGTAGATTCACAAGTGTTGTTATTTATTTTGGTCATGTATATGAGTTATTGAACTTGACCTACTTCATTTCTTATTTAGGACCTATGTTAGAGGAAAACTTGCATGTAGAGTAATATTTATCATAGATCGACGTATGTTTGTAATTGTAATACATTTATGTGTGTGTGTGTGTGGGTGCATGTGCGCACGTGCGCATGCGTGCATGTGCACATGGACATGTGTGCGTTTATGTGCATGCATGTGAGCGTGTTCATGTGTATGTGTATGTGTGTGCATGCATAAGAAAATAGACACAATAGAGCCAATTAAAAGAGGAAATGGAGACTCAATAAGATAATGCAAATTAACAAGGGCCAAGATTTTGGGAAGGCACGCACAAAGGAACAATTTTGAAGATCACATTACAAGAGATAAAAACAATGGTATTTTAATTAAGAGAAGATAATGGAAAAAAATGAACAAGTGCATTTAACTTAACTAATATTATGCAAAAGAAAGAAAGGATAAACGTTGGCAAGATGTTATGGGTATGTACAAGATCATGGTGGGCCAAACTATACCCTTAAGTGGCACTGAAAAATCAACAAATTAGGTTTATGTCAACTTGAGGTGCAATTTTGAACTAGTTATGAAGTTTATAGTAAAAAGCTATAAAAATAGAATCTATAGAAAATTTGATGTAGTTTCTAAAATATTAGGTTTTATCTAAAAATATTTTAATTTGATTGCTCAAAAAATTCTATTTTAATGTAGTAGTACAAAATTTTTAGGACAAAAATAAGAAGTAGGTGTTTTTCTGACCACCTTCATCAAAATCAAATAATAATATTTTTTTTTATAAAATTCTAGATATAAGAAGTAGACTCATGCGTGAATGTGATGGATATTTTTTGGGTATTTTTGATTTGTGAAAATAATTTTAATCATAATTTTTTGGCTACAACTTTTTTAGGAAAAAAAGCTCGTGTTTGACCACCTTAACTAATTCAAAATATTATCAAATTTATTTAATTTATTTTTTATTTATTAGAGTAGGAAAAGCATAGAATAAGACACATCTTTTAGATTTCAAAAATGTTTTATGGTTTGAAAGTTATAGTCATTTTCCAATCAATATGTAAATTACCACTTTATAGATATCTTCATTTTAAAAAAGTAATAATTACATATTGAACTTATATTTTGAAAATAATTACATAATTGGAAAGCTGAGAAAATCCTCAAGAAACCATTTTCATTTGAACAATTTTTTTAAGATTAAGTAATTAAATACCTCCTACAACCCATAGGGACATATCTTATATGTTCAAATGGGTTGAAAGGGGTCATTGGGTATATTACAACACCTTTTAACCCATTCAATTCCAACATGTGTTCCTAGAGGTCCAAGGACCCCTAGGGCTATATCTCATATGTTAAAATGGGTTGAAAGGGGTGATAGGATAACCTATTACCCCTTGTGACCTGTTTAATGACAACATATGTTCCTAGAGATCCTAGGATCCCTAGGGACATATCTCATATGTTTAAATGGGTCAAAAGGAGTCATAGTGTACCCTATGATCCCTTTCAAAAAAAATGATGACAACATATGTGTTAGAATATGAAAAGATTAGTAACCCAGGAAACTAGTGCAAAGAATAAATATCTAAACTATGAATACAAATGATACAAAATCAAAATAACAACACAGAGTTAGTCTTCAAGAGAGAAATGCAAATGCTAAGCAAAATAGCATTAAGAGGATGCAAAAATAAGAGATGCAAATACAAGCCAGGTAGCATGCTTATATAGGCTAGGAAGATCGAGGAGGTGGCAACACCAACCAATGAGGAGCAACCATCTATCAGACTAAAGATAACAAAGTATCTTCCCAAGATAGCTAATGGATGCTCACATGTAGGAAGGTGACACCTCACAACCATTCACCTAATAAGACATGCTTTATTAACCTAAGTGAGGTTATTAAAAGTGTAGGAAAAACCTAGCAATATAGGAAAAATAAAAAACCACACTAACACCCCGCCATAAGAAAAGCTTAGGTGGATGTAGAAATGGGTCTCGGAAAGTCAAGCCTGATGAGGTACCCATGTACATAAGATTTACCAAAAGAGAGAGAAAAGAGACCCCCCCAAAATAAGTCAAGACTCCAAGTGAGAGGAAGAGGCCCCCTCAAAAGATGAAGCATCCTGCACCTCCAACAAAGCTCGCAAATGAAGGAACTAGCTCTTAGTAAAGGGTTTGGTGAAGATATCAACAACTTGCTCAGAAGTCGAATAATAGTGAAGGTCAATGACATGACCATGGATGAGCTCCTGGATGTAGTGCGTGTGGACCTCTATGTGTTTGGTCCGCTGATGATGAACTAGATTCTGTGAGATCTGAATGGCACTCTGGTTGTCACAAAATATGATTGATGGCCATCTAATCTAGATACCAAATTCAGTGAGAAGATGTTCAAGCCAAATGGCCTCAGTGGCAGCATTTACAACCACCTGATATCAACCTCAGTAGAAGATAGAGCAATAGTAGACTGCTTTTTGCTCGACCAACAAACAAGACCTAACTCAAGTGAGAAGCTATACCCTGAAGTAGACTTGCAATCCTCAGAATCACCTACCCAATCTGAATCTGTGTAGCCCACCAAACCAAACTCAATAACTACTGCGTAGTGAATCCCACAATTATGAGAACCCTAAATGTAGTGAAGGATCTACTTGGCTACTTTCCAGTGCAGCTCATGGTGCTCTTGCATGAATTGAGAGACCATGCCTACAACATAGGATATGTCAAGTCTCGTATGAGTGAGATAAATGAGACTCCCAACAAGTTGGTAGTACAAAGTGCTATCAACAAGTGGAGAAGAACATTGAGCCTCAAGTTTGACTCCAGAAAGGAAGGGAGTCAGAGCAGGCTTACAGTTAGCCATATGAAACCTCGAGAGTAAATCTAGAGCATACTTGAATTGGTGATGGTGATCTCGGAAGGAGACTGAAGGATCTCAATCCTGAGAAAGTAATGCAACAAGCATAAGTCAATCATCAAAAAATTGTCCTGAAGGGCCAATTTGACAACCTTAATGGTGGGTGAAGAACTTCCTGTGATTAGCAAGTCATCAACATACAAAACCAAAAATAGAAGTGAATCACCCTATTGCAAAATTTAGACATTAGGATTAGAATGGCACCGAGTGAACCCAACTGATAGAAGGAAGGAGTCCATCTTGGCATACCAGGCCCAAGGAGCCTATTTGAGGCCATAGAGAGACTTCCAAAGATGGCACACAAGTGAAGAATCCTGAAGGAAGCCCTATGGCTGCTCCATGTAGATCTCCTCATGAAGGTCACCATGAAGAAAAGCACTCTTCACATCCATCTGATGTACTTCACCACAATTAGCTGCAAAAATGGCAAGAACAATTCAAATGGAATTCATTCAAGAAATTGGCGCAAAAGTCTCAAAGTAGTCAATCCTAGGAACTTGGGAGAATCCTTTGGCAACCAAGCGAGCCTTATGTTTGTCAACTAACCTATTTGTTGAAATTTTTTTCTGATAGATCCACTTACATCGAACAAATTTTCTTCCTTTAGGAAGAGGGACAAGATCCCAAGTGTGATTCCTCATCAAGGAACTATACTCTTCCTGCATAGTTGTATCCCACTCAGGAATACTAGAAGCCTCATGAAAGGACTGTGGATCTGAGGTAGTAGCAATGAAGACATGTGGAGCATCCTAGAATTGTGAACGAGTTTGCCTAGTGTCTGATGGATCCCCAACCCAATCACCTACAAAATGCAAGGTCTGTCTAGCCCAAAGTGGATAGGAAGATGGAGAATCTGAAGGGGAATCATTAACCTTTGAATTATGACTAGGAGAGGAAGGAGGTGAGTTCTTTGAATCACTTTCTACATTAGAAGTAGAGGTAGAAGACTATTCAGGTGAATCTGACTCATTAGAAGATCTATCATGTATTCCAAGGGAATCTAATGTCAAGGTAGAAGGAGTTGGAGAAGTGATAGCAAGCGAGCTTGAAGATCCCTCCTCAAACTGAACACTCCTCTCAATGAATAACTCATGTGTAGTAGGGTGGAGCAACCGATAACCCTTCACACCATCAAGATAACCTACAAATATGCAAGGTTTTCTTTGCAGATCCAAGGCCTTATGTTTCTTTGTAGGAGTGTGGGCCCATGCAGGGGAGCCAAAAACTTGAAAGTTCTTAATTGATGGTTTTCGACCGCTCCAAGCTTCAAAAGGAGTAACTCCCTTCAAGGCTCAATGAGGAACACAACTCTGGATATAACAAGCACAGTTAATGGCTTCTGCCCAATACTATGGTGCAAGAGATCTAGAGTGAATCATATAGTTTGCCATTTCCTTCAACGATCTATTCTTCCATTCTGCAACACCGTTTTGCTGAGGATTGTATGGAATTGAATTCTATAAATCAATCCCCTCTGAAGTGAAAAATCTTTCAAAGCGATGGTTGACATACTCACCACCATTGTTTGTGCGCAAAACCTTGATGGCTTTCCCAGATTGCTTTTCTACAAAAAAATTGAAGTCTTGAAAATGATCAAATACCTCTGACTTTTGTTTGAGAAAGTACACCCATGTATATCGAGAAAGGTCATCAATTAATGTGAGGACATATCGGGCCTTGCTGAAAGAAGGATGTTGAAATGGACCAGCCAAATCACTATGAACTAACTCTAGTATCTGTGAAGCTCTCCATGCCATACTTTTGTCAAACTTTTCCTTAGGATTCTTACGATGAATGCAACTTTGGAAAACACCTCCTGAGAATTGAACTGAAGGCAACCTTGTGACCATGCTCTACTGGTTGAGCTGATGCAAATAGCGGAAGTTAAGATGGCCAAACTGCTCATGCCATAATTTACTCACATCATTAGAGTGAGTAAGCAAAATAGATGAAGGAGGATTAGGAACAAAGTGAGAAAATAGATAGAGTCATGACTGATGATTTTCTCTCCCAACAGCAACTGCAAAATCACTATGTAACTCACATATCTCCACTGAATTAGGAATGAACTCAACCTACTTGCCTGAACTTGTTTGAGTGATCTGGTATATTGATAGGAGATTAGTTGATAATGAGGGTACACAAAGAACATCATGGAATGTTCCATCCCCCACATCAACAGACCCTCTCCCAGACACCTCAACATGAGTGTCATCACCCATCAAAATAGAAGGCATAGTACATGGCTCCAAGGATGCAAGTTCTTCCTTAGATGAAGCCATGTGGTGTGAAGCACCCAAATCAAGAACCCAAGTGGATGGTGAGGAAGCAACCACAACAAGAGCCTTGCCCTTTCCTTTCCCCTTGTTGTTTTCTTTTACCTTGTTAGACCCTTCATTAGAACTTTGTTTGATAGACTCAAAAACACTAATATTATTCTTCTCAAGAATGTATGTCAAGTGATCAATTTGTTTCTTCAAACATTTATGTTCATCATGACCGAGTCTTTTACAATAGGGACATTTAACCTTTTCTTTCTTAGGCTTATTGCCTTTAGAGGATGAGGTATCAATAGTTGCTTTTGAAGCAATTGGTATCTAATCCTTTTTTTCCTCACTATTATTTTGTTTCTCATCCTTACTATTGTTGTTACTACTTTGTCCTTTTTGTTCTTTTGTGCCTTGGTTGGTATCTAAGGCATGTGACTTAGAGGACTTAAGAGTGCCCATTTGGATTAGCTTGTCCTATTCTCGAGTGAGATTGACAGCAAAATCATCTAGAGATGGCATGGTGAATTGAGTACCAAGTGCACCCTTAGTAGCATAGAAGGTAGAGACAAACATAGAATATTCTAAAATTAGCTTAGAGAGAATACTAAGAATCAGTTGTTCATCTTTCTTTTCAATTCCACATTTTTTTAACTGCAACCTTAGTGATTTCAATTTGGTGAAGAAATCTTGGATTGTGTTGAAATTGCCTAGACTTAAACTAATTAATTCATTTTCCAACATATGACCCCTCATTGAATCTTGTGTGCCAAATAGTATTTCTATCTTTGTCCATATTTGATTTGGTGTATCCAAAGACTCAATGTGAAATAGCAAGTTAGGAGAAACAGACAAACACAATGTTCCATATGCCTCATCACATTTGTTATACCACTTAAGCTTATCTTCATCTTTATCAGGTTCAGTTTCAAGTCCCATAGTTATTCTATTTAATCCAGCTTTCCTTAAGTGAATTTTCATGCATGATTTCCACTCAAAGTAATTGTATGGAGTTAGGATGGGCATATTTGTTTGATCCATGATGAAGAAATGAAGAGAAGAAATTCGAAAAAGAAGAGAACCTAGCCACGACAATGCCCCCCCCTTTTACTCAATCAAAGAACCCCCCCAAAATAAATATGATTTGGCACTTTATTTTAGTGCGTTTACAACTACCACTATAAAGAAATACTTAGTGGTCTTGTTTTCAATGCATTGCAAATGCTCATGAAGAGCATATGCTGAAAGTGAAACTTAGGTAAAATAACCAAGGAAAAAAATAGCACCACTGTGATCTACTCGAAAAATTATGCACTTTCAAAAAAAGAATCGCCTCGATATAAGGTTGTATGAGAAGGTTATGATCCTCTAAAGTTTCCAAAATAAGAATTGTGCATCGTTACGACCAAGAATCTACAATTTCTAAAAAATTTATGCATGAAAATAAAAATAAAAACTCCACTAGTGGATAGAGCACAAAAAAAAAGCCAAGGTCATAACAAGAATCATTGAAATCAAAGTCCATATGTGCAAGAACAAGGCATTTGAAAACTGTATTTGAAATTTGACGACTGCCAACGGAGAGGGGTACGGCTGTATCTTTCCGCACTTGATTCTGCAATATATTTAGACTGCATGCAAAAACTAAAAGATACCTAGATGGATTTGCGGGGTTGCAAAAAAAACCCAAAAAGCATTTTTCTTGTTGATGTATAGAAGATGTAGCTGTAGCGTAAATTAGATGCCTTTAACAATTAAAAATAGCTCCAAAAACCAAGAAATGACTCTAGCAACCAAAAAATGACATGCAAATGTTGAATTAGCTTCCTAAGTCCATCAATGGCATGCTGGAACCTGCAATACTGACTGAAAACTTCAAATATGCATGTTGGTTGTCAGATTTGAGATTGAAACCCCAAAAATTAAAAATGTTTTTGTCAAAACTTTTTTGATTCTCAAGATCATCCAAAGATGCAAGAGAAGAGCATACTTCATTTTTCAAAAAACTACAATAAGATTTATTAGCCCCCCCCCGCGAATCTCTCAAATAAAGAAACTAAAATCTACTCTTGCACATAGAAAAACTCTGATACCATGTTAGAATCTGAAAAGATTAATAACCCAAAAAACTAGTGCAAAGAATAAATATCTAAACTATGAATGCAAATGATACAAAATCAAAATAGCAACATAGAGTTAGTCTCCAAGAGAGAAATGCAAATGCTAGAAACAAAATAGCATTAAGAGGATGCAAAAACAAGAGATGCAAATATAAGCTAGGTAGCATGCTTATATAGGCTAGGAAGAGGGAAGAGGTGGCAACACCAACCAATGAGGAACAACCATCTATCAGACTAAAGATAGCAAAGTATCTTCCCAAGATAGCTAATGGATGCTCACATGTAGGAAGGTGACACCTCACAACCATTCACCTAATAAGACATGCTTTATTAACCTAAGTGAGATTATTAAAAGTGTAGGAAAAACCTAGCAATATAGGAAAAATAAAAAATTACACTAACACCCCCTCATAAGCAAAGCTTAGGTGGATGTAGAAATGGGTCGCAACAAGTCAAGCCTGATGAGCTACCCATGTACATAAGATTTCTCAAAAGAGAGAGAAAAGAGACCCCCCCAAAAAAAGCCAAGACTCTGAGTGAGAGGAAGAGGCCCCCTCAAAAGATGAAGTATCCCGCACCCCCAGCAAATCTCGCAAATGAAGGAACTTTCTCTTAGTAAAGGGTTTGGTGAAGATATCAACAACTTGCTCGAAAGTCAGATAATAGCGAAGGTCAATGACATGACCATGGATGAGCTCTCAGATGTAGTGCATGTGGACCTCTATGTGTTTGGTCCGCTGATGATGAACCAAATTCTATGAGATCTGAATGGCACTCTGGTTGTCACAAAATATGTTTGATGGCCGTCTAATCTGGATATGTATATATATGTATATATCGGGTATCCATTTTGCTTAGGTCATGATTTTTTTCTTTGGTATTAGGGTTGGAGGGAAATAGTCAACATGTAAAGTGCTTTTGGACATTTTTGGATTTGTTTTTTGTTTACATCACCATTTTTTGGCCTGCCATGATCCTGCACATACCCTTATGGAAGGTGAAATTGAGAAATTATGAAAAATGAAAAATGAGAATTAGTTTTTAGATTTAAAGACAAAAACCTTACTTTCACCAAGTGGGGTTTTAGAAACAAATTAAAAGAATAAAGTAAGATGATATGGAATAAAGATAGCTTAGTGTATAAAGGCTAACATATGTTGAAGGTGTAGAAATTAATGAGATATTTTATTTCTAGTAGTAAGACCAAAATCTTTTGAAATGTTTTTTTGCAATATGTAGAAGTTGGTCACACCTACTGATGAGAAAAATTGTTGCATTGTCACCTTGCATCATTTAGTTTCAATCCACATTATTTAATTTATCAAACCAGGGTGGTGTCCAAGGCTATATGCAAAGAAGAATTGAGAAAATTTTCTTGACAGTTCATTTTATACTACACTTTCATGAAATCAAATCTATTCTAGAGAGCATGGATATAATGAAACAAACTTGTAGGAATTTAAAATGATAAACTAAAGAACTTTTTCTGGAAATAAAATTGCTTGAGTTGAATTTAATGTTAAAAACTAGAAATTACATTGCTACTAGAAATGAAACTAAACTATCTTATTTCCTAAGACTAAAATAAGTTTCCTAATCTAACCCCCTTCATCACCATGTCTATGATCAAATAAAATTTACAAAGTATTTATAGAATAAATATTATATAATTACCCAACCAATCCAAGATCCTATTTTTATGAGATCATTTACAAAATTTTGAGAAATTTAATCTTGTTATCCACCATTCTATCACTTCAAGTTCAGTCAACTTCACACATTTGCTGATTTCTTTATTTTATAATTCAATCCAAACCCTTAGGGTTTTTATGGTCCTTGTTATCTAGTTTCTAGGTTTTTAAAAATTTCTCATTTGATCAAAAAATGAGAGAGATATGATCAATTTATGGAGACCAATTTTTTAACTGAACTGTTCTTATTTATTACTGCACATCTGAATTAGTAATCTTTAACCACAAACTGCAAATTTTCTATAGAGAATCATGCTAACTATAAGAAAGAAGATTTGTAGATATCCAAGTCTAGTTTCCAAAACATCTTATGGATCTCTATTTCATTACCAAATGAGTGAGATATGGATATTTTAGTGGAACTATCTTTTTGACAATTATTGGGTGCTTGATTTTAGGAGCTCTCTAAGTTCTCAACGTGAATCAAGGAAACTTCTTATCAATCAGTTTGCCCAGATCATTGATCTTGATTATAAATATTATATTACAATAATTAAACAATATTTAAATACTTTCTAACCTGAGTCATCTTTTTTGAACAAAGATAACACAATGTAATGTACAACTTCAACGTGGAATATTCTACTTACTAATTTAGGGAATGTCTGATTGTCCATGATTGTCTATAAATATTGGAATGTGTTTCTTGATTGAAAGATTCTTATTATTCCTTTTACTATTTCCTTAAAGCCTTCAATGCATCTGGAGTTTTCTGATGTTGTTGTCCAGAGTCATCAAATTTTTTTAAAAAGAGGACATTTTATGAACCTTTAGGGTCATCATGAGTTGTAGAGGGACTTGCAACATTTTAGGTATGGGGGAAATGATGTAAACATAATTGGTTTCACAATTAACCCAATCATATCACATATTTCTTCTTAAAATATTGATGATCAAGTGGATTTGAGGAATAATAGAAAGTTTTGCCTTGTTTTCCAAGTCTCTAATTGGAAAACCCTCTTTAGACTTCAAAAATTTGATTGGGCAACCTTTCTGTGGATTTGAAGGTCTCCATATGAGTCTTTCCTTTTCAAATTCTTGTATAGAAGATAATATATCCTCATTACATTCTCCACTTGCTCCAAGCAATAATCCATGAATATATTCCTTGAAGAAATATCATTTGCATGAACTTGGAGTGGTGGATCTCCAACTAAGAATAATTTGAGAAAAATAATTGGGGGGTTTTGTTGATTTGATACTTTTGGGGGGGTTTTGAGGCACAAAAATTTTTGAATCAAAAAAATAAGGAAGCAACAAACATGTGAATTTGACTAAACTTGAAGTGATAGAATGTTGGACAACAAGATTAAATTTTTCAAAATTTTGTAAATGATCCCATAAAAATAGGATCTTGGATTGGTTGGGTAATTATAGGATATGTATTCTATAAATACTTTTTAATTATTTGATCAAAGGATGGTGATGAAGGGGGGTAGATTAGGAAAGCTTTTTAATGTTAGGAAATATGATAGTTTAGTTTCATTTTTAGCAGCAATGTAATTTAAAATTCCTAGAGTAAATTCAATTCAAGTAATTTCATTTCCAGCAATTGTTCTTGAGTTTATCCTTTTCAATTCTTGGAATATTTCTTTCCATTTAAGCTCTCTATAATAGATTTTATTTCATGCAACTGTAGTATAGAATGAACTATCAATCAAAATTTCTCAATTCTTCTTTGCATATAGCCTTGGACACTACCTTGGTTTGATAAATTAAATGATGTGGATTGAAACTAAATGATGCAAGGTGAAAATGCAATGATCTTGCACATTACCTACCACTAAACTTGTAATTTTTAAAAATCTTGATCCCTTAGAGTAGGGTAACATTTTATATGTGCAAGGTAGCTAGCTACAATAATAAAGTGGAGTGAGAAATGATTGATTGGTTTCATTGGTTGCACTAGTGAGTTATGATTACATATGGCTCAAGAATATTTTTTAATAGGACAACATTGCCTTGCTGGGAGGTGGATATGTATTTACCATGCTAGTAAAAAGATTCCCTATAGTTGTATTGAATACGAAAGCATGAACTATGGAGGTAGTAATATCAGAGGTAGTGGAGGGGGGCTGTGGAACCCTAAGGGGTTTTGAGAAACTTTAACACCAAGATTAATGGGCTTCATAGATACATTAGGAGAAGAAGATAAATAATTAGTGGTAAGAATCATATCAATTATGTGTAAAAATAGCTTGGGCATAAAGATATTCAACTAAGGACTAGTGATGTTTAAATGGGTATCTTGAGGAGAGGTAACACAACTACACATGGTGGCTTTTTCACTATATTCAATTAAGGCTCTAAGAATTTCCAACGTTTTTTTGTATATGATAAGAAAATCTCTCAAGTTTTCAATAATATAAGCTACGTTAGGAATTATATTTTCTTGATGAAGGAATTCTTTGAAATCCCTTAGGTTATACTCAAGGAATTGAATATACTCAATGAGAACCCTTGGATAATATACACGGTTAATATCTGGAGGAGATCTTAGAGGTGTATTTCCTTAACAATTATGTTCATAATTTGATGCAGAGGAAGCTTTGAAACCTAGATTAAAAAAATCAAGAGAAAAGGGATCAACGCTCCCAAGGAACATTAGGGTAGGTCTATTTGGACTACAATGCTTTGGAGGAACATCCACTCTCAAAATTATTTTAACTACATATCAAAAACTTGATTGTGTCATAAAGCTCATTGAGAGAATTACAATAGTTACACAAATTCAAAATACAATGGAAGAAGGCAATATATAAGTTTTACAAATTTGTAGCAAAAATGTTTATTTATTTTAATTAGAAGGTGAGTTCACATCAAAAAGTTACCAAAATGAATTGCTATAAAGAATAATATAATCCCTTAATGATTTGAATCTATGAGTCTAAGATAACAACATGATGTTCAAACATCCTATACAAACTATCATAGGAAAGGAAAAAAGAAAACTAATATCCCATTGAGGGAGCTACATGCTACGAAATCCAAAATATAAGAAGAATTAAACACATTTAAAGTAATAAAATGACTAGGAAAAAGAAAAGGGATTTCATCAAGAAGATGAAAGAATCTCCAAAAAAGGTGATAATTTGTCCAAAAAAACTTGGACACATAAGACCAAAGTCAAATGTTAAGGAAATTGTCTTGAGAGGTTTTACTCAATCAAACTCCATCTTTGGTGTTTCGACTCCCATAGGCCAGATTACAATGATATTGCAGTCAAATACAAAAGTGAAAATAAAGTGATAGGATGTTTATTAATAATGAAAATAAAAATAAAAAGTTCAAGGAGCTACCCTTCCCTTAGAACTAGAAGTTATGGAGCTCACTAAACTAAAGAATATAAGTGACCTTCAAGGTTATATAGATTTTTTTGTCTCAATAATGAGAGATGAAAATAAAGTGAAGCTAAGAATGAAATTATGCAACAATGGAGAACTAGTATTCTATGGGAATCTTCAAGAAACTTAGAAAATATAAAAAAGATTCAAGAATAGACAAGAGAGAAAAAAAACTAAGTAAAAATGGAAGTTTTTATAGAACTATTGAATCACTCCCACCATCTTGTTATAATCAATAAGAGAATTAAATAATATTCCAATGCAAAAACTAGTCATGGATTGGTAGTGTGGTGCACGATCATCTTTTGGACACATACATGTTCAAGCACCATCGAAACTTAATAGTCACAAAGCTGTGCATGGAAGGTGGTAAACATGGTTGTTAGATGATGATTAAGGTCTTAAGATTCACAATTTGCTTGATCTATGACTAAATCAGAAGGCTCATGCAATTTGACTTGCATAGGATGCAAATTTTGACACTAGTAATGCATAATGATTTTGTATACAATGTCATCTCATTGGTATGATATCATTAATAGAAGTAATACCAATCATCAATTATCTCAACATGCCAAAAATAATTATATTATCATGCATCAAATACAAAGATGGAATAATACATGTTAAATCCCACAACAACAACAACAATCATAATCAAAATCATAATCATAACAAAGACCTTTTTAAGTGTAAGCAGGGTAGGATTTACAAGAATAGGTTATATACGATCAACCATGTAAGATATAAATAAATAGTATAATGTAAGGTAAGATCACATGCCTATAAAAAATCATTTAAGTATATTTTAATAAAAATCATGGAGGGTAGAAAGGTAAAGGCCAAATCACATAATAAAATGCAAACCCTAAGCTAGTAAATGTAACATTGAAGCTACAGAATATAATGATAAACCTATACAAGGTATATAAATTAGAATGAAAACTAAATATCTAAAATATCTCCAACTAAGTGAATGCAAATCCCTAAGGCAAAACCCAAGGGAGCCTAAAAATTTAGGGAAATAAACTAATATTGATGTTAATATTGGCTTATTAAATAAATACAAACGTTTTAGCATAAACCAATCAAAACTAAAGTAATTATCAATTATAGGTGCAATAATTGAACAAATAATACTAATCTAGGAATCAAATGTGGAAAATGTTAAAGATAAATAGATCTATAAATGACAACGGTGATGAATAAGTCTATTGCAACTCTCAAATTTTAATGGACCTTAAGATTTAAAATGGTCCCACATTTTCTATATTGCAACTTGAAATAGGATAGGTGATCAATTTTATTATAGCATCTATGTTTTTCATCTACACCATCTTAGTGTTCTTGGGTGAAACCCTATAAATGAATGGCTTTACATTCTATTGGTTAACAATTTATCTTCCCTAAATTTGCTTATACCTTGACTCCTAACATGCCCAATGTAGTGGAAGATTAAGCTAAAACTACCAAAGTGGGTCAATGTAGATATTTATCAAGGACCACTAAATTGAAAGGTACAACTCCCTTATATACAAAGATCTATAATGAATAATGTTTTTAGTGGATTAATAAATTTAAAGGTATGCTCTTAACCAAGAGGACGTGACTAGATTGTCTAGACAAATATCTGATGATGAATCATAGCCTCCATGACCATGAATGCATATGAGTCACTTTGAAGTTCTTCTAACTCTTGCATACAATCTAATCTGACTACTAAATGCATGATGTAAATATGAAAGCTTAATTACTGATGCATACTCCATAAGAAGAGAAAATGTGATTCACTAAACAACCCATAGATTGCCCAAATTGTTGAGATTCCACAATAATAGATTTCTTTTAACTCAACTCACATAAATCATATCCCACAACTTCCTCACACAATAATGGAAATGCACATGAAACTAATTTGTCTAGAAGAAAGGAAATGGATTAACACTGTAAATGATAGTGAAATCACTATGGGGAAAACAATAACACAAAGGTTATTTTCTATCCCAAAGTTTTCATTAATAACAAAATTCACTCAAAATAACTATATAAAACTAAACTATGGTAACATGAACAACAAAATTATAGTGTAGACATAGATTCTTGCATAATAGTCAAAGCTACAGGAGTTTGTCCATACCAAGAGTTTTTTCAATCTTATTCACTTCTCCAAAGTTACATTTACACACCCTTAAATTATGGCCAATTACATTTCATGATTACAATACAGAGCATCTCTGGAAGATGTATCTAAAAATAGGATTGAATAGTTAGTTATCTACTACAAAAATTATGGCTATGAGGAGAATGCCATATTTGGCTACAGAATTTGAGAGAGAGAGAGAGAGAGAGAGAGAGAGAGAGAGAGAGAGAGAGAGAGAGAGAGAGAGAGAGAGAGAGAGAGAGAGAAGAAGAAGAAGAATCAGGGGGACACTTGTCACATATTGGACCAAATTCATTTTGGGAATAATGAAACACATCCAACACAACATCAATTCTCCTTTGGAGTTACAACTTTAGCTCTATGTACCTTCATAGCATTAGTTACATTCATCAACTCCTTAGCACTTGGGATAAGGATGTTGTCAGCTTTGACAACCTAATGATCATGTATTTTTGTCAATTATTCAACTCTAGAGATTTTTGAATGGAGCTTCTCCACTACATGCTTGAGGATGCAATCAACTATTTTGAGTTCCAAAATCTTCACCACTTGGAAGTTTGTTGGATTAGTAGTTTCTTTAGTGAGCACCATAAACTTAGTCTTCATTTGCTCAATATCTACCTGTTGGTTATTATTAGTGACATATGATTTAGTATGCAGAACCTTTAGATATTCTAATATTTTTTCCATAACTCTCTTTTTTGAATCATAGACACCCTTTAACTCTTCTTCTAACTTCACTACACTATCAACTTTGAATTCTATAGATTGCTTCCAATGAAGCAATGGTTCTTGACCTAACTTAAGGATTCCATGTGTCAAAAAAAAATTCAATGGCCTCTTGTAATAGGGCCAATTGCTCTATTAAACTTGAAGATTACTTCCTCATTGAGATCTAGTGAATTAACACTACCTCTCTCAATTTATCTCTATCTAACAACAAATTTCCAAGGTTCACTATGAGAGGGGGACCTTGGGTCTTCAACTCTTCAACCCAGGCATAACCAAGTTGACCAAATTGCCTCTCTTGTTGTAGCTTAGTCAATAGATTTTTGTTCTCCTCTATACTTTGGTTAAAAGTACTGACAGATGTATCATCAAGTGTTACTCTAATATAATTCATTAATTCCTTGTTTGAGGCTTTCAATTTCTCTTTCTCTATCCTTAACTCTTCTAATCTATCTTTTGTCTTCGCATCTATTGATTTCCAGATGTTAACCATAGAGTCATGTACTAGAATACCCATATCAATAGCTCTTATTTGGAAATCAATTGGAGTTAACTCATGAAACCTACCCTCCTTTTGATGTCCTACAATCTCCACAAGCATGTGTACAATAGTTGCATCGGTTGCCAACAGTGCTAGGGTGTTTTGTTTCTTTGCCTTCCTTGAAACTAGTTGGGGCTAAGTTTCTTGTGCAATTAGATCTTTAGATGGAGAACTTTCCTTGCATCTTATTTTCTTCCTATTGATAGTCTCTTCTAACCAAGATTTAGTTGAAAGGACATTGAGTATGGATTTTATGGATGATGGATCAAAGAGTTTCCTTGCAACTAGGGGTGTCACCTTGCTCCTACTAGAAAATGGAAGGGAAATTGTCTTAGTAATAGATAAGGCTAATGTCTTACCTTTCTCAGATGTTCCTAGCTCTTGACCATCTATAGGATTATTGTCACCATCAATATTGATTACTAGCACTGGGGAGGAAACCATGATTGCTGATTTCTCCTTCTTCTTCTCTTTATATTTCCCTACATCTTTATCTCCAACTTTTCTGGTATCTAGTAGAGATCCTCCCCTATAGGTTGGAGGGACTTGAATATTCTTCTTAGGAGGCTGGTCTACTCCTCCACTAATAGATTGTGCTGGTCCAATTGATTTTGATGTTTCAGCAATAATGGAAGTGGTTATTGATGGGGCCTGAGTTGCTTGAGATGCTACTCCACTGGCTAAACATGTGGCTCCAGTTCTCTTTTTCCTTACTTTGGTCCATTCTACCCATTTATCTATTCTCTCAATGATGCCATCCATCAGGACTTCCATTGAGTGTTAACCTCTAATATTTGTCTACATAATTCAATAAGTACTACATTATCTTCTAGATACCTAGGGATTCTATTTAGAAAT
Organism: Cupressus sempervirens; assembly: GCA_028749045.1. Classification (NCBI taxonomy): domain Eukaryota; kingdom Viridiplantae; phylum Streptophyta; class Pinopsida; order Cupressales; family Cupressaceae; genus Cupressus; species Cupressus sempervirens. Next base: position 648,324,224 of record CM053792.1, on the reverse strand, counting down.
CCATCGAATGCACCAATCCTAATGTAGGAGGAATATGGAAATTGAATAAAACAACATCCAAATGGCTTACGATGGATATGGCTTCAGGTCAAAACTTCCTCTTAGGGCATCCTTGTAATTCTTGAGATAGCCTAATGGTAAAGGCATCATTCACCTTCACATATTCCTCAAAGATCTTCTCTAGCTATAGAGATGGATATAATTCATACACCTTGGTATTCTCATCGAAATATTCAATACAAGTCAAACTAGACCATAACGGATGCATGGCTAAGGCATTTATTAGATAGGAAAATATATGTAATTGTTTAAATGCCTTAGCTGAATTAAGCCACACAAAAAGTTTTGGAATCGTGAATGATAATGATATTCCTATGGGGGAGTATTGTAGAAACATTATTTTAATGATATGTTACATTCATGACTGTGTTTGTCATTGATGTCAATATAGCAGTTTTCTATGGTATCTGACAGAAGAACATTGATAAAGATCAAGTTGGTACAAATAGATCGTTGAGTATTTTCACTAGCGAGGTTAATGGGAGATACTAATAAGTGTCTAGCATATGCAGCTAACCTTGGGTGCATAAGATATTAAGTCTGGAAGAAGTTAAGCAAGCTTTGGTGAAGATTGTTCTGAGATAGAGTTTACAGAAGCATGTTATGGTAAACGTGTTATATCTCTTAGTAGAGTTGTTATTTTGAGAAGCAAGGTTAAAGGGATGTAGAAGAAATGTTTGAGATGATGTGGCTAAGATCACTCATCATAATATTACATGTAGAGAAAGTTATTCAAGTTACAAGGAGACAAATTAATGTTATTGCTAAGTATAATGTGTTCTTAATGAGGTCCTATAATAATTAATTGAGAAGGTGTAGTAGCCAAATCAGAGAATTACTTTATGGGTTTAGTATAAAGGAAGGAAATTTTCCTTTGTTATGTATGAATGATTGCATGAAGCAAAAAGAGTGGAATAGAAGAGAAACAAGTTGATATGTGAGGATAAGCAGAGAAGAGCAAAGTTGGTGAAAACTTCATTGTCAAGGTTTTATTTTAGGATCTAAGGTTTGATATTTGGATTTGAGGTTTGTGACCAAGTCTACAAGGTCTAACAATGATTGGTCTAGTTGACAAGACAAAGGAAAGAGGTTAAAGCATAGTATGAACAATTATTTTGCAAGGAATAGTTGAGAGGTTAGTTGGACAGTGAAGTTTAGTGGTCTTGCCCCAAAAGCTATTTGGACGGTAGGTCCTTCTACCTTCTACAACTCCTAATAGGGTTGAAATCTCCTATCAAGGATTCAAAGTCTCCTAACAGGGACTCTTATGTATTGAATGTGTTTATAGACTCCTAATAGGGTCCATCCTTTAACAAGGATATATATATATCTTTGTGGGCATCATTCCACTTAGGGTTTTCCCTCTAATCAAGGGTTTCCCTAGTTAACAAATCTAGTGTAATTGTGTATGTGCATCTTTTTATGGTTTCTTTTTACTTTGATTGAATGGTTAAGATTAATTAGGGTTGATAAATGTTTTAATTGGATAGCTAATTCACCCCCCCTCAATTATCTTGGTGGACTATTATTTCTAACAATTGGTATCAGAGTAGAAAGTCATTGAAGATAAAGTTTAATAGCTTTAGGAGATTAGTGGTGAGTTATTTTAGAAAATATAGTCTTGAGTCTAATGGAGGAAGTTTTGACACTCAGAAGATGGAGCTTCTTGGTGAGAGATCAAAATTGAGCATTGAGTGCCTAGATAGAAGCACAAGAAAAGATAGATCTAGAGCTAAAGAAGACATGGAGATCAAAGAAGATATTGATCTACTTATGAAAAGAGAGAAAGACAGTATGGAAATTTTTGCTTGTTGGACATGTAATGAGTTTGGTCATTTTTCATCTACATGCCCTAAGAGAGTAAGAAATACTAGAAAGATTTTTATTTTTGATGAAGATGAAGAATTTAAAGCAAGTATGGAAATATTATTAAATGATTGTGATAAGGATAATGAGCTTAAATTGGTTAAGAAAGAGGGAGTATTAGAAGAGATAGCTTTGGTAACTATTGTTCATCTCTCTGATTGATAAGATCCACATGAAACTTGCTGGCTGGAAGGGATCTCTGCTAAATCAGGCTGGAAAGGTTATTGTTTTGAAATCTATCCTTTAAAGTGTTCCACTTTATGCTTTGAGCATCTTTAAAATCCTAAGAAAGTTTGCACTTGCTATTGAGAAAATATAGAAGACCTTCTTGTGGATTGGTATGGAGACTAAAAAGAGACTTCCTCTTATTTCTTGGGAGAATCTTTGCATTCCTAGGGGGAAGGGAGGGCTTGGGCTACGAAGGATTTCTACTATGAATGAACTCTTATTGGCTAAACTTCTTTGGAGATGGCATAAGGAAGAGGGGGAATGGAGGAATATCTGGGCTGAGAAATATAATTGGGATAACTTTGATTTTTAGCATTTCCTTTTTTTTGATGCTGATCAAGGGGGATCTTAGATATGGAAGAACGCTCAAAAATTTAAACATATCTTAAGGAAAGGAGTTAAATGGAAGGTAGGAAATGGATCAAAAATCCTCTTCTGGGAAGATATATGGATTTTGGATTACCCCCTTTGTGAAGACCCAAGATGGAATGGGTTTATGGTGTAGTGCAAGAATCAGTTTGGTACTTTGGTTAGCGATTACTGGAAGGATGATTTGTGGGTAAATCTTCTTAGGGTGGATCTAAATTTGGAAGAGCTTGCTAAATGCTTGAATGCTTGCTATTTGAACCATGAAGAGGATGTTCTGATTTGGAAAGCTGATCCTAGTGGTGCATACTCTATTTCGTCAGCTTACTCTAATTCTTTTGAGGATCATGATGTACCTTGCTGGGCTACAACTTGGTGAAAGGTATGACTCCTAAAGTTAATATCTTTTTTTTTATTCTTTTGCAAAATAAAATATTAACTCTTGACAATCTTAAGAAGAGGGGTTTTTTCATCATTAATCGATGTGTTCTTTGCAAGAATGATGGGGAGTCAGTTGATCATATTATGCTCCATTATTCCTTTAATAAGTAGGTTTGGGATAAAATTTGGAGTTTAATGAACATGGACTGGGTCTCTCATGCTACCATCCAACTATCCTTCTCTTGTTGGAAAGTTCCTTCCAAGAATTCTTTGATAACTAAATTGTGGGATTTTATCCTTCCTTATCTTTGTTGGGGTATATGGAAGGAACATAATGACAGGATCTTTAGAGGGGTGGAATCCAATCCAATTTAGGTTTTCCATAAAATCAAGGTCCTTTTGCATGAAAATATCAAAATATGTGGTATGGGACAGCAACCTTCTAATGAGTGGGATGTTGGGGTGATTAATAATTGGAACATCAGGAATTTGATTGTGAACACAAAGGATCCTAACCCAAGGGAAAGTGAAAGATGAGATTTTCCTCCGACAAACTAGTTTAAGATTAACTTTGATGGGGCCTTGAAAGGGAACTTGGGCATTGCTAGTTGTGGAGTGGTGGTTAGAAATTCTTATGGTGACCTTGTTGGTAGTATGGCTATACCTTTGGGGTGTCAAACCAATCACGTTGCTGAAGCCTTTGCTACACTTTATGGTCTTATTTATGCCAAAGATTTGAATTTGAAGAACATTTGGATTGAAGGTGATTCCCTTAATATCATAAACTACTTAAAGAAAATTAATCCACCTTCATGGACCATTAGCAATATTATTTCTAAGGTAGGTAATATTATTAATTCTTTCCAAAATTGCATAATATCCCATAATTATAGGGAAGCCAATGGTTTAGCCAATTGGGCTTTGAATGTGGCATGTTGTAATGATCAAAAGATCATATGAGAGTCATATGATACTTTACTTGCTGATGGCCGTGAGCATGTTAAGCATGACAAATGGAAATCCCAACAAAAATCCCTTAATAATGATGATGTCAGTGAATATTTAATTCCTTTGGAGTGAGGTGGGCAATTATTTTTAGAAATGTGGGCAGCCTGCATGGATTATGGGTTTCTTCTTTCTATTCATGCTTAAGTACTGGTGATCGTAGAGTGTTTGGGGGTTTTCAATGCGAGCAAACCAATGCATCTATAGCAAAGATATTGGGGGGAAAGAGGAAATGGGTCGACCTGCCTAGTTGTGTAGAATGGAAGAATAAACCAAAGGTTTGGGACATCCTCAGGCATGGCAATTTTACCAGTTACATGGAGAGACTCAAAGGTAATAACCCTGCAATCATGCACCAGTTTGTTGAATCTTGGAAGGATAGTTTGGTGTTGGTCAAGAACCAGAGGATGGAGGTCACGAAAGAGATCATCATGGAGGCTACTGGTTTGGATTTGGATGGGTTGAATTTTTATAGGGAAAGGAAGATCTTAGATAAGGTGATTGATGACTTTTTCAAGACTGATCAAGAAAGAAATCATTTGGTTAAGATAGGTAATTCTTATTTTAACCCGGCTTATATGTCTTGTCCGTGGCGGTTTGTGTTCTTTTTTATTATGGAATATTTGACTTTGGATGGTAGATATACAAAATTGTATGGTTACCACTTTATGTTGGTAAACAATTTTTAACATGATATTAGGGTGAATTTTCCTTCCTCTATGTTGCAATCTCTTTCCATCTCTACCCAAGCCATCCAGTGTGACCCGACTGGAGAACATGTCTCCCATGAAGGTTTAATGGTATTGATTATGAATATGCTCAAATCTAAAAAATCTTGAAACCTAGAAACCTTAAAGGGGATGATCAAGATACTGAAGGGAGAATTTAGGAAAAGGGCTATGACTTTGATACACAAGATGAGGCCCAAGGGGGTCTGGTTCGCCCAAAAAAAGATTCAGGTGGCAACACTAATAAAAATAAAAAGAATGTTGAGAAGGAAGATTCTGACTGGGAGAGGGAAAGTGATTATGTTGAAGAAATTGTCAGAGAGCATATAAAAAACAAGGGAGGCAGAAAAGGAAAGGGAAAGGGTTATCATGATGAGAGGGCTTCTCCTCTTTTCGATGATGAGCCCCTGGCTCAAAGCTTGGAGAGGAGAAGGAAATCTGTATGGTGACAGGGTAATAAAAATGTCAATAAGATGAATGAGGATTCTGACTATGCTGATGATGGAGAATAGGGGTCTAAATATGATGGGGGTGATTTTTTTTATGGTAGGCTAGGGTCTTCTAAAGGCCTATTTGGTAACCCTGGCTCTATTCAGAAGGACATTGACATCCTCAAGCATAAAATGGTGGTGCTGAACAAGGAAATGGATCAATTGAGAAAAATGGCCAGAGGGGAAAGAACCTTAGGACAACACATTGATAAGCTTTTGGAGATCATAGGAAATGCAAAAGAAGTCAAAAATCTAATGCACAAGGTCCCTGTGATGGAAGCTAAGAAGAGAGTTATGGACAAGGACATTAGCAGTATCTAGGGGAAGGTGTCAAAACTTGAAACCAAGTTGGGTAACATGGATAAACAACTCAAACAAATGGTGGATAATATGACTAATTTTTTGAAGAAGAATGAGGTAGATAAAGGCTAGGATTTTCCCTTGGGGGTTTTTTCTCAAGGACCTAGCAAGCGTACTCAGGCCCATTTGAAGAAGATTGAAGAAACCAGTAAGAAAGACAAGTTGAAAGCTGCTATTGAAACCATGCATTCTCTAGTGGACCAGGCTATGAATTTGATTAATACTCCTTAGCTGGTTGATTGTTGTACCTTTTCTGGACTTTTGCTATCTTTTCCAACACTGTTTTCTGTGACCTCTTTTTGTGTACTGAGTTTTGTTTCTTGTTATTTTTGGTTTCTTCTCTCTGTTGTTCTTTTTTCATGCTCCTATCTAGAACACTTTTGTTGTAAGGTTTTGGGTCCTTTAAAACCTATTTTTACTTAACCAAAACTATTGTTGATCCAAAGGCTAACCAAAAAAATGTGGAAGTTATCATTATCAATGATTTGCAGAATAGAAATCAAATCAAAGAGAAAAGATTCCATCCTAGAGAAGAAGAAAGAGTTGAGTTGAAGACTCCTTAACAAAATAACATTGCAAAAAGAATGATGAAGTTTTCTTTGAGACTAACAATGATTTGTAGAATGAAGGTGAGCAAAGGCAAAAACAAAGTTTGGAACCTAGAACTGAGCTAAGAGTTGAGATAAAAACTCCTACTTCTAGTAACAATATGACAAAGAATCATCCACTAGAGTAGATCATTGGCAAGATAGATAAAGGTGTGATGACAAGAAGCATTATCAATGAACTATGTCTGATATCTCAAGTAGAGTCAACGAATGTAGATGATGCATGCAAAGATGACTTTTGGAAGAAATCTATGAAAGAAGAATAGGATCATATAGTGAAGAATGAGACATGGGAATTGGTCCCTAGAATAGCATATAAGAATGTGATAGAAAAAAATGGGTATTTAGGAACAAGATGAATGAACAAGGTGAAGTTGTAAGAAACAAAGCAAGATTGGTATGTAAAGGTTACTCATAGCAAGAAGGAATAGACTATGATGAAACCTATGCTGCTATGGCAAGAATTGAAGTAGTAAGGTTATTCTTAGCCTATGCAACAAATAAGAAATTCAAAGTGTATCAGATGGATGCAGTCAAGTTAGCATTTCTAAATGGAAAACTTGAAGAAGAGGTATACATAGAACAGCCTAAAGGTTTTCCTTTAATAGATGACAAGGACATGGTATGCAGATTAAAGAAAGCATTGTATGGCTTAAAACAAGCACCCAGAATCTGGTATGCAAGGTTGGACAAGCATTTGACAAAACTTGGATTTAGCAAAGGTATGGTAGACAACAATCTACACTAGAAAGAAATAGATGATGGATTGATGATTTTGGTAATATTTGTTGATGATATCATATTTGGAGGTGATGATGATGAAAGTGACAAGTTTGTAGAAGAAATAAAGAAGGAATTTGAAATGAGCATGATAGGAGAAACGAAATACTTCTTAGGATTACAGATTGTGTAGGATAAAGAAGGAATCTCCATTTCTTGGACTAAGTATTTGAAATATCTATTGAAAAGGTTTAGTTTGAAAACATGTAAACTAGTTGGAACACCTACGATAACTAGACACACATTATCTAAAAAGGATGAGACACCTAATGTTAAGCAGAAGAAGTATAGATCTATGATTGGAGGATTGCACTATTTGACTCACACAAGGCTAGATATAGAAAATTTAGTTGGAATTGTTGCATGATTTCAATCTAATCCCAAAGAAGCACATTATTAGTAGTTAAAAGGATATTTAGATATTTGAAGTGAACACCAAAGTATAGATTGTGGTATGATAGATCTGATTATTTCTCTTTATATGCTTATATTGATGCTGATTGGGCAAGCAGTATGGATGACAGAAAGAGCTCCAATGGTGGAGCATTGTTTCTTAGAGAAAGATTAGTTTCTTGGTTAAGCAAGAAGCAAGATTGTATCTTACAGAGTACAATAAAGGTAGAATATCTTGCAGAAACAAACATTTGTAATCAAGTTGTTTGGATGAAGTAGATGCTGAAAGATATAAGGATGGAATTCAGTGAACACTTAAGCAGGTCAAAGACAGTTGTTACAATGATAGATGGTTGCTGATACCTTTGAAATTGATGTCAATGGGGGAGAGATTATGACATGAATTTTTTTTTGATATAGAGCACATTGAGGAAAAGCATGTATGGTTGATGAAGAGGATTTGAAAAGAGTATAATAGTCTTTAATAGTTGGTATTCTTGGAACTAGATTTTTTTCATCTATGTTTCCATCAATGCCAAAGGGGGAGATTGTTGGAAGCATGAATACTGATGATATTCCTACATGAGGGTATTGTAGAAACATTATTTTGATGATATGTTACATTCATGACTATTTTTGTCATTGATGTCAACATAGCAGTTTTTTGTGGTATCTGAAAGAAGAACATTAGTAAAGATCAAGTTGGTACAGATAGATCATTGAGTATTTTCACTAGCAAGGTTAATTTGAGATACTAATAAGTGTCTATCATATGCAACTAACCTTGAGTGCATAAGATATTAAGTTTAGAAGAAGTTATGTAAGTTTTGGTGAAGACTATTCTAAGACAGAGTTTACAGAAGTATGTTCTAGTAAACTTGTTATATCTCTTAGTAGAATTATTATTATGAGAAGCAAGGTTAAAGGTGTGTAGAATACATGTTTTTGATGATGTGGCTAAGCTCACTCATCATAATATTGCACATACAAAATGTTATTCAAGTTACAAGGTGACAGATTAATGTTATCACTAAGTATAACATGTTCTTAATGAGGTCCTATAATAATTAATTGAGAAGGTGTAATAGCCAACTCAAGGAATTGTTTTATGGATTTTGTATAAAGGAAGGAAAGTTTCCTTTTTTATGTATGAATAATTGCATGAAGCATGAAGAGCAGAATAGAAGAGAAACAAGTTGATATGCGAGGATAAGCATAACAGAGCAAAGTTAGAGTAAACTTCATTGCTAAGGTTTTATTTTAAGATCTGAGGTTTGATATTTGGATCTGAGGTTTATGACCAAGTCTACAAGGTCTAATAGTGATTGGTCCAATTGACAAGATAGAGGAAAGAAGTTAAAGAATAATACAAATAATTATTCTGCAAGGAATAGTTGAGAGATCAGTTGGACAGTTAAATTCAGTGGTCTTGCCCTAAAAGTTGTTTGGACAGTGGGTCCTTTTGCTTTCTATAACTCCTAATAGGTTCCATCCTCTAATAAGGAATATATATATATATATATATATATATATATATATATATATATATATATATATATATATCAGTATATCTTTGTGGGCATCATTCCCAATGGGGTTTTCCCTTTGATCAAGGGTTTCCCTAGTTAACAAATCTAGTGTAATTGTGTATGTGCATCTTGTTATGGTTTTTGTTTACTTTGATTAAATGGTTAAGATTAATTAAGGTTGATAAATGTTTTAACTGGATAACTAATTCACCCGCCCAGTTATCTTGGTGGACTATTATTTCTAACTAGAAAGCTCATCATAGATTATATAATCCTAGTCTATTTGCAATTCATCAACACAAATGGCTTGAACCAAGAAAAAGTGGTGCTCTATGAAATCTAGGACCTCCTCCTTTCCTTTTAATCTTAGCAACAATGCCAAGATATCCATAATTTCCCTCTTTAGATTACTTCCAAAGAGAGTCCTTCGCATTTTTATTTTATTACTTTGAGGAGTCTAGAACTATGTACTTTTTATATCTCCTATCCTCCAAGTTTTCTTTTCATGAAACATTGATGCAAGGGATCCAAAATCAATATCACAATATTCATCCTTTACTGGAATTTTGAAGGCAGATTGCAACAATTTTCTATTTACTAAAAGTAGAATAGAGATATTAGGCAACAAAATCTACTTCATTTCTAGATTGTACCTTTTGATGCATTCCTTCACCTATTCTTGTGCTTGTATAGGCACAAGAATCCTAGCAGCTTCAACTAACCCACTATCTTTCAGCATTTATGTGATTGGATGGATGGGCTGAGCATTAAATCTTTTATATAAATCACCAACATGAAAGAATTTGAGAGATGTATTAGTGTAGTTTTAAAGTTCACTTCATAGTCCAACCAAACAATAATACCTAGCTGATATGACTGCGATTTGCTTATATTTCACATAGAAAGGTCAAAAGCTTACCAATTTTGCAAAAAAAAGTAGTTAAGAAGTGAGGAACTCTATTCGGCTGAAATTTGATCATATCTATTAGTAAACAAATTTCTCCCTTTTATAAACCTTTACAAAATAACTCAAGAATGCCCAAATAGAAAGGTATACCCTGCGACCAATAGTTGGATGAGTTATAATTGATTGATAACTCTCCTCTGAATTGAGAGGTACAATTCCCTCTTAATATTTACAACGAATTAAATTTTGATTATGTCTTTAACCCAAAGACATGAAGGTATTCAAATTCACCCATCAACATGGAATGAATGTAATTAAGGATTTAAATAACTAAAAAAAGAATAATTAGATAGCCTATAGACTACCTATTAACCTTTTCCTATTATAGAGAAACAAGAAGAACATCAATAGTTTTCTTGCATAGATATGAATACATATAAAACCATGAGATTTTGTAATACTTCATATACTTGATAATTTAAAGAAGGACATCAAAAAGAACATGATTGGAATGATTACACGATCATTTTCAATCAAAAAAAAAATCTCACAGCATAATATCTGTAGATATATTTATCTTTATTCCAAATACATAATAAGATAACCATAAGATTAGGTTATGCCTGCCCCCCAAACAAGTCATATAAAATTTTTTAAAAATAGTATTTCCACTTTCCCTCTATTATAATCAGCATAAATATATTCCACTCTTCCTTGTAGCCACAAGACTGCTAGAAAGAAGAAGAACACCATTCTTTCTTCAAATTTCTGTCATAAATAACTTGTTGTAATGTTTCATTTTTGATAACTAATTCTTGTTTTTTCAAGAGGAATCAATAACTATTCCATATTCCCATCAAACCTTGTTATTCCAATTTCTCAAGACATTATTAAGATGTTTTAATTTTCTACTCTCAATCAGATTTAAAACATCATTAAAATATTTTAAATTGTGCACACAAGAGAGTGAGAAATTGTTAAATTAGCTTGCAACCACTTTTTAATAATTTTACCATGGGTTAATCAGACATGTTGGGGCCATGAAAATTGGTGAGTAGTAATGATATTTAAATTTATAAATGGGTTTTAAACCTTTTTTGAACAACTTGTTAAATCAGGGTACTTCCTTTGTAAACTGACCCTACTAGCTATACCGTTGCATTGATAAAATATTAAAATAATATATTGTATTAGCTCATATGGTCATTGTTACCCAATTTTATCACCATGCAAAATGGGTAGGTTGACCAACCATATTTCTTAGGGTGGTGAGAATAATTTTTTAACTCATTAATATCCATGCAATCAGGGGATATGTAAAATGTTGACCATGCTTTATAATTATATCCCTAGGTTTTAATCTTCCAAATCCACATATCTTATGGTTACACAAATTTCATTATAATCTTCATATTTTGTAGGTCCCATTTTGTGACAAAATCAAGAAAATAAAAAAGGCCTTCGATCTTCAATGGATCAAAGGTTGTCGCTTTGTCGCCAATGGAAACTGCAAGCTCTTTATTCATAGCAACAAAGTGACAAATGAACACATAGCATGGTGGACCCCATTTCTTTAGTTCTGGTAGAATGTATCATACATCTTCACATTTTTCAACCTTCTTAGGATTGATGATCCTTGCTATATCGACATAGAAAGTTACAAGGTCCTTATCTAAAGTGACATAGCGAGCACTTTCCAAGTGGAAATATGGGGTCAATTTCACATGGTAGACCACAACATGACAAAAGTAATGTCAGAATAGACTAACATACAAATGCATTCCCATTGGCTAGAGGTTTTGAGGAGTGCATAGGAGATTCAATGACATGTCCCACCATAGATCTCTGGCAGATCTATGGTGATCGCCTTGTCACCAAATGAAACTACAAGGCCCTTAGCTATAGTGACAAAGTGAGGAGATGATGCATGTCTAGGTAGACTTAGGGGCATAAGTGAAAGAGGGTGCATGTGTTATTTTGAGACCCGATGCTATGCTAGGTAATGTGTCAAGAGATCTCAAGGGACCATTCACATGGGTCACAATCTTATGATACATGGTTTTTCATAAGATCATGAAGATCGAGTATCATGCTATGCTAGTAAATGAAAAGGGTGATCGTAAGGTTGCAAAAGGCTAGAGAGGCATGTTTTGATGCCATGATACATGGTTTGTCATATGGTCATAGAGCTATTTTCATGGGCTCGTGATGCTACAATACAAAGGAGATTTCTAATGATCTTAGGATCATGAAGCTAGGGTTTTTAGGGGTAAGATATTACGAGAGGTCTTCCTCTTAGTATGTAGTAAGATCATGGTATCAAAAAATTGCAAGTCAAAGTTAAGGTTGACTTTTGAATTATGTGTATGACCTTGCTAGATTGACCAATGGTGGTGCACCCAACCTATCATGTTGTAACATGTGGACATGTCTTGGCAGTCAATTAAATTTTTCCCCAAGGTGGCACAATATCAATACTGAATGAAGTGGTGCAGATTGACATCACTCAAGGGGACAAGTTGGTAGTCTAAACAATCCAATTTTAATGAATATCTGATTTGCATTTGAGTATGGTGATGATGGAGATTGGATTATATCACTTTCATGGGATGATCACCAAGAAATATAATATTTTCTTAGAAATAGTTATGACTATTAATACTGTCTTGGCAAGGTGGTTGTGGATTTGATCTTTGAATGCCACATGAAGCAAAGCACAATTAAGGTACTTCAACAACATGTAGCACTAGTATTTTCCATGATTATTCCCTTGGTGTTGCCCATAATGGGAAGTGTAAAACTTAATGATGAATGTAATTCTCTGAGATATCTTTACTCTTCCATTGATTTTCTGACATGTGCCCCTCGCATTTGAAGCTTGTTGCAATCTTGGCCTATTTAAGGATTCCCAAGATGTGGAGAAAGGGCTACCATTTTTGAAGTCTTATGCAGGATAGCATTGTAGAGATCTCTTAGGAGACCTTCCTACTTTTCTTGGCACATCACTTTATTTTTACAGTCAATCTAGATGGATGTTGTTCAATGACCTTTGATATCTGAATGAAGGAATAGTCTTAGAACCCTTATAGTGTTTGCATATGGTTTAAGTTTTTGGTTTGATCAAAATCTCTAACCAAACTCAAATCTAACAAAATTGAACATCAAGAAGATAACCAAGACCGGAGAAACCATGCAAATCAAACCTGTATCATGTCCTTCTACACACACCTCTAGATGTAAACTGTGCAAGTATGATCTCCTCCATAAAACCCCAACAAGAAGCCACAACAACACCCAAACCATACCATATAACTAATCATGGATGTAAGCCTCTCACAAGAAGATCAAACTCAATAAAACCATTCCTAAACCAAGGAATAACCATTCCTAATCCAAGGAATATGCCCAATATAAAACCATCTCCCAAACTCAACCAGCATAACAACATATGCACATAGAGATAACCAATGCTAAACCATCTCTCAAATGAAACCTCCAGAACTAACTCATGTACCATAGCTCAAGATCCATATCCATGAAAGACAAGCATAAATATAATGCAACTGAGAGAAAAAAATGGGCTATACCTCTCAAGTAGCAAACCGCCGAGTAGACCAAGAGTATGGAATGAGAATGCTCATCAAGATACCCAAGTCTCCAACCAAGACTCATCTAAGAACAATCTCCTCTCAAGTCCATATCAGGTGACTACCCCTCGGACTTCCTGCTGAAACCATCAACCGTCCCAACAAATACTTCTCTAATCCAAGAGAAATCAGCGTCACCACCGTCTCTAAGTATCCATGAGCACCTGTAACCAATAAATCCATGCCAAATCCAAAAGCAACATAGCAATATCATGAAGTATCCAGCTTATGATCAGTGTACTCAATACCAAGAAACTAAACCAAGATCAATGTCAAAGTTCCAACCATGGCCTCAGGAACATAAACATGACAACATGATCTTACCATCTCAACTAAAGAGATAACATGCTCCATATGAACACACCATAACATGTCACAACTCTAAACGCGTATCAAGAGTATACCATGACATAATAATGAAACCATCCTCACCAAGGATAACATGCCAAATAAAAGCATAAACCACACCTTTGCCAAGAACCCTGTGAGTCCTCAAGATGCAACCATCTCCACACACCATGAAGAAAACCATCTCCACATACCATGAAGATAACCAAGAACTCCATGAGTCCTCAAGATCTAACCATCTTCACACACCATAAAGATAACAAGTGCACCATGCAAATGTCAAAGACGCTTCTGCAACAACAGGATCCAAGACAAACTTCCAACATCTGCAAACACTCAATAAATATATCAATGCCAACAACTCCCACTCAACCGTGGTACCAAGTCACCTATGGCATCACAAAATCCATCTCCTATATGAAGATCCAAATCAAACGAGGAACTAATCCTGCACTGTCACCTCATCACTGTCACAAGCTCCGACTAAACTGTGTATTCAAGCTATCCATGACATCATGATGAAAAAACCATCTTCTAACCATGAGAATCAACCAAGGCATCAAACCATCAAAGAACTCAAAGTGCACATCATGAGCTCCTCAAAAGAAATCAAATAACCATGATCCTCAACCAAGAAGATATAGCACCATAACCAAATCTCAAAATCCAAGCTAATGAACATCAAGGATGTACTTGTATAACCAATCATGTCATGCCAAAATCCATGACACCATGATTACATCCATGAACTGAGCATCTGGTTCTCAATATGTCCAACCTGTCAGCATAAAATAGTCAACCACAATTCTCCACCATGACTGTCCTTGGTAACAACATCTCATCCCTTCTACATGAAGTTAAAATCATGTGACTTAGGGCATAGACAACCCAAATCCAAGCCACCAATCTGAATATGCATCAATAATGAAAGATCAATGGGCAAAGACAACCCATAACCAAGCTCTAAATGCAACCTATAAGTATAGACCGCTTACAACACTGCACAACTTGTAGACCCAACAAGTCATCATGCATATCCAAACCAAACACTGATAACCATATCATCATGAGACCAATCTGAATATGAACTGAGTATACAATGACATCAAAACTTAAATCTACAATGCCATAAACTCACAATGTTACCATAGTCAAAATATACCTATAAACTATTCAGATCAATATATCAACAAATAAATCATGCCAAACCTACACCAAATCTGAACCAATGTGTACAGCTCTCCAAGATCTTTCCGTTGACTACTCGAAGTCCAAAATCTGACTCCGTATGCCCAAGTTATGCCCTAATCCGTGCTCAAAATAAATAATATCTAACTTTAGGGCTCTCAAAACCTGACAAAATATCAAAATCAAACAAACAAACCTACACCATATTGCAGTGCTTTGAATTAGCTTTCCAACACCTATAAGAACTCTGAAATCCGATATTCTGAGAGAAAGTTATGGCCATTTTACTAAGACAGTCTTTTTACCATTTTCAGTACGATTTTTTATTTTTTATTTTTTCAGTGACAAAATTTCCGACAGGATTAAATTTGACGGCCATCATGGGGTGAAATCAAAAAAATCTTTCATTTCCTCTGAACATGGCCAAACTAGGGCATATTATATATCAAAATTTATGAAAATGTCGACCCGGATCCAATGGTGAGGTCTGTTTTTACCCAGGAGGTCATTTCTGCAAGCTACCCCCCAAAACCCTCATTTAAATGAAACATCCAAAAAACTCTTTTGTCCAACAATTTCCCATGCCCAAATCTTTTAACATCCTATCATAAAAGCAAATCCAAAACCCTTAGATCTGCAATAAATCATTCATATATCTTGCCCTTTCTTTTATCCTCTCATGCATTCCCATGGACTCAATCTAGGGTTACAATAATAAAACCATAGCTCTGATACCACTTGTAAGGAAACTTGGCAATAGAAAATATAACCATTTCCACATAACCCATAATAGATTTGAAATAAACATGGAATTAAAATTCACATGCAAGAGAATAGAAAACATACCCACAAAATTATGACACAAGATATACCCTGGGAAACCCTCATTGAGGGAAAAACCCAGCCTCCAAAAGCATCCATCATCATGTATTATTCAGCAAAAAATACCATTGTCATACAACCATGGAAGCCTTCATGGCCATAGCCACAACTGAGCAAACTATGTGAACAAGCATGAATCCACACATCTCATGCCATGCTTTCAACCTTCACAAATGCTCCCTTGGCTAACCTGTCAAGCCTTGTCCCGCTCGACTCTTGCCTTTTGTCTTCTCCTTGTTACTCTTTCTCACTACAACAACTACCCTTGTGGCTGCTTATATAGTAGCAAGTCCCACAAAACCACCAAGTGGTATTACATAAACCATGTGCTAAAACCATGTGCTACCTAACCCACTGACCCCACATTTAATATTGGGCATTTAATTCTTTTCTCCCAATATTAAATAATTACATGAAATATTATCACAATGTTACAATACAACTCATCAAGAATATTCCATGGGAATCTTTACATGTTGCACGTCCATCTAGGTACAACATTACATAATAAAATAAAATAATAAAATAACAATATTATGCAATGTGTGCAACACCCATTATCTCAACACAAAGAAGAGTGTTAGATTGTGGTGATTGATCAGGAAAGTACTATACATACTTCATAATTATAGATTCGCCACTAAAGTTATGGCTAATTATGGCTGAAATGTTATAACCCTAAAGTGGTTTAATACTTGTATAAAAGGGTTTAGGGTTGGGTATTTTTCATTATATTGTGATGTGAAATTGGTTCTTGCGGTGGTATTGATCTATAAGGGATTATGGATTGTAATCAAGTTGTAATCACTGGATTGTAATAAGATCGAACTTGCTGTTTGGTGGACGTAGCCCAGGGATTGGGTGAACCACGTTAAATCTTGGTGCCTTGTGTTCATTTCTGTGTGATCTATTATTTTCTATTCTTGGTTATATTTGTATGTAGTTTTTATTTCTATCCATGGTTTATCCTAACAAAGAGAGCCCTAGAAAGTGATGTAGGGAAAACTAAAAGTGTACCAACTAAAGAGTCACCATCAATTCAAGTAAGGAAAGAATGACAAAGAAGTATTCCTATGGTCACTCAAGAACATTCACAACAACCAATACATCTAGCTACTTTCAAGGCCCAAACAAGGTTATATACTACTGTACAATTTAACATTGTGGAAAACATGAAAAGAATGAATATCACCATGTCCATGTGGGATTCCTTATCCATCCAAGCTAAGTTGTTGATGAGCCTTCCAAGGCTATATTTACAAATCAAGGAGCTAATACCCAAGATGGAAACCATAAAAGAAGTCAAGTCCAAGGTAAGGATGTTAAGCTTCTACCATTCTATGTTTCATTAATTATAGGAAACAATTTGGTGCATAACTATATGGTGGATAGTGGGGCTACAAGCTTTGTCATGCCCAAAAAGATAGTAGACCAACTAGGTTTAGAATATGAACCCTTGGAAAAGGGTGTGGTCCATTTAGATGGTTCATGTGTTAACACCTTAGGTATCATAAAGGATGCAATCCTAACACTCCATGCATGTCCTACCTTTTCTATTCCCCAAGATATCTTTGTGATAGATTTTCCCCCATATTTTCCCCTTTTCTTATCAAGAGAATTCAAAGCCAAGATGGGAGGCTATTTATTAGTGGATTGGTCTTATATGCTATTTAGGACTAGGTATGGAACCAAAGTAACAATTAGGTCCAAGTTACTTGCCAAAGACCACATTGAACCTTACACACCTAGTGTGATCAATGCAAATTGTATTGCACTTGATCAAAGGGAATGTCTTGTCGTCCAAGATACAAATACTCAAGTTGATGGTATCACTGATGCTTTACTAGATGAGTGGGAAATAAAGAACTCTCAAGAAATGAGACCAAGGACATTAGCATTAAAAATATTATAGATGTTGGTCTAGGGAATTATGTCTTCCAAGAAGCTGGGCTAATAATGCCAAACCTTGTCAAGGATACTATTGATCTTGACAAGAAACAAAATGAAGTATCATAGTTATATTTTGATGGCTATAGGAGCAAGAATGCTTCAGGTAGGGGAGCAATGCTGGTCTTACCTAATGAAGACAAATATTATGCAACTTTTTAGTTTAGTTATACATGCACCAACAATACAGTTGAATATGAAGGGCTAATCCAGGGATTATAATGGGCTAGGATGAGAGGTGTCAAACACATAAAAGTATCTGGTGATAGTGAGTTAGTTGTCAATCAAGTGAGAGGGTTACACATGAATAAAAATGAGAAGCTAAAAGGTTATAAATAGAGAGTTTGGGATTTAATTGAGGACTTTGATGCTTTTAACATAATTGTTATCCCTAGATAATTAAATCATCATGCTGATAGGTTAGCTGTCATAGGGGCACAATTTGATATAGTTGACAACATTATCAAAGAAGATGTACAAAAACATATCAATGTTTTGATCAGGCCCTCCATACCTAACAATGATGTCAATTAGAAAGTATTTGATACTGATGAAAAAATCTTGAACTTTCTACTTGAGGAAGACCTACACTCAGTGTTTAATTAGTGAAAGGTGTAAGAGCAATGTGGTGACCAAGTTATACAACTTAGCTCTAATAAGTTGCCCAAAGGGTTGGTCACTCTAGAGTCTATCTTTAAGTGTTGATGACCAATTCAAGAAGAATAAGTCTAGCTTGGTAGTCCAATAGGATCATTATGAAGATCTTGAGATTGCAAATGGAAAGAAATTAAATTTTGGAAAAGTAATTCCTATTGAAGAAAGGCAATCTTATGTCCAACTCTTCCAAGAATATAGTGATGTTTTTGCTTGGGGATATGCTAATCTTAAAGGATTTGATCCATGCCTCACCCAACATAAAATTGAGTTGGAATCCAATTCCAAACCCATAAGGAAAAAGAAAAGGCCTGTTTATCCAAAGCTAGAACCCCTAATGCAAAAGGAGGTATTCAGGCTTATTGAGAGTGGAATAATATTTCCTATCAAACACACTAGTAGGGTATCAAATCTAGTCCCTGTTAGAAAAAAGAATGGAGAGCTAAGGTTATGTGTTGACTTTAGAGACCTCAATAGAGTGTCATTGAAGGACTATCATCCTTTTCCATCTATGGAAAAAATGCTCCAATATGCTTCAGGTTCAGAAAGGTTTTCACTCCTCAATGGATATTTTGGCTATAATCAGGTTCTAGTTAAAAGCGAAGACCAGTTCAAGACTGCATTCTTCACCAAGTGGGGTACCATGGCTTATAATAGGATGCCTTATGGCCTATCTAATGTAGGAGTGAATTTCCAAAAGGCAATGGAGATGGTCTTCAACAATTTGATATAAAAATTTGTGTTGATCTATCTGGATGATATCACTATTTTTCTCCAAATGTGCTGAGGAACATATTGAACACTTGAGAAAAATTCTAGAGAGATGTAGTGAATTTGGCATATCTCTCAATCCAAAGAAGTGTGTTTTTTCTATCCATGAGGGGAAGTTATTGGGATATGTTGTATCCAAACAAGGCATCACCATTGATCCTGAGAGGGTTGCATCCATCCTAGAATTGCCTTTACCACATCATAAAAAAGATTATAAAGTTTCATTGGGAGAATCAACTTTTTCAGAAACTTTATTCTAGATATTGCTAACCTATTGAAGCCATTGACATCAATGTTTAAGAAAAATACTATTTTCAGTTGGTCGAAGGAAGCTAGACATAGTTTTGAGGTGATAAAGGAAGCATTGTCTGCTGCTCCTACCTTGGTAAATCCTAACTTTTTAAAATATTTCACCTTTTATGCATATGGTAGTATGGATATAATTTATACAATATTGGTTCAACAAAATGATCAAGATAAACTACTTATATTTGTAGAGTTCCCATCATTAGAACTTTCTGACAATATGATACTTTTTGAAGAGGATGATCCCCTGAAGTTGAGGTATGCCAAGTTGTTGGAACTTGAGGAAGAAATGAGTAAATCACTATAAACAATGGAACACTAGCAAGTGCAAACCAAGAGGGTGTTCGATAAAAGGTCTAGGCTCAGGGCATTCAAAGAAAGAGATCTTGTTTTATGGCAAGATGTTCTTAAAAGCATACTAGGCCATCATAATAAGTTTGATAATATGTAGGATGGCCTGTTCATGATCTCAGAATGCAAGGAACACAATGCATACTAGCTAGCTACTATGGAAGAAGTCCTACCCATCCCTATGAATGGGATTCAACTCAAGCTTTATTTTGAGATATGACCTTTAGGTTCTTGTTTTGTATATATTCCATATTTTCATTTTCCCTAAGTGCAGTTTGGAAAAAGTGTATTTAGTTGTGGTCTTCCTTGCTTTCAATAAGTTCCTAAGGTCCCAGAGGTCTAAACAAGTAAGCTATTGCACAACCGCTAGTGTAGAACATTTCTATTCTTAGCATCCTTCCCTCATGATGCTTGATCCAAATGCTTATATTGAAGCATGTTTGACTACCCTTTTAAGTCCATTTTTATTCTAGGTTTGGCTCTATGCCCAATAGATTGATAAGGCTATTGGTTCAATGTCTAGTAGGTAGCCATTCAATAGAAATCACTAAAACTATTACCCAATTTTATCACCATGCAAAATGGGTAGGTTGACCAACCATATTTCTTAGGGTGGTGAGAATAAATTTTTAACTCATTAATACCCATGCAATTAGGGGACACATAAAATGTTGACCATGCTTTATCATTACATCCCTAGGCTTTAATTTTCTAAACCTACATATCTTATGGTTACACAAATTTCATTATAATCTTCATATTTTGCGGCTCCCATTTTCTCACAAAATTAGGAAAATCATAAAGGCCTTCGATCTTTAGTGGATCAAAGGTTGTTGCTTTGTCACCAATGGAATCTGGAAGCTCTTTATCCATAGCGACAAAGTGACAAATGGATACGTAGCATGGTGGACCCCCTTTCTTTAGTTCTAGTAGAATGTATCATACATCTTCTCGATCGTCGATCTTCTCAAGACTGATGATCCTCACTATGTTGCCATAGAAAGCTACACAGTCTTTATCCAAGGTGACATAGTGAGTGCTTGCCATATGGAAATACGGGATCAATTTCAAATGGTAGGCTGCAACATGACAAAAGAAATGATAGAACAGATTGACATACGAATGCATTCTCATTAGCCAGAGGTTTTGAGGAGCATAGAGGAGATTCAATGACATGTCCTACCATAGATCTTTGGAAGATCTATGGTGATCACCTTGTCACCAAAGGAAACTATAAGGCCATTAGCTATGGCAATAAAGTGAGGATATGACGCATGTCTAGGTGGGCTTAGGCACATAAGTGAATGAGGGTGTACGTGCTATTTTGAGCCCCAATGCTATGATGGGTAGTGTGTCAAGAGATCTCCGGGGACCATTCATGCAGGTTACAATCTTACGATACATGGTTTGTCATAAGATCATGAAGATTGAGTATCATTCCATGCCAATAAAAGGAAAAGGGAGATCCTAAGGTCATAAAAAGCTAGAGAGGCATGTTTCGATGCTATGATACATGGTTTTTTGTATGGTTGTACAACTATTTTCATGGGCTCATGATGCTACGATACAAACCGGATTTCCAATGATCATAGGATTGTGAAGCTAGGGTTTTCAAGGGTAAGATATTAAGAGAGGTCTTCCTCTCAATATGTCATAAGGTTGTGGTATCAAAAGATCAAGAGTCAAAGTTAAGTTGTCTTTTCAATTATGTGTATGACCTTGATAGATCGACCAAAGGTAGTGCACTCATCCTGCCGTTTTGTAACATGTTGACATGTCTTGGAAGTCAGTTAAATTTTGCCCTAGGGTGGCACAATATCAATACAGAATGAAGCGGTGTGGGTTGGAATCAATCAAGGGAACAAGTTGGTGGTCTGAATGGTCTAGTTTTAATGAATATCTAATTTGCATTTCAGTATGGGGATGATGGAGATCCAAATGGATTTTTTTCGTGGGATGATCATTAAGAAATATGATCTTTTCTTAGAAATAGTTACAACTATTAATGCTATGCTGGTGGGGTGGTTGTGGATTTGATCTTCAAGTGCCACAAGAAGCAAAGGGAAGTTAAGGTACTCCGACAACATGTAGCACCTAGATTTTTTTTTATTATTCTCATGTTGTTTCCCATAATGGGAGGTGTATAATTTAATGGTGAATGTAATTCTTTGATATATTTAAACTCTTCCATTGATTTTCTAACATGTGCCCCTCCCACCTAAAGCTTGTTGCAATCCTGGCCCATTTAAGGATTCCCAAGATGTGGAGAAAGGGCTGACATTTTTGAAGTCTTATGTAGGATAGCATTTTCGAGATCTCTTAAGAGTCCTTCATGCTTTTCTCAGCACATCACTTTATTTTTACAGTCAATCTAGATGAATTTTGTTCAATGACCTTTGATATTTGAATGAAGGAATAGTCTTAGAACCCTTATAGTGTTTTCTTGTGGTCTAAGTTTCTAATTTGATAGAATCTCTTGAGATTTTTCTCTTTGAATCCCCTAGATTTTGTCTCAGTTTTAGCTATAAATGGGATTTGATTATTTATATAGGTTACAATCCAAGATACTTTATTTCCATTCAAGTTTGTGATATCGTGAATGTTAGCATTCCCATTAACATCTTGTCTAAATTGTGTCCTTCTTGTGAAATATGTATATGTGAATGATTCTTTGCAATATTGTGTTCTTGGTAGCTATTCATAAATGTTTCATCAAGTCAGGCCAGCAATACCTTCACCCTACCATTCGATGTATCACCCCACTTTACTTTTTTCATTATTTTCCTTCCAAGAAATCCTTCTATCCCTTTTCCCCTTTCAAGTTTATTTTCCTATTCAAAGAAGTAAATCAGTGAGACACCAAGAGGAGTTGGCCTATAATTTGGAGATTCACTCCTAACTTATGCATTTCCCACTACTTAGGTTCAAGTTCGATGACACATATTGCAACATATATACACAACCTTCAAGTTTGCAAATATGAATTATGAAATTCCACCTCTGAACCGGTGAACTTGAACTTTGAACTTTGAACTTGAAATTTGGGGTTCAAGGTTCAAGTTCAATATGAACTTCATGCTATCAGTCTATTTTTATAGGCTTTTACTAAAAAATTAATAACTTTTAAATTGAATAAAATTTTGCTAATTTCTCTAGTGAAAATATAGAAATTTTTTGAATTCAAAGATATTACCAGTTGAATTTGGAGATATTACCCCCACATGAAGACTACCATTTTGAAATTCAAACTTTGAACCTTGAACTTTTGCATCTAAACCTGAACTTGAACTTTGAAATTTCTAATTTGAAGTTCAAGTTAAACATAGCCTTGGAATAATACTTCTTCATAGATAAAATCTTATAGGAACATCATTATTAGCAATGAAGACCAACTAAAACACCAAGACAATTTAGGGATTCTTCCCATATGGTTGATTTTCAAAGTTTAAAACTTGGGTGCTAAAGCAATGCTTACAATATAGATTTGGGAATTCAAATGTTGGTGCCACACAAATGAAATAACTCACATCTAATGACATAACAGTTGGACTTGTATTTAATTAGTAGGTTTAATGGTCTTGAAGGTGTTATTAAGCCTACCCACATGATGTCTTGCAACTCCAAACAAATAAACTTACTTTAAAACTCATGGGGTAGCAATATTATTTCTTTTTTGAATCCCTTTATAATTAAGATTATTGAGAGATAATTTTTTTAATAAGGAATGTAGATCATTAGCCTACATTAAACTCATTAAGCATGAGAAATGAGGTAATACAATACTTCTGTGCAATCTTATCTTTGCTATGGATTTTCTTCTATTTAGGAGCACATCATGCAGGCTTACTCTTTAGTACTTGGGAGACTTAAATTTTTTTTTTCCACACGAGGTTTTTCCACTTACTTTAATGCAATGACTTGGAGAAGCCATGATACAACCTTTCCACTTTATATTTAAGTGAAACATTTCCTTTGCATTGGGCTCAAGCTTGGCCAACTATTCCAACAAATGACATTAAATTAGTATCTCTGAAGAATATCCTTTGTATTTAAGATGACATGGCTTCAAAGATATCCATCTTTTTAACCTCCAGAAGGAAAGCTTCGTAAATACCTCTTTAGGAAAAAATTCACCATGCGAACCTATACCTTTGGGATGGCTCATCACTCATAAGGATTTCCATCATTTTGGCTACTTTCCATTTGAGCTTTAAGGTGGATTGTTGACCATAGATTTACCTCTTTGTAACATCAAATCAAAGACTGACTTTAAATTCTTCTCTATAATGCTTCAAAAAGATATTTGAAGGGTTTCACTTCCAAAGGAGTAGCAATCAAACAAATGGAACTCTGCTTTGATCTACAGACTCAATATTTTGAGTTTAAGCCTTCGTTATGAGAATTCCATAGCCTTAAATCCATGCTTTCCTGATCATCTCACCATTGTTAAACTAAAAATATACCTGTAGATGCCTTTATCATTCTAATCTGCAGAATCTAGTGTGGCGAAGCTTGCCAGCGATTAAAAGACAATAGAACGAGACAAAATCTAGGAAGAACACTTTCTTGGAGATAGGAATTTTTTGCTAAACCAAATATGACTTTGTCTCATGGGGAAAATGCTCAAAATAGAAACCCACCCAAACCTAGATAACCCAAGGCCAAAGATGCACACGAATTACAAGAATCCCACATAGAGGGGTAGGTAGGAAACAAAGCAAGGAAATATTGGGAATATGCAAAAGGGAAAGCCCTTAAGATGCTTGATGAGAAAAGAGTCACCTAGGAGTTGGCTAGTCAAGGACTCAAACATATTTTCATTGAACACTCTGTAAGCTAGGAGCTTAAAAGGTATAGACTAGAAGCCTAACAACACATTCATTAAAATGATTAAGGACACGAATATTTAGTCATATAAATACCCTAAATTAATGATGTATATTGTAGTTTTTAAGGGATTAAATAAAAACATTTCTCTAGTGGATGTTCTTGATTGTAATTAGTATGTTCTTTCATGAATTACTATGTTGGATGTCAATATCTATCTAAATGTATGTCTTTGAGTACTATTACATAACAATAATTGTCCAAGGTTTGAAAATGGTTTAACAGTTTATCAAGTTTCATTTTTTGAATGGAAGGAATAGGAACAAGAGATGTTGGAACTCTTATTGATGACAAGGATGAGGAACATGATAATGATGGTAGTGGGTTTAGACTTGTATGGGTTTTGTGGAGGATTTGTTCAACTCTAGCTATAGTGGCATTAGGGTTTCATCTATTGCAGAGGAGAATGATGATGATGTAGACATTTTGTGTGGACAAAGTGCTTAATATGATCAATAGTGAAGTAGTTTCTATGAAATGCCCCTTCCTCTGATTTTAAATGATATTTCAAGCCTCTATTTAGATTTTTAAAATCAAACAACCAATATTTCAAAGATCCACCAATTTCTCAATAAACCCCAAATCGGGTATTCCCAAAATAGTGCCAAAAACTTCACAACTTCACATATTATTAATAGATCTGAAAGTGGACATTTTTATAAAAATTTCAGCAGCATAACAACCTAAAAAATGAAATTTACAGATCTATATAACATTTACACAACAGCTCCCAAATGGAGGGCAAAAACAATGCTCATCGGGCTCCTGAAAATAACACAAAATAGCCCGGAAAAACCACAAAATACTAATAATATATCACAAAATTTTAACCATGACCTAATACATATATTTAGATCTATTTTAACATCTAAAAGTTTGAAATATAGCAGCAACCCAACTGATATGAAACACTCAACCGAAAACACCAAACTGTTACAAAAAAATACACCTGAAAACCCACAAATTTGCATTGTTCAACACAAGGGAAAACTCTGCATGAGCTTGCACATGGAATGGCTTTAAACTCCCATCCTTAGCCTTCCTGAAAATCTGCAAACTCCCATCCTTGGGTCTCCTTCTCCACAAGTTTGGTAGCCTCTAAAGAACAACAAAGCAATAAGCGAAAATCAAGTTCTGGAATAAGCCCAAAATGCCTCCAAATCCCTTTAAAAAGGGCATAACCCTAACTCACGTCCAAGAGGGGTTAATAAAACATATTTTAATAATAATTTTTATTTATTAGTCCATTGGTTTCCAAATATTAGCCCCTTTTTCCGAAACTTCACCTTTTTGAGCCTGCCTGCCTTAGCAAAGATTATTATTTTTAATTATTTGAAAAGGGGACATGACATTCTACCATGGTTATTTCTCCATACGGGTACTCATATCTTTGGGATCTTATGCTTAGGGTTACAATTATTGGTATGTCATTAACCTAGCTCACTATTACTACTCATTGTTGTGTTGTGTAACTTTGGTTAGATGTCAAGGCTTTCTATTCCTTGGTTTTAAAAATTTGTTCTAACTTATGTTGTCTTGATATGTAGACTGTGTGTTTCACTTCATTAGATTTTTGGTTACAGGGTATCTGTAACCTAGACTAGTCCCCAACCCACTTTCCTCTATAGATTCTTTTATCAAAAATAGTGGGACTGACCCTACTAAGAGATATAACATAGTTGTGATGATTTCTATGGGAAAAGATTTTTTTCCCCTAGAGGATGAGGTTTTTTTAATGTTGAAATATACTATAGTCATCATGGTGTTTACTATTTCCAACTTTTGAAGATTCTTCCATGTGCAAGATATGACACCTCTTCCTTTAAGGGGTGCTCATGATGTTGCTCCCTAAGGTCTTTTGTTGTAGGTCTCTTGTGTTGGTAGAGATCACGAATCCATGGTGATTAGAGGTGTGATGGGTTGTAGTGGTGACATGTTCCACACAAGGCTTGTTGAATGCTTCTAGTATAGTATGTTAGGACCCTTCCCTTGGTGGGATTCATGTTTCTTATGTCTTTGGATACATACTTTTTGGGTCTATAAGGTTTTGGAGGGTTATGCTCCATCATGAGGCTATGGTTTTTACTTCTATAGTTTGAAGATGTCAAGCCTTGTCCATTCTATATGTGATAAACAATGCTAAGGTTGCATACATTAATCATATTTACTTAGTTTAGGTAAATATTGAAGACAAGGTCTTGTATCCCTATGTTGATGAACTTTCTCCCTTGAGGGATGGTTGGATCTACAATATTGGCTTTGGTGGAGGCATTATTTCTATTGATCAAATTATAGTCTTAGTTCGATGGTTGTGGACTAAGGGACCTAGTTTGAGAGCATGGTTGGACATAATCCAAATTTTACCATAAATGATCCTATTTAGGTCTAGAATCACTTGGATTCTACTTGCACTCATAATAGTTCAATTGAAGTCATATTTTTTTTTGAAAGTGAGGTTGTCCATTTGGGGTTCTACTTGCACTCATAATAGTCATATATAGGTGGATGTAGTGTATATGAGTAAGGTGGTAGTTTTGTTTTGGTTGTTGTAGTTGTGGTGATCTAGCTTGGGGTCTCAATTTTGTCATTGGTTATTTCATCTCTCCTAGAAGTGGAGAATGGATGATTGTCCCTATATTCGACCATTTAAGGTTTCCATTAGAGGTGGAAATAGTGTACCAATCAAGATCCTTAACTATTGCCTTCTATTGAGGTGAAGAAATTTTTCCTATTTTGAGGTCTCTTAAAGATGAGGGTCTTTTCCCTTTGTTGGATTCAGTCCAAGAAATTTCTATGCAGTGTTTAGGTTTGGTGGATGGTTTTCCCTACTCTTTTGGGTTGTTTGTAAGTTGTTCCTTGTTCTATAAGTAGTTTGTTGCCCATGTGTTGTAAATGTCCTATTTAAACTATGTGTTGTAAGTTGTTAGTTGTAACCTTGTGTTTTGTAGGCAACCTTTTGGTTTTGTATTGTTTATGACATGTTTGGCTTGTGTGTTGTAAGTATCTAGTTGTGGCTTGTTCCTATGTGGCCTTTCTTGGGTTGGGTTAAGCACCCTAGTATTGCTCCATACTTAAAAAAAATATAATCATGCAAAATGTGCACTAAGTTTTCTAATGGTAAAACATTAGCAAGAGTAAAAACAATTTGAATTTTAACTTGCAATGTCTCTAGACATGTTCTTAATCATTTCTTACTATTGGATGTGTTGATTGATAAGTAAGATTAACAAATGAGTGTCAACACACTTAACCATCTTCATTATACATGCCGAGTACACAATGGAAGCCGAGATATAATTTCTTTATGTGTCAAGCAAACTACAGTTGCTGCCAAGCACAACACATTATAGTATATGCCGAGCTATATAGAATTCAACATGTGCCAAGTGACTCAAGATCCAATAGGTGTCAAGAAAAGTAGAAAACTAATAGATGCCGAGTAATGCAGAAACTACAACAGGAATTGAGCAATCTAGAAAAGATGGTGCCGAGCATCAGTTATACTTCATGTGCCGAGCAATGCAGGATCAACATAAAAGTTTGTGCAATCGCAAGCCAAGATGAAAAACGGTTATGCATGACTCATTGACAGGATAAAAGGATAAGATCAAATCCTCACAATCACCTATGCAATCCTCATGCAACCAATTAAAAAATTGGAAACTGCATGTAGCCAATAGGTGAATTTCAAGGGTTTGAGTGGGAACATTTGAATCAAGGATGCATGACGGACCACTAATCTTTATAAGGGAGTCTTGACACCATTGAATATAGAGAGGAGAAAGGAATCGTGAGAAGAAGAAAAAGCAGAGCCTATTAGGGTCGTAGCAGAACATTGGTGTAAAAGATTTAGAGGAAGGACAACATTTACACATTCAGTTGACCAGAACAAAATAAGGAACACAATCAGCAGATCAGATCTAGTAGAGATTGGTTAATAGTAAGAGCAGAACAAGTACGTGAGATCAGCATCAGAGATTGCATTAGATTAGGTGTATTATTCTAATACTCTCTCACAATTGTATTAGGAACTTGGAAATCCCATGGACTTGGGTAGGTTTAACAACCTTATGTAAATCCTTTAACAGGGTGGCATTCTAAGTTGAATATTCTTAAGTCCTCTAACAAGGCACACTCCTAAGAAGGTGTTGAAATCTTTTAACAGGGTCACATTTATCAGTGTGGTGTAGCCTTTAACAAGGCAAACCATTAGAAGTGGTTGAAATCAATTGCTGCGGTAATTTTGTGGGTATCATCCCCACCCCAGTTTTACCTTCTTATTCCTGAAAGGTTTCTGGGTCACTAAAATCTCAAGTGTTATGTGGTGATGCATGTTTGTTTCTCATGATTGTTTAATGTTTATATAATAAAAAAATAAAATGAACAGAAAAATTTTGAAACTTAACTTACATATCAAAATAAAAAGATATAATAAATATAAAATGCATATGATATTTTGTAAAAATAACTAAACACATACATATATAAACTTACTCTACATAAAATTATACTTAATCAATTTACAGTTTTTACCGTTGCCATTAAATTATCAATAGGATAGAATTGCATCCTACCTGACCCTTTCGATAAGATAAAATTCATGTTTTGGGCACCTAATGTAAATGCAATTCTAAATTATCAAAAGATCTTGCCCCAAGATTGAAGGCGAATTCACATGTACGAACAATACTTCTATAAAATGTTTTCTTATGGCCTTCAAAATTACACATCTCACTTTATTAGGTTCCTTAAATCGACCTCTTTACGTGAATTTTCATGCAAAAGAAATACAAAAATAAATAGTGTCAACCATGTGAGCTACTCATGTCCTCAGAAATTACAGTGACATTACTAGTTAATAGATAAAAAATTCAGGAAGTTGGACTTCATATCCAATAATATGTATTGCTTTTTACTAAAGAATATTATCATTGAATCAAGAGTCGCCCATTTTCTGTCAACGAAACGTAGACGTCCATCTTGGTTTCTGTGATCTAAGCTGGCTGCCAAAGCTCTGCAAAAATTTTAATTGTGGAGAGTTTAGACAAACATGTATTGCCCATTGATCTCTCTGTGACTTGAAAATGCAACGAAGGCTTTGAAGATTTACAGGCGATGGAATATTTTTCTCTCTAATCATGATAATCCTTTTGTGGGGATGGACGCCCGTGGCTATACAGCCACGAAAATGCACTTCCTTTAAATTGTTTTTTCGAGAGGCGTTTGGCACTACAAACGAGGCATACATACCCTACACTTCAGTTGGATTTGAATTTGTGACCTCTCTTTTAAGAGTACAAGTTCTCCACCACTAGGCCAACTCAGGCTGTACATTGTGGGAGGAAAAAGGATGGCATTAAGGCTATAACTACACTGATTGGATATCAAAGGCGCAGCCGGCTACCCAGCCGACCCATTTCTCCTTTCCCAACGCACCCCATCCATCATCGTGTTTCCATATGCCATCCCCCATCACATTCAACTTGCTGTTTTTTTGTCCTGCTTACTATCCAGCCTGCTCGAAATTAAACTCATGGTAAACTTAGTATCATTTTTGTGAATTGATTTTTAATGAACTGAAACACTATATTAAAACTATATGATAAATTTAAAACTGTGAGCTTGCAATCCTCAAAATTAAATCTAAGAGATAATAATAAAGTTATTTTAGGCTAAGGATTAAATCAACTATTAAATAGAATGACCAAGAGATTAAAATTAAATATTGATGACCAATATAAAATTAAGTTATTTTATTCATTTATTTATAAAAATTTAATAAAATAATAATAGTGTCACATGCATAATGTTAGCAATAATATTTACTCTAACCAATAAAAATAAATCAAATATAAGAAGTGTGCTAGGAAATTTAACTATTCAATGATATATGTTTATGAACAATTTTAGTTAAAATAAATAGAAATAATTTAAAAATATTTTTAAAATAATTTTAAAAATAATTTTAAAAATAATTTCCATACATAAGTTAATTTTTTAATTTTATTTCAAATATTGGTAAATGAAAAAAGAGATATTATAGATGTATTACATTTTTAATTTGTTTTAAAATTTATTATATAATTTTTATAAATAAGATAATAAATAAATATATTTTTTGAACCTTATGCTTATCATGTTTTAACATATAACAAATCAAAAGATATTTATGTTAATATGGTAATTTAGAACATTATTTTATTGATGTAATTAAGTCGAATTCAATTTACAAAACTATTATAATAAATTATTTCACTAAGAATTTAATATACAATTTAGTATATTATAAATTTATTTTACCCTTATATATTAATTTTTCTTTCTCTAGATAAAATGGTTGAAATCTCGTAAGAAAGTTAGTTGATTTTCAAAAGATTCAATACTTGTCCCACTCAAAAGTATATATAATATTTATATTCATCAACAAGGTATTATCTCCAAGAGTCATATTCTAAATAGAGTTAAAACGGTCATTAGATAACTCTTATTGCACTAATTTAGAAAATGATTATCCAAAAAGATATTGACCATGACCCTCCATTATAGTATCATCCATACCTATAAAGGCATGAGCTAGTTATAAAACTAATTTACAAAAGAAAGATTCAAAATTTATTAATTTTGAATATCATAATGTTCTCACCATCTCTAGTTCCTATTGCATTTACTATTGTTGATGTTTCTTGATTAAGATCCAAATATAGTTGCTCACTATTTTGTTGATCGACTAACATTGCAAAAATATGTACATTCCACAAATCAACTTAGATAAAACCAATATAAAAATTGAATACTCAAAATTGACTAAATCATACTTCATGATTTTCTTACCATCACCCATAAATGCATTGCATCATCCATTGGTGTATGGTTGAGATCAACTGAATATGGAATCATATGCTCTTCTACTTTATCATTTAAATCTATAATAACACACAAATTTAAAACTGAAACTTAATGAACCAAATAAAAATTAAAGACTCACAATAAAATTCATTTAATAATTTTCATACCATATCCAATTTGCATTCCATCCATTGTTGTTGATGTTTGGTTGGGATACATACAAAAGGGTAACATATGTCCATTTTCATTTTGAACATTGAAAACTAAAATAATGTTCACATTCAATTGCGATCAATCTAGATAATATTTTCAAGTGTAAAAATATATAACGTAACTATTATATAAATATTTACAATGCCAATTACCTGAAATGGATTGTTGAAATGTTTTCTCAAGTGTAACATTCACCATCGATGCTTCATCTCCACAAATTATATCTAATTTGTTTGAATATTATAGAAAATATGTTAGATACATGATAAAGTAATTATCTATCAATAAATAGATAAAGAAATTTAATAGTTAAAAGATAGCATCTATGAGGTGTGTTTCACTTGTTATAGTTTGGTTTAGATCAATTAAAAAAGGTAACTGACATTGTGGAGTACATTCTTGATCTGAAGAATGAATCTAGACTAATTGCAGTATTGAATGCTTAAATAAAATCAAATTAAATAAATCACAACTTAGCGGAAGTCTTAATTCATTTACTATCAATGAAATCAAAACTTGAGATGAGAAACAAAATTGAGAGAGAAGATAAGAAGATGCAAACAGAGTTTGATTTCGGAGTTCGCCACAAACGTGACTACGTCTCCGGGTCGGCTCCAATAGAGTACGACCGATCTGATTAATCTCCAAAATAAATTACAAATGCACCAAGATTATTCCCTTAAACACAACAGCATAGCATGCCCTCGACGTGCAGAATAGTCTTCAAAAATCTCTTAAACATTCTCCTATTCTCACCACCTGAATATCCTAAGAGTTTCCTAAACCCCCTTTTTATACATGAAATTAGCCAAAATAAGGCTATAACCAAATTTACAAAAATAACCCCTTCAATTAATTCCCCTCTCGGAATAACTGTAACGCCCCGCCAAGGGATCCAAAAGAATTAACCTAAAGTTTTACTAAGTTTGCTAAACATTTTTTTTTTTAACAAGAAGTATAACGTACACATCAAACACATAGTAGCGGAAGCAATAACATGTAATCATTGACAACATACATTGTAAGTTACATTTCTTAAAGATCCCAAGACGTTGAGTCACGTTTAAATTTAATTAATTCTAAGTCTAACAACTATCACATACATATGAAAGAATAATCAGAAAGTCCCATGTCCATAATATACATTTGTTCCGAATGCCTCTCGGAAAATTAATTCGGAATGCTCAATCATCCACTATACAAGTCACAGGGTATGAAAGGCTTAAAAGAATATACATATGTAATAATAGAAATACATCAACCTCCATGAATCCATGATACAAAGTACAGTAAAGATATATACAAAACTATTCACCATACTTGATACATCCATACATCCATAATGATAAAACATCTATCATAAAATCTAACCATCCATCATAATAATCCAAGAACATAGTGAAGGTAAATGCCAATCACGAAAACTCCAGCCACGGTGACCACGGAACGGATCTCAATGGTAAGAGTAAAAGCACTACCACCCGACCGCGTGGAACCTAAATGGTCCACTCCCACCGCGCTGAGGAGATAGTCTCAAGTCCCAAATAGGATAACAAAACCTATAATCATAAATAATCTCTAAGTCCAGGAAATTCTATAAGTATGCTAACTCAAGGGTTCCTAAAAAGATCGACATCTAAATCCCAGAGGTACCACAAGACACGTAGGAAACCTAATATGCAAGTGGGAAAGTGTCATCACAAAATTCACGTAGAAGTTACCCGAGCAATCCCTTAGGAATCTCGGGTCCCTACTGATCCCTGCGGCCACTAATATCCTCTCGTACTGACAAGGCATACTATGGAATGCAAGGTCGTAACCAAGCGTTCTCTCTACCCCATCCTAGTCTGTACTAGCACTCAAGGCATGGGAGAGAACATACAATTATCTTATTAGGTTCATTTTCCCTTATTTAGTGTAAATGTTTTCACTTATTAAAACAACTTACAATGGGTTACTCCAGGCAGCCTTTTAGGGCCCCGATCCCCATTGCAAGCCACTTCCCGACACTACACATAGATAACCTACCCTAGGCTCATGAAATCATAAATCAAAGAATCATAATAAAACCACCTTAGTCCTATACAAGCAACTGAAAAGACATCATAAAAGATAAGCCACAAAACTTACATCAGTTCTTCATGAGCAACAGATAAACACCAAATAATAATCATATGACCACGACAGTTCTCTATCAGCAACTGAAGGCATCAATGATAAATCAAAAAATCCAATGGTTCTCCAATGAGCAACCAAAAAGTATCCCAATAGTAAATTACAATACTGATCGAAGACTCCAAAATGGTCAAGTCAAAACATGACATCATCAAGAACATAACAAACACTTTAGTCCTCTCAAGCGACCGAAAAGCAATCCAAGTATAACTGATCGAGACTCAAAAATGGTTAAGTCAGGTATCTCATAAGCATACACCTCAACTTCACACAAGAAGACTGGAAAGCAATAACAATCAGTAAATTCATCCATCATAGAGCATATCACACATCAGCATGGTTGGGTTTAGAAAGATCGAGAACAAATCATCATAATATCACAATCGTATAACCCTCAAGCCTCTGGTAACATCCTAAGACTGGTCAAAACTAAACAATCCCAAGAACCCCAAAACATAAACAACATATGGAAAACATCAAGTAACTCAGTTGGTTTAATTTGAAAAATATAGAGTTGAGTAAAACAATAAAGTTTAAACTTCAATTTGCATTTCAAGCTTCATTTCAGGTGTAAAGATTCTTAGTTTAATCCACCCACTAACCCATTCATTTATATATATAAAATTACCCTTATTATAAAAATCATTTTCCTGAAAGAATAACTCGAGGCTAATCAATTATTTGTTTAAGTTATAATAATAATTGATTATTAAATAAAAATAATCTCAATTCCATTAATATTCAAATTTTTACTAGTAAATCTAATTAACATATTAAATGATCCTTATCATTAAATTCAACCTAGTTATTAAATTAATAATTAATAATTATTTATAATTATTAATTGATTAATAATCAATAACTATTCACAAAATCCTTTTATAAACTATATATATATATATATAAATCGTTAAATGAATTAATAATTAGAAACTCATCTAATAAACATGATAATATTATCGCTTATCGATTATACTATTAAATAATAATGAAATCAATATTAAAATTTATTAATAATAATAAATTAATTTTAAAACTTATTAACAATTCATAACAATAATTTAATATGCAATAATTATAAAAACTTATTTAATAAAAATTATATATATATATATATATATATATATATATATATATACATTTAACAACTCATAACAATATAAATTTAATTTTATAACAACTAAATTAAATATTAACTAGAACCTTTGTTAAAAATTATTAATAAATTTACATTAAACTAAACTATGTTAAGGGGGGCCGCCGACATGACAAGCCGTGCGGTCCCATCTCCTAATTTAGTGCAGTCGCTGCATTAAAGCAGCACGACTTTAACGCCGTCGGCCAACAATGAAGGTGAATGGTGGGGGTGGGGTCTCCCCACGTATATGCTTCATGTTATTTATTATTAATTTTATTTGTTTAATAAGATTAAATTTAGTTTCAAAATGTTATTAATTAATGTTAGGAGTTTTTAAAACAATCCTCTCAAATAAATATATATAATTAAAAAAATTATTTTTAATAAAATTTTAACCAAAAACAATCCCTCATTCATATACTTTATTATATTTTAAATTAAATTCAAACAACCTCTCTTGTAAAATGTGTCATTATTATTACTTATAATATCATTTACAAATATAGTCTAATAGGAGAACTTCTATCAACGATTCAAATTTTCCTATCTTAGCATTTTCTTTCTTTCAAACCCCACCTAGATTTAATTACAATTCTAATTCGACTGAGGGAGAATTGCAACGATATATATATAATCTCGTAACCAGACGAAAACAACATACATGCCCGGATTCAAGTTTACAAGATTGAAAGATTTGTTGTAATGAAGTACAAACAATCAGATGCACAGTCACGAAGAAGATAGGAATATCAAATTGCATAATTCAATCAGTGATCACAACGCAAGATCCTACCTCAATCTGATGCTAACACGTAACCAATCGAGAATTGTGAGAAGATTCGCTTCCACAAATTTGCATCCAGATTCGTCCCTAAAATTCGTCTCCCCAAAATTCGTGTCCAATCTTCATGTCCTCAGAAATGAACCTTCAATTGATAATAAAAAGGGTTCTCTCTCCTTGAATCGGGAAACTAACTATATGTTTACCCGGGAGAACTTAGTGCTTACCAGACTCAACTCCAAAGTTAGCTTTAAAATTACCTTTATTATCTTTTCTTATTCTTTTGCATTCAACTTTCATGCACATTAAATTGAATTATTAAATAACTTTATTTAATATTCTACTTGACTTCTATTTTAAATTAATTTATTACTTTAATCTCATGCGCACTTTATGAAATTAAAGTAACATTATTATTTTCACTTATTTTATCTTTTAATAAATTTCTTTTATTTAATCTTATGCATAAGTCATGCGAACTAGAATCTTTTATTAAATAATTATATTTTCACTTTTTAAATTATTTTAGAAACTAAATTGATAAAAATATTTATTAACTCAAATAATAATAATATTTAGCATTTTATTTAAAAATGAACTCTAAATATATTATTATTAAATTAACTAAATATTATCACGTTCTAAATTTAGACTTAAAGCTTTTATCTCCAAATTTAATTCCTTTCATTTAATTAATTTTTCAATTTAAATAAAAATAATAATTAAATATTAAAATGTCATAATAATCTTCTATTAAATTAAATCATTAATTAATCGTTTTAATTAATTTCTTTTATATTTAAACTCATGCTTAGATCATGCGATCTAAAAACCTTTAATAATTTAATATCTTTTCCACTTTTAATTTATTTAAGAAACTTTAATTGATAAAATATTTATTAATTCAATTAATAATAATATTTAGCATTTATTTAAAAATGAACTCTAAATATATATTATTATTAAATTAAATAAATATTATCACATTCTAAAATTATACTTAAAACTTTTATTTCCAAATTTAATACTTTTTATTTAATTAATTTCTCAATTAATTAAATATAATTAAATCTTAAAATATCATAATAATTTTCTATTAAATTAAATCATTAATTAATCCTTTTAATTAAACTTAATTAATAGAAAATACATCAAGGACTCATAAAGCAACATATGAAAACCCATCATAGAAGAACACATACTAAATCAAACAAAAAGGGTTATAATCACGAAATAACATCATTTGATGCATTCGGAGGGTACTTAACTCAGATACTTTTCCTAATTATCAATTAGGACAATTGGCTAAAGGGTTTAGGATTTGGACTTAAGAGTTTATCTCCCCTCTCTTACCATTGAGATAATGCGATAGGGTACGCTCATCCTGGCAATTCAGGGAAGTCGATACCCGGTACCTGCAACCTACATAAAATTCACGCATGTACAGACACAATATTCTAAGCTAAACAGACAATGGCAAGAAGTGGTGCATCGTGTAGATCCCGACTAGCAGGTGACTACGACTCCCTTCCTTAACCACATCAGAAACACCATACATAAAGAAAACAAACACGCACACCATACACATGCAGTATGGGGTAAGTATCCATAAGAAAGCACGTGTGATAATAAACCATATAACTAATCATCATTGATAATTGAAAACATTAAATAATCATCATACATGCATGAAATATAGAGTACCAAGTCATCTCATCATATAATAAATTGAGTGTAAAACAACATCTAATAATATGAAAGTAATGCTACTAAACATCAAGTATAAAACTGGCCTAAAAGAGTTTGGCAATGAAGACTGAAATGCGACTTAGGGGCAGGCACTACAATAACCTGTTAGCCATTTTTAACAGATTCGGCTCATGTCAATTTTGGGGTTAAAAAAAAGATTATAACCTTAATTTACTAAGGTTGGAGGTTTGTTTGGCTAAGGATAAGACAAAAATTGACCAACACGTTTTCCAAGTGCTAAAATGGCGCAACGGTTAACCATAATTTTATGGTAACCACCGGTCGGGGGTTCTAAACCCACCGGCGGTCTACCTCATTTGAAATTGGCGCTAGCCAATGTTTAAATAGTAGTTGCCGCCCATAAGTTTCAAAAGCTATGCTTGGTGCAATGGTTGAAGCACAAATTTTGAAGGTAAAGGGTCACGAGTTCAAATCCGATCATGAATTCTCTTCTTTTTTCCTCTTTCCCCATTTTGCTGACGTCATGATGACATCAACTATATTCATCTCTTACCTTGAACTTCAAAATGGCATAACTTCCACATACGGGCTCCGTTTTTTATGAAACAAACACCGTCGGAAAGCTCTCGATGAGCTCTTTATTTTGAAATCCATTGTTGACCACTTTGGAGATGATTATTTTTTCACCTTTTTTACGACCTTCGTTCTCGATTTGACCAACCTTTGACTGACCATAACTTTTGCATATGGACTCCGTTTTTGTCCATTCAAATCGCATTGGGTCCAAAATTTCAAGGAGTTTAATCTGATGCTGATTGTTGGAGTTTTGGAGATACTTCAATTTTGACGAAAGTATCCCCCGGATCAATTCTTGAGTATACAGACCTATAATTCAACATATAATTAATATATGAAATGATTAAAAAAATCATACTTCTATAAATTAACAATTTTTTTTTGAATGAATGTACTCACCTTCTTGTCCCCTAATTAAGAGTTTCTTTTTTTTTTGCTATACCTGAGCGATTAATGCTCTTCTTTTTCTTTTTCTTTCTACATCCTCTAAAGGGAAATTGAAAGGTTTCTTGC
The DNA here is from genome assembly GCA_028749045.1 of Cupressus sempervirens. Lineage (NCBI taxonomy): Eukaryota > Viridiplantae > Streptophyta > Pinopsida > Cupressales > Cupressaceae > Cupressus > Cupressus sempervirens. The sequence continues at coordinate 648,285,589 of CM053792.1, read as the reverse complement.
TCAACTCTTACACTTAGGTTTTGAGAAATGGTATTATGCCTTCATTGAGTAGAATGACGTTTGTGCATTTTTCTTGGATTGAACCATGGTGAGATTCATCTCATAGGAATGTTTTCTGACCTAGGTATTGCTTGAAATTTGGAAGAGGAAGTGAGAGATGTCTGGATATCTTTTCTAAATCTCTTAATACATTCCCTAAGATGTTTTTTCTCATCCACTTTAGTTGGTAAATTTTTGAGCAATGAACTCACATAATCAATGGAATTTTCAAAGTCTTCATTTGAAGCATCAAATATGTTATTTGGATTATAAACAAATAAGAGTAAGTTAGAAAATAATTAAAGAAATAAACACTTTATTTTCAAATGATGATATAGAAATTTACCTATTTTTGGGTCTTCACCAATGATAAGTCCAAGAGCATCATTATCTTTGAATTGAACACAACTATATACATAAATTTGAAATAAGAAATAATGTGTCTTGAGAATCATAAAATGATCTAATGTTTAATTGTAAAGATATTGTAGAGATTACCAGTAGTGATGTTTTTATGATTAAGACTCCATCTATCATTGTGGTCATTTGGCAACATACCAACACTGTCTGTAACTTAATAACATTAAACTAGTTACATTTGACACTAATAATTGTAATAATTAAATATTTATAAAATAAACATGTGTAAAATAAAACATATCTATAACTTGATATTTCACATTTGTTTTGTTTCTCTTTAGAAGATCCAAAATCTTCAATACATGTTTGCATGTGTTCCCTTGTTTTGCCCAATGACAATCACATACATCCAAATCAGGTCCACATTTTCTGACAACATACCCTTTTGTTGGAATTGTTTGGCTTCTTATTTTTTACACATTATGGAGGTGATCATTAGGATAGAAATCTAAATTTGGTATTGTTTTTAATCTTTCTAGTGTAGTTTTATAGTATTGTTCTTTTTTGAAGTTTGTTACAAACCCAGATAACTGCAAAAATCTTTTATTTTTATAGAATGGCTCTACCCTATGAAGAAGTACATGGATGAGCCAATCCATACTCCTTGTGCAATTCTTAGAACAATCACATAAATAGTGACTCTTGATGTGACAATGGTATGATTCAATTGAAGCGTTGGTCTCTTGATTTGAATGAGAAAAGTTTGTAAAATTCTTGGCCCACATTTCTACAAAAAAATATAATGAGGTCACATAGAAATAGCTAACATGATGTAAATGCATATAAATGTAATGAATAATCCCATGATCTTACCAATACGACTCTTATGATGACACCACATTTTTTGAAAGTAATTAATGAATGTCTTCTACTCTTTGAATTCCCCCACAAAATTCTTTATTAGGTGAGTAGTAATATCTTCATCATCACTTATTGCATCCATAATCTGACCCAATCTATTGAATATTTTTGTTCCAATCTCCTTATTTCTCACATGCCTAAATTATAATGTAAAATATCAAAATATGATGTTCCAAGGTCTATAATATTGATTAATTCCAATTTAAAATTCACTTACTTGTACACATTCTTCAACCATGCCCTACGCACATGCCAAATACATAAAAGTATTCAACAATTGAAGGATAGCCTACAAGCTGAATTATAGTAGTTCATAAGTATTATTCAAACAAAATTAACTTTTATACTTATTCAAACTAAATGAAAAATAAAATTTTATAAATTAAATATCAAGAAATAAAAACCAGATTGCCTCAATCTCAGTACTAGCATCATCTGTCATGAATGCATTAACATGCTAGTCTTCTTTGGACTCTTTCCCTCTTTTATAAACCTCACTTAGCCATTCGTTTATATCCTCAATTTTATTTCTCAAGGATATTGCCCATGCAATAGGAACACCAGCCTCTTGCTCATTGAATACAAGTAAAGTATATAACTCAAACTATACATGATTACACTATATCAATAAATAAAATATCTATATGAAGTTTATAGATTAAAACTATCAATGATAAATTTATGATCCATAGATATGGGTATCAAATTTTTATTTACATCATATTTATTCATAGAGAATGTGGAATCCATCACAATGAGCGAGTTTGCATCTAGACTAAGAACGCCCACTATTCTAGCTTTGTTTAGAAGACTAACATTAGGTGAAACCTTAGTTATAGCTTTGTTTAATTTTTAGGTAATCTAATTTATACTTTATTTCAATTTGAATGATGAGACTAACACTATTCATGTGAGATTTCTCAAATAACATAGAAACATTCTCTTAATTTTTAATTTGCAAACTATCTCCTACGTTCCATTCTAATTATATTCATCATAAAATAAATTAATAAGCACACAAAATTAAGCTCTTTCTACATGGGACCATGTTGTATGTATTGAATTATTTAATAAATTTATACAAAATATTTCTTAAGTAACAATTTTTTTCATTCAAGCTTGGTTTATATGTAATGATTTGAGATCTTAACCAATTTTTGGGACAACATTGTTCAATACAATTTACAATATAATATAAATTTTTTAAGCAATTAATTCTATGAAATTCCCAAGGAATGTAGTAGAATAATGTTAAAAAATAGAACAATGTATAAGAGAATATTAAAAAAATCATTAAAGATGAATGATTTTACACTTATTCAACAAAATTTTATTTAATTATTATAATATTTAATGATTGGTGGTCTCAAATTCAAATACTTCATTTCAAATCTAGTTTACATAAAGATTTTTATAAATAATATATTTGTATCTTTTGATATGAAATTGTACAAAATACCAAACATACACAAATAAAAATAAAGATTACAATTTACCAACCTAATCTATCCTTCTCTTTTACTTGAATAACTTCCAACCAAGGAATCAACCAAAACCCTGAAATTTAATAGATTTTATTTTAATCATTTTAAAAAAAATAGTCATTCATCTTTAAATGTAATAATTCATTTCTTCTATCTAACATGAAGACTCTGAACATTTATCGTTGATTAATTTATTTTTTCAAAGAACATATATTTAACTCTTATTCTAATTTAAAATAATCCAAAATCGTTCTTCAAAAATTTAAAAAAAAATCAATGAAAAATAGTTCAAGCTTAAAACAAAATAAGTCATCTGTACCCTACACATATGAATTTAGAATTGAAAAAACAATTTACAAGAACTAAGGCATCGATGATTTTTTTTTAAATGTAGGGATTTTAGAATAACATACATATAAATCTAACATAAATAAATTTAAATAAAATATAATAACTTACTACTCACATCCACCACTCGAGAAATTTCATTGAGAAGATAAATTTCAATACCTTATGTTTCAATTTATTAAGATCAATTGGTTATTTTGGCACCAAAACTACTTACTAAATGCTGGAGATATGGAATATATTTTACCCGAGTTAATTTCAGTTTTTCAAGACAAAAATTAGCAAGTTGAATGCGATGAGGGATGGCATATGGAAATGCGAAAGTGGATGGGGTGCATTGGGAAAGGAGAAATGGGTCAATTGGGTAGTCGGCTCCATCAAAGGCTGGCAAGATTTGTGTCAAGGATAAATTGGGTAAGAAGTTTTTTTGATTTTTTAGATTAGATATGAATGATTTTAGATTTGTCTATATTTAGATATTCTTGTATGATTGGCATTAGTTTTCCATAGTTCATATAGATTAAATAAGAATGTTTTTGAATTGATTGTGTTTAGATTTGAAAACAAACACAGTGCAATCTAAAATCATTCTTATCTGATTGGCGAGTCTTCCACTGTTCATGTATATTATATAAGCATATATTTGGATTCAATTACATTTAGATTGGAAAATAAACACAATTAAATTCAAATAATAGTTTTATTTGATTTTCTCAAAGTTTTGTCATATCCTTTTACATTTCATTACATTTTACATTTATATAATTGATTTTATAGAATGTTTTGGTGGAAGTGTTCAAGTATCTCAGTTGACCATCATGGGTGAGAAGTTTTGTTGAATCCATTTATATCTCATTACAACTTTTTTTATAACTGATCATATGGTTTTTCATATTTCATTCATATAATTGATTTCTAATATTTTGGTGGAAAAAGTTCAAGTATACTAGGCTACCATTAAGCTCATTCCCTCAGTGTGGTGTTGTTCAAAAGCATCTAAAATTATAGGGCATGTATTATTAGCCTTGGTGGAATGCTAGTAGGTTCCACTCAAGGAAGTTGATGTGGATACACTATTACATTGAGAGAGCACAATAACTATTGTTTTGTATGTGGAGTGGGTGATGGAACTCACTGTGATGGTGGCCTTATGGAGTTTTGTGTTAAGCCAAAGCATTTGGTAGAATGTTGATGAATGTGTTTGGAGAGATTTATTAAGGCTAGGCAAGATGGAGTGCAATGTGATAGATTCAATAAATGAATGGTAATATAGATTATGAACCCCTTTTAAGATTTTTTTTCTTAATTTATATATTGTTTATCTTTGATCAAATCATTACTTTCCTATTTATTTGATCATAACTTATGGTTTGACCACTTTATCCTAAGTGTTTTATTTAATTGAAAGAACTTTCTCTCTTTTAATTAAGTAAAATCTCCAAAATCCCACCTTATCATAAGTGTGCACATGAAAAAATATTATTCCTATTTTAAAAATAAAATAAAAGGCTTTTTGTCTCACATGAGGTGCACAATTTGCAAGGTGGGTGGAATCTTTAATCTACTCCACACATCTTTTACCTCTTAAACATCACCATTGATCTTGCTTATGTGATATTCTTGTGCACATGGATCACTCAAGATGGAGTGCAATGTGATAGATTCAATAAATGAATGGTAATATAGATTATGAACCCCTTTTAAGATTTTTTTCTTAATTTATATATTGTTTATCTTTGATCAAATCTTTACTTTCCTATTTATTTGATCATAACTTATGGTTTGACCACTTTATCCTAAGTGTTTTAATTAATTGAAAGAACTTTCTCTCTTTTAATTAAGTAAAATCTCCAAAATCCCACCTTATCATAAGTGTGCACATGAAAAAATATTATTCCTATTTTAAAAATAAAATAAAAGGCTTTTTGTCTCACATGAGGTGCACAATTTGCAAGGTGGGTGGAATCTTTAATCTACTCCACACATCTTTTACCTCTTAAACATCGCCATTGATCTTGCTTATGTGATATTCTTGTGCACATGGATCACTCAAGATGCATTCTCCACCCTTGATTATGCCTCTTTTGTCTCTTGATCTCTACTGTCCATAATCTTTAAAAGGAGGCCCTCTCCTCACTCTCTCATCTCTTGTTCACTTATGATATCGTTATGTTGCAAATTTTCTTATAGATTTTTGAGCACTTGGAGCACTCACCACACTCTTGACATTCTTGCATTGTTAGAGCATCTTGCATCCCGTCATAGCATATTCTTCATCCTAGCATAACTCTTGCATTGTTAGCTTAGATCTTTAATTTCTTGCAATTAGATTAGGCTTTACTTTACATTGTAGCTCTCATCATATACTAGTTTGCATCTCATTTAGCTAGCATCTTCATTTGAATCTTTCATTCTATGGTGCACGTTGCAAGGGTTACATAGCTAGGTTCATTTGAGAGCCACCATCTCAAAGCTCTTGTGTGTCATAGATATGAAGCTATAAGCCACCTTTTGAGATGGTCTTTATCATAGATATTCTCAAGTATAATGGTTTATAGAAGTGTCTCTACAATTTTTGCATACATTTTTGGTGCCTAATTGTGGGGTTGGACAACCTTGTCTATCTCCATTTTTGCTATTTTTGTCATTTTTTCTATTTGCAAGTTCGGATTTCACTTTTGCAAATAGAAACATTGTACAACATTTGTTAGTGATTGTGCAATACTTTCTAAAAGGGGATACAATACTGGGCTAGATTAACTATCATACTAGTTCATGTACTCTATTGTACTACAATTTTGCACTCTGTCATACTATTTAACATAGAGTATTGTATCAAGAAGAAATATCAAAGTATTGTACGATACTGGTGTAGCTAGTATTATTGTCCTACCTTTTTTATTTTCTCATTTCAGCTTCTAGATTTTTTTTTTCTTTTCTAAGTGCTTTCATTTTGGTTTTCTAGTTTTCTAATAGCCCCTAATAGTGGTTTTGTAGGGTATTTTTCAGATTTGACTAACCATTTAATGCCCTAACCCCCCTTTTTTTTTTGTAGGGGCTTATATCTTGATTGCTTGGTAAAGGAAATCACTAAATCAAAAGAGGCTACTAACATTGTTGTAGGGATGCCCAAGCAGAAATAAGAAAATATTTTTGTGTGTCTTCTATTTCATTTTATGTGTGGTATTACTAGTTGCTCTTTTTCTTAGGAACATAAAACACATTATCAAGGGTCCATTGTCAATAGGAGAGTATACTCTTCACCTTTTAGGCCAGTCATAAATATTGACCCTTCATTGAATCAAGAAAGTGGGTGAGATATTTCACTCTTTAGTGGTCTTAATTAACCTTGCTTGGCATGTTTAGGGGAAGCATTGGGGAGTACAATATTATGCTCTTCACCCCTTGGTGCATCAAAACTCTTGACCTCCTTTGTGTGGATCCATTTGTTAATATCAATAGTGATATTTTATTTAGAGGACCTACTATTAGTGGAAAGATACCAATAGAAACAACCCAAAGTGGGTATAAGAAAAACTCAACTAATCTAACCCACTATAATCAACACTTGGAGGCAATAGATTGGTTTACAAATTCTCACCAGAGCATTTCCATAGGACATGGAAAACTTTCAAGCTCAGGAGTACAGTGCAAGAGCACCTAGTCATAAAGATATTGGAGATGATCACAATAAATATTTTAATTATTTAATGTAATTCCGTATATTTTTTTGATATTCTATGTGATGGAATCAATGGTAATGCCTAAAGGAAATAAATGTAAAGTTGTCAAGGAAGTGCAAAACTATAAGTTGGAATATTGCAAAAAATGAAAAAAGGTTAAGAGAATGTAAAAAATTGGTTGGGAAGTTGTAAACTACCAATGAGCCTATAAAAACTTATGTATGGTCAAACTATGCTCCTTCCTTCATGTCCCTCCTCTCCTTTGTGTTCGACTTGCCATGAAAAATCACCACCTTTTTCTTCCTTTGGTGGATATCGAGTTTCCAATATAGTCTCGAGCTATGGTGAAAACCACCACCTTCTTTGTTAGTGGATTTTCATCCCACCATCTCTTCCTTGGTGGTTAGCAGGCTTAGAACCCTTTGTTATCAGGTTTCCAATATAGTCCCGAGCTACGGTGAAAACCTGCCACCTTTTGTTAGAGTAATTAGTTGTTTTCACTTATTAATTAAATCACTTTGATTTAATTAATTAAGTTTCCTATTACTCTAGTTTTCTTAATCTATCTTGTAGGTACATATAATTAATATTTTATTAATTATAATGTGTAACCCTAATTTTTTTAGGCTTTAGGTTACCCTTTTCGAGTTTTGATCTCCTTTATAAGGATTGATCTCTTTGTAAATTATAAGAATTCGTTGAATAATATTTTTCTTCTTCATCTGAGTTTTTCAGATCAAACCCTTGCCTCTTCTTGTCTTTTTCTTCTCTGTGATAGGTTTTCTACATACAGGTTTTCTTGGGCTTCGTGGATTTGTTATGCACTTTTGCTCAAATCCTACATGGTAACAAAGCCAAATCTACTGTAGCTTGTTCAGTGTTTCAAGAAAAAGTGAGAACAAGGGTTTGGCAGATTAGATCTGGTGTTTTTTTGAGTTTTTCTAAGAAAATAGGGGGGTCACTAATTTTTGAAGTAGTTTGAGGCCAAACGAACATCATGGATGGATTCAAAAGGCATCAAAACCCCCATTTTGATATAAAATTTGTTCGATTTGGACAAATTTGACTTGGGAGGCAAAAAAAAAAATTGTATAGGGTCGTACGGCCCCTAGTACATAGATCGAGGCACAAAATATCAAAAATCCAAAAAAAAAAATATTGGCATTTTTTGCCATAGCATTTTAAAGAATTGCTTGCGGTCACAGTGACCGCTAGCGGTTAGCGATAACCGCCTGTGATAAACTGTTGGCGGTCCACTGACTGTAGTGACTCCTGGTGATCGCCACTACTTAGCCGCCTCCACAACCAACGACACCTCCCGCCCACCACCACAGCCACTAGCAACTTTTTTGCCCTTCTCCGCTCAACCTCCACTTAGTGGTGACACATTTTTGTGGAGATTTTTATTTTTTTTAATTATTATTTTTATTTAAAAAAATAAATTTTCATGCATTTTCAGAGAGCCTAGAGGTTTTTTTTTTTTCCATAACTTGAGCATACGAACGTATTTTTTTGATCCAAAAAATGCACCAGAAAGTTGGTTCCAAGACAAAGATGCTAGTATAGGTGTTTTTGAGTTTTGATGTAGTTTGGTTGTCTATTTTGGCAGTCAAATCTGGATGTTCTATTTTGCACTCCAGGAGGCGTATCTTAAGCATCCGATCTCCATTTTTGGACTTCTTTATATCATTGGAAAGCTATTTCTGTGCTCTTTCTAGTGATGCTAGTTGTTGTTCTAGATTCTAATCTAGGAACTTTTTATTAATTCTTATGCATTTTTGCATTCTGGTGGATATCCTAGTTGTTTCAGGTCTGGGGATCGATTATGTTGCTTTAGATGCTTTGTTTTGGGCTATACCTTCTATTGTATCAGCCTTATGCTTTTTTTGATCATTGTTGATATTCATTGTAAGCATCTTTATGTAAACACACTGAGATAAATTTCCACTCTTGCATTTCCAGATCCTTTTCATCATTATGATTTGTTGTACTCGCACTATTTTATAAAGTGCCATGGGGGAGATAGTTGATTTCCATTTAGGCCCTCTTCCTTTGTCAAGTGAGTGCCCCTTTCATGACATTAGCCCCATGATGCATTGATGACACATGCCTTTATAGGTGTCTGTACCTCACTCTTGATGTGTTTGGTTCCTGTGTTGTAGGAGATTTTTGGCCCATCTTTTTAGTTGCCTATCACCTCACCCTATCTGCATTAAGGGGGAGTTATATTGTTGGTTCTAATGCTTCCTTGGTTCAATGGTTCAGGAGTGTGAGCTATGTATTTAGTACCTGATCCTACATACTAGGCGATTGTAGTGGCTGGCTACCTATGCATTTCAGTGAGATGGATCATCTACCATATAGACATGCTTGGTTCATGCCTTCTATTTTCGTGGAGGTTCTTCAAATCAACACCTTTTGACAGAGTTTTGCAATTTTTCATGCTTCAGTGGTTCTCTTCATGATCTCTCTTTGTTCCTTCTTCTGGAACATTCTTTGCTATCTCTTTTTGAAGTAGGGTTTTTCCCATGTGTTTTTCTCTATTTCTCCAATTTACAAAGATTTCGTTGTATTGGGTACCTGATCAAGCCTTGTTGTTGGGACCCACTTTTATGCTTTCATAGCTATGCTAGGTTAGCTTACCTCTTAAGCTTCACTTAAGGGGGGGTGTTAGAGTAATTAGCTATTTTCAGTTATTAATTAAATCACTTTGATTTAATTAGTTAAGTTGCCTATTACTCTAGTTTGCTTAAGCTATCTCGTAGGTACATATAATTAATATTTTATTAATTATAATGTGCAACCCTAGGTTTTTTAGGCTTTAGGTTAGCCTTTTCAGGTTCTGATCTCCTTTATAAGGATTGATGTCTTTGTAAATTATAAGAATCCATTGAATAATGTTTTTCTTCTTTGTTTGAGTTTTTTAGATCAAACCCTTCTCTCTTCTTGTCTTTTTCTTCTCTGCGATAGGTTTTCTACATGTAGGTTTTCTTGCACTTCATGGATTTATTGTGTGCTTTTTCTCAAATCCTACACCTTTCTTCATACTCAAATGTAATCGTAAACAACTAAGAATTATCGGGTTTCCCTTCACATTCTTGATTTGGAACAAGAATTTCCTATATGGTTTTATAATTGAATTCTCTCTTTCTACAACTATATCAAAACTAACAACCATGGAAATATATCAAAACCAAAAATGATAGGAATTAGAAACTTGAAACACCAAATAACTATACAAATAGGCTTTCACTATGATATCATCTACAGATTAAAAAATGGCATGACTCTCTGGCTACCACTAGAGAGCCATTTGGATGTTCTAACCAATCACTCCAAAAGTGATTCTCTTTCCACTTCCTATCAATTCTCCTATTGACTCTATGTTCATTGAGTATAATGGTTCTTATTTTAAAGCACAAGTTTCTTGGGTAGTTATAAAACTTCCCATCCAATTGATTACATTTTAATATGTAATACAATGTTTAACGTATTCTTTGAATAATCAACCATTACAATGCCAATTATTGAATATACCATTATTTGACATGATTTGATGAATTAAATAACATAAAAAAATTGATGGTGGAGGTGGTGCTCCTGCACCAAAACCTCTTAACAAAGGTGAAAGCCTTGGGGGCATAACAGTTGACTTCACTTGGTGATATTACTTGTGGGATTGTGACCATGTATAAATCTATAGGTGGGTATTCTTAAGGTGCTCTTGTGGTTGCAAGGTCTATTATTATGTCCCATATCAAGTGTAAGAGGGGTGTTATTAACGAAACCCTTACCAAACACTTTAGGATTTAGAGGCCACCCTTTTTAGCCACTCAATATCTTTGTGCAAGGATCAATCCTAGTGGACTACACGGATCACCCTAAGATTTAACTCACCATATGTGTTCCATTAGATGTGGGTAACCTATGTATGAAAAAACCAATATCTATAATGGGAAACCACTTTGTATGAGGTAAATGAGCATCAAGTTGTGGGCCAATATATTGAGAAATGAAATGTGCCCTTTAGGTAGAATGTGCTTGATGTGTCTTCAAATGTGCTAGACTCGTGGAAATATTTTGAATATACACATGACAATAGTCTTCATATGGATTTTTTCTTTCAAACTTCCCGAGTGCTTGTATTGGCATGGTTGATTTGTCCCTTGTTCACTTGCTTAAAGACATGTTCTCATCATTATTGCTATCAAAACTTATTGTTTTACTATCAAAAAAAGAACTAAACACTACTACAAAAATCTACTTGGTCAAAAAACTCAATCAATTCAAGTCTTTTGAGAAAAAGCACTTCACAAGTTGTCTTTACTATCAAACTAACACATTATCATATTGTTGTGTGAGAAATCTCAAATGATACTTCTAGCTTTTACAAAGTATCAAACTGCTTCATACAAAGTAGCATATTACTTCTTGAAAAGTATCCTACTACCTCTTAAAAAGTATCATATTGGACTAAATGTTATAATACTTCTCACAAAGTGTAGTATGAGATTTCATGTTGTTTTGCTATTGTCTGGCTTACCATATTGTCTCACCCAATGACTAAAATTTCTTGGTTTTGTTCTAAACTTGTTCTTGGCTGATCTAAGGTGTCTATACTTAGTATTTTCTCTAAAATCTACATGTTAGGGACTATTTTGGTTGAAATTTTTGCATTGATCCCTTGACTACGCTACTTGATTGGGATATTTTCTCACTTTTCACCTCACTTGCTCTATCAACTTGGCTATTTGGCTTCTTTCCTAGCTCTTGACTTGAGTTGTTGGTGTCATAAATTACTTGGAAACTTTTCTTGACAAGTTATTCTTTCATTTCTACCTCTCCATGATAAGTGAACAATCTACCTCTCTAGTTTGGACATCAAGTTATCTTGTGTCACTTTATTAGCTTCTTCTAGTCTGCTTCATGCTTGATTTTTAATCTACCACTATGTACTTCAAACCTTTTTCTTCCACAACTCAAGTCTACATGGTCCCAAGTTGCTTCATCTCTTTAGAAAATTTCAATGATTATACACTCAATACAAAAAAATAGAAGATACCAATTACCCTACTTACTGTAGTCTTACTAAGGACCTAATAAAAGCATACTCTATGTTTGACAAAATGATAGAGAAAAAAATTGCATTATCACATGATTATCTCTCAAGGCGTCTATATGCACATGGGTAATCCCCTTCTTCTTGGTCTACATATTCTACTCGAAGAAATCAATTATCTTCATCTTATAGATCTAAATACCTCTTTAGAGAACATGTAAGTGATACTCCTTCGAGCCTATGCCAAAATTTCATGACAAACTTGTCTTTGACCACCATGATGAAGACGTGAATACATGTTATCCACTTGAGAAACAACAAGGAGAGCCTAGACATACTTTTGAGAGAAATATTACTCCTTTTGAATACTCTTATGATACAATCTTGCAAAATCTTCTTAACAAAAATCTTATCATATTTCTTAAGTATAGCTCATACAGAAAACCATTCTTGGAAATCTACTGTGCCTATCATCGACATAAAAAATATATTACTTCAAATTGCATATAGCTGAAACATAAAGTCCAAGATCTCATTAATGACAAGGTAGTTGGTATTGCAAACTCTATGGACTCATGTGATGATAATACTTCCCTTGAGAAAGATCATATTGATGAAGCTATGTCTAGTGATGGTCCTTGACACTCCTACTTCCAATGCTCGTGAGTTTCCTAAAAATTCAAAGATTTCCAACATGACCAAATCAAACACATAACCTAATTCTTTTTGCACTGACTATTCCTACCCTCAAGGTTTGTACCTTTAAAATAAACTCAAGAAAATCAGCATTTGGCTACAAACATTTTCAATGATACTAAGACTAAAGATCATCAACCTTCATGTGATTCTATGCTTACTATGCCCACTTTAACTAGTCCATCATTATCTCTTAAAGATCCTATCATGCAAACCTTACATTCCCCTTTGTCCTTAGAAGTGGCTCCATGTCAAGAGGACTCACAAAAGGCTGAAGACACAAATGTCAAGAAATCTTGATCAAGATCCAGTACTATTTCATCTCCTTTAAGGTGCCACTCCTACGTATCCTATGTCTTATCCATCTCCAATGTATGATGAAGAAAACACTTCCAATACTGATTGAGAGCTTATTTAAGATCAAGAAAAAATCACTATTCTTATGCTAGCCAAAGAATTTTTCCAACATCAATGTATCCCCTCTTTTTCTACTTCTCCATGTTCACTTCAAAAATGTGCTCAAGCTTCAAGTTCTCCTATCAAATTTCTTTCTCCTATCAAAGTTACTCATAAATCCATTGATGGCCTTGGCCACATGGATAACTCTCAATATGTTAATATCCCTGATCATTATCCATTTGCATCTCCTAAGTCTATCTTTGGTCCTTATCCATCAAAGTTAAATTATTGAAACCTTCCTTCCATATTGGGACCATATGTTCATTCATATCCTACATTTTCCACTCCTATCACTCCTATCATACTTCAAGATCAACAAAGACACTCATTCTTAACAAATTTTCATCCACTTTTCCATCTAAACCAATCATATCAACCTTCTTCATCCACAAATCTCAAGTCTTTTGAAAGTAATTTAGATGTAAAACATAAGAATAAATGCAAGAATCCATTAGAAATGAAGATCACTAGTCCTATCTAATCGACATGTGAATGCAAATAAAGAAAAAACATTGAAGAGACCACAAAGGTCCACTAATCAAAGAAAATATGGGTTCCTAAATCCATCATTGAAGAAACGTGTTCTAAAGCATACAAAGGAAAAGAAAAATGAAAATCTATATGGATTCCTAAGTCTCATTTGGAAGAATTGAATATTGAAAATAAATCAAACTTGAAATTCAAGCTTCGAAAGGCTTCCACTCCATTTCATCCAAAAATATCTCTCAAAAGCTTCTAAAGCCTTCCACTTCATCTTCCTCCAAAATCCTCTAGCACTTTGTACATCAAAACCTCAATATATTTCATTCATGATTACTCTATCATTCCATCACCCTTTAAGGTGTGTGTCAATTTGATCTTGCCCACTTTCTTACCTACCCTTATTTAATTCTTTCAAGCCTACACTTACTTGTTATCCATACTCCTAGATTTTTGAGGTATGAACTCTTATCCTCCATATAATTTTTCTACTACCACCTCCCTTCCACCACCCTATTAGAATATTTGTGCATACCTTCTTTTGGTCTTGGCTTATCATGATTTATCATTCCAATAGGAGCACTATCTATTCTATCTGAAAAATAAATAAATCAACCAAAAAAAGAAAAGAGAAAACAAAGAAAAGAAAAAGTGCCATGGTGAAAACTTGGTAAATATGTGCCTTGGTAGAAAAAGTAAAGATAAATAAATTCATCGTAAGGTAAAAAACACTTATTGTGGTATCCTGGATAAGTACCATGATGAAAAATTTGCAAACAAGTGTCCTTTGTAATTGTTCCCTCATCCATCTATTACATCCTCTCTCTTTGATCTTGACAATGTTGAGTTGTTCATGTGCATTGGCTATCTTATCCATCAACTTCTCTATCATGATCTTGATCATTCACTCATGGCCTTCATATCTAGATTCATTCTTATTTCTCTATTCTATCACTATCCTATCCAGTTGATCCCTTGGTCTTGATTAGACAAAAAAAAAACATGGTTTTGATAGACCTCTTGACATGTTTACTCTTTTAGACAACACATGTCTATTCTATCTCACTTATTGGCTTCCACTACTTATCCCATATGCCATATCACTTATTAGCTTCCACTATGTATCATATATGCTATCTTTCTTATTGGCTTCCACTGCTTATTCTACATAATATATCCTTTGATGGCTTCCTTTTTTGATCCAATACATGCTTCATATGGCTATCTTTCCCTAGTTTGGGTACTCTTGAAGATTCTATCCTTGAGGATCACTTTCACTTTCTTCATGCATTCTTTCTTGCCTATCCATCTTATCCACTTTCTTGCTAATCCATCATGTCTTACACGTTTCTATACATTAGGACTAATCAATGTGATCTTTCTTAAGAGATAGTTAATCCTTCCAAGTGGTGAAAAATTGGAAATAGGCACTACTTGAGACCCTTTCATCTATGTCTATTAGCATCTAATGTTGCATAAGCCATACATCTTGCATATTTCTTTGCCTTACCTATCTTGGAATTGACTCTTGTCTACATCTAAAGGGCACAAAGTGCATAGCATATTAGGGTCTCCTTGTTACATAGGTATTTCTTTGGTAGCTCACTCAACAATATTTTTCAATACTTCCCCTTAACATTGAGTGTTTCTCAAAACTTATCATATATTTTGCCTACAGTCTAGGACATTGCAGTATTTATCACTAGAAGAATTAAGTACTAGGAATATGGTTATGTGACTTTCACACAAGAACTTACACTAACCATTAGTTGATAATTTTTGGCTTATTTTCTTTATGTATTGTCTATGATGATTTCTTTTCTTAATGTTCCCTCCCCAATAGTCTCTTGAGGATATCATAAACTAGGTGCCCATTTTGTTGTTGCAATAGGAATAGGAAATTAGGAATATAGTTTCTATATTCGATCATGTGAGTCAATTAGAATAGGAATACATATTCCCATTCTACCTCTAAAATGAGCTTATTTACACTCTAAAAAATAGTTGTTATTGGAAAAGCCATTCCTATTCCCAATATGCATTCCTATTCTCAATTCCTATGCATGTAACCAAATAGGCCTTAAAAAAATGGGGACATGGGGCATCTTTTCCTTTGATATATGTCTTAATGTGTACTTTGTTATATCTTAGGTGTCTTGAGAATCTTTCTTGACCCCTTTTATACTTAAGATCTACAACATATCATCCTTGTCTTTTTTTATGGAAGTGCATGCTTATGGACATTTTGACATTTTGTGTCTTGGTGCATAATCTTTCTATATTAAACTTAGGGAGTCTAACTGTACAATCATCTTGACCTATATGTATTTGATGTATAGGTTGGGTCCCACATTTCTATCCAATATAAATCATATTCATATCCTCATATTCTATGCTAGTGATGACTGTAAGATCTTATAATGTCCCTAATAAGGCTGAAAGGTAAAAAGTAAAACCTACTTTTATAACCCTTACAATTGCACCTTTGCATAATACCTTGAATTTAAGGATTCATTCTAGCTTTGTTTTACATTTTGAATGTTGAGAGAGTCTCCTTTATCTTTCATGGACATGTTAGTCAATTGTGTTCATGTCTTCAGCTCCTTTTAATCTTGTCATCTCACCACTTCTCTTATTTTCCTATCATCTTAAGTGGTCAATCTTATCATCGCCTTTATCTATCCTTTGGGTCTCTTATACACTCTTTTGACCTAATTTTCAACTTGTCAAATTTGTATAAAATTGCACTTTGACCTAATTTTGACATCTTGGATCCATTTTAGGGATCAAAATCAAAATCCAAGTTCATCTTGCTAGTTAAAATTGCATTGTAAAATGTTTCCTCCTTCTACACACTTGTCTAACCTTTTAAGGCTTAATCTTCAAATCCCTTTGAGGAATTCTTCATCATTTATACTCTCTTTATCTCTCTTCACCTCTTCTCATTCATTCCACTTTATTTTATTTCATCCTTATTCTTTCTTTGACTTAATTCTAAAGCTTTAGCTTTCTTGGTCAAACTCAGTCAAACTAGGGCATCTCTTCATTACTTGGTGGTCACTCGATTTTAATTTCTTATTTGTCACTTTATCTCAATTTGATCAAACCTAGCCTATTTTTGTGTCTCCTATATCTCATTTCAAATTCAATTGCAAGGGGTAGCAATACTCTATCATTGCTAAAAATTTATTTTCTTCTATAGCTATCTATTTGATATCAATTGATCTTCTTACATTTGATACCTAGCTTGATATATTAGAGCTCATCTCGGAATTGATATTGTCTATCTCTCTCTTAATTTTTAGTTTTGTTGCTAACTAAATGAGCATTCAAGATCTTCTATCTCTCTATCATTTAGTCTTCAAAATTAGACTTATCTATTTGGTTCTTGTTTGAATTATTCCTTATTTGACCTAATATATCCCAAGATCAATCACACATTAGTCAAAGAGGGGAAATATTATTACACAAAACTAGTCATCTAGACTATGAGCCCCCTTTCTAGCATTTTTTTCTTAATTTATCTATTAATTTACTTCGGTTAAATCATTTCTTTTCTATTTATTTGATCATAACCTATGGTTTGATCACTTTATCCTAAGTATTTTATTTAATTGAAAGAGATTTCTACCTTTTAATTAAATAAAATCCCCAAAATTCCACCTTATCCTAAGTGTGCACATGGAAAATATTATCCCTATTTTATTTATAAATGAAAAGGCTTTTTGTCTCACATAAGGTGCACACTTTCCAAGGTGGGTCAAACATCATATTTTTCACATCACATAATACATACAAAGCACAACAACAATTCACATCTACAATCTTTCCTTTATACCTTTACAATTAAAATATTACTGCCCAGTCAACCTTCATGCTTTACACACTTTACAAAATACATTATTATATTTTGTTAACTTGGGATTAACATCTAGGATGGAATCCCTAATTAGTTAAGTAATTATTTCACAAAAAATAATCATTAACCCTAAATATCCAATTCTTTTTTATAGTATGTTCTACCTGTATATTTTTGTAACTGGTAAACTATTCATAACTCTTTCTATACCATCTATATTGACCTGCAAACTTGAAAATTCATCCTTTCTATTTTAGATATCCATACCAAACTTTGCATGGGTCCATATTTCCTCAGTTAATCATGCCCATCAAAACTCTACCCATTCTACTAGATAAGCCAGGTGATACTTAGACAATCTTCTAAGTATGAATTTCCTAACTCATTCTTCATATTCTGCCCTCTTCATACTGATGATATGTTTCCATAAATGCCAATGTCCAATGTCTACCTTAGAAAAATTTCCACCAAGATGGATGATATAATGCAAGTGGATGAAACTAGGAGGGAGGCTACAAGAAAAAATACTAAATTGTAGTTGCAGATAATAAATCTTTATGACAGGAGTACATAGAAACAAAGTTTGAAGTTGATGACTTGATTCTATTATGGAATGCCATGTTGGAAGAAAAGGTAAAACATGGGAAATTTGACCCAATCTAGTTAGAACCCTACTTGATCCATGAGAAGTGGAGTGATAACTCATATTTTATTAGAGAGCACTCTGGTGAGCTTCTAGAATTTATTGTTCATAGATAATCATGAAGAACTACTTTTGTTGAATGTATTTTTCTTCCATGAGTTTGTTTTCACTTTTCTTGTTTCCTTGTACACATGTTTTTCCTTGGAATCCTCTTGGCTTGTTGGTTTGTTGTTGTTTTTGTCTCCCTAGTGCTCTATCAAGTTTTCTAAGTATCAAGTGTGTGCCTACTCACCCAAATATTCTAAGGTTTTTGCATGGAAAATAGTTTCTCATGATCCCAAGAAAGGGTCACTATTAGCCCTATTTCCCATGAATTTCAAAAGTTTGGATCTGTGTAATAAATTGTTCATATTATCTTGTTAGGATGGGTTTTGACATGTTTCCATATCCTTGAAATTTTGTGTAAAAATCCCTAGGTGAAACCCACAAAAACCCTTATCATATTATAATTTTGAGTTACTTTTTATGACAACTTAATCAAGGGTTTTCATATCATTGAAAAGGGGCCTTGTAAATTTCCTAATTGTTATAACTTGATGTTCCCACCCCATCATCTTATATCCCAAGGTATTATTTTGTATCATTAAAACATGGGTTGGTCATTTTATGTCAGGTCACCTTTTGTTTTCCTATTAGTCACAACCATTTAATGTTTTAAGTCTCACTATAGTCATAAAAAGGTCCCTAAGTCTTTTTCCTTAAGCACAATCACCTTTCTAGGGCCCATAGATATAAAATTTGAATGGTGTTTTTCTCTTCATTCCCCATGGAAGTCTCTCATTGGAAACCATGGTCTAAGAAATAATGGACCCACCAGTCCTATGTTTTAGAGAATTATCATGATGAAAAGATTGGATTGTCATCATGAACCCATGATGGAAAGTTAGATGATTTTTACTCATTGCAGCTTTGTGACTGAATGACATGTTTCCCTAGTAGTCTACAATATGTAGACAAGACAAGATAAGATTGCAATAATCTAATGGTAGTCGTAAACCAAAAATGGAAAGATGCAAGTTGATTTAGGCTTTCTAGCTTTGTGAAAAAGAGACATGTGTCTAATTTTTCTTTTGTTGTGTGAGTCAGATTTAGTCAATGTACAAAAGATTAGATGATCGTCGTGAATCCATGATGAAAAGATACAAGTTGATTTTGTCTTTGTAACTTCATGATTGAACAACATGTGTCTTGGAAGACAAAGAGCAATATGGTGATAAGATGGTGATAATCCAATAGTTGTCATGAATTCGTGATGAAAAGATACATGATGTTTATTCATCATACCTTCATGAACTCTTGCCACATGTCAAGGAAGGTAGAATGAGATATAATTAAAGAGAGAAAAGATCACATGATAGTCATGAACCCACTAAGAGAAGGTGCACAATATTTACTAACATCATGGGTTCATGATGAGGTGACACATGTCCATGAAAAATGAAAGGATATATGGTGGGGTCTTCTTTCCTAGTGGTATCCAATATCTTTATTTTCATTGGCTAATTTTGTTAAAAATAGGAAATATTGAGGGTGGGGAGCTAGATCATTATTTCAACAATATTTTCCCAACTATGGATATCATTTATAATATTAAAACATGCACATTGGAATAAATAGAAAAATAAACTTAAAAATTGTTGGAAGGATTAATGGGAAACATGATGGGGGGGGGGGTGTGGGGGTTGAATCAAGATCTTAAACTTTTATTGATAAAACCAAATTACTGATTCTACATCTAATGCATCTCATATCTTAAATTTTTTTTAAAAAAATTTGTACTACTAAAACATAATCATCCATGAAAAATTCAACACATAACACAATGATTTGGTAACCCAGAAACACTTCAATGTGAAGGTAAAAATGGGGTGGGGATGAAACCCACAAATCTTTACTGTTGCAACAATAAAGTTGACTTGTTAGGGTTACAATGTTTGATCATAAGATATGATCTACCATGTGAGAGGTCTATGTTTTTAAAAGATTGAAAGACTGTTAGGTCTTACCTAGTTAAGGATTTCACACTTACAATGAAGTAAGGACTCTATTAGGAGGTTTATATAGATCTATTAAGATCACTTAGTTTAGAGATTTACCCTAATTCAATTAACTTGAGCTGATTTAGTACTTGATCCTTATTTTTCTTTGTAAGTTGGTTTTGGTCTCCTCTTTGCAATGTTTTTGATATAATCTCCTAATTAATCTGATATCTCTATTCAGTCCCTTACTGCCCTGATTTCCCTTATCTAAACTGAATCTAGATTTATCCTTTCTACTCTATTCTTCCCTTTATTTTATTCTACTCTTGCACATTCATACACTCTTTCTTGAATGCACACTCACACACACACACACACACACACACACACACACACACACACACACAAACATGGATTCTAGGGTTAGAATCCTCTTTAAATAGACATTCTTCAAAAGTTATAGAAAATGGTTTACAATCCATCTCCTTATGCTATTTCCATATGATTGGTTTATTTTCATTAGTTAGGATCATTACCTTCTATAATGATATGTAACCATCATCTTAGCTAGTTCTACACTTATTAGATGCCATAAAGAAGTTGGACAAAACAATTACATATGTGTCTATGTCATTACAATCTCATATGAAAAAATTGAAATACTTAGCATTTGAATGTTTTGACACTTGATCATAGTGAATGATTCACACTGTCACTCAGCTTCTATATACCTATTTTCTCAACAACCATTAACTTATCATTATACTTAGTTCAAACTATATTTATTGGCATGTACATATGCTCAATCTCAACTGAATAATTGCTAATCATAGGCATACTTAGTATGAGATTTTTATACTCACCTTTTAATAAATAACTGAATCATAATGATGACCATATAATCTTTCCTAGTAAATGATTAAGTTTTGGACACTAATAGACAACATAGACTTAGAGATCAACAATCTACCCCTTTGACATTAGTTGCACAAACACTTTATCATGAATAATTATTACCTTCAAAATGAATGCTCCCCCTAAGACCATAGCTTGAATGCTCATTTGATCACTTGATGTCTTCTTATTCTACATTCTTCCTTTGATGAATTATTGTCACCTTTATTATAAATTCAAAATATTTCCCGCTTTTTATGTCATGAATGGCTTAGGGTTGTTGGGGCTAATTTGTTCTTATCAAAGAATTATTAATGACTTGCTACAATGTTGGCATAGCTTGTATTCCATTTCTCCTTAACATGTTCCAAAATTTGAAACTGAATTTCTAGCTTAGCTATTAGATCAATAAATCTTGCAATATGTGAAAATGTGTATCTTTCTTCAAAATGTTCTTGGATATAGACTCCTCCTTCTAAATGATTTCCAAATAAGGTAGTAACTGAAGTTGAATAAATGTCAACTTATTCCTAATTTCTATATCTTTAGCCATAAGCTTAGCTAACCTCTTTTGACTAAATGTTAATTAATTATATGAGGATGATCTTGAACTTGCATTTTTTCCCAATGAAATCACACTTTCTCTCATGTCTGCAAGTAGCTTTTCTAATGAGCATTGAGTATCAAGTGTAAATAAATCAATATAACATAATTTCATATGCAATGAATGAATAGTTTCCAAAATAGCTTTCAGTTGTTTAACTAGTGTAGAAAGCTTGGCTTGTCTATGTAAAAGTTCTTGTAGGACTTTCTCTAATACTTTATGCTCAAATCTTCTTTTAAACCATTATACAAATTTATCATTAGTTTCTATATCTTAAATTTGAATCTTGTTAACTATGTACACTAACTAACTCAAAATTGGATGCTAATTATTCAAATTTATAATCCAAAATGCATCTACAAAAATATTTTTTACAATGTGCAAAATGTATTTCATCTTCTACTCTCTTCCCAGTTGTTCTTTCTTTGCTTTGCGAATCAAAAATGTTTGTAGCTCTTGCATTTTCTCAAGTGTTAAGTTATTAAAATCATACATAGGCAATGTGATTACCTCATTAAGACTCTCTGACTCATCGGCCTCCTTTGATTGAGTCAAGAATTGAGATGATGGTGGTGCATCACTGGATAGTGATGGTTGCAACTATTTCTCTTGTCACTATATCTTGGTCTTTGCTACTTCTATTGGGTAAGGATCACCTATTCTATAAGTCTCTCAACTATTACTAGTTTTGCAACCTTTTCACTTGGAAATTGAATAAGATCTTGAGTAGCCTCTTTCTCTTTTGGTGTCACTTCTTCTATTGTCAACTCCATGCATTTATCCTTTACAATAGTTTCCTCTCCTTGCAAAATAGGCATACAAGTTAATTGTGTAAATATAATTATAGCCTTTCCCTATTGTTCGACACTTGTATCATTTTGAGTTGTTGTAACCTCAACTTTTTCAATCTAGGCAATATCAATCTTAGGATGACCTACAACATGTAACAAAACTAAATTTGTACAAGGTAGAGTTGTGTCAGACATGAATTTCAACATCTCTTCTTTTGTTAGCACATTTTGATTCTATGGAGGTGAGACAAATATATCTTTGATAGTAACAACCTCTAGTTGTTCACATTGATGCACTAGTTTCTTCATTTATTTAGTTAATTTAGCAACCTCTTCCTTGCATGCATCCTCAAATTCTATTGCGTCTCTGCCTTCTCTAACTCTATTGCTAGACTAGCCACTCCAAATACTTACTTCCTTACTTGGATGTTGATTTCATTGCAAGATATATTGTTAATTAGTGTCAAAACACTTAGTCATAATGGAAAGATAGTAGTAACCTATCGTAACCCCATAATAACATATGAATAATATAATTATAAATATTATTTTAATCATTTTTTAAATATTGACCATTTATATTGACATAATATGAATTCATAAAATTACTCAATATATTGTAATAAATTGTTATTAATATTTTATGATAGAAACTATTTTAATATAGAATATTACCTTTGATAAACATCTACATTCATTATAATATTAAATAATATAATGATTACATTTATAAATAATAAAATGCTTAGCAATATAATAATTAATGAGTCATGGGTCGAGTAGTCATGATCTATGCCTATAAGACAGACATATTAATATGTGGATATGTGAATGTTTACAAGAGGGAAAAGGAAGGAGGATTATTGGTTTTTAAAAGAACACTATGAGCATGTGTGACAAGTACAAACCATTTAGTGAGCATAGACTGTGACCTAGAAAAATGAGAAATAAATAAATATACACATGGAATATGAAGGATCAATTGACACATATATGGAGGGTTGTGAAAATCATAGTTACCACTCATGTGGCATCCATGTAGCAATGAATATGGTGAGGGTTTTGATTTGGGAAATGTATCACATCTTATTTGAATTGATGGTACAATCAGTATACCCTATAGAATTGGAATCCAAAGTGACACATTATATTGAGAAAGGAATCCATGAAGTGTAAATCTTTAGAAAATTAAACTACAATGAGGTGAGGGGCATCATCGCACCTTGTGCTGAGGGAAGTGGTATTTGCATAGAAGTAAATTGTGTGTATAAGGCATGATTACTAGGGTGTCACATAGTGGAAAGTACCACTGGGTAAAATGTGGGGACCCTAGCTAGTATGTGAACTATCGAGTCTCCCACATACAACCAGGGTACAAGAAAGGTAGGAAAGGGGTATTTTCCACATAAGAAAATATACTTCCATACCAAGTGGGTAACATAGTTATGCTAGGGCCACATTATTATCAGGAGAAGTAAGTAAGTATGTATATCACATGTTTAGTAATTGTGGTGTTAGGCATAGTTAGTAATGTGAAGTAAAGCCTAGTTATAATTAGCATATAAAGAATATTTAATCATATTAGTTGTCTTGTAATGGTACTATTACTAGTATGTAGTATAATATTATAATTTACTTAGTTATATTATTTATAATGTGAGAATTCTAAGAATCGTAATTAAGATTTATAAAAGAGGTTGAATTCATATAATAAAAAATGCAGACTCTTTCAAATATATTAGATGAAATTTATTTAATATGAAACTATGGAGGAGATATGTAGTAGATGTGTTAGGTTAATCTTGTAGGTCTTTAAAGGATAATGGCTAACTAATTGAGGATCATTCTGAGAAACCCAGAGGGTCTTTTTAGAGGATTATGAAGCCCAACTTGAAAGGTAGTTTTAGGGAAGAAGGCCAAATAATTGAAGGCTATTCCTCATGAAGATAGGGGATCCTCCCAGAGGGTTAGGAAGCCAGATTAAGGATCCTCAAAGATATAGAGAAAGGTTGGAATCCATAGTTATCAATCATTAGGATTGAATTTAATAGTCTATACTTTCTATAGGTAAAATTGTTTGAAATAATATATTAATCTATTAGGAGAATTATAAAATTTGAAGCATGGAGGTAGTAAGGTATTAACACCTTAAATCGACCACCATGGCTAAGAATTCTCCATGTTGCCAGAATATTTTGATGTTGTCAAACATATGCATATGTCGTTGGCCTTGGGTAGAGGATACGCATCCAAGAATAATCTTAAGGGGTGTGCTCCTGGGATGACGACGATATAGCTATGAGCTATGACGACCAATCTAGATACATCCTTAAGATTGGGGTTAACTTAGAAGGTAGAATAATATAGTTAGTTTTGTTATTTTTTGTGATTCTAACATTTATTTTTTTAGGTATTACTTGTCCCTAACTAACCCTATTAGTGGGGACACTACAGGTGATCCCACAATACTGGGTGCCACTTTTGTGGCATGAACGAAATAAAAAATGGATGGAAATTTCCAATTTCTAGTTTTCATTTTTTTTCACGAACATTAAGGAAATGTTTGCATGAACATTCCCTACATTTATGTTCGTGCGAACATAAATAAGTATAAATAGGCATGTTCGCGCAAACATAAGTGCTATAAATGTTCGTGTGAACATACAAAAGTTACTATTTTCATCATAAAATTGCCATTTTTTGAAAACATATGTTTGCGTGAACATGTAAAATATGTTCGCACGAACACAATGTTCATGTGAATATTTTTTTTTTAAATTCTATTTTCTTTTTAAAAAAATAAAAAAGTTGGTGTTTTGACTCTCAAAATTGGGATCAAATGATCTCCTACTATAAATCAATAAATGTTAAATTGTTCCTCTTAGAGAAATCTTTCCAACGACTATAATTTTAATAGGTATTATATTAAATAAGAATTTCAAAATTGAGTTTAACTCATTATAGGTTTATTAATGATTAAACATCAACTAACTTTGACACTTTGGGAAAAATTGTAAATTAGGTCAAATTTTTTTTTAAATATCTAGGAAATAGGTTATTGAGATAAATTTCTATTAAAAAAAGAAATTTGATTGATGACATACTGAGTTCAAGTTATCCTAGTCAAAATGAACCTATGCTTGAATTACGATTGATGTCACTTCAAACCTTCATAAACTATACAAAATTCAACTGAATTGGATCAAACCAAATGTATCCTCCAAATATTGATGTTATAAATACAACAAAAAAATTGCACATTATAATTTCCAGAAAAAAAGTTATGCTTGTCAAGCAGAGTGTCACTCTTTAAAAATTTTGATTTTTTATATGTACCACTTTTCAAAGGAGAAGAAAAAATTGACTTAAATTATTTTTTTTAAATTAAAAAAATATGAATTTAAAATAGGAACAAAGTAATAAAAATCACTAGTTTACATCATCTTCAAATTATCCATATTTTTAGAGATATAGTCACTCGAATGTGAGGTTTGTTTCAAAAATATTGATTTGAGTGTCAAAATTGGCCAAAAAGTGGAACCCATTATTGTGGGATCACCAACATAACCGAGTTACTACTCTCTAGTGTTAAATGAGCTCACAAAGGAACCATGCAAACAAAGTTAACTATGCATGAAGTAAGCAATGTCTATTGAGTTAACAATTGACACCAAGCTAAAGTGTCAACTGAGTTGACAGTGTCTATCAAGCTCCAGTGTGAACTGAATTGGTAGAGTAGTTTTGTTCCAAGGCAATAATCAAGCTGGTAGAATAGTGTGAACCATGTCAACAGTGTCTATCAAATGATCAACATGAACTAAGCATCCACTATCAGTCAAGTGCTAGAGTTAGCCAAGGTGACAGTGTTTCTTGAGTACCTTCAACATAACCCAAGTAAGCCATTGGACCTGAGTTACAACACTAAGCTGACTTGGTAATTGTTTTTGGAATTAGTTATGTTGTAGCTAACCTATGAATGAATTATTTGGATGGATATAAGTATCAAGTATTTTTTAAATAAAAATATGATAAGAATAAGATGTGTTGTAATTAAAGAACATTAACGAATATGGAAGAGTAGATTGTTTAAAGGCTATAAGCATTCCAAGGAAAGGAAGAGACTCATCTATCAAAGTCAGGTGATCAATTTACTTCAAAGGATATTCATCAACAATCATAGTTGCATTTTAGAGATCAATCCATTGATTCATCCTAATAGATGCATTAGTCCCAAATCCTTTAACTGGGTGCACCTAACAGTCTTTTGCAAAAACTCCTAACATAGTACATACTTAATTGTACTATAGAAATCCTTTGACAAGGTGGACCTAACAATCCTTATTACTCTTAACTAAGTAAGATCATCAGAAGTGACCATTTGTAAGCCTTAATGGGCCAACTTTATTACTATAGTAGTGAAGCATTGTGGGTCTCATCCCCACCCCATTTTTACCTTCTACTTGGAGGGTTTTTGGGTTACCAAATATTGTGTTTTGGTGTTGTTACTTTAAAATTTTATGTTTCATGCATGCTAGTAGATTAGCCAACTTATCAAAGTGGTTTAAGAGAAAACATTTAAGTGGCTCCTGATTCAACCCCCCCACCCTCTCAGTGACCTAGCTTGCATTATATTTCCAACAATTGGTATCAAAGAGAGCTTCTCTTATCATAATTTTAGCAACTTGAGAGAAAAGATCAAAGACAATGGAAGTATACAAGATAGAGAAAGTCATTGAAAATGAAAAGTTGGATCTACATGTGGCTATGGAAAAATTCAAGAAAATGAAGGAGCAACTCTCTCAATCTCTAAAAAGAAGAAAATAAATAATAGAAAAGATGAATGACAATCTCTACATAGAAGAAAGAAGTTAAGGTGAAGTAGATGTAGCTATAGAAGATCTACTTCGAAGGAAACTTATTCTTCAAGAAGAAGTTAGAAAATTGAAAAGAGAATAGGAGATTCGTCCAATTAGGATATGTAAAGTCATGGAACAAAATAACCAAGCTGAAAATGACAAAAACATGGCAAAAGAAGACAGAAGACTACTCAACACTAGGATAGAAGAAAAGAACAATGAAATCCACTAACTTTCACTACATTAGATAGATATGGAAAATTAGTTGAATAGTAAAAATCAAGAAGTCATCATTCTAAGGACAAAAAATGAAAGACTCAAGAATGATCTTAGAGAAGAAAGAGAAACCAATGAAAGAATGATGAGATCAAAGAAAGCATGAATCAACTAGCTCAAATTTCTCAAAATAGACCTAAAAGGAAATGAGGATTGGTCTACACTAAACAAGGAGACTCATCACATCAAGGAGCTCAAAACAATAAAAGACCTACATAGAATCATTGTGGAAAATCAGGGTATACTTCAAATAAATTTTGGAGCAATAGAAAGTCAAAATTTAATGGAAAATGTTACATTGTAACAAATATGGACATAGGGCAAGTGAATGCACAAAAAAACCTAAGTTTGAAGGAAAATGTTTTACATGCAACAATCAAGGCTATAAATATTCAGAGTGTAGAACTAAGAAATGGAATTCTACTAAACAACTTGCTAAAGAAATCTTTGGTTGGATTAAAACACTTGATATAAATGTTATCTATGTTGATAATTTGGACACATTGGAGCTAATTGAATGAGAAATCATCTTAGAAAAAGAAATACCAAAAGATGTTATGTGTGCAAAGAGCTTTGTCATCTAGCAAAGAATTACATGAATGGAGGTAAAGTTGAAGATGAAAAGAAATAAAAGGCTGAAAACATTAGGACTCAAATGAAGTAGCAATGGGTGAAAAAATCTCCAGAGAATTTAAGTGAAACTAGTGAGGTTATTGACATCCAATACAATGGATTGGGTGATTGAATTATCTCTAATTGAATGTGCAATGAGTCCACTAGAACTGTGATCAAGTTCATATTCCACATTAGTTCCAATCATCGAAGCATGAAAGTCCAAATCAGCATATCAAACACACTTGGAAAAAAGGACTCAAACTAGATCGAGTTGTTAGTTCTAACTAAGTCACTGCTTTGGCCTAATTGGGCTGCTAGACCAAATCAAGTCACTCCTTAGACCAAACTAAGCATGGGTAGACTCAACCAAGTCACTAACTCAACCAAGCATGGTTAGTTAGTGATAGCCAAACATTAAAGGGTTAAAAACCAAATTGATATTCTTTTACCTATCTAAGTACAAATCATTTAATGAAGACCTAAAATCCAAAAATTGATAAAAAAAGAGAATCACGGTTTCATTTTCACTACAAATTTAAAGCTTTTTAAAGAGTGTAGCATTCCTCAAGCCCTCAAAGTAATTAGGCACAAGATTGTTGAAGAAAATTCTCAAGTGAAGACATTAGCATCAAATCCTTCATCAACCAATAAATATGGAAACATATTCTAGTTCAAAGGTCAAGAAAGGCTAAAAAATGTTGGCAAAGAGTTCTGATTGCATCCCTCCAAAATTCCAACTTTATATAGTAATTGTTGAGAAGAAGGATCCTCAAGGATCTAACTTGTTGATCCCTATAAAGGCACTTCTCATTCATGACATCAGGTCATTTTATCAATTCTCTACTCAAGAACTAGGGAACCTTGAGCTAGATTAGGCATATAGTGCATTGTGCAAAAATGATGTGCTGAAAGCAAAGCACACACATTTAGAGGTCAAGGGCTTGACCCACATCATCCACATGCTGAGGAAATTCTAAGTCAAATGGGTCAGGCTTATACTAATCCAAGTTCATGACATTTCATTCTGGTTGGAACAAACCTATCCCATCACAAAGAAGATGATGCATAGGATAACAGGGTATCCAATCATAGAGAAATCTAAGCCTACTAAAATCCTAGGTCTAAAAAATTGGAAAAGCTAACCCTAGTTGAGTGGGATAGTATAGGTATGAATATGAACAATGTGATTGACATGGAAATCAAGTTTTTCATCCATGTCATTGCACAAAAAATCTACATTCAAGCCATGCAAATAACGTACCATGTAGGCCAGTAGACCTGAGGTACAAGGTTGTCAAGAAGAATCTATCATTCAACCTTGTCGAGCTTCAATGCACCCAACTAAGAAAAAACATGGAGATAATCTGGGCCTCAAATAATAATTCATGTAAGTTCAATTCAATTTTAATTTGTTTGTTCTTTTATGTTTATAAATTATTTCCTTCAAAAGGAAATGTTGTTTGGAAGAAAGATACCCTAGTTCTGTATCACATTAATGAATTCATAAATGAGATGGGTGAGGACTTTGAAAGAATCATGTATGAATACTTTGAAAATTTCAAAGAAAGGATATAAAGAAGGCTTAGGATCCCTAACCAACTTGTAGAGGATTATGAGAAAGATATATGCTTCCTGGTTGACTATGACATAGTTCACATATAAGCAATTAGACTGAGGATTTCTTGGGTAAAAACTCTATTATATGAGGTGAATTTTGATGACACAAGAGACATTTTTTAGGCTCTTATCAATGAGCTAGTAGATTCCAAGGCTACTTACTTTGGGACATATGATGAAGTTAAAACAAGAATCTCACTTGAGATTTAGATTCCTCAAATTTTGAAGAGAGGGAAGAAGAGGCTAGAAGCATTTGAAAGAAACTTTCCAAATCAGATTCTCCTCTCGAACTAACTGAAGGCAAGGGTGATGATTTAGAATAGTAAGAAGATGAGGAAGAGGAAGAGGAAAGTGAAGAAAAATAGGTAGAGGAACCTCCCAAGAAGAAAGTGAAGACCCCATCCAAGCATCCACCAAGGAGAACTACAAGGTCTACTCTTGTGATTACTACCTCAGAACCAAGAAAACCAAGAAAGAAATTAAAGCTTTAGGATGAGGATGAAGATGATAAAGATGAAGAAAATACCCCAATTATACCTTTGAAGAATACATCCCCTACCTTTGAGAAACAACTAAAAAATATAAGGGAAGGAAGGGGTATGGTAGGATTTAAATACTTCAAGTATGACTCCAGAAGTAAAGAGGAGAAGAAATAGATTGAGGAAGCATTAGTTGAGAACATGACAAGATGAAAATGTGAAACTTCCAAACTTAAAGGGAATGTTCCTAAAAATCTACTCAAGTTTGTTTCACATTTTTGGGATAGTGTAGCAAAAATAGAGAAAGACACTGGAGAGAAAACCTAAAGAAAATTAATGCCTAATATCTCTGATAGGAAATGTCTAATCATGGAGATAGATATACTCCTAGATTTAAAACTTTTCAAATTTTGTCCAATAAGATAGAAGATGTTGTGTAGTCCACAAGAAACATGTGGAAAATAATTTTTTATATCAAGGAAGAAGGAGCTCTTTCAGAGATTCAAATAATTGAGGATTCTGATGATGAGAAGATTTCTACAAAAGTCATGGGATTACTTCCCTCCACTCCACCAAAGACAACATTTGAGAAATAACTAGTTGAGTTGAACCTAATTTAACCAGGCAGTGAAGTGAAGATTGTCACACCTTCACCAACCTCTCTCCCAAAGGTAATTGAGCATCAGGCTCACAAAGTCTGAACCAATCTACAACAATAGAAGGATTGGTTGACAAGGGTAAATAAATAATTCATTCTTTAGCAGTCAAGAGCAAGGAAAAAGGGAACGTAGTTGATGGCATTGATCTTCAGGATATTGTAATCCAAAATTGGGACCAATCAAATCTATCTTCTAAGGAAAGGGACATTTCAGGAGAGCTATGGAAGAAAAGAGAAAATCAACGAATGTCAAGAGCTAAAAGAGATAGGAACAAAGTCTTGGAAGATATCAAAGAAATATTTGTATATGTTTTATCTATAGAGATAAATGATAAAGTCCCTATCATTGATCAATTAATTGATATAGTGCATAAGTTCAATGAGGACTCTAATGGGTAGGACAAAATCCTTATGAAAGATGAAAGGAAGTTTTAGAATAAAGTTCTAGAAAATGTAGCACAAAACATAGAAATTGATCAAGTAGTACCATCTACTTTAATTTTTGAATTAGAAATTGTTGTGAATAATGTTGTATCTTTATTTTTAAATTTGAGTGATTCCACTAGCTTTACCAAGGAAATAAAAGAGAAACCAGCCAAGGTTGACATGGACTTGAAGGATAGTGTAAATCAATTGGCACTCAACCCAAGCTCTAATTCCATTCATTTTACAAAAACCAAGATTTTGACAAGTCTTTAGGGAGAATTTCTAAGGGAAAAGGCTAGAATAAGGGCAACATTGATTGATATACAAGGTATGATACTTACTCACATGGACATTATGTAGAAGAGAATAGATCATGCAATAACATTAGTCAAGGACACAAATATGTCAATTGCAGATGACATGCTTGAGTTATTAGTAGAGCTTTAGATTGATCTACACATTTTGAAGGTGCTAGAGGATAACTAGGACAAGACTTTTCTTGTAATTTTAAAGGTACACCATATTTTTTTCTCATTTTGGTATAACCTTGTAATTTTTTGGTATTTGTAATAAAAAAAAAGGGGGAAAGTATATAAGGAGACATGTACAATAA
Source organism: Cupressus sempervirens (assembly GCA_028749045.1). Taxonomy (NCBI): domain Eukaryota; kingdom Viridiplantae; phylum Streptophyta; class Pinopsida; order Cupressales; family Cupressaceae; genus Cupressus; species Cupressus sempervirens. The sequence goes on along the minus strand of CM053792.1, from coordinate 648,253,690 downwards.
TCAAGGGAGAAAGGAGATGTACAAAGAGGGAAAGTATATAGAGAAATTATATGTACATACTTATACACATGAAGGTGACAATATGTACAATATGAAAGATATGGAAAAAAAAAGGAAAAAAAAAAAAATTTGAAAAAAAAAAAATAGAGTTTTTAGTTCAAACCAAGTTGCAGAGTCTCCAGTGCAAACTGAGCTAAAAAATAGATCATACTCAAAGGGGGATTTTGACTAAATAAAATTTGTTTTTAGATCTTATGTATGATAAGTCTTTTTTTCACTAATGTGAAAGGGGGAGATTTTTAATCGCACTACAACATATATTGTCAATTAGTATAAAAAAACTTAGTCATAATTTAAAGACACTACTAACCGAGCTACCAGTCTGCAATGCTAATCATGCTCACAAAGGAACCATGCAAACAAAGTTAATTGTGCCAAAATAACCAACGTCAATCAAGTTGACAGTTCACATTGGGTTGAAGTGTTAACCGAGTTGACATTGTCTACCGAGCTCCAATGTGAACCAAGTCAACAAAGCAATTTTTTTCCTAAGTGATAATCTAGATGGAAGAATAGTGTGAACTGAGTCATTATTGTCTACCAAATGATCAACATAAACCAAGCATCCAGTACTAGTTGAGTGCTTGAGTTAGCCAAGGTGATAGTATTGCTCAAGTATCTTAAACATCACCCGAGTAAGCCATTGGACCCGAGTTACAAGATTGAGCTGACTTGGTAATTGTTTTTGGAATTAGTTATGTTGTAGACAACCTATGAAGGAATTATTTGGATGGATATAAGTATGAAGATTTTTTTTAATCCAAATATGATAATAATAAGATGTATTATAATTGAAGAATATTAGTGAATATGGAAGAATACATTGTTTAAATGCTACAAGAATTCCAAGGAAAGCAAGAGACTCATCTATCACAATTAGGTGATGAATTTACTTCAAAGGATCTTCATCAAAAATCACACTTGTATTTCAGAGATCAATCCACTGATTCATCCTAAGAAGTGCATCAGACCCAAATCCTTAACTCTTAACATAGTACATACTTAACTGTATTGTATATATCATTTCACAAGGTGGACCAAAAAATCCTTATTACTGTTAACCAAGTAAGATCATCAAAAGTGATCATTTGTAAGCCTTAACATGCCAACTTTATTACTATAGTAGTGAAGCATTGTGGGTGTCATCCCCACCCCAATTTTACCTTCTACTTGGAGGGTTTTTGGGTTACCAAATATTGTGTTATGGTGTTGTTACTTTACAACTTTATGTTTCATGCATGTTAGTAGATTAGACAACTTATCAAAGTGGTTTAGATAAGAAATTTAAGTGGTCCCTAATTCACCCCCCACTCTGTCACCTAGCTTGTATTACATTTCCAACAACTATCCTGCTCAACTTCATGACCTTTATTCTTCAAAATTTTGTATGCCCTATCTCTTGGCATAATTTTTTTTACAGAATCTTTAAAGGCTATAGACATAGATGTCTTCCTCAAATGTGGCATAGCTTGTGCCAATGTAGTTTTTTTTTTGATGGATACTATCCACTTCCATTTGGCATCTATCCTTTTGTACAAACCCACTAGGATCCATCTCCCAATCCCAAGGGTGTCCATCTAAAATCGATCATCATGTCAATCATAGATTCTTCAAGCTTAACTTGATTGTCATTATTCAAAGAATCATAATTAATATATTTGATTCCTATAAAAATTTATGATTCTCTTATCTTTTCACATTCTCGATCTACATTCATTCGAGGGAGTCTCTTTACAATTTTCAATTTTATTGGTTCATGTAACTTGGTCTATTCATCCTCCTCCTCCTCCTCTTGTGCTATTATCAATTTCCTTCTTGGCTTCTTTGGGATTACTTTCTTTGGTATTCTAGTCAGTTTCCTCTTCTTTGATGGACTTCCTTTAACTTTCTTGCTAGGGAGCTAAGATGTCCTTGACCTAGTGATACTCACCTTTCCCTTTGGCTTATGAGGTGTTACTATCTATTGCACATCTCTCTCCAGGTCAGCTTTTACCTTAGGCTCAATAATAGAAATCTTTTTTTACTTCATTGTCTTAGGCTTTGTAATGGCTAGTTCCTTTCATTTTCCTTCTCAGCCATTTTAGGTTGACCTAAAACTTCTCATTCTTCTTTATTATCACCCTCAACACTCTTCCTTTTTTGTTTCTTCTCTACCTTAGGCATGCCAGATTCAATAGTTAGCTCAGTAATTATTGTTTCATATGTGCCAAATTTCTTGACACCTACATTTATCTCTTCAACCAAAAGTGTAGTCACTATTGTAGTAACCTCATATAAATTTACTTTATAAGTCATTAGCCTTAGCCATGCTATCCTTGACAAAACTACTTGCACATGCACAAAATCTATATCTACAACAAAAAATATCTAATCGCAATAATTTTCAATGACTAACTTGGGAATTCTCAGTAGGTTCCTCATATTTATCCTAAAATCTTCAAAATAGTTATCCATTATCAATTTAAAATTTTATCCCAACCTATTGATTAAATCATTTATCTACTCCATGGAAGGTCAGTTCCTATTCCATGCAATTGCTTTTATAGTAGGGAAAGAATTCCAAATGTAGAAAAATATACAAACTACTAAGGATCCAAAATTACAAGAGGTATTATTTTCTTTTCTTATTAACTCTGAAATCTCTATAAGTTGATGAAGTTGAAGCTCAACAAGGTCATAAGTATGATCCTTCTTTACAATCTTGTAGCCCAAATCCACTACTATACGTTGCACACTGTTTAGCCTACTAGATTCATAAAACTCAACTAATGGGTCCTTTATTCCACCAATTGACATTCCTCGACCATTCCACTTTTCCTTGGCTAGAGTTTCAATTTTGTTATTCACTACACTCCTTATAATCTTTAGTCAATCCAAGGTAGGGTACCCAGTTACCTAGTGAATGATGGGCTTGTTAATCTTAATCAACCCACCTTCTAGGCATACTTTCATGTCATGAATGTGACTAAGAAAAAAATTTATCCCTTCGACATTGAAGATTTTTGGAAAACCTAGGGCATGGGTAAGCCCTTTCTCAGTGATGATTTTGTATTCATCTTTAAAAATTCCATTAACACACAACTTATCATAAGATACCCTAATTTCAAAGTATCTTATCTCTATAACTTTGCAAAGGTAACAAGATCTTACATCCTAAATAGTCAATACCCTAGGTGGAATTTATGATAATGCTCCAACATCATCTTCAGTCTTTTCACAGTTCACAAAATTTCAAAAATTTTGGTAGAGGGCTTTGATCATTATTTACAATTTATGCTCTATAGTCCTTCAAAATTTCACTTCCTAATGTCATTTTCAACTCGGGTTTTGTAGTAACAAGTCCTTTGCATAATATCTCCACTAAATAATCAACTAGACATTGAGAGTAATAGTTTTTTTTTTTGAGAAATTGCTAATGTCTAGTTGTAATTCTCTTACTCTAATTGCTAAAATACATTTCATCACCTTTAAATCTCTCATGAGATCTATAATAACTTGGTGAATGAAAATGAATGCCCAATTTTGATAAATACCCTCAAATTTTCATTTTAGATTTGAATGTAATGTCTTTATACATGGTAGATGTATGATAGTTGGCTTGATCTTCTTACATGCTTGGTCAAGGTTACCTTACTCTGCTGACACTAATTCATTTGGTCAATACATAAACTACCTTGATTGCTAGGTCTATACTGCAAAGCTCAATCAATATAGACTGTATCACTGATGCTCGATAGTCTATGTAGTAAATTATTTTCTTTCCATTTTCCTTTCTATGAATCTATTCTTAATGCATCTTTTACTTATGCAAATATGAAGCTTTAACACCTCTATGTTAGGAACTGATGTAAAATCTATCATTGAGTATATAGTTCCTACATACCTTCTTTATTTAGTTAGATGTAGTGTGATCAGTTGATCCATTGTATTGGATGATCTCTACTTCATTGGCTCCACTACTTTCAACTCTCACTACCTCTATCCATGTTTTCTTTACCTCAATTTTTCCTTTTCCTTTGTCACTTCCATTTGTTGGTATTGGAGCTCTGGTTTGCGATTCTTACTGATATGACTAGTCTTGTGACAAAAAAATCATACCACTTCTCTATTTAGCCACTTCTTGTCATTTCCCCTAAAATGTTTTATGATGCAATTCTTTGGAAGTGTCCATATTCCCTACAATAGTGATAACCATACAATGTATAGTAATCCCAATTGTAGGAATTGTCATTTCTTAGTGCATGATCCTACTTCTCTAATGTTCACTTAGGTTTTGTCTTCACATTGCACTCATGAGCTCTATGACCATAATTTTGATAGTTGTAACAATAAACTTGAAATTTAGGTACATTTTTGGTTGAGTCATTGTTATTTGATTTGCAATTATGTGTTTGATTTTCTACTTTCTTGTAATTAAAATAATTACCAGTAAATTTAGGTTTAGGAGTTTGCATACCATTTTTGTTCCTGCAGATGTTGGATGTATGACTGAGTTACTAAAGTGATGACATGTAGGCTTGGATTTTGTATTTCATTTTTAATCCAATTTTTGATGTTTCTCCTTCTTCAATAGATGAAGAATGCTTTTTATATCCTAGTCCATAAGTGTCTTTCATTGATCTTGGTGATCTCATTAGCTCTTCAAAGTATTTTGTAGCTTCACTTGGTTTGTTCATTCTTTCTAGGAGTTCCTTCTCACTTTTCAATTCATTTCTCAATTTTTCATTTCATACCTTTAAATTTTTTATCTCCATGTCATTTCTATTTGTTTCCTAAGTTGCAGTTATTAGTTAATTTATTATGTCCAATTGGTGGTTTTTGAGTTTATGTACTTTAAATTTTCTTTCCTCAAGTTTGATAGCCATCTGTCTTTTGTCTTCCTTGGCCATGAGTTTGTCTTCCATTACTTTCTTCTTTGTCTTTATTGCCTCACATAGTACAACTGATTGAGTTTCCATTTCTATCTTTAGATCTTTTGTTTCTTTGCTTAGGGCACTATTCTTCTCTAGTGATTCTATTAATACTTTATTGTTGTTGCCAGTCTTTCCATTATTAAGCATCCCTCTATATTAACTTCTTTGTATTGTCTATCATTTTGTTAAATAGGTATATATTTCCTTCTTTTTCAGGGATTTCCTTAACTCTTCTTTTGTTGCATTATGATTTGGACTTTAATCATCCAATTCTCAATGACTTTTCCCATCTTATACATTTCTTTCTCTATGATTGCATCCTCTCAAGCCATTAGGCTTCCTAAAAGAGAGCTAAGCCCTAATACCAATTGTCAGAAGGATTAATGGGAAACAAGATACTAGGAGGAGGGTGAATTAGGATCTTAAACTTTTATTAATAAAACCAAATTATTGATTCTACATCTAATGTATCTCATATATTAACTGTAAAAACATAAAATTGTACTACAAAACCATAATCATCCATGAAAAGTTCAAAACATAACACAGTGATTGGTAACCCATAAAAACCTCAATGTGAAGGTACAACTAGGGTAGGGATGAAATCTACAAATATTCACTATTGTAACAATAAAGGTAAGCTAGTAAGGTTACAATATTTGATCATAAGATATGATCTACCTTGTGAGGGGTCTGCCCTATTAAAATCTTTAGATGCTATTAAGTCTCACCTTGTTAAAGAATTTCACACTTACAATGAAGTAAGGACTTATTAGGATATTTATATAGATCTGTTAATATTAATCTATTAAGAGATTTACCCCGGTTCAATTAACTAGAATTGATTTAGTCCCTAACCCTTAGTTTTCTATGTAAGATGGTTTTGGGTCTCCTCTTTGCAATGTCTCTAATCTAATCTCCTAATTTGATATCTCTATTCAGTCCTTCACTCCTTTGATTTTTGTTGTTTGAACTAATTCTAGAATTAGCCTTCTACACTATTCTTTCCTTTGTTTTCTCCTACTCTTGTGCATTCATACACTCTTTCTTTCTTGCATTCTCAAAGACACAAATTATAGGGTTAGAATCCTCTTTAAATAAATGTTCTTCGAAAGCTCTAAAAAATATTCTACAATCCACCTCCTTATCCACCTCCTTATGTCATTTCTGTCTAATTGGTTAATTTTCATTCATTGAGATCATTAATTTTTGTAATGACACATAAACATTATCTTATATGGATCTAAAATTATTAAATTTGATATAGAAATTGGCAAAAATGATTACATATGTGTCTATTCCTTTACAAACTCATATGACAAAACTAAATTGGTCAGCATCTGAATATTCTAATGCTCAGTCATAGTGAATCATTCATATTATCACTTAGCTTCTATATACCTATTTTCTCAATAACCATTACTTATTATGGTACTCAGTTCCAATTGTATTGCTCAACTTTTAAATGTGATTGGTCTCAACTGAATATTGGAAATCATTGATGTGCTCAGTACGAGCTTTGTATACTTGGCCTTTACTAGATAACTCAATCATAGTGATGACCATGAAATCTTGCCTAGTAAATGACTAAGAGTTTGGACACTAATAGACAACATAGACTTAGAGATCAACAATAAAATAATGCAACTAATAACACCATTATTTTTTAAGTATGGAGACCCCCACTGGGGATGGTACCCACAAAATGATCCACTAATAAAAAATATCTTATGAAATATATTGAGGATGTTAGGAGTCTATTATATATGTATAGTGTCTTGGTCTTTGTTAAAGGACTAGGCCTTGTTAGAAGACTCAACCCTATTAGAAATTTTTAATAAAATTATAAAATGTATGCAAGATGATACCACTACCCTTAACATGTAATATCTAACAATATTATGTACACAAAAAGTATAGAAACAAAAGCCTCTTGCCAATGCTGATATCTTCAATATTTGATTTGACATTTGTAGCTCACTGTTCAATATTTTCATGTACAACCACTTCTCTCAACATTAAATTCATATCACATGACAATAGTATAACCATCACAACACCATTACAATGTCATAGACATCACACAACTTCACATCAAAAAATATTTTATTTATACCATATTATTTTGATCTATCATCCTTCATACCATCACACATGTCCAAAAATGAAAAAAATGAGTTTTTCTCATGTAGGGTTAATATCTATAATGTCATCCATAGTACGTTAATTAATTTTTTATTAAAAAAAAAAATTCCTTAATTAAAAATATCCAATTCCTTATCTTTGTCATGTTCTACCTATGCATACATGTGATCACTAAATCAAAAATATCTTCATCTGTACTAATCATAATGACCCACACACTTGTATGTTTCTAACTAATGCCATGTATTTGGTTCCCTTAATTGTGTACACTTCAAATTTTTCTCTATCAACTTTGCAAGCCAAAACTATATCTGTGCTAACAAATAAACTCTATGATACTTAGATAGTTGCCTAAGTTGTCAAACCAAAAAATCATCTGCATAATCTACTCACTTAATACTGAATATATTTCCCATAAATGAAAATTATAAACTATCTACCTAGTCAAACTGCCAATAATCTCCCCTTTGACATTGATGAAAACATATGGAAAAATTTACTAAGTCCCAACAACTCAAAAAATTAAAAGTTGTGAATTTCTTCACATGACCATTACAAAATTTTAAAATATGGATCATCTTATATTTATACCATCTTTACATCCTCATATCTCCTAATTAAAATACACATATTACTCTCCCTTTGATTATACTCTAACTTATACCTTTGCTTACATATTACATATACAATTTTCCATACTATACTCTCCCTTTGACATCAATAAAAAAGGTGAGCCAACAATTAAAATTTTGGGTCTACATTTCTTTCCTTCATAATGATTGGTTTGATATGTGTGGAATGCACTAAAAAAAGTTTTTCTTTAAATTCTTCAACTCCTTGTCCCATGTGTCTTTGAATGCCTTAAGGTATTCATCCAACTACTTCTTAGGATGACTAATTTTCAAAGTGCAATGTTCTATCAACAATAAAGTCTCTTGATTATCCTCTCTCTTTTCATCTCTATTAAGCTTATGTTATCACTGACCTTTCCAATTATGCTCTCCAAAGCCTCAATTTGCATTTTTGGTGACTTTGGTTTAGTTACAATATGGTTGCTTCCTTTTCATCTCTATTGTGATAACTTTGATGAAATTTCATGATTGAACACACTGTCCATACAAAGTCTTTCCTTTAGCTAAGCATCTTGTTAGCTCCATGATGCAATAGTCAAGATTTACTAAGTCACTTCTAATATTTTTGCATACAATTTCAAAAATCCATGCATCATGCTTCCTATTCCTTAGTAGATGAAACTTCCTCAAGAGTGTTGAAAAAACTATCAAAGACTTTAATTACTTCTTCAACTTTCTTCTTAGGATTTGATTCTATGACCTCTAATTGAATGATATCCTACAATTTTTAGTTCACTTTATTAATAATTTCTTGTGTCCACTTTATGATTTTGTTTAATCCATTATTCTACTGGTGGCTAGTGTTGTTATCTAACCAAATATATCAATTTTAGGATCTCTAATAGGTGTCAAAGGTGTACTTCCTATTGTATTTGGTAATAATATCTCCATTGGAGTCTTTGACATTCTCATGTTCAAGATCTTAGGGCTAGGTTCCTTAACATGAGTAGTTGACTAAATTTGCATATTTTGATTGTCCTCTTGATCTTTGTTCTACTTTTCCTCCTTTGCTACTGACTGTTCTAATTATTTTCCCATGTCCTTTTTCTCTATTTCTTCTTTCTATTGGATATGATTGTCAGATGTCTCTTTCTCTATTTTAACATGTTTTAACTATGGTTTAAAGAGATAAATCTCTTGTACTATGACTCTCCAATCATTTTGCATCTTCTAATTAACATTCTTGATTATATCTTCTTTGTTCTTCTTGTCAGCCTCTTTCTTATTTCTATTTTCTTTACATTTCTTCCTTTCTTGTTCTTTCTTTGATTTTTCTTCTCTACTTTTATCTTCCTCATCATAAGAACTTGTATAACCTGCAAAATTTCCAATACTAGGGGCATAATCCTTAAAAGGATCTTCACATAAATAAAAAACAATATTGGTTTTTTCAATGTTCATTGTGTCTTTACCAAATGTAATCTATGGTGTTTCTATTATTTTTCTACTTTCTACATCTCTCATATTTGTATCCTCTATTGTAGTTGTTGTAGTGGAAGAAAAATAGTAGCTACTCCCCCTAATACCATGCTCGTTTCTTCTTTGCTAGGTTAGAAGTAGTTGACATTATTTTTTCTTCTGAAGTCTTTTGAAACTCTTTCACAACCTTAGTGATTGCTTCCTCTATTTCTTTATTTATTTCCTCATAATTTCCTCCCATGATCAATATTTCTCTTGTCTTTTTCCTTAGAAATGGCTCTAAATTATTCATTATTTTCTCAATGTGCTCCTCATTTTTAATTTTACAAAGCTTCCTTATAATTCTTTCCCTTATTGCCTAATCTTCTTCTACTACAATCTTCTTTCTATTTACTAACCTTTCATACATGTCTTTAGGTATCTGTCCCTATACAACTATGAAATTTTGATTAGATTAGATAATATCTATAATAACCACATTTTCTAACTGTACTTTCTCAAAGGTATCATAGAGATCATAAAATTGACCAAGTTTAGTAAATTTTCTTTGATTAATGATCATATTGTTCATGTTCTCTATCTTTAGTGTCCACTTCTTTCCACCCTTACTAATTTTGTCATTTTCTTCCTCTTCTTCTAATTTTTCTTGTCCTAGATTCTTCTTCTTCTTATGCTTTGCCACATGTATTACTGCTATCTTAGGTCTCTTTCTAGGTCTCATGGAAGATTATTTGACTCTTTTGTGTTTTCGTGGCTTTTCTAGTTCCTGTTTAACCTCTACTAACCTTGTAGACCTTCTTGTTCTTGGAGGTGCTATTGTTTGACCCTTTACTATGATCACATCCTCTTCCTCTCTAGGTTGAATGGGTGGTATTGAAACAACTTGTGGAAATGGTGCAACTACTACATATGGAGCTTTTAATGATGGTTGTACAATTATAACTCCTTTAGCTGATTCTATTAGGATTAAGCTCACACAGAACTAACAATTACATGAAAATATAAACAATATCATAAAGATAATAGATCACACAAAAGGGAACACAAGATGCCAAGATTTAATGTTGTTCATCTTATCCCTAGGCTACGTCCACCAACAACAAGTCTAATATTATTACTATCCAATGATTTCAATCTGCAATACCTTATAGCTCAATACTATTGCAAGAAGCTATAATATCACCATACATCATGAAATCCCTAATCCTAAGCCTTTTTATACAAGATTTTTCTACTTAGAAAATTAGGACTAGAATAAGTCATCCAATAGAAAAATAGCAATCGATGCTTGCCCCAAGACTCAACAGGGGTGTTGCCCCTTGACCCCGTCTTGGGGGCACTATCCCCAAACCCCTATAGAAATAATTTAGAGAGAAAATGCATTGAATAAACCTCTAAGTTTGATTAGACTCCACATCACAACAATCTCCCACTAGAATATCAAACCACCTTGGACTCTGCAGTTTTTCTATTTTATTCAGTGTAAAAGGTCAACTGAAGTTAAAGAGGAGTTCATCTTTTCCCTTGTTACTACCTTTTTAAACATATCCTCTAGATTATCATCTGTATGTACCTTATCCATCTTTAATTGTGCATTATTTGAAAATGACTTAATGAAATGGTACTGCAACAATGTGTGTTTTTTCTTTGAATGTAGAGAAAACTTCTTTGCAAGATGAATGGAACTCTAGTAATCTGTAAATAAATAATTATCCCTATGTGGGTGTCCCAATTCTTCCATGAATAACTGAAGCCATATCATCTCCTTGGTTTTCTTTGTGGGAGAAACATACTTTTCCTTTATAGTGGATAAAGCATTAGCCTTCTACAATCGAGAAACCCAGCTAAGTTCTGCCCCACCAACAATAAATATGTAACATGTAGTACTCTATTGGGTATTAATATCCCCTACCAAATTTGAGTCAACATAGCCTTGTAAATCAGCAATAGAGCTCCCAAAACGTAAACACTTATTGAGTGTTCCTCTCAAATATATGAGAATCCATTTAATTGCATTCCAATGCTCAATTCTCTGATGACTCATATACCTGCTAATGACTCCCATTGCATGTGCACTATCTAGCCTTGTACATACCATAGCATACATAAAGCTTCCTATAGCTAAAGCATAAGGTACCTTGGACATATTAGCCTCCTCTTCTTGTGGCTTTGGACACATCTCCTTAGTCAATTTCAAATGACTAGGTAAAGGTATGCTGACAACTTCAACATTCTCCATAGAGAAACATTGCAATACCTTCACAATATAATCAGCCCAAGATAATGTTAATTTTTTGTTTTTCCTATCCCTCCAAATCTTCATACCAAGGATTTTTTTTGCTTCCCCCAAATCCTTCATAGAAAATGAATTTGATAATTGTTTAGTTAGCCCCTTAATGTGGTCCATGTTGGACCTAGCTACAAGCATATCATCAACATATAAACATAAAATAATGTAGCTATTATCATCCAACCTCTTAAAATAAATACAATGATCTAAATGAAACCTACTATATCCATGCTTGTACATAAAACTATTAAATTTTAGATACAATTGCCAAGGTGCTTACTTCAAGCCATATAAACTTTTCTGCAATCGATATACTAAGTTCTCCTTACCTATGACCTCAAATACTTGTGGTTGTGCCATATATATCTCTTCATCCAAATCACCATGAAGAAAGGTTATTTTTAACATAAAGCTTCTCCAAATACAAATATTTAGTAGCCACAATACTTAAATAATGCAAAGAGAAGTCATTTTAACAATAGGAGAAAATATCTCATCAAAATCAATGCCCTTTTTCTATGCAGATCATTTTACCTTTAACCTAGAAGAATTGGGTTGAATTCAAATGATCGTAAGATTGTAGAGCCAATGCTTCCCTCCTGAGATGACATGAAGGAATTCTTCTTCAGTGTGTTGTGAGATTGTAATAGACTAGTTTCAAGTGCATCAATAGAAAAAGGCACAAGTCAACACCGAACATAGGGATGAGTTAATGCTCAAGCTGCACACATTAATGAAGATAATGTTTTTAGATGGAGTAAAGTAGTTAGATATTTAGATAAAATCATATTCATAGAATGACCACCAAGAAAGAAATGAATGTCCTAGAAAGTAGTTGCAGATATCAAGGCTTTCTCGGCAAAAGAAGTTGGAGATGGGAAGTAGAGGACAAAAGGAATTAACGTAAAGACTCTTTCTTGTTTGATATTCTCCAAAAAAGTTGGTTTTATCATCACTTTGAGGAGATATTTAGAAAATATGTTATCTGATAGTGATGAGATTTCATTTTTGGTTATAGAGAAAAGAGATAGTTTCAACAGTAACAACAAGAAGAATTTAACGTGGACACATGCTATCATCAAATCTTCTCTTGGAATTTCTTCTTGCCTATATATTCCTCTTCTTCTTTCATTGTAAGGATTCTAGTTCTAGTTCCATTTTCTACAATTGTGATACCAATAAGGTTTTAATTACTTTGGAAAATCCTTTCATTACTATGATACTACAAGGATGGTTCCAGTATGAAGGTGTTCCATGACTATGATTCCACATTTCTCAATATTTTCTCTATTATGAACAAAAATGTAGTGTCTTATAAGAAATTAGTTAAAGCAATCTTTTTTTGTTTATTCTTAGTGTTTTTGTATGCATTTGATGTATTAGTTACAAGGGAATTAATACATAGCTTTATTGAAAGTTTCAATCTGAAATTTTTCTCCATCTTTGTGGGTTTGTAATTTTCTGTTGATATATGCATAAGGTGCATATTTTATAGTTACAACTTGGCTTTGAAGTTGTATTCCTTTGAATTTTTTGTTGTTGGGTCAAGGTCTCAAGTAAATTACTTGATATGCATTGATAGAATTGCAGGGATTATGGAAGGATATGATAAGTATGAATTTCATTTTGAAGATAGGTGTTTGTTTGCAAGGTGAATGGATAGATATAATATATAGGTATATGAGTATATTTTGGGTATACATTTGTATTTTTTGACTTAGTTTTATGCCCAATGGATCAGGGACTAATCAGCTTGGAGATTACATGTTTTTGTTGTTTCATACCTAGGTTAAGTTGAAAATCAACATTATTAATCAAATATATTTTCCCATTCATGTTGAAGAGCTAAAAAGTGTCGCCCTCACTTATCTTGTTGAGTTCATAGGTCATGTTATTAGCTATCTCATGTCTATGTTATTTTCATAAGCCTAGAAGATTCAAGGGTTTTTATCTGTCATATAGATTCAGTTATATGCTTTGACATTGGTACCATATAAAGAATCTAAGGTCCACCCACCTAGGTCTTACAGAACCTAAAGAGAAGAAGGAGAGTAAATAGCCTTATAGTTGGCCCTAGTGTTTGAATAAGTGCATTGAACATGGGAGTTAGCTACCCTAGGTGTATGTGTTCTTATCACTAGGTTATCCAAAAAAAATTAACTATGAAGCTAACAGATTCATGTTTAAATGATTTTTCAAAGTGTCAAGGAGTAGAGGCATATGGATCATCTATGATAAAACATAAATTCTAAATGACAACTCAATTTTTTAAGCCTTGGTAAAATATATGTTTTATCTTTTTATTTAGAATAAACACTTTGATTTCTCAAAAGGTGCACAATTTCTCCAGCTCAAATTAAAGTTCTCAAACATTCAAAATGTTTGATGATTGTACATGTCCTTGCATTAGAAAAGAATCTTGAGACATTTGGAGGAAATTAAAGGGGGATTCCATCATTTGGATGTTGATAATGATAAATATAACATTGTTGGATTTGATGTCTCTTTAGATTTTGGAAGGACATAATCATTTTCCATTTTAGGTAAATTTATTGCTCAATATATTTCAAAATGGAACATAGGGAAAAAGGAAAGCATAAGGTAGTTTTCACATACATGTTTTTGATATAAAATAATCCAAAACTAGGGGGTTGGCCCTTTACAATAGTGGTGGCACAACCAACCAACAACTAGTTGACAAGCAACAGACAACCACACACCCCCCCCTAATGAATTACATCAAAAACATAAGTAACAATATACCAATAAACAACAGTACTAAGGATCCTACCCTTAAAACCAATAGAGTTTAAGAAAATAAAAAAATGCATATAGGTGTTCATTGCATTGTACCACCTACAAACTAGAACCAAGTTCAACATTAAAAAAAAAAACTATCACCAAAGGATGGATAGTGACATCCAACAGAGTACCAAAAAACTCCAAGCACTAGGGGGCCACTGACTAGCATCTTTTTCCTTTCCTTTTCTAACCAATAGCACCTTGTCCTAGTCTTTAACAAGGAATATATAAAGAAGCTTCAAATCCTCCTTCTCAAGGACCTCCTCCTCTAATGCATTAGCTAGCAGCTAGAGAGTGGTAGCAGCCGCATGAGTCACCTTAAGAGTGAACTTTGAGAAGAGGGTGAAGCTGTTCTCCACTGAATTGCACCTATCTTTCAGCTCCTAGAGATTCTTGTGAGTAACAACCCATTTCTCCTCAGTTCCAAACTTAAGAGCCCTTTTTTTCGCCAAAGAATTCCTATTATCCTACACCATAAGATTATTAGTGGGTGCCTTTACGTTTTCCAGACCATCTTTCTTAACCAGGGAGGATATAGTGTCATGGGAGTCATTAAAAGCTTTGGGGTTCTCCTAGTTGTTAGTAGAAGGTAGGGTGATGGTGGCCAAGACATGGGTGGGGTCAAGGGAGGGGTATTTGGTAGGATTATCCACCTCAAAATACCAAGTGCCATCTAGAGTATCATCCCATTTCTCCACATCTTTGTTTGCCTCTTCTTTCACCTTCTCCTAGCCATCCCCCAAGATCTTGTCACTCTCCTCAGAGTTAGTATCTTCTTCCTCCTCCTCCTAAGAGTGACTGGCCTTTTTTTAATATCTACCATGGGTTTTTAGCAATTCTTCCCAACCTTCTTC
Source organism: Cupressus sempervirens (assembly GCA_028749045.1). Lineage (NCBI taxonomy): Eukaryota > Viridiplantae > Streptophyta > Pinopsida > Cupressales > Cupressaceae > Cupressus > Cupressus sempervirens. The sequence continues at coordinate 648,238,575 of CM053792.1, read as the reverse complement.
TACTCCCACCAATTTCCTCATCTGAATCCCCAATTTCCACCTCCACCTTTTTATTCATTTTAATTATTTTATTGGTGGTCAACTATAGGGCCAAAGTTTTGTTCTTCCTATCCTTAACAAGGGTTTAGATAGGAGAGGGAGAAGGGGTAGGGGCATATCTACCACCTGCAAACTCCAAACATAGGGGGCCCTAGAGGGGAGAACATTATCAATAGCTATCACATGAGGAGGGTAAAGGGCTAGGTGAAGCTGAAAAAGATGAAATATGAGCCCTTGGTGTAGGATAGTGAAATTAGCCCCTTTCTTCCTATTATATGTAACATTCATCATGGTCTCTTCAAGGGTGTGCATTAGAAATAATAGAATGTGGACTAACTCCTTATTACAAAAATGGTTAAGTAGAGGGAAATGGTAAAAGTAATAAACATTGTGTCTTCCTTCCAACGTCAAGCACTTCATAATCATCAAACAAAGATCATACCGAGGCTCCATAAGCTTATCCCTACTAAAACCACCATGGTATCAATCTGGGGCCTCATTGCCTCTAATGAAACTAGATAGGATAGCTTTATCCACCACCTTCATAATCTTTTGCCATTTCCTACCCGTAATGTCCAAGCTTGTCACCATGGTAATAGACTCCTCATTCACCTAAAACATAATATCATTGATAGTCACCCACCTATCCTTCCAGCTAGCAAAAAAAAATTTCAAATAATTCTCTTCATAGCCAGCCATGGCCTACATGTAGGGGAAAAACCCTCCTTCCCTTAAAAAAATTCATGTGGCCTGCCTTTTGGAAAAATCTTCTATATTCATGGGCTCCAATTTGTTAAGGTCCCCACCCATGGAAATAGCCTCCTCAATGATATCTCCTTCCTCAATCTCAATAATTCTCTTTTGCACCTATAAAATCACCAAGGTAGGGCTAAAAATGAAGTAACCAATGGCTAACATGTGTTATGCTTCACGAGACTATGAATTCCATAATGTACTAACCAGTTTAAAATATCATTATAGGGAGTGCAAAAAATCTGCATATAACACCTTAATGATCTAGCTTTATTAGTAAAGTGAATTTTCTTTGTAATCCTACCATAACATTGAACAATGATTGTGCTAAAGTTGATGTTATTAATTACATCCTCTATGCCCTTTCACAAAGCGATCCACATAGTTGATCCTTGTGAAATGTCTTGTCAAAATCAAGGTGACCTTAACTATCATAAGAATAGAAATTCCACTAAATTTTTCTCTTCTCCAAAATTGGAAGGTCATAAAACCTAATTTAGACTGGTATTTTCCCTATTAATGAGGGAATTTAAATAATTAGGTAACATTTTAGCACTCTTCCAGCCAAACCCCAATCCTTCCAAGGTGTCTGCCACCATATTTCCTTTCCTAAAGTGTGTTGTAAGTCATAATAATCAAAGGTTATGAGGTGATTCCATATGTCAGCCAAGATGTGATACAGACCCCAACCAAGTTGAGTACACCCTTTAACAAAGTCAATGATGAGTTTAGAGTCCCATTCTATGGTTAGTCTTCCAACATTTAACTCCACCACAAATTTTAGCCCCCAAAGTGAGGCAATGGCCTCTACCACGTTATTGGTTCCCTGGCCCAAATGTTCTAAGTAGGCAACCACCATATCACCCTTTTCATTTTGCAGCACACATTTAGCTATCACCTGACCCCTACCTTGCGTAACACCATCAAACTTGAGTTTGATATTGGACCTAGTAGGGAGGATCCAACATTTATTTTTATAGCTACCATTTTTTAATTGTCAAATGGTAGGAAGAATTAACTAAGAATCAACCATTGGTCCTCCTATCCCAAACCACTTAATCCAACTGGGTATGCAAAGGAAGTGTATGTTGGTTGATTATGTCCTCTATTTCTTTAATCAGAGGGTCCTCTCTATTAAGAATATCAAAAAAAAGCTAAATGTTTCAATATCCTTCAATCATCAATATAGTCCTCCACCTTCATACCCACCTATCTTTTCAATGGTTCCTGGAGGCCACATAATTTTTTGTAGATGAGTGGCCTCCCCCCTATCCAATTGTCCTCCTAGAATCATGTTCTTTTACAATTCCCAACCATCCATCTTACACTTTTCCATAGAAGGGACCTATTTTTGAGGATGTTATTCCAAATCTTAGAGCCATTGGGGAGATCATTATTAAGGAGGTTATATCTAAAGTAAGTATTAGATAGGTATTTAGCCCTAATGATTCTTCCCCAACTAGTCTTATTTTCAACCAACCTCTACCACACTTTATTGAGTAAAGCCTTATTCATATCAACAATTCTTCTTATTACCAACCCCACTTTACCTTTAGGTTTGAACACAATTTCCTGATTGACAAGGATCCATTTACTAGACCAAAGGAAGTTCCTTTGTAGTCTTTTAAGTTTGTCTTCCATATTATGATTAGTCTTGAATATTGAGAGGAAGTAGATTGGTATTCCCTATAAAGCTCCCACCAAGAGTTGTTTTCTTGCACTGCTAAGTAATTTACCCTTCCACCCAACAAGCTTTCTTTGCATTCTCTCTAGGATAGTGTTCCAAAAGGTGGTAGAGACCTCCTTGATAGTCAAGGGAAGACCAAGGTAGGTGTTTGGGAGGTTCTCTTAATGGCATCCAAGAATATTTTTAACCTTAACCTACAAAACCTCAGGAGTATTGAAAAAATAGATCTTACTTTTTACCAGTTTAATTTACTGACTTGAATAGTTCTCATAATTGGTCACTAAGTTCCTAGATGGAGGATTCTTTGAAAGGAAAGTTACATCCAAAAATTGTTGAATAACCCCGGCATCAACAAAGTAGCTAGTTGGATACCTTTCAAGTTGTCTAATAGAGAAAATTTACTAACCAACCTTCCCAACACTTCAGCCACCATAATGAAAAGGTAAGGGGTAGAGGGTCACCCTATCTCAGGCCTCGACTAGCATCAAAGTTTCCCCAGGGGGTCCCGTTAAGTAGCACCTCAAATTGTTTGGTTTCCACCATAATTTTTCTGATATTAAGATTTTCCTTATTGAACCCCACTTTGTTCCAGTTGATCATAAAGGAAGGTCCAATTGACTCTTTCATAAGTCTTAGATATATCAAGTTTAAGGGTCATACCAAGTCTTCAAATTTTCTCCATAGAGTGGGTGATTTCATTAGTGGTAATCATTGCATCCAGAATTTGATGACTCAGGAAAAACCCCTTCTAAGGACTCCTAATAACCATATCCAAGAAGGCTTTAATCTTGTTGATCAACACATTGGAGAAGACTTTATAAATGGTATTGTAGAGGATGATCGACCTAAAATCCCTTATAGTTCTTGGTTTTTAGATCTTAGGCGCCAAGACTATAAAGGTTTTATTAATCCTTCTTAGCATCCTCCCTATTCTAATCATGTCCCTAGTGGCCCAAATTAGTCCATTTTTTATCACTTCCTAGAAGTGCTGGAAGAATGCTGACAGGAAGCCATCTGGGGCCAAAGCCTCGAAGGCTTTCATAGAGATTTTCACGTACATGTTATAAGTGCCTAGCAGACCAATTATCTTCCATGCCCTTTTTTGGGCAGTATAAGTTATTATTGTAGTAATTAAATGTTATTTCATTTTTTCAAGTATAATTTGTAAATACTTGACTATTTTTGTATATATTTGTCTAGAAAATTAACTTGGGATTCTAGGTATGTATTTATAGTTAGACACATCAAGTGAAATTGGAATCATATATTATTATAATTATTATTCATAACTAACAATAAAGTTCTTAATTGATAATAATAGTTTACTTATTTTAATTAAAGATGTTTGATTATAATTTAAAGATTTGTATTAAAAAATAGATGTAGAATTATTATTGTATATTAGTACAATTTTGCATTAAAAATAATATTTAAACTCTATATTACCACATTTGTATTGTATAATATAAATTAGTTAGATAATTTAAAGATAAATATTATAATTTTTACTTTTAGATATATTAAACATATATTTTATGTTTTGTGATGGAATTGATTGGTTTGTTTTAATGAATTGTGTGGTGAGAAAGATTATTTTAATACATATAGAGATATATTTAGGTGTTGCTAAAATTTGTATTTTCATATATTATAGATATAATCTCAATTCCAACCCACTTTTACAAATCTTTTCCTTTTTGTAAATCATCAAATGTCCTTTACACACACATGTATGTGTGTGTGTATATGTATCTCTGTCTGTGTGTGCTGTGTGTATTTATGTATATATATGTATATATAGACACACACATATTTTTGTGTGTGTATATATATGTATGTATCTATATATGTATGTATATGTATGTATATACATGTATATATGTGTATATATATATATACATATATGTGTGTGTCTGTGTCTATGTTTGGTCCGAACTGGTACTAAGAGAGGTAGTGAATCAATACCATCTTTAAAACAGGTTGCTCTTTTGATCACTTTAACTAATCTTATCATAAGCCATTTGAAAACTATCACTAAGATAAATGCGGTAAGGTAAAGGAAAGTAAGGTCAAACACAAAAGCATTCATCAAGTTGACATAGGCATTTTATACATGAAAACCATTGGTTAGAGGGTGACAACTGTACTTGGGATAATATATCCACTAGCCTTTATAATGCATGTAAAGGGGTTCCTTGTTAAGAGCTACAAGTTCTCTTCTGGAAGTGTATCCTATTAGGAATGCCTACAATCTATTTAGGTTCTAAAAGCCTATGAAAGATACCTTAGTAGAGGATTTAATATAAGCTTACTAATGAATCTTTCCCTGTTAAGCACTACAAATAAATGTAATGGTAAGAAAGCATACTAAGTGTTTAGACCTCAAATGTAGTACCATATTTATATCTAGATATCTAATTTGCATCCTCAAAGATGTAGTGATCTTCCTACTTAGTGAGTTCACTAATCTCGCCTCTCCCCTTCATTTTCTATAACAACTTGTCATTGTCTAGTGTAGGAGAACCTTAATCAAACTTCCTAGGACTAGTTCTTTTTTGGTTTCTAGTTAGAACTTTGGCATGTACTAACTCTAGCCAAGTTAGGGATGTGAGGTTGGACCTTTCATGATCCTCTCCTTGTTTGACTTTGTTTCTAGGTGGTGTTGTCATTTTAGGAGTCTTTGGGTTTTTTTGTTGAGTGTTATTTGTGTTAGGGGTTATGGGTCTAGAATTATAAAAGAATGAGGGAGGTATGGGTTTTAACATATCTTTTCCTCCATGATGTTTTCACATCATATTTCATGAATTGGAGATCCTACTTCTCATTTGCAGCAAGAAAGGGAAAAGATGTCAAAAAGATGTCAAATATTGACAAAATTATCAAAAAAAGGAAAAGTAGGATAAAATCAATGGAATGGTGTTACAAATTCCAAATCATTCCTATAAATCATGATAGAATCATGTTAGACCTACTTAGAAGGTTCCAAGTGATAGAGATTCAAAATTTGCAAAATTGCAAAGGTTGTCAACAATTTTTCAAAAGTTGCTTGACAACATTTAAGAAATATTTGCACATATTAAGGTTTTAAGGTTGATGGTTTCCATAACTATATAAACCTCTAGGAAACCTATAAACTATGAAATACACTCATTCTATAGGTTGGAGGTTGTAATGAAAAAAGTTTGACATTGAAAGCTATGAATATTGTCTAGTTTTGATAGTTTTTGCATGTTTCAATTGACTTCTTTATAATAATGGATTATTTTTTCTTTGGATTAGTGCAACTTATGTTTGTACAGTCCTTTCTATTTTAGGTTATTTAATTGTGGGAATTCTTTTAGTTAGTTTTTGGATATCTTTTGTGAGTAGGTTGTATGTTGGTCCAATTTTGACCATTTTTGCAACAATGGCTCCCCTATGAGTTCCTATCATAATTTATTCATGGTTTTAGGGGAAATGGGAGTGGAACCAATGTACATAATTCACATAGGTTCTGGGCTCTAGAAATTTTCCTAAGAAATTTAAAACTAATGCCCTAGACAAGTCTTGAGAACCTGAGTAGGCAACATCAGTGTATGCAAGTGACTAAAGAGGGTTTGAATGTGATGGATATTTCAAACTAGGAGTTGTATAAGGAGGAGGGTTTAGTGATGTCACTATACAAAAAAGGATAAGGTCTCATTATAATTTTTTTGAGGAAATGATCAAACCCTAGTCAACTCTAACATCTTTATTGTGAAACCCTGGCATAAAATTTACTTTTAGGTGTATGGATGGGTTGGAGACATGAGACCCACAAAATCCTTGAGGTTTTTCCAAATTGTACTCAAATGTAAAGTTTTTTACTAGCTTGTTCAAATAAAATTGGAGTTAAAACCCAAAAACCCAAGTAGGAGGGTTAATTCAATTAGGCCTAATTGATGCAACTTGGGAAGTTTTGCAAAGAACAGTAGGAAACCCTATTGGTTTTGAGTCCAGAAGATTAGATGATGTCCATGTAAGGAAACTTGGCAATAAAGAATATAACCATTTCCACATAACCCATAATAGATCTAAAATAAATACGAAATTAAAATCGACATGCAAGAGAATAGACAACATACCCACAAAATTGTGACACAAGATATACCCTAAGAAACCCTCATTGAGGAAAAAAACCCAGCCTCCAAAAGCATCCATCACCATGTATTATTCAGCAAAAATATCATTTCCATACAACCATGGAAGCCTTCATGGCCATAGCCACAACCGAGCAAACTATGTGAACAAGCATGAATCCACACATCCCATGCCATGCTTTCAACCTTCACAAATGCTCCCTTGGCTAACCTGTCAAGCCTTGTCCCGCTCGACTCTTGCCTTTTATCTTCTCCTTGTCACTCTACAACAACTACCCTTGTGGCTGCTTATATAGTAGCAAGTCCCACAAAACCACTAAGTGGTATTACATAAACCATGTGCTACCTAACCCACTGACCCCACATTTAATATTGGGCATTTAATTCTTTCCCCCAATATTAAATAATTATATCAAATATTATCACAATGTTACAATACAACTCATCAAGAATATTCCATTGGAATCTTTACATGTTGCACGTCCATCTAGGTACAACATTACATAATAAAATAAAATATAACAATACTATGCAATGTGTGCAACACCCATTATCTCAACAATCTCCCACTTGTTGTATACATTGCATAGGGTCAATCTGTAGCCACATAAATGAACAAGGGAACAATCCCTCCCAGCATGTCCACCATCATGGATCAAAATACACCAAGTGCTCCATCCTGGTACCCGCAACAAAATCAAAGTATCCAGCATCTCAAACATGAATGATCTCACCTCCTATTATGCCACTCCCACTGGACATACATAGAAGCCATCCAAAGAGAAAGCCACCCAACCTGTCGCATTAGAAGATCATAAAATCATGTACCAACTAAAATTCCAAGCACAAAAAACCTGATCCAAAGGTAATCACATGTATCCGTAGTTGTTAAAAATATCCATAGCTGAAATAGCACCCACAGCAAGTGCCAAACCCATCCAACTATCCATACCTTAAAGGTATAACAAGTGAATCTCATACCACTGACATATCCAATCTGTAACCTATAATCACAAGCTTCAAGAGCAATACCTGCCACATATATACCAAGAAGCTCCCACTACAAAAGATAATGTCAAATCTATAACCAATCCACTCAACACATCTCAAAGAAGTGAATCCATGTAGTATCAAGGACATCCACAATACATAAACTAATATCTTGCAAGAACAACTCTCATAACAAGTCTCCAATGCTCTCCCAAGTTCACCACAACCAACAGAGGAAAGAGATAAAGGAATAACCATGTCATCTCTCACATGACATACATGAGCACAAACTAGTGATCACAATCTCCAACCAATCTCAAATCCAATGTAGGAAAAACTGAACATCCAGGAAGATAACCAAGACCAGAGAAACCATAAAAATCATAACCTGTATCATGTCCTTCTACACACACCTCTAGATGTAAACTGTGCAAGTATGATCTCCTCCATAAAACCCCAAAAAGAAGCCTCAACAACACCCAAACCATACCATATAACTAATCATGGATGTAAGCCTCTCAGAAGAAGATCAAACTCAATAAAACCATTCCTAATCCAAGAAAAATTCCCAATATAAAACCATCTCCCAAACTCAACCAGCATAACAACATATGCACATGGAGATAACTAGTGCTTAACCATCTCTCAAATGAACCCTCCAGAACTAACTCATGTACCATAGCTCAAGATCCATTTCCATGAAAGACAAGCATAAAATTAATGCAACTAAGAGAAACAATTGGCTATACCTCTCAAGTATCAAACTGCCGAGTAGACCAAGAGTGGGGAATGAGAATGCTCATCAAGATACCCAAGTCTTCAACCAAGACTCATCTAAGAACAATCTCCTCTCAAGTCCATATCAGGTGACTGCCCCTCGGACTTCCTGTTGAAACCATCAACCATCCCAACAAATACTTCTCTAATCCAAGAGAAATCAGCGTCACCACCATCTCTAAGTATCCATGAGCACCTTTAACCAATCAATACATGCCAACTCTAAATGCAACATAGCAATATCATGAAGTATCCAGCTTATGATCAGTGTACTCAATACCAAGAAACTAAACCAAGATCAATGTCCAAGTTCCAACCATGGCCTCAGGAACATAAACATGACAACATGATCTTACCATCTCAACTAAAGAGATAACATGCTCCATGTGAACACACCATAACATGTCACAACTCTAAACGCGTATCAAGAGTATACCATGACATAATAATGAAACCATCCTCATACCAAGGATAACATGCCAAATAAAAATATAAACCACACCTTTGCCAAGAACCCTGTGAGTCCTCAAGATGCAACCATCTCCACACACCATGAAGAAAAACAATCTCCACATACTAGGAAGAACCATCTCCACATACCATGAAGATAACCAAGAACTCCACGAGTCCTCAAGATCTAACCATCTTCAAACACCATGAAGATAACAAGTGCACCATGCAAATGTCAAAGACGCTTCTGCAGCAATAGGATCTAAGACAAACCTCCAACATCTACAAACACTCAATAAATATATCAATGCCAACAAAACCCCCCACTCAACCGTGGTACCAAGTCACCTATGGAATCATAAAATCCATCTCCTATATGAAGATCCAAATCAAACTAGGAACTAATCCTGCACTGTCACCTCATCACTGTCACAAGCTCCCACTAAACCATGTATCCAAGCTATCCATGACATCATGATGAAAAACCATCCTCTAACCATGAGAATCAACCAAGGCATCAAACCATCAAAGAACTCAAAGTTCACATCATGAGCTTCTCAAAAGAAACCAAATAACCATGATCCTCAACCAAGAAGATATACCACCATAACCAAATCAGAAAATCCAAGCTAATGAACATCAAGGATGTACTTGTATAACCAATCATGTCATGCCAAAATCCATAGCACCATGATCACATCCATGAACCGAGCATCAGGCTCTCAATGTGTCCAACCTGTCAGCATAGTCAACCACAATCCTCTCCCATGACTGTACCTAGTAACAACATCTCATCCCTTCTACATGAAGATAAAATCATAAAATCATGTGACTTAGGGCATAGACAACCCAAATCCAAGCCACCAATCTGAATATGCATCAATAATGAAAGATCAATGGGCAAAGACAACCCATAACCAAGCTATAAATGCAACCAGTAAGTATAAACCACTTACAACACTGCACAACTTGTAGACCCAACAAGTCATCATGCATATCCAAACCAAACACTGATAACCATATCATCATGAGACCAATCTGAAATATGAACTAAGTATATAATGACATCAAATCTTAAATCTCCAATGCCATAAACTCACAATGTTACCATAGTCAAAATATACCTATAAGCTGTTCAGATCAATATATCAACAAATAAATCATGCCAAACCTACACCAAATCTGAACCAATGTGTAGATCTCTCCAAGAGCTTTTCGTTGACTACTCGAAGTCCAAAATCTGACTCTGTATGCCCAAGTTATGCCCCAATTCGTACTCAAAATAAACAACATCTGACTTTAAGGCTCTTAAAACCTGACAAAATCTCAAAATCATAGAACCAAACCTACACCATGTTGTAGTGCTCTGAATTAGCTTTCCAACGCCTATAAGAACTCTGAAATTCGATATTCTGAGAGAAAGTTATGGTCGTTTTACTAAGATAGTCTTTTTACCATTTTCAGTATGATTTTTCATTTTTTATTTTTTCAGTGACGAAAATTCCGACGGGATTAAATTTGATGGCCATCATGGGCTGAAACGAAAAAACTCTTTCATTTCCTCTTAACATGGCCAAACTAGGGCATATTATATATCAAATTTTATGGAAATGTCGACCCGGATCCAATGGTGAGGTCTATTTTTACCCAGGAGGTCATTTCTGCATGCTACCCTCCAAAACCCTCATTTAAATGAAACATCCGAAAAAATCTTTTTGTCCAACAATTTTTCATGCTCAAATCTTTCAACATCCCATCATAATAGCAAATTCAAAACCCTCAGATCTGCAATAAATCATTCATATATCTTGCTTTTTCTTTTATCCTCTCATGCATTCCCATGGATTCAATCTAGGGTTACAATAATAAAACCATAGCTCTGATACCACTTGTAAGGAAACTTGGCAATAAAGAATATAACCATTTCCACATAACCCATAATAGATCTAAATAAATATGAAATTAAAATCCACATGCAAGAGAATAGACAACATACCCACAAAATTGTGACACAAGATATACCCTGAGAAACCCTCATTGAGGGAAAAAACCCAGCCTCCAAAAGCATCCATCACCATGTATTATTCAGCAAAAATACCATTGTCATACAACCATGGAAGCCTTCATGGCCATAGCCACAACCGAGCAAACTATGTGAACAAGCATGAATCTACACATCCCATTCCATGCTTTCAACCTTCACAAATGCTCCCTTGGCTAACCTGTCAAGCCTTGTCCCGCTCGACTCTTGCCTTTTGTCTTCTCCTTGTCACTCTACAACAACTACCCTTGTGGCTGCTTATATAGTAGCAAGTCCCACAAAACCACTAAGTGGTATTACATAAACCATGTGCTACCTAACCCACTGACCCCACATTTAATATTGGGCATTTAATTCTTTCCCCCAATATTAAATAATTACATCAAATATTATCACAATGTTACAATACAACTCATCAAGAATATTCCATTGGAATTTTTACATGTTGCACGTCCATCTAGGTAAAACATTACATAATAAAATAAAATATAACAATACTATGCAATGTGTGCAACACCCATTATCTCAATAGTCCAATACTCCATAAGGGGACCCCTCACTCCTTATAGTGGCATAAATGGTGAATAAAGATAAAAAATTATAATTGGCCAAGTGGCTTGAAGAGGTAGTGATAAGTCCAAGAAGCAATCCCATTGTTGTAACTAGGTTGGGAGTAGGTAGAGGATAGGAAAGAGATCCTCTATGGATTAGGGTATCAAAGGTAACCCTAATAGGGTAAGGAAAAGCCTAAGAAATTCCTTTAGAACTTAAGGGCTAAGAAAGATGCGTACATTGTCTTACATCATATTCATATTAGAGCCCAAAGATTTGGGTTTGTTTTTAGATTTTTCTAATTACAAAGTTAGTTGGAGAATCAAATATGATGACCAATGCATAATTAGCCAAATAGAAAGGTGAACAGAAGGTGAGGAATAGAATCCTTGAAGAAGCTCTAGAAGAAATGAAGACCGACTTTGAAAAAGTTGCTAAGGCAACTAAGAAGAAAGACCAAGAAGGTAAAAGTAGTAGTAAGGGTAAGGAGAAGGTTGATGAAAACCTTATCCCTAAACTAGACCCTCATATAAATAAAGATCCATTCCTAAAATCCATCAAATCTTTAGGTGGAAAGGCATTAGAAGGAGTTCCTTCATTTAGTGAGATGATGGACCCTTAATTAGTGATGGAATGAGTTGAAGGAATGGAGAACCACTTTGAGTGTGAAGGTGTTAGTGAAGCACAAAAATTTAAGGTAGCTAAATATAGGCTAAGGGGATCAACCCTAACATAGTGGAATTACCTCCAAGAAGAAAGGGATAAAGTGGGAAAGAAGCTCATTGCAAATTGGAATGTGATGGTAACAAATGTGAAGGAACAATACCTACTAGAGGAATATGAGGTTCAATTACACAAGAAGAGACAATGTTTGAAGCAAAAAGACACGGATATAATATCTTACACTGAGGAGTTCCAAAAGTTGTGTGTGAGTTCAAGAGTGCAAGAAGATGAGAACATCAAGGTGGCTAGGTATTTAGGGGGTTTGAAATGGAACATATAAGAGGATATCAGTCTATGGTCTCCTACTCTAATCCATAAATGCTTAGCTTTAAAAGTGGAAGAGAAGAAAAAAGAGAGGATAGACTAAAAATTTAGAGGTAGAGTTAAGGCTAGAGATGGAATATGGAAAAGAGGCTATGGAGGAAGAGGATCATATTCTAGGCCATAAGGAGACAACAAGTTGAATGAACAACAAAAAGGAAGTTTAGAAAGATGAAGTTTTAGTAGGGGCAGAGGCTCTAACACTAGTTGGAGAGGAAGGAGAACCAAACAAGGGAGAGGTTCCTACTTGGCCACCATGAAATGTTATCATTGTAGTCAGCTAGGATACCCTGCATATAAGTACCCTAAAATAGTCTCAACTTCCCAAGGAAACATAAAAAGGGTAAACTATATGCAAGAAGAATATAGTAGCAACAAAAAGCACTATGAGGTACCCCTAGAATCAAAGGAAGGGGAGAATCTTATGACAAGGAGAAGTTTTATTAAGGAGCCAATCAAAGAAGAACCAACTTAGAGGAGAGCACTCTTTAGGGTCAGATGCAAAATCATGGGAAAGGTGTGCAGAATAATCATTAACTTAGGCTAAACTAAAAATGTAATTAGTGAAGAAGTAGTTAGTAAGTTGAAGCTAAAAAGAATCCCTCATGCCAACCCATATAAGGTTACATGGCTCAATAAGGGACAACACATACTTGTGGGAGAGAAAGCATGGCTAGATTTCACCATAGGGAGATAGAAGGATAGAGTGTTATGTGATATTCTTCCCATGGATGCATGCCACCTTCTACTTGGAATGCCATGGAAATTTGATAACCAAGACATACATTATGGAACAAAAAATGCATATGCATTCAAGAAGAATGGGGTGACTTTCAAAATCCAATCCTTGCTAGAAGAAGGAGAGTTGAAGACCACAAGTCCAAGTATGCTAATGGTTGGTGAGAATGAGTTCTTGGAGACCTTAGAGGAAGGAGATGGAATGGGATTTGAATTGGTTTTGAAACCTAAAGATGAAACTATTGCCAAGAAATCAAAGATTCCAAAGGAGGTACAAGAATTTCTTGAGGAATATAAAACCATTGTTAGCGATGGAAAACCTACCACTCTACCTCCTAAGAGACTTTTTATTCACCAAATATACTTAATTGCAGGAGTCATCCTACCCAAAAAAATTCCTATAAGATGACCCCTCAATAAAATGAGGAAATTTCCAAACAAATCCAAACCTCCTAGACCAAATCCTAATTAAGAAAAGCATTAGTCCATGTGCATTCCCTACTATTTTAGCACCCAAAAAAGGAAGAACTTTGAGACTTTGTATTTATTCTTGAGCCATAAATAGAATCACCATTAGGGACAAGTTCCCAATAACTAGAATTGAAGACCTAATGCACCATTTAGGGGGAGAAAGTATTTCACCAAAATAGACCTAAAAAGTGGCTACCACCAAATTAGGATAAATGAAGGAAATGATTGGAAAATAGCCTTCAAGACTACAAAAGGTTTGCATGAATGCCTTGTAATTCCAGTTAGTCTATCCAATGCTCCATCTACCTTTATGAGGTGGACAAACAAGGTGTTGGAAGATTACATTGGTAAGTTTGTTGTTGTCTACATAGATGATATCTTAATTTTTAGAAAAACTAAAGAGGATCATATCAGGCATCTGCAATTTTTTTTAAAGAAATTGTATGATGAAAAGATATTAATCAATTTGGAAAAGTGTGACTTAATGAAAAAAAAGCTCATGCATCTTGGCTTTTTTTTATCTCAAGGCAATCTCAAAATGGATCAAGAGAAGGTGGATGCAATTCTAAGTTGGCCTACTCTAAAAGACTACATTAGATGTGAGAAGCTTCCATGGTTTGGCATAATATTATAAAATGTTCATTAGACATTTCAATGGCATATGTACTCCTATGTTAGATATAATCAAGGAAGGAATAAAGAAAAAGTTCCTTTGGACCCCACAAGAAGATCAAGGTTTTGAGACACTCAAGAATAAGATAGCAAAACTACCTACACTAGTGCTTCCTAGTTTTGTGAAAATCTTCCAAGTGGAGTTTGATGCTAGAAATGTAGCTATCGGAGTTGTTTTAAGCCAAGAAGGAAGGCCAATGGATTTTCATAGTGAGAAGGTCAATGATGCTAAGAAGAAGTACTCCTCCTATAAATTAGAATTGTATGCTCTAGTCCAAGCTCTAAGGAAGTGGAGACACTATTTTCTTCTAAATAGAAAGAAAATGGAAACCCTATTCACAACCCTAATTTCCAAAAGGAACAATCCAAATTGATTAAGAAAAAGAAAGTGTTCAATAAATAAATTAACCAAGTGATGGAAATAGGGAGAAAGGGGGGTTATATGATGTTTCTTTTGTGGGGGAGTATGTGCTTAAATCCTAAAATAGATAAAAGAAAAATACTAACCTTGAATCTGACAAATGTATAGATTAAGGTAAAAACGGGTTTTCAAAGGGACCCAAAACCTTTAACAAAAAGAAAAAGATAAATCATGAAGCACTACTAGGTTTTACAAGGACCTGAAACTTGCAGTTTAACAATAACAAAATCAAGTTTTACAGGGACCTGAAACCACATAAAAGGACCTGGAACTTAGTTTTTACAATAGACAGAAACCAAATAAAATAACCAATATCAATGACCAATTACTAGGACCACTAAAAAAATAGAGACCAGATACCAGCGACACTACCAACTACTATTATAGCTCTTTAATCATTTTGACCACCTCTTTTCCTACCTCTATAGTGCCTTGTATGGTATCAGTAGCCTATCCTCCAATAACCTCAGTTACCCTTTTCCTGGAGCTCTATCTAGTTCTTTTACTTGGTCCACCTGGAGACATGATTTTTTTATTAGTTCACTTCCTCAAACTTGCAGCACTTGCACAAATGTTGGAAGTAACCTACTCCATCTTATTGCCACTTTCTTTGATCAGTAAAAAAAGTTTATGTTCATAGTCCTTTAGTTTCTCTGGTATATTACCCACTTGAACTTCCATCTGACTAATCTTTGCACAGTCAATTTCCTTGTCCTGTTGCACCTTTTCCACTTTTTTTTTCAAACTCATTAATTCATTATACATCCATGATTCAGCTTGTAGAAGGGTACCAGCTTTAAGCTTTGCAGTATGTAGGAAAGAAAGCATAGTATCATTATGAGTAGACTCATTCTTCTCCTTCCCCATTTCTTCCCTACCAGAAGACTCATCCTTCTTTGTCCTCACATCTTCCCTCACATTCACATTAGAAGGGTCATCCTTTTCCTTTACCATTTCTTCTTTTTCATCCCTCACTCCCTTGGAATGCTCACTCTAATTTTCCTCTTCACCAACATTACCCGACCCCATATTTTTCTCATTACTTTCTTCCTCTTCATCCTTACCAATCTCATGCTTGCTACTCGGGTAGCCTTCCAAATTGGAGCTAAAATCTGCCACATCCATATTCTCCTCCTCCTCCAAATTTTTCTCATAATTATTTTTCTAAGTTATCAGACTCAATAATCTCTTCCACATTTTGCTGAGGGGTTTGTTGGGTTTCTTGCTTTAGACTCTCCTTTTTCCCTTAACCCCTTCATCACCCTTACTCTTCCTAGAGTAAGTTTCACCAATAGAGCCTTTCTTTTTTTTAGGAGGAGAAGACACAATGACCTTGTTTTTACAATGATACTCAATTAGTAAAATTAACCCTTCATGTAAAATTAGATGAGACTCTTTTTTCCTATGAGCTTGCAAACTTTGGAGTAAAGAAAATCTTAGATAAAAAGGAAATAAGAGCCTATCCTTGTGCCTAAATTGATTAAGCAACACAAAATGAAATTTATGAACACGCTTAGCTTTTCCATCTAAAATAAAATACTCACGAATGCAAGAAAGCACATCCTGCCAGATAACCTTAATCTGACCTAGTTCATAAAAATCACAGTTCTTCTCTAGATTCTTTTCCTCTTCATCTATTTTGGAAAATTTCTTAAATGTAGCATTTGAAATACTCATTTCTTTACTAAACTTTATGCCTTCCTTAGGAAAACCTAGCACCTCAGCTATGAACTCTTTAGTCAAATGCATTGTCACTCCATGCAAAGAAACCCTATCTTCAATCCATTTTTTGAAGAATGCCTTTGTAACATGAGGTTTATATCCATGAAGGCACTCCAAATAAGTGGTGACATTACCCTTCTATAGAATATTCCAAACAAAAGCTTTGGCCTTCCATGCCTTACAATTTTTTGGCTCCTATTTTCTTGGTTCTCCACTCATTTCCAAAGACTTTGAATTAATTCAAAAAGCCAAAGTTGAATGGACACAAAGAACTAATGATTTAATAAAATATAATACATTCATTAAAACTACTAAGGCACACATTGAAATAGATACAAACAGAGCCAGGATACAACCACATTAATGTACTTCCTCAGGGAGAGAACACTAACATCAGTAACCCCACTCCCATATATCATTAAATTTCTAATCTCAAAAAATATTTCCCTCTATTGCATAACTTGTATCATAATTAATAAGGGCTTTCAAATCCATGTTCCTACTTAAGTCACCATGCCACATCATCTTATACCCATTTTGGATAGCTTAGTTGGCAATTCAGTCATCCACCACATTACCTTCATAGAAAGAATGAGATATAATCACTTTTTCAATTTTATTGATTAAAGATTTAATTTCCATAACACTAGATTCAGTCAATCAAGTAATTGAATTGTTATCATTAAGCATATTAGCAATGTTTAAGGAATCTCCTTCCATCTAGAAGTTTTGAAAACTAGTTTCCACTACAAGTCTCATTGTATATAGAGCTGGAGTAGCCTTAGCTTTATGACTGTTAGAGATACCAATAGGTATCGCAATAGCATCTATTATATTACCTTTATGATCTCTCAAATCTCCTCCACAACCTGCTTTTCCCAAGTTTCCCTTAGCAGCACCATCAAAGTTCCCTTTAAGCCATCCAATAGGGGGAGCCTTCCATCTAGTCTTCAATCTTGGGTCATCTTTTTTAATATTAGAACCTTTGGATAACATTGGAGTGTCAATTTGTAAGTCTTGATCACATCTTCTCTTAAACTTAAAATTTTCCTTTATTGCCCTAACAATATTTTGGCCAAGCACCCACCTTGGCATTTCTTTATTTCTAAAGATTCTATTATTTCTTTCTTTCTAGATACCCCATCAAAGATGGGGAAGAGTAATCTTCCATAGAAAATCAACATCAGTATCCTTAGATGGACATCTCCAACTTTTAAAACAAAGCTCAACATTATTTTGATGAACCCAAGTTATGTTCTAGTAATTGAGAATAGAGCTCCATACTTGTTGACTGTAAGAACAGTTTTTAAAAAAATGATCTCTATCTTCAAAACCTCATTTACATAGACTACACCTATTAACCACATTAATGCCTCTTTTTTGCAATTTATCCTAAGTAAGAATTTTTTTTTTTGAAGAAAAATCCAATAAAAGATATTTATTTTTGGTAAGAGACCCTTTATCCAAGCTTGTGTCCATAAAGGTTGATTACCTTTCTCCTTAGATTTAAAAATAGAAGAAACTTTAAACTGGCCACTAGGATCAACAGTCCATATCATCTTATCCTTTTTATGGGGATACAAAGAAAAGGCATCCCACATTATCTAGATGTTATGAAAACTCTAGTGAATCAGGTTAACCCAACTATTGTTATGCCAATAATGTCCCACAAAAGTCCCATACAATTGTTTGCATCTATCAACTTGGGTTCCATCCTCAAAGTCCTTAATCAGAGAATGATCCATTAACCAAGAATCTTTCCAAAATCTTACCTTCTATCCATTTCCAATTTAACATGAATAGCCTTTGGCTAAGGTACTCTTAGTTCCCTGAATAGCTCCCCAAATAGCAAAAGGGGAGAGAACATCAAGAGATGATAAGAAATCAGATAAAGAATTAGCATTTAAAAGATACTTATGTTTCCACATAGTACTCCATTCCTTATCATCATGATAAACTCTCCATCCTTATTTTGCTTGAAGAGCTCTATTCATACTTCGTATAGACTTGATTCCCAATCCACCTTCCCTAATGGGCTTACAAATTTGATCCTAGGCAATTAGAGCCATTCTCTTCCTTTCCTCAGTTTGAATATGACAAATGTTGTTTTTTGATGTCTGTATGTAGTTTCAGGAAAATCTACAACCTATTTTAGACTAAAAATGTTGAGATAGAGAAAACCCAAAAATATTTTATCTTTTTGAAGTGAGGTTGACCTTGACCTTGTTAGCAGGGCACAATTATGCCCCAAAAAGTTGACCTTGACTTGCACTTCTTAGACAAAAATTTTGTTCATGGATCTCGCAAGTTTGATGAAAAGGGTATCTAAATCTGCTCTCTAATTCATTGTTCCACACCTATATCTACAAGAAAAATGGTTTCTTTTTTTGGATGAGGGGTTCACCTCAATCAAACCCTAGTTTTGAATCAACCTTAATAATGGAACTGAAATAAAGAATGCTAGCAATTAGTAGAAGTAAATCTAATAATGAAGCTATGATACTCAATAGATATGTAATTCTATTTGAAATGTAAATAATTATATTGATATGAAAGCTTGAACATAACATTAACAAATGTAAATCAAAACCTCCATGATTGTATGCTTGGAATCCACCTTGAAAGAAGTACGAATAGATCTTGAAGATGAACAAAGGATCTTGAAGGAAGATCACACCATCATGATGGCTAGATCTAGGTTTTGAATGTTGAATCTTGAATGCTTGAACCAAATCCCTTCAAAGGATTGAATTCTTCAATCCTTGGTATTCAATGGACAACTTGAATTCTTGAATGATAGAATGTGTTCTCGCTTGAAAACTAGGTAGTTTCTCATAGATAGTAGATGCACTCATGAAAAAAAAGTAGACGTCAAAATGAGGGAAGAATGATTCCTTTTATAGAGATCTAGGACACAAACTCCTAGAGAAGGCTGACATAGGAGCATTAAATCCCATTTAACCTTTACCCCTAGGAATAGGCCTAGATTAAATATAGTTTAAGAGTCTACCATTTTGAACCTAAAACATTGACATGAAAGTAGGAAAAGAAAATTTTGAAGCCCGAGATCCCAAAACTTCTTGAAATTGAAAATAGAACCTAGGGTCAGGGATGAGGTCAGCACTACCTTAGTTTAGGGTTGATTTTATCCATGATCTAGGTAGGGTTGAGGTCGACCTTGACCCAGCCCTTGAACCAGAGCCCAAAGTCCTTAGCTTCATAGATGATCTTGTCAAAAAAAGGCTAGAAATAGAGAGAGAAAAGTAGAACATAGGGAAAACTACTAGATCCATACAAAGACCCATTCAAGGTGCTTGACATGACCCTAGACCACTTATTTGGAGGGCTAAACACTCTTAGTGTGGAAGTGCTTCCATTTTAAGATGATATAGCTTCCAAATTAATTTTTTGTATATTTATACAACCAAGCTCTCAACTTCCTTAATTCTCAAGACAAACTCAACAACAAGCATATGAAGTGGGTAGAATACTTGCAAGCTTACACATTTTCTATCAAACATAAGAAGGGAGTGCAGGATAAGCTAGATAATGCATTAAGTAGGAGACTCCTCATAGTCCAAGAAGTTCAACTACAAAGCATAGGAATTGAAGCTTCAAAGACCTATATGCTGATTACAATTAGCTAAGGATATAAGCCCCCAAGCTAAGGACTCTAACTCAACATACATGTAGGAGGGTGTAAAAGCAAAATTAAAAAAAAGGCAACATAAAATAAAAGGGTCAGTCCTAAACAAACCCAAATCAACCAGCATAAGAATCCTTGCAAAGATATGTTTCTCACACTAATATCATATCTAGAGAGATTTCATAAAAACATAAGTGATTACATAAGAAAAACAAGAGCAATACTATAATGAAAGTGAAAAAGAAAGGAAAGAAGAAGTGATTACCTCACCAAGTAATTTACCCACCTTACTATCAATCACCAAAAGAGAGGGATAACCAAATAGGTGGCCAAACCTGATAGTTCATCCATAAACTGTGCTTGCAATTGTAAATGTGTCTTTTGATGGCTTCTGGAATATTCATAGATCCACCTTCTTGTATCAATATGAATATGAAATGGGTGTCTTCTCAAGGGTTCAGAAAATTATGTGTGTTACCTTCAAAAGATCTAGCATATTGAAAATTTGAAAAGGTGTGTATATCTTCAACAACTAGCAGATCCATGCAAAGACCCATTCAAAGCATTTGACATGACCCTAGACCACTTACTCATAGGGCTAAATGCTCTTAACATGGAAATGCTTCTATTTTAAGACAATATAGCTTCCAAGATAATTTGGTGTATATTTAGACAACAAAGCTCTCAACTTCCTTTATTCTCAAGACAAAATCAATAGTAAGCATATGAAGTTGGTAGAATACTTGCAAGCTTACACATTTGCTATCAAGCATAAGAAAGGGGGTGTAGGATAAGGTAGTCGATGCATTGCTCATAGTCCAAGAGGTTAAACTACAAGGAATAGGCATTGAAAGCTTCAAAGACCTATATTCTAATGATAAAGATTTTGCTCAAATCTATAAGGTGTGCAAGGAGTTCAAAAAAAAATTTCATGGTGAGTTTTCTGATTATACATTATAGAATGATTTATTATTTAAGGAGAGTCAACTTTTTGTCCCTCAAGGATTAATGAGGGAAAATTTATTCCAAGAAAAGCATAATGGGGCACTTAGTGGTCATTTTAGAGTCAATAAGACACAAGAGTTAGTCACCAGGTTCTATTTCTAGCCTAGGATGACTAGAAATATCAAACAACAAGTTGAGGGTTGCCTAGTGATCCAAGAGAATATCCTCAAATTTTGGTCTCTCCCAACCACTTCCAATCCCTAGCAAGCCATGAGAATATATATCTATGGATTTTGTAGTTGGCTTACCAAGGATAGGGTAGGGATATGATAGCATCTATGTGATTATGGATAGATTCAGTAAGATTGCCCATTGTATACCTTTTAGGACCATACATGGTTCTTTTCAGATTGCTCATTTATTATTCAAAGGGGTGGTTAGGATCCATGGTCTACCTATGAGCATTTCTTTAGACAAGGACACCAAATGCATGAGCAAGTTTTGGAAGACACTATGGAGGAGGCTTGGGACTAACTTGTCTTTTGGATATTCCTATCACCCATAGACTAATGGCCAAACAAAGGTGAATAATAGGAGTCTTGATAACCTATTAAGGTGCCTCAAAAAAGAGAATGGTTAGACTTGTGATTAACTCATCAGGAAAGCTGAATATGACTACAATGATAGTGAATAGATCAGCGGGTAAAAGTCCTTTTGAAATAGTCTATGGTTTGCATCCTAGAGGGGTTTTTGAATTGTGAAGGTTTAAGGATGGAGCATAAGGAAGTGGCTATGCTGAAGACTTTACCCAATCTATGAGGGAGGTTCATTTAGGTGTAAAGAAGATACTAAAAATTGAAGCAAGAACTAGATGCCACAAAGAGAGAGGTACAATTTCATATAGGGGATCTTGTGATGGTGCACCTGAACAAAAAGATATTGCAAAAGGGGATACCACACAAGCTCTAAATAAGAAGTTTGGGTCCTTGCAAAATACTTTCCAAGTATGGAAATAATGCTTACAATGTTGGAATTTCTGAAGATATTGGATTGTCTCCCATATTCAATGTTGGAGATTCAATTACCTAAAAGGGACATTTCTATCATGCTTCTTATAGTCTTTAAGAGGTCACACAAGATGTAGTAGACCTGCATCTCACCCCTACTCCACCTCTCCAAGAAAATAAGATACTAGATTCAAGGATCTACAAATAGACTATGAAACATGACGACTTACAACATCTTGTCAAATGGATTCACAAGAGTGATGTTGAGGCTACTTGTATTAGAGAGATAGACTTCTAGGGGTTGGTTATTGATTCCACCTTAACAATCCAAGGATGGATTGACTTCTTTTTGTTTGGGGGAGTATGGTTCCAAAGCACCTTAATCAAACTCCCTAGGACTAGTTCTTTGTTTTGGTTTCTACTTGAATTTTTTGTATGTACAAACTCTAGCCAAGTCAGGAGTGTGAGGTTGGACCTTTCATGGTGCTCTCCTTGTTTGAGTTTGTTCCTAGGTGAGGTTGTCATTTTAGGAGTCTTTGGATTTGTTTTTTGAGTGTTATTTGTGTTAAGGGTTATGGGTTTAGAATCATAAAAGAATGAGGGAGTTATGGTACTTAACCTATCTTTTCCTCCATGATTTTTTCACATCATATTGCATGGATTGGAGATCCTACTTTTCATTTGGAGCGAGAAAGGGAAAAGATGTCAAATATTGAAAAATTTATCAAACAAAGGAAAAGTAGGCTAAAACCTATGGATTGGTGTTCTAAATGAAATATCATCCCTAGAAATCATTAAGGGGCCATGTTACACCTACTTGGAAGGTTCCAAGTGATAGAGATTCAACATTTGTGAAATTGGAAAAGTTGTCAGTAGCTTTTCAAAAGCTGCTTGACAACAGTTGAGAAAGATTCGCACATATAATGGTGTTAAGGTTGATGGTTTCCATAACTATTTGAACCTCTTAGGAAACTTATAAAACCATGAAATACACTCATTATAGAGGTATGAGTTTGCAAAGAAGAAATTTTGGCATTGAAAGCTACGAATACTACCCAATTTTGAAAGTTTTTGCATATTTCAGTTGGCTTCTTTACAATAATGGATTGAAGTTCAAGTTTTTTATCTAGATTAGTGTAACTTATGTTTGTAGAGTCCTTTCTATTTCATGTTATTTGACTATAGTAATTTATTTAGTTAGGTTTTGGAAATCTTTTGTAAGTAGGTTGTGTGTTGACCAAGTTTTGACTATTTTGTAAGAATGGCTCCCCCGTGAGTTCCTATCGCGAGTTCTTCATAGTTTTAATGGAAATGGAAGTGTAGATAATTTTCATAATGTACATATTTTTTGGGGCTCTAGAAAGTTTCTTAAGGATTTTAGAACTAATTCCCTACACGAGTCCTGAGCACTTAGCTAGGCAAAGTCAGTGTTTGCAAGTGACTAAAGAGGGTTTGAATGTGATGGATACTTCAAACTAGGAGTTTCTAAAGGAGGAGGGCTGAGTGGTTTCACCATATGCCAAAGGATAAGGTCTCACAATAAGTTTTGTTGAGGAAATGATCAGACCTTAGTCAGTTCTATCATTTTTATTGTGAAACCCTTATTTATAGGCATACAAATTTCTTTCAAGTGTAAGGATGACTTGGAGACCTAAGACCCATAAAATCCTTGAGTTTTTTCAAAAGGGTACTTGAATGTAAAAAATGTTACCATATTTTTTAGATAAAATTGTAGTTAAAACCCAAAAACCAAAGTAGGAGGGCTAATTCAATTAGGTCTAATTGGTGCAACTTGGGCAGTTTTACAAAGAACAATAGGAAAGCCTATTGGGTTTCAGTACAAAAGGTTCGATGATTTCCAATACTCTATAAGGGAACCCCAACTCCTTATAGTGACATAAATGGTGAAGAAAGATCAAAAATTGTAATTGGCCAAGTGGCTTGAAGAGGCAGTGATGAGTCCAAGAAGTAATCCCATTAGTGTAACCAAGTAGGGAGTAGGTAGAGGATAGGAAAGAGATCCTCTAGGGATTAGGGTATCAAATGGAACCCTAATAGGATAATGAAAAGACTAAGAAAGTCCTTGAGAATCTAAGGGCTAAGCAAGCTACCTACCTTGCCTTACATCATTGTGTCTTCTTCCTCTGTAACTATTACTTTTGTTAGTTTTCTTCTTGCTAAAATTTTTTTCTCTGTTGTCTGCTTCTATTCTCATAGTAGAAAAACCTTCAATACATGATTCATTATGTTTTATTTATTTGTTTATATCCTTTCTTCAATGTCATTGCATAGTTACACACAACTGGGTTATCATGCTCATTTAGCATTCTATGTCTACTTGCATTCATAGGAAACCCATGATCCATACACCTAGGCTCTAGACTAGTAGCCCTGCTAGTCCTTGTATGGAAAAATGATGACCTTCATCCTTTCCTTCTTCTATCATTTCACTCTTACCTCCTATCACATCACTGGTGCCTCATTATGTTGATGACTCATATCAACTATTAATCATTCCTAACTATCTATGCAAACCTAGGTGTACCAAAGTGTATGTCATTGTATCCCTTGACTAGTAACCATTGACTTCCTTTGACTAGTTTTCACACATTTTCCCAATCAAATACTTTGGCCATATATGACAACACTTTGTACCTATTTCATCCTTTGCACTAAACATACATATGGGATCAACAATCTCCCCCTTTGGAATTGATGGAAAAATATTTTTTACCAAAACTCTCTCTTTCTTCTTTACGAAGGTTATTTTATGGCTAATTTTTTTTATGATTACCATGTATTTGATAAATGGAATTTGAGATGATTTTTTGAAAAAATTCCCCTAACAATCTTCATGTATCACTTCCTTCATCTTTATAATATTCTTCCATGTACATGTTCTTCTTGTGTTTTTTGATTCTCCTCATTTTCTCCTTTGCTTGTATATTTGTTCTCCTCTTTTTTATTTCTTATTCTCTACCTTGTCTGTACATTCTTCCCCTAATACTCATCCTTCTATATATTCTCTCCCTTTTTGTCCATAATGGAAAAGGGTTCTATGGGGTTGCTATAGGTTGCTGAAAATGTCTTGGTATTGACCCTATATAGAGGCAAGATGAGTATCCCATGATGCCTTTATATTTGTGAGATAAATGGTCTCTCTTTATCTTTTCCAACAATATTTCCAAATTACTCATGGTGTCACCTAAAAATATGCTAACTAGTGCATGTGCATTTTAAATATGAACTTAGATGATGCCAGTCATCTAGGATAGATTACATTATACTTCTATTAGTCTAATATAACTCTCCTCTTGCTCATCCTTGATCCAATGAATGAGGTTTAATTTTTGTTGGGTCTTAGATAGATAGTTAGTTATAGAGTCATTGACCACATTAAAGTTACATAGTAAAATTTATAGCTCCTATTGATCACTTTATTGTATCTTCTATTCCTATTGTAGTGAGAGAGTTCATGGATTTGATACCTTTTTCATGACTAGTGTTGAAGCTTGTAAAGTTTCTTTTAGTTTGTCCTTTTCTTCCTTTAGAGTAGTCATGCCTTGTTTTATTGGATTGTGCAATTTCTTCATCCTTTTGGCTTCAAGTTTATTATCCACTAGTGTGTTGCAAGGGCATATAAGATTCTTGAAGATTCTAAAAATTTTGGTGGAAGACTGGAGGTTCTCGGTCATCTCTATGGTGCTTATCAGTTGGGGGCTTCAGAAAATGGGCTCAATGGAGAATCTTGGTGTTCAATTAAAGTGTGTTAATTGGTTGAGGAAGTGTTTCTTAGTCCTTATAGGGGTAGTTATTGGTTGTAGTGTTGCCTAATGATCTCATTCAATGAAGGAGTTTTCCATATACCACATTTCTTAGAACTCAGTATATTGCTTGTTGTTTTCAATTTTTTGGCACCCGAGGAACTAAGAAAAACTAACGATGCTCGGTGATGCTTAGGGAGCTAGGTAGAAATTTTTTCTTGGTGGTTCATAGATTTATTGTGTTTTCTAACACTCAGTCATGTAGTTATTATGGGTTAATATGAGGGTTAACATTTCATATTTAATATTTGTTGTAAGCTAACTTGTGGCTTAAATATGCATTTAATGTAAGGGTTTATTTAATTTGTAGCTTGCTAGGCTAAATTGAGGCTTAGTTGGGTATAAGTAAGGGGTTTAGGAGAGTCCTAAGTCATAATTCATCAAACATGAAGAAGAGGGAATAGCTAAGAAGAGCGAAGTGTAACAAAGCTAGTAGTTGCAACTTGGGAAACAAGGAGATTGCCTTGTGACTTGCAAGCACAAGTTTAGATCTTGTTGGAGGTTTCTACCAAAGTGTTGTTGTGCTACTATTCTAGGCTAGCTAGAGTTTAGGTTGGATCTTGAGGGATATTTTAGAACTATTACTTTCTTTATATTTGGTCATAACTGGGAATGCATTACATCCTGATACATTACATGTAATTGGTTATTTTATGAATAAAGAATTGAGTTTGGTATCAAATCTTGTATCTTGTGTTTTTTTTATTATATGGTTATTTACTAATGGCTAAGACATCTCCTTTAGGGATTCTCCAGCCTTTTACTCAAGCTAGTTTTCCTAAGCGTATGGATAGATCACCAAAGTTGAGGAAGTTTTCTCTAGGACCTAGGGTGAAAATTATCATAGAAGAGATCAATCTTGTGACAAGTCATTCTTTCTAGAGTACTAGATATCTTTTTATTGAGGTGGTAGATTGTGGTTCTAACTTAAAATTACAGAGGACTTGCAGATGGATCATGACATGAAGTAATGGTTGTGAAGATGGAAGGTTGATCTTGTTGGAGCATGATTGCATAAATTTTGTGTGATTTATATTGTGAATTCATGTTCTTGTACTTGTGATTTGTTCTTGGTTTCTCATGCAAGGTGGCTGATTACAATATGAATTGGAAACAACTTGGATTTGTCACAAGTTGCTTGCATGCGATTTTTTGCAGATAGTTTACGAAGATCTTGGAAGATGCCCCTAAGAATATTGGACCTTGAGATTATTTTAGATCTTCATGATGTGGTGGAGATGAACAATTTAGGAGATGTCTAGTTGCTTCAGATATATTTTGACTGATCAAGTTAAGGAAGGGATGGTTTAATCTTGTAGAGATTTATGAAGTTGGAGTCTACCAAATTGGAAGGGAGTTGCCTAGTCGGTTAAAAGACTTGTTTGAGAGAGAAGTGGACATGGAAAGGCTAAGATAGAGGTTGGTTTTGTTGATCATTTTGTGGAGTCTAATGAAAAACCTATAGAGAAACTTATTCTTTTTGATGAAGAGATTTATAACATTGTTGATGTTAGGATAGATTTTTTTTCATAATCAGTTGGATGGATCTAACATGGAAATTATAGAGCACCTGGTTCTAGATAAGTAAGTTGTTTTTTGTGATGATTTTTATGTTTCATGGCATCTTGTTATGGGAAATCAAATCACAGATGGTTAGAGTGGCATATTCTATTGAGGGATTACATATTACTACTAATGTAGTGATGTAAGGACAAGTCTTGATCCTTAACCCTAACTTCTCCTAGGGTATTCTCTAGTCCTCTTCTTTATACTTTTAGAGTTCTTGCACTAACCCTAACATTGGAGGATAAAACTCCCAATCCCTTTCTCTTTCAACTTGTCCACACTAATGTAAAACTTTGTCCAATCAACACTCCTGAGATGCCTTACTAGATCATCTACACCAAGTACCCATACATGGCCACAATCTACACAACATGGAGAGGGAGGATTTTTCCTAGGGTTTTGAGTCTATTCCAATTCTCATCCACCAAAAAAATCCACTGAAATATCTATTGATTTCAAGAAATTGCTCCAAATTAGGCCTAGTAGAGCTAGAAGGAATTAGGCCTCCAAACTCATCTTTTGGAAATTCGCTCATAAAAAGGCTTAATGAGGTGGAAAAATAATTTCACATCCTCATACCCTTTTGAAAGACCTTCTAGATTCACCTGGTCTCACTTCCCCAACCTGTCTGTATAGAGGAATGTTGATTTTAACCCTAAAATTAAGGGTTTCCAAATTTGCTGGCAAAATTCACAAGGGTTTGATCAAATCCTTGTCCAAGCATTTCACCAAGAGTTCTCATTTGGAAGAGGGATTCTCCACTCTCATTTCCTTCTCTCCATCCACTTGGACTAAAGCATTCATTACACTCAATCCCATTAATTATTGTTTCAAACTCTGTGATCCTTAACTATGCTCACTTGGCTTGCCTAGGGCATCACTACAAAAAGGCCAAAATTTATTTCTAGTGCCCAATAATTTGTATTCCTATAGTATTATGAGCCTTCTCATATATATTCTAAGATACCATACAATTTCCATAGTGGAAAGGTGAGTTAAGACTCCAATTTTTCAAACTGCCTGGTTCAAGCTAGTGACTATGCAAAAACCAATATTTACACAAAGAAAAGGAAATGAAAGAAAAAGACCTATCTAGCCACACATAGTATTTGTAAATCACATATATCATCTCACACATAGGTCAAAAAAAAAATTCAATCCTTACAATGACCCCAAGAAAAAAATGCTCTGACTATGGTGAAATTAGACAACAAAATTATTTGTTCACTAATCCAACCTCCAACAAATTGCCATCCAATCCTCCTTAAAAATCAAGGGAGGCCTTATATATTTCTATTGTACCTAATCCAATAGCTTTGAGGTGGTTATTCCACTTTCTCAATGAAATTTCTCTTTTTTGCAACAAAAGTTGCCATGACAACTTTTGCAATTTTGCAAAATTATCATGCAACTTGACAATTTGTGTTCTAGTTAGGCCTAACTTGGTCCAAACCCAATGAAACTCCACCAAGTTCTTTTATATGTTAATTATGACATTAAATCACCATTTCACCCCTCAATTGACTATTCTAGCCCTCTAAATGCATAATTACCACCTTTGACAAGAATGAAAACAATTGCAACATACTTAGAAACTTTGGACAACTAGGTAATATTGCATGTTCCTAAGGAACCAATTATACCACCTAATGCGAATGGCACACTCTAGGACTTAGTAGCCCCTTTATTACATTATTAGTGTGGCTAAGGCCACTACAAACCAAAAATCAACTAGGAAACCTAGGTGCTCCTGCACCATGCTTCCCACAAGAGAAAATCATGTCACTCATATAGACAATATGTTATCATTTATCCCTATCTTCTTGAAATGTGAGTCTACCACCCATGTTTCCTCTAACTTTGGTTTTGGCTTCCATTTGATGAGGTGTTCCATGTACATCTTGTGTCTATTAGTCTTCTTGACTCTTGAATCTAGGATTGTCTCTACCTCTAGTTGCATCTTGGGAGCTAGGACATCAGATGCTACATCCTTTTTTACCTCTTGTATGTTAAAATCCTCTTTAGTTAGTGGTCCCTTAAACTTGGTTAGGTCTCTTACATTGAATATTGGTTAGATGTTCAAGTCACTAGGTAGATCCACCTTATAGGCATTAGCTCCATATTTAGCTATGAATTTGTAGGGGGCCATTCTCTTCATTTGTTGTTTAGTAGGTACTCCCTTCTGTAGCCAATATTTGTTCAAGTGTACCATGACATAGTTCCCTACTAAAAATGAACATCTTCCTCTTCTCATCAACTTTAGCCTTCAATTTTTGTGTAGTTTCATGTATAGTCTTCTTCACCTTTTCTTGAATCTTCTTCATGGTTTGAGTGAAGTCTTCAACCTGACCACTCATGTGTTCCATAGCCTCAATGTCTCTAAGTTCACACACACCCCTTGGATGCATCCCATAAATAATCTCAAATGGGCTTCTACTTGTTATCATGTTCACATTGTCATTACATTCATATTCTACTTGAGGAATAATCACAACCCATTTCTAACCATATTCTTTAGTTAGTAACCTTAACAAGTTACCCAATATCCTATTAACGATCTTAGTTTGACCATCAATCTAAGGATGGTAAGTTGATATAAAGGAAAAGTTAGTTCCTAGCCTAATCCATAAGGTTTTCCAAAAATGATTCATAAATTTGACATCCCTATCTGACATCATTTTTAGGGGTAGTCCATGAATCCTCAAAAACTCCTTAAATAATAGATGTACTATATGGAAAGCATCATGGGTAGTCTTACAAGGTATAAAGTGACCCATCTTGTTGAATCTATCCACTACAACATAGATTCTATCAAAACCATGTTTGGTATTAGGTAACCCCATTATTAAGTCCATGATAACACACTCCCATGGCAGATTAGGGACTAGTAAAGGTTGGTACAAACCTACATTGCTAGCTCCTCCTTTTTCCTTCATGCACACTACACATTGTTCAACATATCTTGTCACATCTCTTGACAACTTTGGCCAATACTAGAGCCTTTGAACTAACTCTAGGGTCTTGTTGATGACAAAATATCCAATTAGGTTTCCATTATATTTTTCTTGGATAAGGTTATCCCTCATAGAACCCTTAGGAACACACAATTGGTTTCCCTTGAACAATAGTCCACTATACAAGGTGCAATTAGGGAAAAAAAAAAGCTATGAAAAATGATTTTGAAATTTAGTACATACCTTATAAGATTTGGCAAAGTCTTCATCATCCTTGTAGAGATCCTTGAAACACTCTATACCAATTATATGGATTTGAACTTCTTGAATGGTTTGAATCCTCCTTCTTCGTGCATCTACAACCTTATTCATCTTCCCCTTCTTGTGCTTGATGGTGAATTTGAAAGCTTGAATATATTCCATCCACTTCAAATTTCTACTCCTTAAATTTTCTTGGGTATTGATGTAGCTAAGGGCTTGGTTGTCAGTGAAAACCACAAACTCCTTGGGTAGAAGGTAATGCCTCTATTTCCTAAGAGACTAAACCAAAGAATAAAAATCCAAGTCATAAGAAGAGTACTTCTTCTTAGCTTCATTTAATTATTCACTGAAGAAGGCTATTGGCCTACCTTCTTGACTCAAGACATTCCCTACTACCATCCCACTTGCATCACATTCTAAGGTAAAAAATTTCTCAAAACTAGGTAGTTTAAGGATAGGTTGTGTGGCTACTTGTTCCTTCAATTTTTCAAATGCATTTCTTGCTTCAAAATTCCACCTAAACTTGGTTTTCACTCCACCCTTAATGGTATCTAGCAATTAAAATTTCTTGCTTCTACTAGTGTAGTAGGTGGTGGTCAATTTAGGATAGCTGTAACTTTTTCTTAGTCCATCTTTAAAGACCTTTTGGATACTAAAAACCCTAGGTAAACAAGCTCTTTCTTCATAAATTCATATTTTCCCAAATTGATTTCTAACTTCTCCTCATGCAACTTCCTTAGCACCATCTCCACATGTTTAAGGTTTTCCTCTCGTCTTACTAAAGATGAGTATATCATCAAGATATACCACCAAAAACCTTCTAGTGTAATCCTTAAGCACTTCATTCATGAGTCTCATGAATGTTATAGGATCATTTGAGAGCCGAAATGGCATCAGAAGCCACTCATACAATCCATCTTTGGTCTTGAAGGTTACTTTCCATTCATCACCCTCCTTTATTTTTATCTGATGGTAACCACTTTTTAGGTCCAACTTTGTGAAATATTGAGCTCCTCCAAGATAATCCATCAAGTCTTAAGTTCTAGATATGTGAAACCTATACATTTTAATGATTATGTTTATGGCCCTTCAATCTGTACAAAGCCTCCATTTTCCTCCTTTCTTGGATAACAAAACCACTGCCACTACACAAGGACTGGTGCTCTTTTTTATCAGACCCTGATCTAGGAGTTCTTTCACTTTCTTAGCTACCTCTCTATTCTAATATGGGGTATGCTTATAATTTTCCTTATTTGGTAGTGAAGTACCATGTACAAAGTCAATCTGATGACTTATCACTCTTCTAGGAGGTAAAGTTGTAGGTGTCCCATCACTCACAATGTCTTTATACTTCACCAGCATCTCTTAGATCTCAATGGGTAGGGTGCTTGTATAGTCCTTTCTTCTTTCTTAGGCTTAAGAAGAATAGCATACTCTTTACTATCTTCATGCTAAAGGTCATTAATAAAATCTTTTCCACTACTCAACAACACACTGGGAGTTTTGGATTGTGATTAATCCTACTCCAATAAGGACTAAATCTTGAAAGTTCTTCCATATTTCTTGAAAGAAATGGAATTCTCCTTCCCATCATACACATCACCTCTTTCATATTGCCAAGGTCTACCTAATAGTAGATGGCATGCATCCATAGGCAATATATCACAAAGTAATTTTTCCTTGTAGCTTGCAATTGAAAACTCAACCCAAGTTTTCTCATTCACCAACACACTCTTCCCTATGTTCAACCATGTCACCTTGTATGGCTTAACATGAGTTACCATTACCAGCTTGAGATTCTCCACTACTTCCTCTAAAATGATGTTTTTTGTGGAGCCTAAATCCATAATCACTCTACACACCTTGCCCAAAATCATGCACCTAATTCTAAAAAGGCCCTCCTATGCTTGGGTTCATCCTTGCTTGGTTGTCTTATCAACACTCTCATGAAAATTAATTTTACTTCCCTCTCTGACTCAATGTGATCTACCTCAAATACCTTAGAACTCATGGTGTCCTCATGTGCATAGGAAACTCTTTTATCACCACTTGAAGAAATAGGCTTGTTAAGACATCTATAGGTAGGGTGGCCCAACTGACCACAAGTATAACACTTAATACTTGAAAAATATGAGTTTCTCCTATGTGTAACTCTTCCTCTATTTGAGCCTCCTTGACTTCCTCTTCCTCTTGAATAACCTCCCCTTGGAGTAGTTTCACTACTCTTCTCTACAAATTTGGACTCACCTTGATTTCTTTGATCATTAGCCCTGCTTTGGTACCCAACTCTATGACCTACTTGGTATCTTGCTTTGCCTCTACCTCTAAAACTTGATTCTCCATTCTTCTTGTCCTTTTCTTCCACCTTAAATGCCAATTGATGATACTTTTGAACACTTGTAGGGTTCCATCATATTAGCTCTTCTTGGATGCTCCATTTAATCTCACCCAAGTATCTTGCTACCTTAATAGGTTCCTCTTCCTAAATCTTAGATCTTAGGAATAATTTGTGAAATTACTCTATGTAAGAGGCTACATCCAAGTATTTTTGCTTCAGACCTTGCCTCTTTCTATGCAACTATATCTCATAATCTTATGGCAGATAGTTCTTCACTTCGGTCACCATGACATTCCAATTAGCTATAGGCTTTTTAACCATACTAACCCTTTCATCCTGCATGTATTTCCACCATGTCAATGTTGATCCTCAGAGTCTTTATTTGGAAACCTTCACATTCAAAATGATTCTACATTCCCTCAATTTATTCCATCACTGTGTCTATGTCCATCTGATGTAGCACACCGATCTCAACTTGCAAAGAACTTAGTAAACTCATGACAAAAACCAATATAGATTCAAACTCTAAATTTTTCATTCCAAAAACTACTTATACATGGATCTCTAACTCCATTAAATAACAACTGACTGCAAAAAAGAAAAATAAGAAATTTCCAAATTTGGCAGATTTTGAGAACTAGAAAAACATGCCATTTTTGTAACTTCTAAAAACCTTTGAAAAGAAATTTCAAAGTTTCCTATATCTACCCTTTAAGTCACAAAGGTGAATTTCCAACTAATCTCTGAAATTTAGTAATAAATTTCAAAGTTTTTACAAAGCAGCAAAAAAAAAAAAAAAAAACCTAAGATATTTTAAAACTGAAATTTAGAAGTCAAGATGGAATTTCTAGCTCTTGAGAATAAATTGAAATGAGCCCCAATAGAGCTAGCCAAGATGGAAACCACCTCAACTATAAATTTTGAAGAAAACCCAGATCTGAGTCAAAAGTTACGACTCTCCAAACTCCCTGCATCATTCTCCCCTTCTTGAAAGAAACGTTGCTCTTGCAAGTGACTGTTGGTCAAGTGGTGCAACTTGGAAGGATCTAACTGCAACACTACCCACTCAGATAGCCATTTATTTTTAGTGTCTGGTAAACTATCCCACTATACTAAATAGTGGTTGTATTGACCATACCTTGTGGAAGTAGATTGTTTGTCAAGAATTTGGACAATGGTATCCTATTTTTTTATTTGGAAGTTGATGTTGCTAGTCAACTTTATGTCCATCAACTACCTCTAGGACATTTCCATGAAATTTATACAAATCAGCAACATTAAACATAGGAGAGATGTCTAGATTTTTGGGTAAGCTAACTTCATAAGCATTATCATTAATTTTCTTAAGATTTTTCCAATGCCCAATTTTTATTTATTTTAGTTTGTGACATGTGCCAGTAGAAAACCACATGTGACATAAGTAAACCATGAACAAGTCACCTTTAGTAAATGTTTGGTGTCTTCTAGTAGCATCTACAAGAATAGCTATCACTATTGACTTGTAACTTGTGCCAGACATCTTGTTGGAGTTGTTGAAGGTGTTCAGCAAAGGCCACTCCATCATCACTAATCATGTCACCCAATGGTAGAGGCATGCGATCTAGAACACCTGAAGGATTTCTACCATAAATAATTTTTAAAAGATATTTCTCCATTGACCTATTAAAAGAACTATTATAGGAAAATTCTTCTTGGGGTAATGCTAAGTCCCATTGTTTGGCCTTCTCACCAATAATACATTGTAATAGATTCCCCAAACTCCAATTGATTACCTTCATTTGTCCATTGGTTTGAGGGTGGTAGGCACTACTAAATTGTAACTTTGTCCCCAATTACTTCGATAAAGTCCTCCAAAAATGACTCAAGAACTTGGTATCATGGTCAAAAGTAATGGTTTTAGGTAGACCCTATAAGCAAATAACTTATGAGAAAAACAATTTGCCAATCCTAGTGGCATCATTAGTCTTTTTACAGGCAATAAAATGAGCCATTTTAAAAAACTAATCAACAATGACAAAAATAGTGTCATTACCTCACTAAGTGTGTGGAAGACTCAATACAAAATCTATACTCAAGCCAGTCCATTGTTCAATGGGAATTGGCAATGACATGTATAAACCTATATTCTGTAAATGTCCCTTAGCCATTTGATAGATTCTGCACCTCACCACATACTTAGTAATGTCTCTCTTGATCTTTGGCCAATAAAACTTATTTGCACCAACTGTATTGTTTTTTCCTTTTTGAAGTGTCCATCCATCCCTCCACCATGGAATTCTTGAATAATATTCTCTCTCATAGAGCCAGCTAGTATGCATAGTTGTCTTCCCTTGAAGGGGTAACCATCGTGCATAAAATAATCACCTTTGACATGAGACGTCCTACCAATGCTTGAACCATTCAACTATTCCACAATTTCCCAAAAAGCATCATCAGCAACATATAATGTTTTAATAGTATCAAATCTAATGACTTAAGTTTCCATTGTGGTTAATAGAGAGTATGCCTACTCAAGGCATCAACAACCTAATTTTGTTTCCCAGAATTATGCTTCAAAACAAAGGCATATCCCTATAAGAAAGAGACCCACTTGGCATGCCATGTATTCAACTTCTTTTGGGTGTTGATTTATTTAAGAGCAAGGTAATCAATAAATAGCACAAACTTTTATGGCACTAAGTAGTGTCTCCAATGGCATAATGCTTGAACAATATCATATAATTCTAGATCATAGATGGAGTAATTTTTCCTTGTATCATTGAGTTTTTCACTAAAAAAGGCTACAAGTTTACCTACTTGACTAAGAACAACACCTATTCCAATGTGGGAGGCATCACACTCTACTTCAAAAACTTTGTCAAAATTCAGAAGTGCAAGTATAGGAGTTGTAGTTACCTTCTCCTTCAAAAACTTGAAACTGTCTTTTGCATCTATTGTTTAGGAAAAATCCCTTCCCTTTGTGCAATCTATTATAGGTGCTACAATGCTACTATAATTCCTGATAAACTTTTTATAGAAAGTGGCTAACCAATGGAAATTCCTTACCTCTATTATGTTTGTAGGAGTAGGCCATTCGAGAATCACTCTGATCTTCTCTGGGTCCATTTGAATACCATCTCTAGAGATGACAAATCCTAAAAGGGTTGAGCTAGTCTGCATGAATCTATAGTTCTTTAAGATTGCATAGAGTCTCTCTACTCTTAGTACAACAAAGATAACTTTTAGGTGTTGTAAATGTTCTTCTCTATTCTTGCTAAAAATCAATATGTCATCAAAATAAACAACTACAAACTTACCTATGTTAGGTCACAATACAATATTCTTCAATTGGATGAATGTGCTTGGTGCATTAGAAAGTCCAAATGGCATAACCATCCACTCATACAAACCATCCTTTGTTTTGAAAGCTATCTTCCATTAATCCCCTTCTTGAATATGAATATAGTGATAACCACTTCAAAGGTCAATCTTGTTGAATTACTTGGCACCTACCAATTCATCCATCATGTCCTCGATATGAGGAATAGGAAATCGGTACTTAGTGGTAATCTTATTCATTTCTCTACTATCAATGCACATCCTCCATGTACCATCCTTTTTTGGAGTCAACAATGTTATTATTGCACATGGGCTCATGCTTTATCTAACCAAACCCTTTTGCAAGAGTTTTGTAACCTATTTATTTATCTATGCATGTTGAGTTGGATTCATTCGATAGGCTTCTTGATTAGGTAGGGTGGCTCTAGGGATAAGATCAATGTGGTGTTGCATATCCCTCTTTGGTGGTAGACCATTTGGTAATTTATTAGGCACAACATCAAAAAATTCCTCTAATACCTTCACTGCATCAGATGGTATTGGGTTCTCCTGGTCTTCTTTCCTTTTTACTACCGGGGCATAACAACACCTAGTCACCTTCATTTCCTTGGAAACTTCTTTTGCAAACAAGATGGCCTCACTCTTCCTTTCATCCTTAAGTGGTAATAGAACCACTTTTGAGCCATCCTTCCAGAATGTATATGTATTCTTCTCGCCATCATGTGTGACCTTCCTGTCATACTGCCATGGTCTCCCCAATAATATATGACAAGCATCCATAGGGATAACATCGTACCATATCTCATCCTTATAGAACTTTCCTAATGTAAACCTTACTAAACATCTTTTATCAATAATGACTTCATTTTCTTTCTTAAACCATGAAATATGATAGGGATGACGGTGCTTTTCACATTGTAAACCTAGTTTCTCTACCATTTCTCTAGACACCATATTCTCACAACTACCCAAATCAATAATAAATTGACATACCTTTCCACTTGAAGTGCACCTAGTTATGAAGATGTTAGTTCACAACCATGAACCTCAGAGTTATTTGCAAGATTTTTGTCCTTCTATGGGATGATCATTGATCTCCTCATCATGAGATTTTATCCTACCTCTGGTGAGACTTCTTTCTCCTCTTCTTCTGTCTGCATCAGGTTTACTCTGGTTTGTCCTCCTTGCATTCATTTTGACATGTTATAGGTTGAGCATTCAAAAGCCATATGTCCTTCCTTTCCATATCTAAAGAAACCAAAAGGCCTTCTTTGATTTTCTCATCCTCTTTTGCTACCATAGCCTCGTCCTCTTTGAAAACCCTTTCTTCTTTCTGGGTTTTGAAGTTCTTGTCAAGTATCTATTGCTTTATCGAATCCCAAGGATGAGTCTCCTCGACCATAATTGGTACTTCCTCAAAAAGGGCCTTATATGCCTCTTCATCCTCCTCTATTCCTCTAGTTATATTGTTTGTTTTGTTTCTCTTTAGCCTTTAGAGCCAACTGATAGGCCTCTTCCATACTATTGACATGGTGCATGCTCAACTTATCTTTGATGGTTAATTTTAAACCATTTATATACCTAGCCACCATCTATTCATCATCTTTTTGATGTTCTATATGCATGGATAGCTTATAGAATTTATTTTTTTATTCTTGCATAGAAGATAAGTTTTGCTTTAGATTTTGGAACCTACAAAAGAGAGTTTGAGAATAATCTATAGGCAAGAATTTTTCCATTAATTTCTTTTCCATCTTACTCCATGTCTTGATCTTTTCCTTGTTTTTCTTCACCCACTCATTTTGGAGATGATCCCACTAGATCATGCTATAACCTTTTAATTTCATGCATGCAAACTTCATCTTCTTTTCCTCTGTCATAGGCTTCCAGTCAAAACATTTACTCATCTCATTTAACCAATCTATCAATTATTTTGCTTTAAGGCTACCAACATAGTCTAAGACTTCAATCTTGATACCATCATTCTTTCCTTCTAAAGCCCTTAGGACTCTGTCTTCGTATCTCATTTGTGCTAACTCCTCAACTTCATTTTCTACATTTCCCTGCATTCAATCACTACCTCATCTATCTATTTTTCCCTCCAATACATTATCACTTTGTGTTCTTTGATTATCAAATCTTTTAGTAAGATCCTCAATCTTCCTTTACAAGTCCAATATGATTCTTTGAAATTGGGCCATGCCTCCTCTTCCTCTTCCTCTCCTGGCCATCGTGTGGCTCTAATACCAAATAATGTAGTGCATTGATCTCAACTCATACAGAACTTAATAAACTCATGACAAAAACCAATATAGATTCAAATTCTGAATTGTTCATTCCGAAAACTACTTCTACATGGACCTCTAACTCCATTAAATAACAATTGACTCCAAAAAAGAAAAATAAAAAATTTCCAAATTTGGCAGATTTTGACAACTGGAAAAATATGCCATTTTTGGTAACTTCTAAAAACTTCCGAAGAGAAATTTTGAAGTTTCCTATATCTATCAGGCAAATTTCCAACTAATCTCTAAAATTTAGAAAGAAATTTTGGAGATATTACAAAGAAGAAAAAATAAAAAAGCACCTAAGATATTTTAAAACTAAAATTCAGAAGTCAAGATGGAATTTCTAGCTCTCAAAAATAAATTGAAATGGGCCTCAAAAAAGTTGGCTGAGTTGGAATCCCACTCAACTATAGATTTTGAAAAAACCCCAAAAAAACCTAAGAAAACCTAGATTCAAGTAAAAAATTATGACTCTCTAAACTCCCTGCATCACCATCTTTCCACTAAATAAGGTATTTCCTCTATGGATTTTCCTCCTAGTGCCTTGATGGATGTCAAGAATGGCTCTTCATTAAATGGAGGGTCTCGTTAGGCATGATGTCCTCCTCATTAATCTTTGCCTTTCCTTTTTTACTATTTCCATCTTCTTCATATTTATTCTTAGTTGCTTCAGCAACTTCTTCCGACTTAGTCTTCATTTATTCTTGGGCTTCTTCAAGAATTCCATTTTTCTCCTTTTTCTCACCAATCTCCTTGACTAATTAGTCACCATTATTGTTTCTCCTACTGACTCTTCTGTAGTATAGAACATCTATCCACAATCCCAAATTTTTTGGGGCTCTAATACCACTCTAATGTAATGATATGTCTTGCTCCTTAACCCTAAATTCTCCTACGGTATTCCCTAGGCCTCTTCTTTATCCTTTCATGATTCTTCCAATAACCCTAACTTAGGAAGATCACACTCCCAATTCCTTCCTTTTTAACTTGTCCATACCAATGTAAAACTTAGCTTCCTCCAATCAACACTCCTAAGATGTCTTACTAGCTCATCTACACCAAACACCCACACATGGTCATAGCCTACTTGGTATGGAGAGGGAGGATAGTCCCTAGGGTTTTTACGCCAGTCCAATTCTCACCCACCAAAAAAATTCATTGAAGTCTCTCTTGATTTCAATAAATTGCTCCAAATTAGGCCTAGTAGGGCTATAAGGAATTAAGCCTCCAAACTCACCTTTTGGTACTTAACTTAGAAAAAGGTTTAATGAGGTGGAAAAATAACTTCACATTCTAATATCCTTTTGGAAGACCTTCAAGATTCAGCTCGTCTCACTTCCCCAACCTATCCACATAGAGGGATGTTGATTTTAAACCTAAAATTAAGGGTTTTGAAATTTGTTGGTAGGATTCACAAGGGTTTGATCAAATCCTTGTCCAAGCATGTCACCAGGAATTATCCTTTTTTACAGGGCTTATCCACTCTCATTTCCTTCTCTCCATCCATTTTTAATGAAGCATTCATTGCACTCAATCTCATTAAATGTTGTTTAAAAATTTGTGATCCCTAACCATACTCACTTGGCTTGCCTAGGGCATCACTACAAAAAGGCCAAACCTACTTTCCAGGGTCCAAGAATTTGCATGCCTATAGTAAAAGGAGTCTTCTCACACATTCCAAGAGACTATACAATTTCCACAATGGAAAGGTGGGTTAAGACTCCATTTTTCCAAACTATCTGGTTCATGCCAACGATTATGCAAAAATCAAAATATTTACACAAAGAAAAGGAAATTAAAATGACCTATCTAATCACACATATTATTTGGGAATAAAATATATCAACTCACACATAGGTCAAAATGTTTATTTCAATCCATATAATGACCCCAAGAACAAAAATGCTCCAACTATGGTGAATTACACAACAAAATTGTTTGTTCATTGATTCAACTTCAAACAAATTTTCATCCAACCTTTGTTACAAGTAAAGGGAACTACTTGGAGGTGGTTATTCCACTTTCTCAACAAAATTTCTATTTCTGCAACAAAAGTTGTCATGACAACTTTTGCAATTTTGCAAAATTGTCATGGAACTTGATAATTTTTATTATAGTTAGGTCTGACTTGGTTCACACCTCGTGAAACCCTACCAAGTTCTTACATATGTCACTTATGACATAAATCAACATTATGCCCCTTAGTTAACTAATCTAGCCCTATAAATGCATAATTTCCACCTTTGACAAGAGTGAAAACAATTGCAACATACTTAGAAACTTTGGACAACTAAGTAATATTATATGTTCCTAAGGACGTAATTAGACCACCTAATAGAAAAGACACACTATAGGACTCACTAGAGATTTATTACACTATT
Organism: Cupressus sempervirens; assembly: GCA_028749045.1. NCBI lineage: Eukaryota > Viridiplantae > Streptophyta > Pinopsida > Cupressales > Cupressaceae > Cupressus > Cupressus sempervirens. The sequence continues at coordinate 648,197,572 of CM053792.1, read as the reverse complement.
GGCTTGGCTAAGGTCAGTACAAGAAAAAACTCAACTAGGAAACCCAAGTTACCAATTAGCCCTACCTAGGTGCTCTTGCACCATGTGGATTTGGTTTTGGATCTACATGTTGTTACAAATGTGGAGTTTGATATACTTATGGATTGTGGTGATAATTTGTAGACCCAATTTTTGGGCTACCATATTGTTCATTTTATTCCTATAAGTGAATCAGCTATTTAGTTGGTTGTAGATTTGCAAAGGAGGAATTGGTTGATGGATTTGATCATTTTCTTGGATTTATGAATTGGAAAGCCTTGGGTGAAGATGAAGTGGAAGTCTTATTTTCCTAAAGAAAAAAAGTGTGGGACACACTTTTCTTTTTACCTTGAGAGTTTGATGCAGGGGCATCTGGGGTTCCTAAATATTTTGGCATTTTTTGGTGGAAGACTAGAGGTGCTCAGTCATCTCTATGGTGCTTCTCAATTGGAGGCTTGACCAAATGGGCTTAGCGGAGAAGCTTGGTGTTTGGTTAAAGTGTTTTACTTACGTGAGTAAGTGTTTCTTGATCCTTATTGGGATAGTTCTTGGTTGTAGTGTTGGTCGAGGAGCTCGATCACTGAAGGAGTTTGGCATAAACCATATTGCTTGATACTCATTGTATTCCTTGGAATTTATGGTTGTTTGGCACCTAAGGAACTCAGCAAAGATTATGGTTCTTGATGATGCTTGGGGATCTTGGAAGGCATGTTTTCTTAGCAACACCTAGAATTCTTGCATTTGCTAACACTCATTTGTGTTCTTATTGTGGGTTAACATTTTGTATTTAATGTGCATTGCAATCTTACTTGTGGCTTAATTATGCATTTAATGTAAGAGTTTATTTAATTTTTAACTTGCTAGGATGAATTGTGGCTTACTTGGGTATAATTAAGGGGTTTAGGAGAGTCTTGAGTCATAATAGTAGCTAGGAAGAAAAAAGTGTAGTAGAGCTAGTAGTTATAGCTTTGGATAAATGGAAATTTTCTTGGTGGCTTATGAGCACATGTTTAGATCCTTCTAGTGGTTTCTATCATAGTTTTATTATGGTAAAAATCTAGACTAGCTAGGGTTTAGGTTGGATCTTGAGGAATCTTGTAGAACTATTACTTTCTTTGTATTTGGTCATAACTAGAAAGGCAGTATAGCTTGATACATTGCATTTAATTGGTTATTTTATGAATAAAGAATTAAGTTTGGAATCAGATCGTGTATCGTGTGTTGTATTTCCACTGTGTGGTTATATGATGGAGGTTACGACATCTCCTTTTGGGATTTTCCTACCTTGTATTGCATCACAATGCTTCTACACTTATTGGTCATCTTTTACCTTGGAAACCAATGTGGAGAGTTGGTTGATAAGATCCACATTAGGATCATATGTGGCATTTGAAGCTATTTCTGTAATTGTATTTCTAGTTATTACCAGTGTTTTTTCTCATTGTTTCTTTTTTTTTTCTCCTTACTTCTTGTACTCATTTATTTCTTCTAGGTCCATGTCCTTGATCATTTATTTCTTTTCAGAAATAAGGCCATCAAGTTTCTCCTTTCCTTCTATTGCATAAGTATCCTTCTCATAGAATTCTCCTTCATCTTTAGAACTTGAAGATGATGATGATTATTATTATTATTATTATTATTATTGTGATTATGATGATGATTATTATTATTATTAAGATGGAGATAATTACATATGCCTAACTATCCTTCTCTTTTTCCTAGAATATTCTCCACCTATCATTCTTGACATGATCGGGGCTCTCTTTCTTCTTTCATATCTGTGTATCTTTCTTTTAGACACTCTTGATCTTCAAGATACAAGTCTAGTTATAATATCTTTTTTCTCTCTATGTGGCTTTTCTCTCTTTGATGGTGATTCTAGTTCCTCCTCCATTTCTAATGGCTTTTCTTCTAATGTTTGGTATTTATGCCAACTCAACTAATTTATCCCTTTCATCTTCATCCTTCTCTATTGAAGAATCAACAAAGATGGTGGTTATCTTTATTGTTTCATCAATCTATTATTGAGTCATACGTTCTAGTGACTTGATGCATTCCTTTGTGTTTTATTCACCAACCTATGTAACTGGTGGGGAAACTATCACTTTCTCATCATGTTTAGCTTCAATTGTTGGCCTATTTCCTTCAGTTGTCTTGGGTATAGTTGACTCCTCTTGAGTCACACCAATCATTCCCTATTCCTATTTTTGCGGACCATCTTTCTCCTTTTGAGGACTAGGAGTTTCATGTCTTATTTCTTCATCTTTTCTCTCTACTTCAACTATTGTGCCAATTTTTGCCTCTACTGGCTTGGGCTTAGCTTCTTCTTTGACCTTTGAACTGGAGGGTTTCTTTGTCCCTTTTGGTGCCTAATTTTCATTAAATATATATCAATTTCTAGAGTTGATTCCTTCAAGTGTGGTACTGCTATCAAATCACCACCTCCTCAAGTTAAGCTGGTACTTGTTGTTGCATTAGGAGCTATCAAACTAGGTGCTAAATCATGAGTGTTTTGCATCCATTGAGCAAAGATAGGTTGTAATTGGATAGCAGTATCTAAAAACATATCTTTAGGACATCCTAAAGCACTCATAGTATAATTATGAATATATAGACCAAAACTATGGAAACCTAAGAAAATACATACCCAGTTGAGGTGTGATACAATTGCATCACGATGTCTCAGAACACAAGCTATGCTTTCCCATGTCTAGTTGATTTGATTGGTTAAGATGTCTATAACATTTCTTGTGTTGTTGAACCTTCCTTTGTAAACTTCTACTGTGAACATCTTTTGTGACTCGTTTATTTTTTGTCTCATCTTGATTAGAGAATCTTCCACCATTTTCTCATCATCCTTTATTCTCGTACTCCATTTATCATTCAATATTATTCTTAATTCTTTGGTTAATGCCAATCCAACATCATATGCCTTTATTTCTATTATTCTCATGTTGGTTAATACATCATTTATAGGATTTGTCTTATCTTCCATAGAAAATCTTGAAAATCTATTCTTCAAAATAGTGTAATCATGCTTCTTTACAATTATAAACCCATTTATATTTATTCTTACCTTTATTTTGTGTCAATGATGCTTTTACTTATTTTTCCTTGGTGGCCTCAATGATCATAGATGCTCTAGTGACATCATCTTCAAATTCAGTTCCCTTAGCCTTGGGTTGATTAGGTGATGGTTCTTTTCTTTTCAGTGCTTGATTCGTATAAGGGGGACTCGTTGCTATTTCTTCCTCTATTTCTTTGGTTCTCATTTCCTTGAATTGCTCTATCTTGAGTGGATTAGGTGTCTAACTCCTTGTCATTCTTTGCAAAGTTGGCTTTTGAGTCTTCTTCTACTCCAAGAGAAGCCAATTTCTTATCTCTCAACAAGTGCCAAACCTTGGCAAGATATGAATTTCATCTAATTTTACTAACCATTCTATGTAGGGTCATGCCTCTTCATCCTTCACTTCATATTTGAATAGTGTCAACCATAGGGTTATTGGTTGAGCTAAGCATGAAATACATTTATCTATACTCAACAGAAAGAAACTTTGTCTATGTAGCTTTCCATCATAATTGTGAGTATCTGTTCTCTTGTATTCATCTCCTTCTAGAATCCTTTGAACCATTCTTGCAACATGGCATTTCCTTTTCCTTCCAGTTTTTTGTACACTTCTCCTATTTGAGTCATGATTGGTTGATCTTCACCCTACTTGATGTTTGGGGATCCATGAAATTCTCCACTCAAGTAGAAGAACATGTTGTTAAGATTAACCTCAGACAGAAACAATAGTTGCATGCAGATATAACCAATATCATAAAATAATAGATCACGCATAAGAGAACACAAGTCACCAAGATGTAATGTGGTTCACCCAATCCCTGGGCTATGTCCACCAACAAGAAGTCCAATATTATTATGATCTAGTGATTACAACCTGATTATAATCTGTAATCCCTCACAGCTCAATACTTCCACAAGAACCATTTTTTGCATCACACATTATGAAAATCCCTAACCCTAAGCCTTTTTATACAAGCTTTTTGCCTCTTAAAAAACTAGGGCTAGAATGATAAAAAATAGTAGTCGACACCTTTTACAATATAAGGTCATTTTTGGCTTCGAGGGTGTTGCCCCCAAAAACCCCCACGGGGGTGTTTCCACTTGACCCCACCATGTACTACAATGGGAAGCACACCTAGGGCACTACCCCAGGACCCCATAGGGTCACTTCCCCTTGACCCCATCTTGGGGGTGGTACCCCCAAACCCCCGTAGAAATAATCTAGAGGGAAACTGCACTAAATAAACATCTAAGTCTGATTAGGATCCACATCACAACAATCTCCCACTTGGAGATTGGTCAGAATTGACATCACAATACATGCATACAAGTAGGAATCCAATGATCATTCATAATATTTCTCATGCTCCCCATTATCTACCTATATAGATATCCAAATAGGTTAATCTTTGATTTATTGTGGATGAACTAAACTTCTATGTATGCTATGTTGGTGGGAATATATTTTTCCCTATTGGTGTGGAACAATTTTTATCCCAACAAGTTTGGGATTTCATCCACTTTACAACCCATTTCATCTTGTGTCATTTTTTCTTCAATCATAAAAGTTGCTTGTCTTGATGAGAAAATATCCATTAATAGATCAATTCTAGATGCATTAAATCTATTTACCCTATCAACTAGGGCTTTTGTGATCTTGTATGGTTTATCTAACCATACACATTGTTCATGAACTATGCATAGAACAAATCTTACCCATTCTTCATGGAAAAATTTGGATATGTCCACACTCTTCTTAGTGTGGACTCCACTAGATCTTTGTGTTCCTCCTTTAGGGATCCCTCTAAGAAAAATGTATCATACAACTTTCTGATCTATTTGTCCCCATAATCTTGTATTTTGACTTCCATATATGCATTCACATCTTTTGTGAGAAAGACATCAACATGCAGTAATGGTAGTGAAATTTCATCTTCCACATCTTTCCCCTTTTCTAAGATTATCTAATGTTCAAGATGACTACTTTTCCTATTGTTGATCATGCCTACCTTGTTGATTTTTTTATCCATTGTTTTTGCCTAATTCAAGACTACTTTTCTTGTAGAGAAGTGAGATATTTTTCTCACAAGTAATATATGTGCAATTTTTCTTAAGAGCTCTTTGGGTTTTGCACTATGTAAGCACAAGAAATCTCAGTAATGGAAAGTAACAAATGACTCTTGATCCTCAAATTTATGGCAAGAAATTTTAACATTAAGGTCACAAGGGTTAGAAAAATATTTTGCTTACTTGAGGACATATGTAATTAATGCTTTGGATCATTGTACAATAGTTACTTTTCTACTACTTGGTCTTCCATCAATAGGTTATGCTTTCTCTTAGCATCACCATCTCCTCCCTTCATCTACGTCTCTACCAGTTTAAACTACGGGATTGATTTATGAATGTTTTCATTTTATCATCTAACCTCTCTAACCTTTGTGACCTTAGTTAGTTTTGTGAGGTCTCACCACTGACCAGTGAGTTTTCAACCTCATATGGCTTTTCTTTAGCCACTTCATTCTTCTTCTTCTACTTGGTGGAAAATCCCTTCTCCATTTATTCAATGGTCTCAACTTTCTCATTTCTAATCAAGGACTTACTTCCTTGTCTTCTACTACATCTATAATCCCTTGTGTTGAATTTTTTTTTCATAGCATTCAATGATAGAGACCCTTTTGAATCTCTCTCTATAAAAGTTGATCAATGACCAATTCTAAGGTTTCTAGATGGCTATTTTTTAACCTGTTGGGTAACTCAATTCAAGATAAATGTGTATTTTCATAAGGAGGCCTTTTATGACTATAACCAATCTACTCAATCTATTTCTATTTGAAATATAACCATAAAAGATATATTTTTTCTATTTTCTATTTTCTATTTTATGATGAATGCAATTTATTGATGCAACTATATGAATTCCTATTTTAACCAAGTGTTTGAAAAGAAAATACAAAGATACAATAATGAGAGATTAAAGAAAATATTTGAAAAGGAAATTCCTAACGAACATAAGAAAAAGTAATGACATGTCTATGAATTAAATTATCAAAAGGATCTAGCAAGAAACTAATGAACTTAGGAGAAGTTCTTCTTTAACTCTACTAACGCAATCATCAATGGGAACTTTAATATTAACCAAAAGATATTTCATGTTTCATCAAGTCACAAGGCCATGGAAAGTGCCCTCACATGAGAAAAGATGCAATGCAAGAACAAAGATGATCCTTTCTCCAATTCATCACAACAATAGAATTTGTTAACAAAAGGCAAATGCCAGAACTAAAAAATTGCACAATTATAACAACACAATAAAACCATTGGCTCCATTATTATTCATCAACATGCATTCACAAAAATAACACACTTTGAAAATAAGAGGTACACTCAGAATGAGAGCACTAATAGCATATATTATTGAATCAAAATAATGGCCTAAAGTACATATTACATCCATGTATTTAAAATAAATCATCTCCCCCCTTTGTGTTGAGAGTGGGAGCTCCTTAAATGCATACTTATGGTAAAAATTAATCAAGCAAATCTAATTATATACAAAATGACTCTCTAAATGGTACTAAGTAGGTCCCCACCGTTGTTTATATCCATTAATGGGTGCATGATCCTTTACATGACATGAAAGAATAAAAAAATGAGAATATAAGAAGATAGAAGTTATGAGATGATCTAGAAGTCTTTGGGAGATTTGGAAATGGAAGCTCAACCTTCTTTAGCCATTTCTGGGAGTTAAATTACCGTTAAAATGTGTTTCTGATGCATGGAATTCTCTAAAATAACAACTAGTAGTTAAAAATTGGTCCACTTATTCTTCTTCAAAAATTATTAGAGCTCCTCTAAGAAAAGTGCACCTATGCACCTTGGTGATAGAATCCAAAAATCCAAAAAATCTCCTTAAGTGTCAAAATTGAATTTCTAGCATCTGGGTTTTCTTCCCCTTTATTCCAAAATGATGTTTGGATATTTATTCTTGAACTTATCTATTATCTCCACAACTTCACTAGCCTCCAATAAATCTAGTGCATCATGCTTGTTCTTTACTATTTGTTGGTAGTTACTTACTTCTATCCTTGTCTTCGCAAAATCTTCAAGCTTGGTGTCAAGTTCCAACAATGCTTCTTTAGTTTTGAATGCTTGTGGTACATCATCTTCTAATGAAGAATTTTAAAATGTATCCCTAAATTTTTGAACTATTGACTGCATCAAGGAAATCTTGGTCTTTGACTCATCTTCAAAAATCTCAAGGCTAGTAGCATTATAGTACCTTTCCACTTCCAAAAATTGCTCTTAAGCTTTATTCTTTATTTGTTGGATTCCCTCATGCAATCCCTCCATAGCTTTATTTCTTGATGATATATTTTCTATTCAATCATCTATCTTATCTATCTCTTATGCTAACTATACTTCCATCAGCATCTAATACATTTTCCCTTTATTGATGTGAGTGCTTGTAAATCATTGGCTCAGGTAAACACTTCAATCATCAACCCAAAATATTGGTTTACAATGGAAAATAACTTGTTATCATTAGTGGGGATATGGTGCAATAGATTCAAATTACCCTATATTATCTACACTCCTCTTTCTTCAAAAATATCACATCATTGTTGACAAGCTTCCAAAAATAAGTCCATTTATGGCCCTGTCAGTTTTCTTCCAAGTGCAGCTCTAAGAGCGATCTCTAGATTTTCTAGATCAATGGGTCCCACCACTTCATTTAGGTAGCCTCTTAGTAGCTTTTTCTTCTTTTGCAATGTGACCAATTTTGACTCATCCTAATCCAAGTTTTTGAACACCTTCTTGAGACTTGTGTGATTAGCACTTTAGCCGTGGCCACCATGGGCTTTCCCAATATGATCTCCTTCATTTGGTAATCCTTAGGAGTTAGTTCCTTGGTGTTGGCATGAGGAGAAGGAATGGAAATATGAGCTAGAAGGTCCTAAGCTTGATTCTTCCCTTAGGTGGCTCAGGTTTCTTTATTGCTTTTATCAATTCCTTCATTCCTTCCTCTTCTATTAGATACAAGTGCTTCTTATGTCAAAACATAAGCTCCTTATTTAGCCATGATGATGTGGTTACCATTGGTGACATGTACTTGGATGAATAAGTTGGTTCTAAATTGGACTCCTTTCTTATTACTCCTCTCTAAAGTATTCTCATATCGAGGAAGAACTTTGGAAGGAGTTTCTGTCCTTTTTTGAACTAGGATCTAGCCTCTACATCTAGGGGATTTTTTTGAGTTTCTTCTTCTATTTCCCCTCTTTAGATACTTCATCAACATGAAGTTGTTGATATTCTCCTTCCTCCATAACCTAACTTTCTACCTCCACTTTTATTGTCAAAGGAGGTGGAGCTACTAACCCTTTATCCAATATGGTGGCCATATCCTATGGTGGTGGTGGTGAAGTGCCAAGAGGTCTATGAGGAAGAGGAGGTAATTGATTCTAATCCTTTGCTAAAGGATCTTTTTTGGGGTATCCCTTATCTTCTCGCCCACCATCTCAGTGCCCACTGGCATGAAGTAAAAATCCAAGAGGTCAAACACATCAGCTCCTTCACTCTCCATCTTATCTATCCACTTTTGTTGTTCATCTTCTAAAGTTTCTACCTGGATAGGCTCCCTTGGAGATGATGGAGGTGTTTGAGTAGAGCTTCTCCTTCTTTCATCCTCTATTGCCTTAGCTGATTGATTCTACTTGTTCCCCTTCTTCCTCATCATCTACCTCAGAAATTGTCTCTAGAACCTGTGGAGAGAGAGTAACCTTCTTCTTTAATCTCCTCCTTCGGACACCTACCACAATTGTTTCCATTTTATCTCTCTTTAGCACAGATGGAGAGGCTTCTTCCTCTTGTTGTGATCTCTTATGTGTGATCTATTATTTTTTGATATTGGTTATATTTGCATGTAACTATTATTTCTATTTAAGGCTAATCCTAACACCTCTAATGTTATTGGTGGTGGGACCCCTTGTTCTTCTATAACTCCCTCCTCTTTTTTCTCTAGCAGAGCTTGCTCTAGTTGAGGCTAGTCATTTGACTATAGTTGGGCTTCTTCTATTTGGGCCTCAGTCACTTGCTTATGTTTCCTAGGGGTTTCCTTTTTCCTCTTACATTTTCCCTTATTAGCCTCAAAACTCAACCTCCTGCTCATGTTGATGCACCATTTCCAACCTCACTAGTGATTGGTATGGACCTTAGCACCTTTACCTTTTTGAGGCTTGGCAATAGCTTGCAAAGGAATGTCTTGTGGAACTAAATCCATCTGAAAAGGATTTCAGATCCATTCCCTCATCAACTCTACTACATGTCTAGCCTAATGATCTATGCCATCATTCTCCTTGTGCCCTATCTTTGCATTCATAATGGGCATGTAATAGATTTTGTCCCTATTATACAAAGGATCCATTACCTCTAGGACATCCTTTTCTATGGACTATAGGGGAATCTTCATTTTAAGCACATGTTTAGTAAGATTTAGACTCATCCTATAATAGTCCCTAATGCATAAATCATAATCATCTATCACTTTCATCCAATAATCTGCCAGGGATTCCTCATGGATGAACTATTTTCCCACAAGAGGTTGAACCATTCCAATGTTATCAAAATATGGGCAAGGATCTTGATAATCTTCCAAGGGATATTGATCCCATTTTGAATCAAAGGTAGCAATATCTTGTTTTTCCTTTACTTCAAATACTCCAATGGTGGTTGGCCAAACCTAGGTCTTCTTGTGTTGTTTCCTCACTCTGTCATAGGCAAAAATGAGTTGGCAAGATATCCCCAAAAGTATAAGTTGATCCAAAGGATACCTTAGGAACTTTTTGGGGCACAAAAGAGTACCAACTAACTGGAGATATATGAATTTCTTAAACATAATGTAGTAGGCTCCTACTTTAGTTATTCTTGCTACTACCTCTACTGATATTTGTTTAGCATAATCTCCCTCAATAAACCTAATGATTGCAAAAATAAATCCATCATTGACTATCATGTATTCCATACTTTGCAATGGGAGCTGCTTCTTCACTAGTTCTAGGTAAACCACATAGGGCCAAGAATTTGCATCTTACATGCTTCCCTTCCTGTATAGACTTGAGTAGTTTGTGGTCATGTCTGCTAGTAGGTAAACAATGTATGATGTCATATAGAAGCATGGGTATATCTTGACTGGGACTAACTACTCATCCAAGTTGTCACTTAGGGTGTTGGCTCAATCAATAGGCATCTTTGCGGTCCTAATAGTCTCAATGAAGTGAACCATCCAAGTTTTTAAGTGACCTGATGTAGGGAAGCCCATTACTCTAATGAGGAGAATAATTGAATATATGATATTATCCTTCATGTATCCTTGGCTCATATCCACTTTTCCTACTCTCTAGCCCAAAGGTGTCATGTCTATCAAGAATGTAGACAGTATCAATTCCTTTGCCTCTTTCTCATTTTCTCGATACCACTTGTATGGTCCATCATAAGATATTTAGAGGTATTGGTCTACCCTCAATAGGTGGAACACTTTCTCTATGTTGCATGGTAAGAGGTTGAGGACTATCTCTCTAGTAACACTCTTCACAACCTTCTGCTCTGTCACATGGTGTTCTACCAGTGTCATGATCAGATTGGAGGATTGAACTCATGTAGGGTGTGATGCAGTGTTCACCAACCTTCTCTTAATAATAGCTGATATCATTGTAGACTTTTCCTTCAGTTTGTTTCATATTGTCAAAAATACATTCCAGTCAATGTGATTGAGTTCTCTATCTTAGATCTCTGCATGTCTACCTTGGAATCTAGACTTCTTCGAAGCTCCTTAGTATTTGAATGCAACAGGTTTGGGGGTCATTTTCTATACCATGGAAGATGATGATGATGCCATTATATCTACACAAAAGAGACAATCATTAGTAATCTAATTTTGAAGGACCAAAATATGACTCGACTAGGCCTTAGACTAATGAAAAAGTTAGCCAAAATTAGACAAAATTGACAAAAAAATTGTAAATTACCACCCCCCCTCCCCCCAATGCCAGTTTTGCACACTAGCATACCTATTGCACCTACCACACATGCAAAGGTGTGCTAGTGTGCATCTTTTTCCCTTTTGAATGGAAAAGTGCACAGTTGTGCACTAGCACACATGCACACCTTCTAAAGGTGTTCATGTGTGCTACACATATGCACATTAGTACATTATGTTGTTGAAAGGGGAGATTATCTTATCTTTTTATGTGATAGTGTGCACTTTAGCACCTCTTACGGGTGCATGTGTGTACAACTGTGCTTATGTGCACCTCCAAAAGTTGTCTTTACCTTGGAGGTGTGAGGTTGGGGGAGCGTACTTTTCATAGTTGCGGAGGTGTGGTGCAAGAAAGGAGATAGAAATAAGTGAGGGGGAGTGAAGTGGATGGGGTCCATTTATAGACCCTAGTGCAAGAGTTCTCCCTTTGAGGGTGCATAGTTGTGTACCTCCGAGGGTGCACAACTATGTACTGTTTGAGGATGCATAACTGTGCACCTCCAAGGGGTGTGCAACTATGCTTCCCACTTGGAAATGAACATCCCCCCTCCCCCTCAAACTAATTTATTATCCAACAATCCCTATCTGATAGTGCTTGATTGAGGATTTGGGTTTGACCTACACCTAGGGGAGGGTCCTAAATTACTGAGGCTTCAGACTAGATTCCTCATAGAGAGTTTTGCAACTAGAGGGTCCTCATTTTGTTACTCAAAATGGGGTATACATTGTGAGACCACAACATCTTGAATGATGACCAATCTTGTGGTAGCTATAATAGGTCCTTATGGTACCTTTCTATGGTCTAGTAGAGCTCTTTGGGTTCATCCTCATCTTGTATTAACTTGCAGGATGACTTTCATTTCCATAGGTCATGCAAACTAGTGCTAGAAACCTATCCCTTCTATTGGGACTCATTATCTTGGGATAACTTTGGTTGTCTCTAGATCTGGTTCTATAGTCTTCTTCTCTTTTTCCATACTTGTTACAATAGTAGCAATTTCTATCTATTATTTTCTTATTGAAGTGAAAAATACACTAATTTGTACTATGATTGTGGAGATGATAGTTATTGTAGTACGCTTCATAGGTACACTATTGAATAGGTGTAATTGGCTTAAACCAACACACTCTAGATGTGTGTCCTTTCTTACTAAAAAAACTATAGGTAGGTTTAGTAGCACCCTTACCTTTTAGAGATTTGCTTCATGATCTTTTTAAAATTAGGTTCTTTTCTCCAGGGGTCTCTTCTTCTTCAGTCTTGTTATCACCTTGGTAGCCAAGACTAGTTGTGCTCTTGTTTCTTTGTTGAGCCTTTAATTTCTCATCAATATTCTCGAAGCTCTCATTGACTTTCCTCGATTTTTAATTTTATTCCTTTGTGCTTCTTAGCTCTTCAATGATATTTTTCTTGTTCAGTCAGTTCCATGACCTACTCCAAATTGGGATGTTTATTTTCTTCTATCTCTACTTCAACTTTTCTCCTTGTTGTTGCTTCATCTTCATCTCTTGCTAGAATGGAAACATCTTGTTTGGCATGAGATCAACCTCTCTAGTAAGCTCTTCTTTCTCCTTACTCAAGTGAGTAGTGGTTTCCTTTAGCTAGTCTATTTTAACCATTAAGTCAAAAATTACTTCTTTTGACTCCTCATAATCATTGTATTGATGTTCAATGAATTCTTGTCTTTCAATAAGATTTTGCATCAACTTTTCCCTCTTATATAAGGACTTTCTCATTTTTTCCTTTAGGTCTTCTATGGTGTTCAGGCCTTCTTCCAATTGTCTTCTTTGTGACACTATGAAATCTTCCCTCAAGTTGTTAGACTTGTCACATTAGGGATCTATGGTCAAATACCAATTTTTGGTTCCAACCAGTGTTGGGAGTGGGGTGAATCGATATCACCTTTAAAACCAATTTTTCTTTTAGCAGCTTTAACTAATCTTGGGGTAAGGTAATTGATAGCTATCAGTAAGATAAATGCAATAAGGTGAAAGCGAGTAACTTTAAACATAAAAGTATTCATCAATTTGACAGAGGTATTTTATACATGGAAACACTTGGTTAGAGGGTGAAAATCATTGTGGGGATAATATATCCACTATACCTTATAATGCATGTAAAGGGGTGCCCTGTTAAGAGCTAAAAGTGTTTCTTCTAGAAGTGCATCCTATTAGGAATTCCTACAACCTGTGAGGGTTACTAAAGCCTGTAAAACCTACCTTGGTAGAGGATTTACAAATCTTTTTTCTGAAAGCACCTTGTTAGAGGATTTACAAATCTTTTTCTGAAAGCACCTTGTTAGAGGATTTTACAATAAACTTACTAATGAAGCTTTCCCTATTAAGAACTATAGATATATTAAATGGAAAGAAAGCATACAAGAAATTTAGACCTCAAATGGCACTAGCTTTCCATGTAGATCTATGCTTTGTATCCTCAAATATGCATTAATCTTCCTACTTGCTTGATGAGTTCACTAATATTTCCTCTCCCCTTGGTTTTCTAGAATAGTCTGTCATTGTCTCTTCTTCCCCTACGAATGTTGCTTCTGTTGGTTTTGTTCTTGTTCAAATTATTTGTTATCTGCTCTTGGCTTCTCTTCTCGTTGTAGAAACAACCTACAATCTATCATTCAACAATGTTTGATTTATTTATTTTTATCCTTTCTTTAATGTTAGGACACAGTTACCCATGACCAGATTATCTTTCTCATTATGATCCCTACACCTAGGGTCTAGACTGGTAGCCCTGCCAATTCTTCTTTGAACCAAATGTGGCCTTTGTCCTTGTCTACACCTGTCATTTCACTCTTACCTCATGTCACATCACTAGTGATTTGTTATGATGATGGCTCATATCAAATGTTAATCATTCCTAATTGCCTTTTCATACATGGGCATGCCAGAGGGTATGTCAATGTATCCCTTGACTGATAACCATCGACTTTCTTCTTCTTTGTCTTCCTTCAGCCAATTGTCACACATTTTTCTAATAAAATAATTTGGCCATCAATGACAACATGCTTCATACTTCATTCATCCTTAAAGACAAATATATGTGTAGGATCAACTATAAACACACACATACATGCATACATGCATATATATACATACATACAGAGAGGAGGGTATTTCTCAATAGAAATGATATTAGAGAATATCTAAAGAAGGTTAGAGATGGAGGGAAAATTAGTGACACAGTTTGATTTACTCTAATGAGAGATGGTGTTAGTTGAATGTGTGAGGTCCAGTTGACATTCAAAAGGCCTTTTCTCTTCTTCATCCTCTTCATTTACTTGTAGTCTATTCATATTTAGAGAGTTTAAATATTTGTATTAATGATGTGAAATGCTCTGTGGAAGCTCTACAATGGAATCTAAGATATTGCCTTGTTTTGATGTAGATGTAGTCTTTAGTAGCAAAACACATAAAATATTATAATATATTCTTTAAGAGTGAAACACATAATTACTATATTCATAAAATCAAAATCAAAAGATTCACATAAAAATTTGTAATTTATTATTTAAGAGTTTATTTAACATATTTAGATATTCACAAAATTAAAATATTTAAATAATCTAAGTAAAAAGAAAATAAATCAACAGACAAATAATTTTGAATAAAATTCAAAAATTAAAGGGAATGATTTGATGATATAAACAATTATATTCAAACAATACTAATGCCTAAAATTAGAACAAAAAAATCCCAAAAAGATGTAAAACAGCACCTTGCAATCCATAACCATGAATGATTTTTTGGATATTCATAGATATTGATAAATTTTAAAATTGAATTATGTCAATTCTTAATTGGAATACAAATATTAATATGCATATAGAAAATGCCTTAATAGTTTATTATAAATCAAGTGTGTAGAACATCGTAGGAAAACACCTATCAATGATGTTGGGAAGCTACAATAGAAGGGTAGAACAAACTTTACACATAAATATTGTTATTGTAATTATCACCTTTGCAACTTTATAAATAATTTAGATAAAGATAGTAAACAAATATCAGATAATTTACATAAAGATTGAAAATGAAAAATAGAGAAGGAAGAAGTAAATCAAAATGTTAATGTATATCTATGCTTATTAATTTGCACGTATTTGTTCTACTAAAAAATAGCTTATATATCGGATTAATGTATATAACCTCTCTATCAACTACATTAGTGATTATATTGAACATTATAAATATCTTCAAAAGCTTAAGCATTTTGGATCTTGAAGATGATGCGAAAGAATGCTTACATTGGTGTTGTTATTATATTGTGGTTGTAGTTACAATTTGAAATTGTGACATGGATCATCTACTTCCAACTAAAAGAAAAAAAATGTCTACCTAGCTTGTCACTACAATGAATGGGAATGGCCCAATTCAATCACATCCTTTCAATAGTAGTTCAATTCAAAATTTCTAAATATTTTTTCTTTACCTATAGACCCTTGAATAAGATTAGTTAGAAATTTGGGGCTAATTTAGGAATATAAATTATTTTATTAATTATTTTAGTTAGCAATAATATTTACATATTGTGTCACATTTGTTTTCTAAATTGTACTATTATTTATTTGAGAGAAGATTTTATATTTGCTACTTGTTTTTATTTCTTCTATCTTTTTTCTTATTTTAATTTCATCTTTTTTTTTCTTATTGAAAAAATATAATCATATATTAGAAAGATATTGCCTTTTAAACTATTGTAACTGTTACAAAAAGCAATGTTGTAATAGTAATCAATAATATCATGATAGAATATATTCAACCATTCATAATATAAACTATTAATGTCTTTTCTACATGTATATTAATATTTATGTTCTATTTAAGAATTGACATAATATAATTTTAATAGTTATTGATAGTTATGAATATCCAAAAAATCATATAGGGTTATAGATTGCTTGGTGTTGTTTTACATTTTTGTTGGGGTTTTGTTGTTCTAATTTTAGGCATTCATATTATTTATAAAAATTGTTCATCTTCAAGTTAGTCTCTTTATTTTTTCAATTTTATTCAAACTTACTTCGGTTGATTTATTTTCTTTTTACTTACTTATTTGAAACTTTTGATTTTGTGAATTTCTCCTAAATACAAATATTCTAATAAATGTCATTGTATTCTAATTCTTTATTCATTCTAATAAACTCTTTTAATTCTTATATTATTTAGTCTACATTGAAAAAATGCATGTTTGAAAATATTTTCTATATTTCATATTTTAAAATTAATATATTCCTTTAAGAAAAAAGAAAAAAGAATCTTGGGTACTAACAATTTGTAAAATGGTTTATTGCCTCATTGTGTTGTTAGGAATTATAAAAGTGAGTTGTGTGTGTGTAACAAAATTAAACTATACACAAATAAAAAAGTCTATCATTAAATACAAATCCACAATGATATAGGTGAAACTAAAAGACAAGGACCCACCTTTACAATAGTCTTGAGAGTCAAATCCCTAAAAGAACTCCATATAGAGAATGCCTTCGCTTTGGATCACTACTTCAAAAGGAAAAAGAGTCCATATACAATGTTATTAGATAGACAAAATATGCTCACTTACAATTGATCTTTCAATAATTTTACATATGTGAAGTTACTAGTACACCCACTTTCAAAGTACTACAAAGTAACAAACTAGATTACCCCCTTTCTTCCATTCATGAAATTTTGTGTTGCCTAGCAATTATAGTATTTTATGTTCTATAAATCCACACCTAATGATCAAGAAGATAAATCAAGAGAGGATTTATAGTTACAAATACAACACTTTTTAATGTCTTCTCATGCATTGTAATCTTAACTTTTCCTAGGAGAACACACAAAAAGCAAAATAGGACACTACTATAACTTTATCTCTTTCAAAATGGATGTTACTATGTACAAGAAAATCTTATATACTGATACAAGTTTGGAGATTTGCGCTTTAATACACCTTTAATTTTTCTGTGTAATTAAATATTTATGCTTTTCAATCAAACACCTATTGGTGTATCCCTTGAACCTCCTTTAGGTACAAGTGCTAGTAATAACGTTTTCACATTCAGAAGACAATGCCACATTAAAAAATTACACCATGTATGAAAAGAGATTTTATGTTGATCTTGGTTAATTATAAGAGTACAATTATATCTCAAAATGCATTCATAAATTATAGTATCTCAAAAACTATTATCAATAATTATATTAATAATTGTGATAATTAAAAACCATCTTTGATAGATGTTTATTAATGTCCCAAAAATGTGAAAATATAAATTTTCCTATATATTTAGAAAGAATGATAGATTCATTTATAAAGCCATAATTTTATTTATTTATTATCTACTCCTTAAAAGAAATATTTGGATACATCATTGTAATTAAATAGGTTAAATTATACGTATATTCTTATATAAACATGTGCAAACAATTTATTACATAGTGTAAAATACTTATGTTCTTCGTAATAAAATAAACATGCATCGATTTTTGATACTTTTCCTTTATTGGTTTTTGTCATCATAATAAATAAAAAATTAATAGGTCCATTGGAAGAGTGATTTGATATTTAATAAAGGGTACAGTAGGAAAATGACAAATAACCTAAAATGTCACCTATTTAAGAAAGGGATTGCCAAAACAAAATGAAGCATCAAAAGCATGCATTTATATTAAGTACTCATAAAATCAAAGATTTGGAAATAGACATTAATAGAAACTTAATTTAAAAAATAATATTATAATTTGAAATTAAGATGGGTTAATCAACTTATAGTATATCAATTATAAATATATCTCATGAAGAAATGTACATATTGACTAAAAGTGTATACTTTCTATTTATCTTTTATATATTCTTGTTCATATTATGATGATAGTCTTTATTGTTTTATGTTATATTTTTTGATAAATAGTCTCTTTCTATTAAATAAAATATAAAATTACATATTAACAAAAAAAAGGTCAATGGATACTAGATCTCCCCGCAAGAGTTAACATGGTGTCAAGGCCAAAAACAATAACTAACTATTTATAAATAAATAAATAGTATAAACCCTCAGGCTACAAGAGTAGTGACACTTGAGGGAGGTAGATCATGAAAATCATTAGAATCTCATACATAAGCAAGGTTGGGTGGTGGGTCAAGAAGAGACCAACCATCATCATTCCTTTATTTTTCTTCTTCCTCTCTTGGGAGGTGAAATGGTGAGCGCCAAGCAATGAAACCACTTGCCATTAGTGGAAAATTGCCACCCAATAGAAGAAGTAGCAGAAGCAATGAGAGAAGGAGGGGACCAACCAAAGGCATGACAAAGAGAAGAGGCAAAGTAGCACTGACACCCATCCTATCCTCCATCAGAAGGAGCGATGAGGCATCTAGGACCTTGGGGTCTTCCAATGATGAGTATGGGAGTTTCAATCGTAACGACATCCACAAAGACGAGTCTAGTTAGTAGAGGAAGAGGTTGGCAGCACTCAAGCCATGTGGGGCATTTCTCCAATGTTGTAAGAGATTTCTTGAGAACATCTTGAATATTAATATCATTATGTAAGAATTAAAGTTTTTTTATGTGTATGAGAACATACATAAAGAGGTGGAATTTTATAATCATTGACATTTGTATTGTATACCTCTACATACAATATAATATAATGTGTGTTAATCATCTTGAAGACAAAATTTAGGGTTATACATAGGATGAGGGATAGTCATGTTATGGTGAATGTTGTGTGGTTCATAATTAGGAAGAACCAAAATATTATATTCTCAGACAATTAAAAAAAAATTATTATCATTTTCATGCATTATAATTGTCTTATTTTTATGATAAAAACTAAATTGTTATCAAGTATTGACGCCATTACTCCTTAACATGTATTCAATGATATTATAGAATTGTTTTCAAATTATCAAATGGACTAATAGATCAACTATAAGTAGTACAAGTATGAGGGGTAAATTAATGATACTATGTAATTGTAAATCAAAATTATCAAACCATTTAATAGTGACTATCAGTGCATATAAACTCATCACAAAAAATTAAATTTGTTGCAAAATTATTTATGAATGTTTGAATATATACAGTCAGTATATTCATCATTAAAGAAACAAAGAAAATTGGCTCTAAAAAAAATTAAATTTGTTGCAAAATTATTTATGAATGTTTGAATATATACGGTCAATATATTCATCATTAAAGAAATACAGAAAATGGGTTCTAGAATAGTATCTACCTGAATAGGCTCTAGAATAGTACTAGGATGGGTGACCTCCTGGGAAATCTCGATGCTTCACCCCTGTGAGCATCACCTAGATCCAATAAGTGCTAAGTGTTCCATTTATTCTCATAAGATGGATTCATGTTGAATCCCTACTAATGAAATATGGGTCAATAAGTTTGACTCAAAATCACACAATTAAATCTTGATATGTTTAACTATGGAGGAAACTCTATAGTTAAGCGCACTCAGGCTAGAGTAGTATTGGGATGGGTGACCTGTCGAGAAGTGTTGGTGCTTCACCCATGTGAGCATCACCTAGATCCAATGAGTTCTAAGTGTTCCATTTATTCTCATGAGATATGGATTCATGTTGAATCACTACTCATGAAATATGGATCGATGAGTTTGACTCAAAATCACATAGTTAAATCTTGATAGCAATATCACAATTTGACTTGTTGTGGAAATTATCTCCTACTTATCAATTGATGAGCTTAAGGGGCTTTCTAATGAATGGTTCATAAGGCACAGCACTTGGTGAAGGTTTTTCAAATGGGATTGCAAGCTTTGGGTTAAACAATGGAGGAAACTCTGTAGTTAAGCACACTCAGGCTGGAGTAGTACTGGGATGGGTGACCTCTTGGGAAATGTTGGTGCTTCACCCCTGTGAGCATCACCTAGATCCAATGAGTGCTAAGTGTTCCATTTATTCTCATGAGATATGGATTCATGTTGAATCACTACTCATGAAATATGGGTCGATGAGTTTGACTCAAAATCATGCAGTTAAATCTTGATAGCAATATCAGAATTTGACTTGCTGTGGAAATTATCTTGTACTTATCAATTGATGAGCTTAAGGGGCTTTCTAATGAATAGTTCATGAGGCACAACACTTGGTGAAGGTTTTGCAAATGGGGTTGCAAGCTTTGGGTTTAACTATGGAGGAAACTCTGTAGTTAAGTGTGCTCAGGCTGGAGTAGTACTAGGATGGGTGACCTCCCAGGAAGTCCCGGTGCTTCACCCCAGTGAGCATCACCTAGATCCAATGAGTGCTAAGTGTTCCATTTATTCTCATGAGATATGGATTCATGTTGAATCACTACTCATGAAATATGGGTCAATGAGTTTGACTCAAAATCATACAGTTAAATCTTGATAGCAATATCACAGTATCTACCCCTATCAAATTAACATTTTATGATACGACAAGTTTGTCTACTATATTCTTCAAATTGAATCTATATTAATATCATTATGTAAGAATTAAAGTATTTTTCATATGTATGAGAAAATACATAAAGAGGTGGAATTTTATATTCATTAGCCTTTGTATTGTATACCTCTACATACGGTATAATATAATGTGTGTTAATCATCTTGAAGACAAAAGTTTGTGTTTATATATAGGATGAGGGATAGTCATGTTATGGTGAATGTCGTGTGGTTCATGATTAGGAGGAACCTATTATTGTAGGGGACCCTTCAGTTTTGATGACATTACTCCTTAATGTGTATCCAATGATATTATACGCTTTTTTTCAAAGTATCAAATGGACTAATAGATCAACTATAAGTAGTACAAATATGAGGGGTAAATTAATGATACTATGTAATTGTAAATCAAAATTATCAAATCATTTAATAGTGACTATTGATGTCTATAAACTTGTAACATTAAATTAAATTTGTTGCAAAATTATTTATGAATATTTGAATATATATGATCAATATGTTCATTGTTAAAGCAATATAGAAAATGGGCTCTAGAATAGTATCTACCCCTATCAAATCAACATTTTATGGTACAACAACCTTGTCTACTATATTCTTCAAATTGAATCTAAATACAAGCATTAGGTTCAAAAATAAAATTCACATTAGATTTTTTCCATGTTAATGATTAAAACTTATCATTTTTAAAGTTTTTCTATCCATTTAGATATAGGAGGCAAAACTAGATCAATGAATGACAAGTTTGGTTCATTTATCAATAGTTTTTTATTCCTTTAACTATTCTTTAATAAATATGTCTCATTGAATTATGCCCTTAAGAAGTAAATGTTTCATAAAATGTAAGAGACATTCACTAAGGTGAATCAAGTATAACATCTACTATAAGAGAGGAGAAAATGAGGGTAAATAAGGAACCACGCCTTATAATAGGACTAAAGATAAAGATCTTGTGAACTTTAAGGACATGGAAAGAATAACTTCATAAAAATATATATAATATATATTGAAGAGCAAAATAGTTGATCTATAGGTCACATACTACAATATAAATAAAACGAACATAAAAAATCAAAGCATAGAATGGGAACACATAAAATCTCACATACAAAAGATGTGCTCCAAAACTAGTAGACCTATATTTAATAAATGAAATTTGTATAGAGGCACCAAGAAATATCAAAATTATAAAATCTTAAACATTCTTTATTAAATGGTAAAAAGCATAAAATCAATAGTATATAGTAAAAGGAAAGTTCTTATTTAAGATTGAACATGTAATAAAACAACAATCTTTGATATAGATAGTTAAAGTGGTGTCATTGAATGCAAGTAGGGAAAGACTTTGTGTAAGATGACATTAAATATGGAGAGATTGCTCTAACTTTTCAAGGAAGAAAATACTTCACAATCTAGTCTATAGTAAAAGGTAAGTTGATATATAAGATTTAGACGAAAGAGAAAACAATAATATCTACATAGATAGTTAAAGTGGTGTCATTGTAGTAGGAAAAACTTTATGTAATATCAAATTAAACATAAAGAATTGTTCTAACTTTTCAAAGAAGAAAAAGCTTTGGTAAAACAAAGAGCTGACAACACAAGCGATTTTCCAACTTATGATGAAAAATTCATTCCTCCCAAATCAAGGAAACACACAATACATACTTAGAAGATACCCAAAAAAAATCTCATAAATAGGAGATGGGCATATATAATAATGCATGATATTTTCAGAGGGCACGCAAGAGGCCCGGCATTGCCTCCTGGTCGGCGGGGCCCACGTGACATAGGTGGAGCACATGCGGAACATGTCGCTCTCTCATTTGTTGGGAAAGGGGGTGTCCGTGTCACTCTTTCGGTGCCACGTCACCTTTTTCTTTTGGTTTGAAGAAAAACAAAATGTGGGGTTCAATGGGAAAAATAGAATAAAAACATTTTACTTGATTTAGGATCCAAACGACCATGTAAGCTAAGATGTTTCTTTCGTTGTGATCAACATAATGTTGTCGCCCGCGTGAGAGGCGAAATCCTATTTTACGGGGCTATTTGTTTTGTATCGATTTACCATCATTATTTTTTGCAACACTTCTGGTAGTGGGTTCCTCGTCAAAGTGCACAAAATAGGCAGTTTTCCATAAAGGGAAAGGGTACGAAGTTGTCTTCAATAATTTATTTAAGCGGACTTTCAACGTTATTGGCCAACTTTACTTTCAGTTAAAATAATGTAAACTTAGGGGATTCTTGGATTGTCATCGTTTCAAAGTATGGAAGGTTAGGTTAGGTCTTCTAGGCTAAGGTGACAAGGGTGAGAATTTGGTATTTGAACATTTTAAATTTACATTTATCAAAATCTTATGTGGAAATTTTATCGATCAAGTCACTCCCAATTTTTTATAGTAGCTTATTTGGCGAGTCATCTACTTGTAACTAAGGTTTCAAGTCCACATCACCCATTATGATGCCATATCAATATGTTTTTCTCAAGTTGTCCAAAACAACCCAAATAAAAAGTGAGACCAATGGTCGTGCATAAAGGGTAGCCATACTTGCACAACTGATGTGGCATCACATCATTGGTTAATTTTTATAGCTAAGGGTACATTTTATTCAGTTTTTGGTAGTCATCATTGTACTACAACTTTATAGTCACAAGTATTGGTACAATATTGTCAAAAAAATTGGGCATTAAGCTATTAAATGTAGGTATCAAGTCAACAACTCCTATCACAACTATTGGAACATGTTCAAGTATTGAGTCCTATCCCCTAGAGGGCAATGGAGGTGAAGACAATGAGCCGTAAAATATTTACATGTCACTCGAGTTTGTGGCATGTTGTATTCACAATGACAAATTCATCAACATGGGCAATATTCCATATAGTTAAAGCAAATGGAGTAGTAAGTTTTGTCTTTAGTTAGCTTCATAATTTCTTTGGGTCGACTTCGAACAATATTGGCTAGTTTATCATGAGAAAATATAGTCAAGAAGTTCTTATTAATAAGATCCTTCTCAAAGTTAGTTCATTGATGTACTTAATCTCGATGTTAAGAAGAGGAGTGAGGTAAGGTGGGAGAGTCTTAAGGAAGGTTGGGTCAAAATAATTTTCGATGGAGTCTCATAGATGTTGAGTGTGGCTAGGGATGTTGATAGTAACATTTATGCAGTTGAAACAAAGAAGCTTTCAATTAGGGAAAATAATAACGTGGAGGCCTAGATGTCATTTTCAGTTGTAGATTTAATATCTAAAATTTCCACAATCCATGATATTATCTACAAAGTTATTTCTGAATTTGATTGTGTAAATATTATTTACTTCTTATACTCTCTTTCATGTTCATCTTGATGATGGATCACAAAATGTGATATAAAATGTCAATGCAAAAATATTTACACATTCAAATCTAGAAATAACTTTGTAGACAATCTAAAATAAAGACAAAATGTGTTTGCCTAGAAGGTGACTTACATATTATTGGCAATGCAATTTCTAATTGACAAGCCCAAGTACAACATATATTGAGAAAGTTATCTAGACTATATGGAAGCAATTAGAAGGTTTCAAAAAAAAAAATTACCCACAATTTTCATGAAGAGTGCAACTTAGTGGATAAACTATCAAAATTGACAATGAGTTCAAATCAAATTTAGCAGAGAATTGATTGATAGCAATTTTTTGATGGAGGTCAGCTTTTTCGCCTAGCCTCTTTGGTTAAGAACCAAGGATTGAGGGGTACCCATTCCACCAAATTCGCCTAAGACACGATCCCGGCCTCATCTCTTTTAGATTTCGGGGGCCTTGCACTCAACAAGACTCAATCCCTGGTGGACTCTTTGTGAGCCTTTCAACTTCACTAGTAGACCAAGGGCCCTTTGATAGATAGTAATTTTTTGAAATGTGTTGATGAGTTTGTATGGGGTGGTACATTAGTAGGTGGGAAGAGGACATAATTCACCACCACTTCACTTCAATTTGGTTTTCCAACAATGATACATGATGTTGCATTTATCAAGGTGGTGAAGGTGGTAGAGAAAATCTTGTCCAAGACATTCCTATTTTTGTCAAGTTTGGGAATGTTTTTTCACATACATGTGGTGTTTTGTAGCGCAAAGTGATAGGTATGAGAGCAACATGGAGCCAAACTTCAGCTTCATATTAGATAAGCAACAAATGTCCTTTTGGGTGCAAGTCATAAAGGAGATATTAAAAATCATTTCTTCAATCAATGATCCATTTATCTTGATGTTGGCTCAAGCATACTTAGGGGATATATTTCATTGTCCAATTCAAATACAAAACAAACATTACAACATCTTCTATGTTATGTGCATGGGGGTTGAAAATGGACACCCAAGCCAAGGTGCATCATGTTGTGGAACGGTGTATAAGGTATAAATTGAGAATTGACATGGATGAAATTTTTGAACTTGGATGAGACGGGTGTGGATTTTGTGGTTGTGAAGGGAGATTGGTTTGGTATGGTTGCCTTAGCATGTGCATCATATCGACCCCCTTTTTCCTCTTGGAAAATATTGAATGACATCATAAGAAAAGGAAGAAATATTGGATGATGATCCCAAACTATGTGTAGGATTGGAAAATGATGTCGAAAGCAAGGGTTCTAGAGAAGA
The DNA here is from genome assembly GCA_028749045.1 of Cupressus sempervirens. Classification (NCBI taxonomy): domain Eukaryota; kingdom Viridiplantae; phylum Streptophyta; class Pinopsida; order Cupressales; family Cupressaceae; genus Cupressus; species Cupressus sempervirens. The sequence goes on along the minus strand of CM053792.1, from coordinate 648,172,369 downwards.
AATAGATAAATCTTGCAACAAATTCAAGATGGAAAACTTTTAGAGGGAGATTCTTGTGATGGGTCATTTCTGTGGACATGGTGGAATGGGTTGCAAAGGAGGTCGGGTTTGTGGCCATGGACATGGATGAAGAAAATGCTTGAGGGAAGAGGTAGTGTCGGATGAATGGCACTACATGTAATTATACAAATTTGTATGTCAACAGGTTTGGCTTATTGTCACAAGTCGTCCCAAGTTTTTTGGATTTTATTTTCATTTTGATACTATTTGATCCAATCTTGTAGCATCCATGGGTAAATTGTATAATTCATAGCCATGCAGGGTTGGGTTGTGGATTATAGATTCTGGGGAAGGGGGTAGGGTTTGCAATTTTCATTGTGCATGTCACTTGATCAATTATAATCACTTGGCTAGATAGGTAGGATGAGCAGTGGGTTTGTCTAGTTCTGATACATGTATACTCGTGGTATAGTATAGTTTTTCTCTATGGTTGGTTTTATGTGACTTGAAATTTAATTATTTAAATATTTATTTTTATTAAAAAATATAACAAAATTTACCAACCAAAAAAATGATCCTTGTCAAAGTTAACAAAGCAAAATATTCCATATAGTTAAGACAATGAGATGGTAAGCTTTGTGTTTTTAATTTGAAGATAAATTATATGACTGTGTATGTTTGAGCTAGAATTAATTGGCATGGGGAGTCAAGTCTAAGATTTATCAATGCTTTACTTTGATGAAAATTATCAAATAAAGGGATCATATTGTTTAGCTTCAAACACTATTGACCAACTTTACATTCAAGCAATATAACCCAAAAGTCCGTGTTAAAGGGATCCCTTTCAAAGTACAAAATTAGAAATCATCTATATAGTTAAGAAAATGGGGTAGTAAGTTTTGTGTGTTTGATATGAGGGGAAGTTATTTAGTTAAGAGTGTTTTAGAAATAATTAATTGGGATGATGAGACTTTCGAGAAGACTTAATGCTTCAGTTCTAAGATAAGTATCATTTAAATGCAATGAGTTTCAAGTGGGAATGTATTATCTAACTTCCAACATTATTGTCCAACTCAACCTTTAACATATATGATTTAGGGGTATGTGGAGGGTCATGGTATACCAAGCTATGGCCTTAAGTGGCAATGAAAAATAAAAAAATGAGGGTTATTGAACTTAATGTAAAAAGTTGAACATCTGATCAGCCTTATGTCAAAAAAGGACTAAGAAGAGAATTTGTAGGAAATTGAAGATAGTTTATAGACTACTAGCCCTTTTCTGAAAAAAAATCAAACTAATAGTTGAAAATTTGAGATTTCAATGTAGTATGAATTTTTTTAGCAAAGAGATAGAAATTACATGCATGTCTAACCACCATAATCGCAATCAAATGAACATATTTATTCACATCATTCTTGATATAAGTAGTAGAGTCATGCCCAAATGTGACACATATTTTGTGTAATTTTTTTCAAACTAAATACTTAAGTATGAATTTTTTACTACAACTTTTTTAGAATAAAAAAACTCCCATGTCTAAACAACTTAAATATTTCTAAACTTTGGGCAAGAGCCTACAATGCAACACTAAATTGTCAGCCTCTTATCTGGGAAGTCTTTGTCTGAATCTACTTGAGCTTAGCACATAATAATAATTAATCTCAATAAATAATATAGATTCTGGCCCATTACTTATCAAAAAAATCTATTTCTAAACTTTACAAAATTGAAAACTTATTTTCTCATAGTGGGCAAAGCATCGAAGGTGACACATGTTTCGAAATTTCAAAAAGGCTAAACCATTTGAAAACTATAATTGTTTTTCAATCAGTATGTCAATTGGGACTTTAAAGATATATAAATTAATAGATATTTAATAATTAGTTATTAAATTAAAAATTTGACATAAATTATATTGACGAAAAGCTAATAATCTCTTTAAGACTCTTTTCCTTTCATCAATTTTAGGAGAGCAAAATGGTTCTCAGCTACATGGTCAAAGTCTAGCCATCAGAAGAAATATAATAAACACATTATTGGGGTTGACTATCTAAGTTTGACATTCCAAAGCCAAAACCCAAGGAAAATACTAAACCTACTAGGCTAATTGGATTATCGGATATTCAATTTAGCCCACCAATTTCAAACTTTCAAAATTTTCAATTTTGATTTTTAACATTAATATTTAATAATAGTATTATATTATTATTTATAATATTAATATTTTTAAATAGTATCATAGTTTTTATATTTATATTATATTATCTTCTACTGCATCTATAGTCCCTTGCAAGATGACCAATCTTGTGGCAGCTTTAATATGTCATTTTAATACATTTTTGTGGTTTGGTGGAGTTTCTCGGGTTCATCCTAAGCTTGCATTAAGTTGTAGTATGACCTTCATTTCCATAGGTCATGTAGACGGGTCTTCGAAACATATCTCTTCCAGTGGGAATCATTGTCTTGTGAGACCTTTGATTGTCTCTAGCTCTTCTTCTCCAGTCTTTTGCTCTATGTCCATACTTGTTACAATAGTAGAAATGCCCATGTATTATTTTTTCATTGAAATGAGAAATACACTAATGTATAGTATGGTCGAAGAGATGGCAATTATTGCAGTACCCTTCATAGGTACATTGTTGAACTAGTGTAATCTTCTTAAACCAAAACACACCAGATGTGTGCCCTTTCTTACCACAAAAACTATAGGTAGGTTTAGTAGTACTTTACCTTTTGTAGACACTCTTCCTGATATGTTGTTGTTCAAGTTCATTTCTCTAGAGGTCTTTGCTTCTTCAGTCTTATTTTTACCTTGGTAGCTAAGACTGATTGTGCTCTTGTTTCTTCATTAAGCCTTCAATTTCTCGTCAATCCTCTCAGATCTCTCATTGAATTTCCTCAATTTTTCATTTCATTCATTTGTTCTTCTTAGCTCTTCAGTGAGATTGAGCACTTGTTCAGTCATTTTCATGACTTGCTCCATATCAGGATGTATGTTCTCTTTAATCTTTAGCTCATCTTCTCTCCTTGTTGTTGCTTCATCCTCATCTCTTTCTAGATTGGCAGCATCTCGTTCGGCTTGAGCTTTAGCAACCTCTTTGGTTATCTTGTCTTTCTCCTTACTCAATTGAGCAGCAACTTCCTTCAGCTTCTCTATTTCAACCTTGAAGTCATAAATGACTTCTTCTAACTCCTCAAAACCATTCTACCAATATTTGACAACTTCTTGTCTTTCATTAAGAAATTTTCATTAGCTTTTTCCTCTTAGCTAAGGACTTTCTCAGTTTTTCCTTCAAGTGCTTCTTCCAATTGTCTTTTTAGTGATGCCATGAGATCTTCCCTCAATTTGTTGATTTTTTTTGCAATAGGGATCTATGCCCTAATACCAATTATTGGTCTCATCCGCTACTAAGAGGGGGGAGGGGAATCAGTAACATATTTAATACAGGTTTTTTTAACCACTTTAACTAATCTTATCGTAAGGTACTTAACATGCATTACTACGATAAATTTGGAGTAGGTAGAAGAAAGTAACTTCAAACACAAATGTATTCATCAAGTTTACATAGGCATTGTATATATGGAAACCCTTGGTTAGAGGGTAAAAATGATGGTGGGGATACTATACCCAGTATCCCTTATAATGCATGTAAAGGGGTGCCAAGTTAAGAGCTTCAAATGCTTCTTCTAGAAGTGCATCCTGTTAGGAATACCTATAGCCTATTAGGGTTATGAAAGCCTATGAAATCTAGCTTGTTAGAGGATTTACAAATCTCGTTTTGAGAGACACCTTATTAGAGGATTTTACAATAAGATTACAAATGAATCTTGCCTTGTTAAGATCTTCAAATAGATGCAATGGTAAGAAAGCATTCTAAGTGTTTAGACCTCAAATGTGACATTAGCTTTTCACATAGATCTCTTTTGTATCCTCAAATATGCACTAATCTTCCTACTTTCTTGACGAGTTCACTAATCTCACATCTACCCTTGGTTGTCTGCAACCTCCTATCAGTATCTCTTCTTCCTTTATAACTACTACTCTATTGGTTTGCTTCTTGCTAAGATTCTTTGTCCTCCTCCTCTCTCCTCATCTCTTCTCACAATAGAAATAACCTTCAATCCATCATTCAACTATGTCTGATTTAGTTGTTTATATCTTTTCTTCAATGTCAAGCTACATTTACCCATGACCAAATTATCCCTATCATTTTTAATTCAAATTTTGAATTCTATTTATGCTTGGGTTCATCGGAAACCCATGATCCCTACACTTAGGGTCTAGACAAGTAGCCTTGCCAATCCTTCTATGAACCAATGATGGCCTTCATCTTTTCTTTCTTCTATTGTTTCACCCTTACGTTCTATCACATCACTAGTGACTTATTCTGTCGATGATTCAGATCAATTCTGAATTATTCCTAACTACCTTTGCTAATGTGGGTGTGCCAGATTGTATATTGATGTATCCCTTGATCAATAACCATTGACTTCCTTCTTCTTCTTCTTCTTCCTTCGACTGATTGTCATACATTTTTCCAATCAAATAATTTGGCCATCAATAAAAATACTTCATACTTCTTTCATCCAAAGATACATGTAGGATCAACTACACACACACACACACACAAAGAGAGAGAGAGAGAGAGAGAGAGAGAGAGAGAGAGAGAGAGAGAGAGAGAGAGGAGCATTTCCCAATGTTGGGACAATCCCAAAGGTCATAGATGGAGGGAAAATTAGTGATGCAGTTTGGTTTCCTCTAATGAGAGATGGCGAGAGTTCATTTGTCATTTGGCCCTCCCCCTTCTTCATTTTCTTTAATACTTCTTGACTCTTCACATTTAGAGAGTTTAAATATTTTTATAAATGATGTGAAATGCTATGTGGAAGTTCTATAATTGAATTAAAGATATTGCCTTGCTTTTATGTAGATGTAATCTTTAGTGGCAAAACAAATTTAAACATTTGTAATATATTCTTTGAGAGTGAAACACATTATTTATTTTATTCAAAAAATCAAAATCAAATGATTCACATAAAAATTTGTAATATAATCTTTAAGGGTATATCTAATATATTTAGGAGAGATTCACAAAATCAGAATATTAAAATAATCTAATTAAAAAGAAAATAAATCAACCCAAAATAAAAATTAGAAATTAAAGAGAATGTTTTTAGGATAAATAAGTTTATTCAAACAATACTATTGCCTAAAATTAGAACAACAAAACCCCAACAAAAATGTAAAACAACACCTTGCAATCAATAGCCATGAATGACTTTTTGGATATTATAGATATCAATAACTTAAAAATTAAATTATGTCAATTTTTAATTAGAATATAAATATCAATATGCATATAGAAAAGACCTTAATAGTTTATTTTGAATCAAGTGTCTAGAATGTTGTAGGAAAACACCTATCAATGAAGTTGGGAAGCAACAATAGAGGGGTAAAACAAAATTTACACATAAATATTGTTATTGCAATGTTCAACTTTGCAACTATATAGATAATTTAGATAAAGACAATAAAAAATTATAAGATAATTTAGATAAAGGTAGTAAACATTTATACTTATTAGTTTCCATTATCTATGGAGATCAATAATTTCTTTATAGATATTGAAAGTGAAATACAAAGAAGGAAGAAGTAAATCAAAATGTTAATTAGAAAAGTCTAAATACAATTTAATTCAAAAATAAGTATTGAATATTCATTTTGTATACTAATTAAAGATTTTATCCCATGTTAACAGTGTATACATTGAATATAACCCACTAATTTTCTAAGCCTTTTTGCAAGCAAATGCATTAAAAACAAGAATGGTTTTAGTAGTAAGTTTCTTAAAAGTTTGATTTCATTATTTATGTTAACAATCTATACTTATTTATTTGTAAGTATTTGTTCTAGTAACAAATACATTATATACTAGATTGATGTATATCACCTCTTTGTTAACTACAACAATTAGGCTTATATATAGGATGAGGGATAGTCTTGTTATGGTGAATGTTTTGTGGTTCATGATTAGGAGGAATCCAAATATTATATTCTTAGCCAATCAAAAAAATATTATCACTTTCATGTATTATAAATATCTTATTTTTAAGAGAAAAAAATTAAATTGTTATTAAATGTTGAAGGCATTGCTCCTAAACAGGTGTATCCAAGGATTCTATTCAAGGATATTATACACTTATTTTTGAAATATCAAATGGAGTAATATATCAACTATAAGTAGTACAAGTATGAGGAGTAAATTAATGATACTAGGTGATTGTAAATTGAAATTATCAAATCATTTAATAGAAACTATTAATGTCTATAAACTTGTCACATTAAATTAAATTTGTTGCAAAATTATTTATGAATGTTTGAATATATCTGGTCAATATGTTCATCATAAAAGCATTATAGAAAATGGGCTCAAGAATAGTAGCTACCCCTATCAAATCAACATTTTATGGTACGACAAGTTTGTCTACTATATTTTTAAAATTGTATATATATATATAAGTGTTAGGATTGAAAATAAAAATCACATTAGATTTTTTCCATGTAGATGAATAAAACTTATCAATTTTAAGGTTTTCTATCCATTTAGAAATAGGAGGTGGTAGAACCAAGGATAACTTTAGTGGCTAATATTCAGTAATTGGTTAATCTCACTCATCAGGGACCCCAAATTTGGCTATTGTTTTGCACTTTTGGGGTGTCCATGTATTTACCAACTTTGGGTCCCATTCTTACACCTATCACCAATAATACTACATAAGTGTTTGTATTTTAGTGACAACTTCATCAATGAAATCTTATTTTTTTATGCAACAATTTTTTTTAAATGCCTTAGACAATTTTCAACACTTGTGTTAATTGATGGTCATATTCGCCAATATTTGGTAAAAAATTAAGTTAGGTTATATATTAAATATATAGATTTAACATCCATCTCTATTCTAAAGACTTTTCATGAAACTTTTTATCCTTTTTCACTTTTGCCCGAAATAGATTTGATTAGGGACATGTGGCTATATTTCAAGGAATTTCTTTAAAACATAGTATCCTTTTAAAACTTTGGCTCAAAATAGGATTTAGGTAATCAACTTAGGATCACCCAATGATTATAAATAATAGGGGTGCTACCCCTAAACCACTATTAAATAATTTGGAGGGAAATTGTAATGATAAAAGTGAGTTACATTTAACCTTAAAGTTTGATAATTAATTAGGCTTCATATAATAATAACAATAAAATCATGGTTTTTGGGTATGTGTACTTATGTTCGCAATTTTCATCAATAATGAAAGATTCACTAGGGTTTTATAAAATTTTCATATGATTGAAAAAAATTGCCAATAAAATTAATTTATTTTCCTATTAAAAATTAAAAATTCACCAATAGAAATTAATTTCCCCCCCTGAACTAATGTTCAATTCACCAAAATTTTATACTTTTTACCAAAAGGAGGTTTCTTAAAGTTATCCATGAATAGAACTAGATCAATGTATGACAAGTTTTGTTTCATTTATTAATAGTTTTTAATTCCTCAACTATCCTCTATTAAATATATTAAATATGTCTCATTGAATTATGTCCTTTAGAAGTAAATGTTGCATAAAAGGTAAGTGAAATTTGCTAAGGTGAATCAAGAAGAACATCTGTTATACAAGGGGAGAAGATGAGGGTAAAGAAGGAACTACATCTCATAATAAGTCTAAAGAAAATATCATGTCAACTTCAAGGACACGAAAAGAAATAATTTCATCAAAAATACATCATATCTATTGAAGAACAAAATAAAGTAGTAAGAATTTATCTATAAGTCAAATACTACAGAATAAATAAATATGAACAAACAAAAAAATCGTAGAATGGGAACACATGAAATCTCACATACAAAAGATGTGCTCCAAAACTAGTAGACCTATATTATATAAATTAAATTTATATAGAAACACCAAGAAATATCAAAATTATAAAATCTTAAGCATTCTTTATGAAGCTTTAAAAACATAAAATCAATAGTCTATAGTAAAAGGAAAGCTTATATAAGATTGAACAAGTAATAAAACAACAATCTTTGACATAGATAGTCGAAGTGGTGTCACTGGATGCAACATGGAGAGATACCAAATCAAGGAAACACACAACAAATACTTAGAGACCAAAGAAGCCTGATAGGAAGGAGATGGGCATGATATGTTCATAGGGCAAGCAAGAGGCCCGGCATAGCCTCCTGGTCAGAAAGAGGAAGGGCACTCTGCCAAATGGGGATACACAGACTGGATTTAAACTCCTTGACGATCAGAGAGGTGTTGAAATACTCTCGGAGCTGGGTAACAATGCCATTCTCTACAGTCCACACGTGAACCCAGTACTGGGACTCGTCCTCGCGACCTTCCACGAACACTTTGTTGTCCAGCGGGGTGACGGAGAGGGGGCTGAACAGAAGGCGCTTACGGAGGGATCGGCCGCTGAGAAAGCGCATCAGATTCTGGCAGTTGGGCGGTCCATGGAACCACCACTCCAAATCGGGGGCCAAAATCCTCTGCACCCTTTTGCACTTGCCCAACCGTAACCCATCGTACAGCCTGCTAACCAGCTCTGCATTCTTCTCCTTTATGTCTTCCTCTTCCTCTGAGCTTGAGCTTGAGCTTGCCAGTTTCAACGCCGGGGGTTCGAATCTCGGCAATGCACAATTAAATGTTTTGGTGAGTTGTAGCCTACAGGTGTACCGTTTTATACACGAGCTCCAAGTGAAGGGAAAATGTTGGCGGGTCCCACCGTGACATACATGGAATGCATGCGGAACGACGTGTCACTGTCTCATTTGTTGAAAAGGGAGAGGACGTTGCCTGTCCATGTCACTCTTTCGGTGCCACGTCACCTTTTTCGTTTGCAGAAGAAGAAAATGTTGGGGTCATATGAGGAAAATTAAATGATAACATTCTACTTCGTTTGGGATTCAAACCACCATGTCAGCTAAGATTTTTTTTTCGCGTTGTCACCAACACAAGGTGTTACCCGCGTGATGGATGAAACTCTATTTTACTGGGCTGTATGTTTTGACTTCGCCTTCCTTCGTAATTTGTCACGTTTTTGGTAAGGGGATCTAAGTCAAAGTGGACAAAATAGGCAAACATTCCACGTGGTTAAGACAATAGGATAGTAAGTTTTGTTTTCACTTGGTTGCTCAATTTCATTGGATTGACTTCCAATATTATTGGACTTGATTAAACACAATTTACAAGTTCTTCTTAATGAGATCTTTAGTGAATCATTGTTTTAGTCAGTGTATGGAAGGCGAGCTCTTTAAGATTGAAGTGAAGAAGGGTATTGGATCATTGTTTTAGTCAGTGTATGGAAGGCAAGCTTCTTCATATTAGAGTAAAAAAGGGTATTGAATCATTGTTTTAGTCAATGTGTGAAAGGTAAGCTCTTTCAGATTAAAGCAATGAAGGGTATTGAGTCATTGTTTCAATCAGTGTGTGGAAGGTAAGCTTCTTCATATTAAAGCAATGAAGGGTACTGAATCATCGTTTTAGTCAGTGTGTGGAAGGTAAGCTTCTTCGGATTGAAGCGAAGAAGGGTAATGGAGTTGGAGGTGTTAAAGTCATTTCTAAGCCAATGAAATATTACAAGTTCTTGTATTTGATATGAGGGAAAATTATATTGTTTAGTACATTTGGGCTAAAATCAATTGGGATGAGGAAGCTTTAGGAAAATCTTGATGATTTACTTCTATGGTAAGTTATAGTTAAATGCAATGAGTTTTAAGAGGGATCATATTAATTGATTGTTCAATAATGACCAACTTCATCTTCAACAAATATAACCTACAAGCTCTTCTTCATGGGATCCTTGTGAACGCTAACAAATAGGAAATAGTACATCAAATTAAGGCATTGAGGTACTAAAATTTGTGCATTCAATATGAGGAAAATTATATGGTTAAGTGTTTTTGAGTTGGAGTTCATTTTGGGAATGAGAGTCATTGCAAAAGCGTCCATTTTGCACTCCTATGATAAGTGTCATTTTAATGCAATGATTTTAAACTAGAATTGTTCATGCTTGTGAAAGATGGTTCTTGTGGGACACTCCTTATAAAATGTAGGTCAATTAATTCAATTAAAAACCCATGTAGTCAAGTTCTAGTAAAGCATCACATAACATCTCACATATATGGCAATCACTTACATATTGATTACTATGATTTCATATTTGTCTGGTGCAAGAAAATCATAGTTTGTTCCATTTAGTTACAAGTTAATTGCAATAAAAATAGCAGTCCCTTAAGATCAATCTAAGTATATCTAAAAAAATGCATCAACAAAAGTATAAATCAAAGTTTACATTGGATAATTATGAATTGTAAGAGTGGTAATGAAAATGTCAAATTTTATGTTTGAAAATTAAATGTGAAGGGATAAACTTAGTTTTAAGATGACAAAGAAGGAACAATTGTAATACTGCATTAATTTATATATATAAATGATTTTTCACAATTGTAGTTGCAAGATTTGGGTGTGGAGATAGTCACTGAAAATCTAGAGGCCTAATGGAAACATTAAGAACAAGATAAGATCAACTTGGCAAGAATAAATTGCATTCTCATCAAGAATGTAATAGAATAGAATCAATGGAACACATTGAACAAACATAATTAAATTGTACAAAGTAAACCTATTTTTTAAATATATGAAGGTGAAAAACCAAAAGGCATAATATTATTAAAAATATCTTAAGCTTATGACATGATACATTAAGTGATAACCTATCACCCACCATATGTTTAAAAGTGATAGTGTGACACCTTTACACCCTAAGGTGGAAAAGTGATAATGTGATAATATCACCAAAAGTGGCATTGTTCCTTTGTGGTCCTTAAGTAGAATTAAGTACAGGTGTCTTTAGAACCTAGGAGATGAACTTGCTAGGTACAACACTTAAACACATTGACAATAATCTTCCTTGAAATCAAAATTGTCTATTAACTCTAGGTTACCTAGTTAAACTTATAGAACCAAGTAATTTTTATAGCCAAATAACTGAAGGCCTCAATAAATAAATCTAAATCATTTCCACCCCTCAATTTTAAAATCTTATTTTAGACCAAGGATTACTTGGGGTAAATCACTTAGGGAAGGTCATCGGATCACTTGGATCCAATTTTCTTATGTCCACCTCCTTGATAGGATGAACTTTACAATCTTAAAAATGAACTTTAAAAAATAATATTAATAATAATAAAGTACAAATGCTCTTGGTTATGTATACACATGCTTATATTCCTTCTAGGTGCTTTAATGGGAATTGTTTTGGCATCTTACTTCTTTAAACATGAGCAATTATTGGCTATAATCATATATTAAATGAGTGGATTCATAAATAAAGATAGATAACAATTTAGATAATGTGAAATGCATATCAATTTGATTCATGGTGGGAAAGATATAGATAGAAGCTAGGCCAGAATTAGAATTTAAAATATATAGAAAAACCTTATAAGTGACATTTCAAAGGAAGAACTTTATAGATTATAAAGAACAATGATTAAATGTAAAATCTTAAAAAATAAAAAATAATGCCCACTTCTTTCTTAATAAAATGAATACCACTTCTTATAGCCCAGTAATAATAATAAATAAGACGCAAAACAAAACCTTAAAAAGTGCCAACTATATTATGGGAGTATTAAATAAAACATAAAGACTGTCTATTCGAATAAAACACTCTATTGCATAACATAATAATAACAATAATAACTCCTGTCATGAGAACTATTTATAATGTCTGGACATAACGGATGTCCTGAAGAGGTCGAGCTCGTGGAGTTTCTGACAACTCTTTCAATTTTTTTAACAATTTGTTATTAGTTTTGAAAAGAACGTATGAAGGTGGCCAGCCTTAAACATCACACACTAAGGAAGAAATTAAGCTTGGAAAAGTAAGTCCAACTTTGACTATTTAAAACTTTTGCATTAGAAATCAAGCCTTACAATGAGCGTCAGCAATGCATAAACCTTCCCCTACGAGCTTGAACTCAGGAAGGGATCATCTGCCACAATTAATTGATTAATGGGATGGCGATCGTAATACATTTCTACGGTCGGGAAGGAATTTCGAAAAACTCTTACACCACAGAAAGATCTAGTGATTTTCCGAGTTTCATCGGGAATTTTGCAAAGCGATGAGACCGAGGTTTTCTGCTGCAAGAGGGGAAGCCATTAATGGCGGCGGTGAAGAAGATGAAGAAGAAAACAGGGCAAGGAAGAAGAAGAAGAAGCAGGGGGCAAGCGTGAGGGAATGGCTGGCTCTCGACGAATACGGCAACCAGCAGCTTATGGAGGTCGGAAAACACGCGATTATGCGCCGCACTGGCCTCCCTGCTCGTGATCTGCGCGCTCTGGATCCCCTGCTTTCATATCCCGCTTCAATTCTTGGGCGGGAGAAGGCAATTTTGATGAATTTGGAGCACATAAAGGCAATTCTCACGGCGCATGAAGTTCTGCTGTTAAATCCGAGGGATCCTGCCGTGGCCCCCTTCGTTGCGCATCTCCAGGGCCGCATCACTCAGCTGCCTTACACCACGGTGAAACAGGTCAGAGGATTTTCTTTAATTTGTTTTTTCAGGTGGAAAATGATGCATGTTTTTTCAGATTTCATACGGAAAATGATAGTTTGATGTTTGATGTTTGATGTTTTGATGTTTGACTGGTGTTCAAAGACTACTGAAAACGTTTTGATACGGAGAACTCTAGGAATTACGTCTGAAACTGCAAGTTATAGTAGATTAAAATTGTTATTTCCATGATGTCTTCTGACAGTAATGTTTGTGTACCGTTTGAGTTGAAATTGTGGTTATTTTTTTGATATATCATATAATGCTAGATGTTGATTCAAATATTATTTTATGATTTTGAAGATTCAAACTTATTCTTCCTTAATTCCTTTATTTGAAATCCTTACCTTCAATTTTATTGTCTTAAAAAAATAGATTAAAAAGTTTTATTTATCAAATTACTACACCTTTTTTCAATTATTATAACTTTAATGAAAATAGATAAAATATTTAATACTTTTAAAATCTAACATAAAACTCATGTTTTCCATTTATTTTAAAGCCTATTAATATAGAAATAACTAATCTAATTTTGAAGAATATTAGCATATTGACATTTTTTTTATTTTTAAAAAAAAATTAAAGTAAGAAATTATCATAATCTTTTATTATGCCTTGGGCATTATTTTGGGAGGACAAAAGGATAAGCCTATAATACCATATTAAAAATATATAAAAGAAAATTGCATAGGAAACTAAAGGAATGAGGTGAAGAAACCTTCAAAAGTAGTCTAGTCACTCCAATACCTCGACCAAATAACACAGGGTGAAACCTAGAGAAGTTGTAGTTCTAGAATGAACAACAAAATATCAAACAAACTGCCATGAAAAAGAACATCAAAGAGAAGCAAATCTGAATAGTCGAGTAATTGGAAGAGTGTATCAAAAGGACAAATCAATTCAAATAAAAACTCTCACTCCACTAAGGGCCCACAAAAATGAAGAACCATACCAAAATGATGTAGGAGCATCCTAGATAAAAGGGAAACCTTGCATCACCCAAAAAAAAATTCTATTTCCAGTTTTCTAGTTCTGTGTTTTCAATAAGGGTTGTTCCTGTACAGAGTTTATATTTGTGGGAGCTTGCTAATTTTAGTAAGTTGGTATTACATGCTTAGATTGTTCTAATCTCATATGTGGAGGTTCATCTTAGACATAGCAGACTATTAGTTCAGTTTCATTGTCATATCATATGTATTGGTGCAGTTATTGCTGATTTCTTGTATGAATTTTGGCTATTAAAACTTCAAGTCCAATGATGAAGGCTTAAATGGCCCAGACACGAGGCAAAATCTTAACTAATTGACACTTATGCTATTTTTCGTTGTAGATCACTAGTTGAGGATTTCAGAGTGGGGTTATAATAGCCCATCGAGTCGATAATTTCCTAGCTATGGTCTCCAGAAGTGGACCCTTCAAAAATGTAATTTGTAAATTGTCTTGAGTCTATCATATGTAATAAAGTGTAATGAAATAATATAATATGAGGTTGGTCGACCTCAAGGGTTAGGACTTAGTGTCTAGAACCTTCCCGAGTGGTTAAAAGTGCCTATATAAGTAAGGCTCATAGGTTGTCTAGGACAATTATGGGTGATAGTCATAGATTTGTCTTGTAGACTGTTATAAGGAAGGCACCCATGTGTGTATTCATATTGTAATTCTATAATTCTACATTTGCGGCGATAATAAGAAGCCCATAGTTTGTTCTCTCAATTTGTGTTATTATATGGTTCTATTGTTTGTTGTGATATTAAGGTGAGTATCCTTCATAACAAAAATACTATCCCAAGCAAAAGAAGCTTCCATTGAAAGAGTTGACTCTTATAGATGACTTGAAGCATGCAAAATATGATTTATAAGCAAAGTATATTTGTTGCTTGGAAATCTTATATATTTCTCTATCTTGAAAGAAAAAAACAATGGGATCGTTTAGTTCCCCATTCGAGTTATTCTTGATCTTCTTATACTACTAGTATACATTGATATCACTAACAACACCAAGTCCCTTTATTAAAATCATGCAATCCTAAGATTAATTTAACTCATTAGAATAGCTCCCATTGTACATCAAGAATCAACGTCATTTTTTTCATATGACCCTTGATTACATTCATCTATTTTTCTAGTGCTTTGATCTTTGAACTATTAGGAAAGAAATGGTGTGGAAACACCTCCTAAAATTTTGTTTCCATAGGAATACAACCAAAATAAATTTTAAAGAAGATGTGCAAGTAAACAAAGATAAATAAAAATACTAGATACACAAGAGAGACACCAAATTCCACATGGGAAATGCTTCTGAGAGAAAACCCAACACCCAAAACATCATGAGCAACTTTGTATTATAGTAAAAAATTTACATACAACAAACTCTAGTTTTCGCACTGGCTCAAATTGCCTTTAAATCAACCCAATTTTACATTACTGTAATTCCTAATGAATCTGATAAGAGTTTATACATTCGATAATTCTCTATAGAATATGGTATGTTAACCATCATTTGACACAATAGTGTTGTCCATTCTTATAATTAGGGATAACTGCACAACTAAGCATCATCACATGACCAATACTACTCCACACACATCATCTTACACTCACTGTACCACAAGTGGAACACCAAGCATCCTACGAGAAACAACACCATGCTACCATCATATCAGAACATCTCACTATATGTCACATGTGATCTTTAGTTTCACCATACACATGTCACACAATCTACATACCCAATTTTGCACAGTTACCATCTTCCCTCATCGTATTGTGTTATTGGGCATGATGCATCATACTGTAGAACTCCATACAATAGTCTCACATATAGTGAGTCATCATAGGGTGACTTCATTGTACATCTTATCACACCCCAACAATCTCCCACTTGACAAAATACTTTTAGATATATGATTAGTTACTAGACAAGACTTAATAGGAGTCAAGGGTTTTAAACACCATGGAGCTTGTGCTCCATTTGAACTTAATTGTGTTTACTGGCTTCATTAATGCATCTACAACATTCTCTCAAGTACCAACCTTTTCTAGATTTACTTTTCCATCCCCAACCATGTCACGTACAAAATCATAGTATACATCAATGTATTTTTTCTTGGCATGGAAAGTAGGATTCTTTGCCAAATATATTGCTCCAACTATCAAAAAAGATTACAATTCTTCCTACATCACATGTAACATCAAAACACAAGAACTTAATCCAAACTACTTCTTGAAATGCATGAGTAGACATCATGTACTTTGCCTCAATTGTCGATAATGTGACTACAGTATGTCATTTTCTCATCTAACTTATAGCACCACAATTCGCCATGAATACATACCCACTGGTAGATCTTTTTTCAATGTCCCCAACCCAATCAATATCCACATAGCCTTGAATGCTAACTGATCTATTCGATTCAATTGAGTTACCTTGATAATGCAATGTGAACTATGAAGTACCCTTCAAATTTCTCATACCTCTTTTCATGACATCACAATGTGGCTTGCCTGGATTTTCCATAAACTAACTCAATACTCCCACTTCTTGGGAGATGTATGGTCTTGTACTAACCATTACATACACAAGACATTCAACAACACTTGTATAAGGTACCTTCTTCGTGTCTTCAACCTCATCCATAAATTTTGGGTTGTCAATAACCAAGAGCTTTGTTCCATGTTACACTGGAACTACTTGTTGCTTGCAATAAGTCATATTAAATCACTCCACAACATTGGTAATATGTTTTATCTAGGTAAGCCAAATAACTCTTCAAAACCCTTCCCTTTTGATTTACATCACCAAAATAAATTTAGTTGGCCCTAAATATTTCATTTCAAATTTCAAGAACAACTATGATTTTAATTATGAAATCATTCCCTTACTATTTCCTATAAACAACATATCATCTACATATAGAGTAATAGTAAGCATTTGACCACCTTCAACTTTATAATGCGTGCAATGATTAGATTTAGATCTTGTTAAAGCCAAAGAAAAAACATATGCATCATACTTTTGATACCACATTGTAGGTGACTATTTCAAACCATAAAGAGACTTTTTTTTATCTTACATACCAAATGCTCTTTACCTTTTTCCACAAAGTACTCCAGTTGGTACATATATATCTCTTCACCAAGATCATCATGAAGAAACAATGTTGTCACATCCATTTGCTCAATTTCAAAATTATGTGTGACTTCAAGTGACAACAAGAATTTGACGAATGTTAGTCTAGCTATAGGAGAAAACATTTCTCCATAATCAGTCCCTTTTTTTTGAGAATACTGCTTTGTAACCAATCTTTCCTCATACTTGTCGATGCTTCCATTTGGATTGTAATTCTTCTTAAATACCCACTTACAACCCACAAGATTTCTACCTTTAGGCAAGGGTAAAAGATCCCATGTTCCATTCTTCTCCAAGGACTTCATTTCATCCTTCATTACTTCCAACTAGGAATCTAAATCTAGCATATTAATTGCTTCTTTTATAGTCCCAGGCTCATCAACATCCATATATAAAGTATAGGCATGATTAACATTGAACATAGAAAAATTAAGCTTCTTAGGTGAATAGTTGTACTTATTAGGTTGTTGCCTCTCCTCAGTGTATCTCCTCACTTCCTATGGTGAAGCTTCTTGAAGTTCAACACGAGGCTCATGATCATGTTCTTCTAAACTTGTATGAGTGCTCAAGATCTCCCCCTCCTCATTCTCAATTACATATGGATCCCCATTCGTAGGTTCATTTGGTGTTTGAAATGTCTCCCTTTTGGAAGCTAAAGGGATTTTAGTTGCTTCTTTTCTCTTTTCTATCTTCTCTGGATTGACTAGTGAGATAGGTTTCATCTCATGAAAGATGACACTCTTGTCATACAATACTTTTTCAGTTCAAGGATTCCATAATTTGTATCCCTTCGTACAAATTTCTTACCCAATGAAGATACATTTCATCGCTTTGTTATCCAACTTTGACCTACTCATGTTAGGTACATGAGCATACACCTCATAGCCAAAGACACACAAATGTCTTAATGAGGGCTTTTTACCTGACCATGCTTCCATATGCATTTTTTCAACTAGCACTACAGTAGGAGAACAATTCAACAACTAACACATTGTAGTCACTGCTTTAGCCCAAAACTTCTACTCCAATCCATCACTTCCTAACATGCTCCTTGCTCTCCCTGTCAACATCTGATTCCTCCTTTCTACTACTTCACTCTATTGCAAAGTATATGGTGTCATCTTATGCCTCTTAATGCCATGATCTACATAGAATTTGTCAAAAATTTCCTTGCAAAACTTGCCATCGTTATCCATCCTTAAGTATTTAATCTTTCTCCCAGTATAGTTTTCAACAAGGCTTTTAAATTACTTAAAAGAACTGAGCACTTTTGATTTACTTTTCAAAAAATAAACAAATATTCTTCTTGAATAATTATCAATGATTGACACATAATATCTTTACTTAGACAAAGAAGGAACATCCACATGACCAAATACATTAGAGTGAATATAGTCTAACAAACCAAAAGATTTTTTAGAACTGGAATTAAAATTAACATGGTTTTTCTTTCCATAGATGCAATGTTCACATAAATTAGACTCAACGTCTCAATTAACCAAACCCTCAACCAGGTTTTTATTCTTCATGGTTTTTAAACCTTTCTCACCAATATGACCAATCTTATAATGCTAGAGTATTGTTTTCTCAGTAGGAAGTTTAACTTCCATAGCATTTACACCATGTATTGCCATATTATATAGTGTTCCAATGCATTCACCCTTATCTAAAACAATAAAACCTCTAGTTGTAATCACACAAAAATGGTCATATAGACTATGAGCACCCTTTCTAGCATTTTTGCTTAATTTATCCATTGCTTATTCTTTTATCAAATCCTTAAGAATCTATTTATTCATTTATAACCTATCGTTTGACCACTTTATCCTAAGTCTCTTATTTAATTAGAAGAACTTTCTCCTTTTTAATTAAATAAAGTCCCCAATATTTCTCATATCCTAAGTGTGCACACATTATGCATTATTCCTATTTAAAAAAATAAAGGACAAGGCATTTTTGTCTACACATGAATGCACAATTTTCTATATGAGAGGAATCTTATATTTTTTAAATAACTTTAATTCTCCTCCACACTCATCTTCTTCCTCTTAAAGCCCATCCTTGATCTTGATTAGGTGAGAATCTTGTGTGCATGGATTACTCAAGATGCATTCTCCTCCCTTTATTATGCCTATTTTGCCTCTTAATCCCTACAATTCATTTATCTTTAACATGAGGGATCTCTCCTCATTCTCTCATCCTAGACTCTCATGCTAACACTATGTTGTAAGGTTTCTTGGTGACTTTGAAGCTTTGAAGGACTTGGAGCACTCTTGCATTTTCATTTCATATTTCTTTCTCATTCTTGCATTATGGCATTTTAGTTTAGATTTTCTTTTGTGCACTAGAATAGCTCACCTAGTTAAATAGGGGTTTTATAATCTTTTATACTTGTTAGCTAACATCTTGCATCTCATTTAGTTTAGCTTTCATTTTTCATGGCATACCCATTTGAGGATTCTTGGATATTGACACTCATTGCCTCTACGCTTTGAATCTCTCATTCTATGGTGCAACTTGCAAGGGTTGCATAGTTTTGGTTCATTTGAGAGCCACCATTTCACTTCTTGCACCTTTGCACATCATAGATAAAGAGCTATAAGGTGCTTCTTGAGACTCCCTCTTTCATGTATTCTCTCAAGTGTAATGGTTTATAGAAGTGTGACACATTTTTGTAGATACATTTTTGGTGCCCACCATGGGGCTGGAACAAATTTCTAGCTCTACATTCTCAAATTTAGCACTTTTTTTTTATATTTTTGCAATTATAGATGAAACAATGCTTTTGTGTAGTGTTTTGGCACTTCCACACTCTGTTTCAACACTAATGCAAGTTCATGCAGTGTGTTTGAATATTGAAATAACACCTTTTAGTCTTTCAATGCATATAACTAGTTTTGTAGTGTTTTTGCATAGTTTCCAATTTTCTTGTCACTTTTTCCTGTAAGGGGTTTCAATGCATTTACAAATTCCATAGCACTTTTGAGATATTCAACAATACATTTGAGTACTTTTGTAGCACTTTTGAACATTCTTGCAATGCATTTTCTTACTTCTACAACACATTCACTTGGCATTTTACTCTATCCTTTCTACAAGGGGTTTTGGTGCATTTACATGTGTTTTAGCACATTTGCACAATTATAAAATACATTTGCAACTTTTTTTAGCTCATTTTCAAATTTATGTAACACATTTGCAAGTTTCTATAGAGAATTTGAATATTTATGTCGAGCATTTGAATATTTCTATAGAGCATTTGAATATTTTTGTGGAGCATTTGAATATTTCTATAGTGCATTTGCAAAAAAGTGTTTTAAGAAACTTTTTGATCAATTTGCACATTCAGTGGTACTCTTGCTCTCTTTTTAGTGCATCCGCACTTTTACTGCTTTCTATAGTGCTTTTACTGCTTTCTGCAATGCTTTTAAGGATTCATGTAGCACTTTTACTCTACTCTACATTCTTAGAGACCAGATTGCTTTCATTTCAATTATTTGATTTTCTAATAGGTCCTAAAGTTGGTTTTTTAGTGTTTATATTTAGTTTTCATTATATTTTTAATGCCCTAACCTTGAGGTTTTACAAGGATTTCTTGCTTTGCTAAAGGAAAAATTACCAAAAAAATTGCAAAAACAAAAAAAGGGCTACTAACACTTGTTGCAGGGCTGCCCAAGCAAAATAATTTTTTAAAAAAAAGTGTGCATCTTCTTTCATTTTCATGTGTGATATTTACTAGTTGTTACATTTAATAGGCACATAAAACCCATTAGTAAGGGTCCATTATTGGTAGGAGAGTATGTTCTTCACCTTCTAGGTGAATAAGAAATCTTGACCCTTCATTGAATCAAGAAAGTGGGTGGGATACTCCACTCTTTAGTGGTTTTAATTAACTTGCTTGGTGTATTTGGAGGAAGCATTAGCGGTGGGAGAGTAATCTCTTCACCTAAAGGGTGAATCATAATCTTGACCTCCTTAGTGCTGATCCATTTTGTTCAATCTTCCCGTGAGATTCATACCTTTAGAGGGCCTGGTATTGGTGAAAATATACCAATACGAATGAACCAAAGTTCGAGCAAGCAAAACCTAGCTAACCTGACCCACTATAATCACAAACCCCTTGACAAAGGCCACAGTGTTGGGGGGCGTAACATTTGTCTTCATCTAGGGAGAGTATTTGTGGGATTGAGACCATGAGAAAATCACTATGTGTAAGGCTTAAGGTACTCTTGTGACCATGAGGTCCATTATTTATCATGGTTATAACTGTAATAAGGTGTCCTATATCAGGTGCAAGAGAAGTGTTATGAATGGGACCCTTACTAGACACTGTAGGATTTAGAGGCCACCATTTTTAGCAACTCAATATCTTGGTGCAAGGATCAATCCTAGTGGACTAACTAGATCACCCCAAGATTTGACTCACCATATGTGTTCCTTTAGATGTGGGTAACCCATCTATGACAAAGCCAACATCTATTATGGGCAACCACTTTATGTGAGGCAAGGGAGCATCAAGTTTTTGGCCAAGGTATTGAGTAATGAACCATGTCCCTTAGGTAGATATTGCTTGGCATGTCTTTGATTTGTGCTAGAACCTTGGAAATTTCTTGAACATACACATGATGGTAGTCTTCATAAGATTTTGGCTTTAAAACTTCCCAAGTGTTTGTATTGGAAAGTTTTCTTTGTCCCTTGTCCAATTTTTTGAAGACGTGTGTTTTTATACCTCAATTATTTTTCAAAACAATCACTTTGCTATAAAAAAATGAAACAAACTTTTATATCATAAGTCATCTTGCTGCAATTTTGAAACATAGATCTCTTAGGCACAAAAGTCACAAGTCATCATATTACTTGGAACTATCATATTTCCTTTTTAGAAGTATCCTATGAAGCTTATTGTTGGATCATCCACCTAGTTGATTTGACCTTGATTCTATTCTTGGCAGATTTAGGGAGGTCTATATTTGATTCTATTGTGTCCCTAGTCTAAAACTTACATGTTTGGCAATGTTTTATGCTAAAAAGGATTAGCTTTGATCCTTGGGTGAAAAAATGACCTCATAGATCATTCAAATGTCAAAATATGTTTACTTAATTGCTCTTGCTACTTTCTATTTGGGCTTCTTGTCTAGCTCTTGGATTTAATTTCTAGTGTCATAATTGCTTGGGCACTATGCTTGACAAGCTATTCACTTACATTGTTACCAATCCTTGACAAGTGAACATCTTGATTTCCATGTTTTGAGTTTGAAAATCTTTGTGACATATTACTAAACCAAAACCTACTATTACATGCTAACTACAAATAGGTTGCAATGGGTAAGGGAAATTATCCTTTATTTTTCTTTGAATAGTTAGCTTCTCCTAGACATCCACATAAGAAACACTTTGACAATGAACTTTTTTTGTATCAAGAGGAAAAAGATAAAACCACCACTTGGTAAAATCCTATTAGCCACTTTGGTAGTTCTTTTAATACTCCCATTGACACTCCTAGAGCTAAAAAATAGTGTGTCTCTCACCATGAGTCAAGAAGAGAGAAACCACCATCTAGACAACTTCTTTGCATTTAAGAGAGATAAAATTGAGAGGGATAAGAAGGTATGCAAAGATGAACAAGCTATATTAGAGAAAGAAAGACTTGAACAAGCTAGACATATAGCTTCTAGGGTGACTTCTCACCTATATGAAGAAAATGATGCTCACAACAACAACACTCAAGGCTTTGGCAACACTTATACACATAAATTTGATAATCCTTTTGAAAATCATGTACAATTTGACAATAATGTAAATAATACCCCTCCAATAAATCCAAGATCACATATTGAGCAATTTACATCATCACCTAGACACTCACAATTTTCACATCATGAAAGTAAAGTAGGCAATGAAATTACTAGTGAAGAGCTCATGAGGTTCTAACAAGACAAATGTCTTCAAAATCTCATGCTTAAGACATTAGAACAAAATGGTGATCCATACTTTGCATACATGGAAAATAGAGGTTGGAAGATACCCCATGACTTTCATGTCTAATGAATTATTCAAAAGAGAGAACCAAATAGAGATGAGATCATGGAAAAGCAATCCCAAGAACTACAAAACCAAGTTTTACAATTGACAATGGAAAAGGAAAAACCTAAGACTTCCTTTTTTGAAACTATATGTGCTATTTCATTTGAAAAAAGTCTCTACATAGTGTCATTTCCAAGGGATATAGAAGTTCCCAAATATGACAAATATGATGGAAATGGTGACCCAAATTATCATGTTAGACAATTTTATGCACTTAGTATGGACTTTGTGCAAGAAGAAAAATACCTTATGAGGCTACTTCCAAGGAGTTTAAGTGGACAAGCTATGGAATGGTTCACCAAGATCTCCCAACTCTCAAGTCTTTTGATGAAATTGCACAATGTTTTATCTAACACTATTCTTACAACATACAACACCCCATCACTATGCTAGATCTTTGCAATATTAAGAAAAAACAAGGGGAATTTATTGTCACCTACCTATAGAGATGGAGAAGATTACATGCTAGATATCCACAACAAATCCCCGAGAATGAGAAAATTGATATCTTTGTTAACACTCTTATGCCTGAACTATATTATGATCTTAGAAAATAAGTATTCACTACATTCAATGATATGATTGAGAGTGCTTATCACATTGAGGATGTTGCTATTAAGAAAGGTGACATAGTGTTGAACAAGGATAAAAATGGTAATGTGAATGGAAAGGATAAGAATAAACCTTGGAACAAGAACAAGTATGTTGTCAATGATGGCACTGTCAATGTTTCTAAGATGAAAGAACCCACTTTTCACTTAGCCAATGCTATATATGCTACTAAACAACAAGAGGCAACAAGATCTAATGATTTCAAAAAATCACAACCTTATGAAAAATCTAAGAAGTTTTCTAGACCTAGGCACACCTATACTCCAATGGTTGATTCATATAATGTTGTCTTGAAGACTTTTCTTACCAACAAACTTATTAATCTACCCAACAACTCATGACCTTACATCCCACCTGTAAAACCTACTTGGTGGAGGGATGATCATTTCTACAACTATCATAGAAACAAGGGTCACATAATGGATAATTTTTTAAAGTCTAAGGATGTAATTTAAAATCTCATTAATGAAGGGAAGCTTTCCACTTATGGGTTGATTAAGAATTCAGATCATAAGGCTTTTAAGTAACCTTTACCTAAGAATGAACAATGAGAGACATCCAACGCCAACAAGAAAAGGAAAAAATGTTAAGATTAATTACACATACACCAACAGTGACAATTTCATAATCATGCTTGAGCCTATTGAAGAAAGTGTTTACATGATGGGGCCCAAATTTGACGAGGAGCCTAATTATGATACCGATGATGAAAGGCCTAAGGTAGTCTTGAGAACATGTGATCCCTCTCAACACTTTGATGATGAAAGACCTATGGTTTCACTTAGGGTAGTAGATCTCTCTTCTTTTCATGGTGAAATACTAAAAACTGTTACTAGGGGGTAGTCCAAGGTTGTCCTTAAAGTTACTAATGATCCTGAACAAGATTCATCTTCTAAGAAAGATACTACAACCTCTATATCTAGTTATGATCTTGTGAAACAATTACAATGAGCCCCCATTCAGATATCTATCTTTGAGTTGCTAGAGTTGTCTCCTTTGCATAAGGAGATCCTAGAAAAAGCCTTATGCCCAACTAGTGTTCCCATAGATATTGACGTAGAAAAGTTTCAAGCCATGGTAAATCAAATATCCTCACCATACTACCTTATATTCTTTGAAGAAGATGATAAGTCTCTTAGACACCCCCACAATCTTGCATTACATATTAAGGTCCAAAATTTTCATACCCAAGCTAGATGAGTACTAATAGACAATGATGCAGGGTTGAACATTGTTTCTTTTAATGTTGTACAATAATTAGGGTTATCTAAATTTGTTATCAACCCTAGGCATAAAATTACCATAAAAGCTTATGATGAGGTTGAATGATCTTCCAAGGGTCTTATTGTACTACCTATCTGAGTGGGTCCTATGGAGAAGGATGTGGTGTTTCAAGTCCTTGATATCCAACTTGCATAAAATATCTTGTTAAGAAGACCATGGGTTCATGATATGCAAGCCATACCATCCACTTAGCACCAATGCATAAAATCTCCCTTCAATAGTGCTGAGATTGTGATTTTAGGGGATAACTCTATTTCTATCACCATGCTTACTATTGCTGAATCATTAGTGCTACAATAGACCTACTAATGATATTAGACTCACACTTTCTGAATGTGAGAAGAAATTACAAATCATGAATATTGGTATGGGAGAATACACCTTGGATTCCATTGTTGTGCTTCTAGTCTACCCACATTCTTATGGAAAACCATCTAAATAAATGAAACCTTCATCCTTGGCTATGACCATTTATGGCACACTTGTTCAATCTTTGATCCCCTTGAAAGAAGAGAAAGATGAACAAGCTATTAGAGATTGGATATATAGAGGAAGAGAAATAGAGGATGAGGTTACACTTATCACCCCAATTTCTCCCAAAAAGATATGGAAAATTCTACCAATTTCTTAAGTAGATGGGTTATTATAGACATCAAACTTTAAATGACAACAAATACACCCTTACAGAACCCATGAGTCACACCAGTCTTTGAAAGTGGAGATACTATTGGTCTAGGTTTTGTTGTTGATGGTGGTTTTCTAGTTTATGATCAAGAGATTCCTACAACTAGTGATTCAGATGAGGACACTCAACCTATTGCTACTACCTTTCCAAAAGAAGATAACTTTGTTCCTTCCACTTGAATTCTTTGGGAGAAGACACATTACCTGCTGACAATAGCATTTAAGCTTCCACCTCTAGGAAAATTGATTTTGATGAAACAGATAAAGAGGACTCTAAGGAATGAATTAGGAGGAATATTGCTCAACTAGTAGAACATGGTCATTGAACAAATTTTGGGGAATATGAATGGGATTATCTCTTTGCTGCATCTCATGAAGTGGGAGTTTATGTTTTTCACACTTATGCTAACTAAACCAACATGGTACATGAGTCTTTCATAGGGCTTGACAAGTTAGGCTCTCAACTTGCTTTAGTAGATCATGTTAATGCTCCTATGTCTTACCCCAATTTAGATAACTTTTGGGGATTTATTTATAGACTTAGACTCTCTCATCAATAGAGACAATTCCTTCCATGTTAAAAACCATGAAGCTTCCTCATCGCTATCAATCATGCATCTCGATCTCATTGATTGGTCCATACAAAACCAGTGACCCAAGCTTCCATCATTCCAAAATGACCATGAGATTTCTTGCTATCTAAGAACTATTGAACCAATAGCCTCTTCCACCAGTGAACCAACAATTAATATGAATGAGCCAGACATCAAGTACCTTAGCCATAAATTTTTTTAAAATGAAAAAGAGGAGCTCTGATGGCAAAAAATGCTTTACAGTAGTGTCAAAGCCAAAAAATAGTAAAAAGAAAGACATATCTGAAGGTGAAAACCTCTTCAAGGCACCCAAAGATGAGGTACTTGGTAGTCTATCAAGCTATTTCAAAGATAGGTCATTAGTATTGATTGAGCATATGCAACCCATTAATCTTGGTACTAAGGAATCTCCTAAAATCATACATCTAGCTCAATCATTATCATTTGAAGAGAAAGAATAGTTTATCCAATTCTTCAAGTAGATAGAAATCATTTTTTCTTGGACACATGTTAATATGCCTAGTCTTGACACAAATCTCATTATGCACCATCTTTCTATAGCCCTTGGTGGTAAGCTCATCAGACAAAAACTAAGGAAGACACATTCACATGTTTCCCTACTAGTGAAAGCTAAGTTAGAAAAACTCCTAAGTGCAAAATTAATCAAAGCTACTGAATATACTAAATGAATATCCAATATAGCACCCATTTTGAAACATGATAAGTCCATTCAGGTGTGTACCAATTTCTGCGATCTTAACAAGGCTTTCCCAAAGGATGACTTTCCAGTTCCAAACATTGACATGATAGTGTTATGACTGTGGGTTAGGAAATTTACTCCTTAATGGATGTATTCTCAAAATATAATTAGATAAAAATAGATCTTAAAGACCAATAGAAGACAACTTTCACTTGTTCTTGGGGTATCTTTTTTTGTAATGTTATGCCTTTTGGTCTTAAGATTGTAGGTGCTACTTATGAGAGGGCTATGACCATAATTGTTTATGACATGATGCACAAGAATATGGAAGACCATGTTGATGACACCCTTGCTAAATCCAAAAAAATAAGCACTCACCCAAATGACTTGAGTTTGGTATTGGACCACATGGAATAATTTCAACTTAGGCTTAATCCCAAGAAGTTTTCTTTTGGTGTTACATTTGGAATGGAAAATTGTTATGCTGCATCATATCAGTTAAGGGCATAGAAGTTGATCCTGAAAAGGTGCAAGCAATCATGTAAATGCCACTTCCTAGGAATATAAATCAATTAAGGAGTTTGCAAGGATGCTTATAATCTATTAGGAGGTTCATCTCTTTGCTAGTTGATATGTCTCAATTATTCAACAATAATCTTCATAAGGGATCTACAAGGAATGTGAGAAGAGCATTACTCAAGGAATGTATGGAACGAGGAATGTGAGAAGAGCATTACTCAAATCAAGGAATACTTGGCTTAACCACCTATTCTCATGCCTCCCGTTCTAGGGAAGCCCTTGATACTATACATTTCAGCTACAAACACTTTCCTATGAGCATTATTAGCACAACACAATGAGAATGGAAAGGAATAGGCCATATATTATATCAAAAAAACATTGGTTACTTATGAGATCAACTATAGTATCATTGAGAAAGCTTTCCTTGTCATTTTTGCTTCCCAAAAGTTGTGGAACTACATCAAGCTTTCTCATGCTTGTATGGAACAAGAAATGTGAGAAGAGCATTACTCAAATCAAGGAATACTTGGCTAAACCACCTATTCTCATGCCTCCCATTCTAGGGAAGCCCTTGATACTATACATTTCAGCTACAAACACTTTCCTAGGAGCATTATTAGCACAACACAATGAGAACGGAAAGGAATAGGCCATATATTACATCAAAAAAACATTGGTTACTTATGAGATCAACTATAGTATCATTGAGAAAGCTTTCCTTGTTGTCATATTTGCTTCCCAAAAGTTGTGGAACTACATGCTTTCTCATAATACTCATTTAGTGTTAAAAAGTGGTCCTCTTAAGTACCTTTTAAGTAAAGCTGCACTTACATGTAAACTTGCTAAGTAGATGATGATTATATCCAAATTTGACATTCAATACATTGAACATAAACCTATCAAGGGACAAGCTATTGTAGACCCACTCACTGATTTTCCACTCCAAGATGATGTCCCTATGCATATAGAATTTCCAAATTCATCAATAATGTATGTTAAAGGTAGAACTTGCAAAATGTTCTTTGATGGACTACACACTCAAAATGGTGTCGGTGCTAGTATCCTCTTCATTACACCCCATGGATACACAATCCCTAAGTCATATAAGCTATTGTTTCCATGCACAAATAATATAGCAAAATGTGAGGCTCTTACCAATGCTATCAAATTGGCTATTGAGTGGAGGATAAATGAGCTACATGTTTATGGAGACTCACAACTTGTTATAAACCAAATCAATAATGACTATCAAACAAAGGATGACAGTTGGTCTCGTATTAAAAATTGGTTGATGCTCTAAGGAACTACTTTACCTTTGTTACATTTCAAAAAATTCCTAGGGATGAGAATAAGGCTACAGATGCTGTGGCTACTTTGGCATCTATCTTACAATTACAAGAGCATGAATCTTGGTTTCAATTCTTGGTGGAAGAGCTAGATTTCCCCACCTACGATTCCCCTGACAACTGAGTCATTTGTACTGTCTTTGGTCATGACTCTTCCCACTATGATACCATCTAATCTTACCTCCATGACCAAATTGTCTTCGATAATCTTACCTTAAATGAAAAATGTCAACTTATTTGCAATGCCTCCCATTATATCTTTTTCTCTAGTGACTTGTATGGGAAGGGTCTAGATGCAATGATCCTTAGGTGCTTAGAGACAGATGAGTCCAAATGAGCATTAGCCGAAGTCCATGATGATATTTGTGGGTCACACTCTAATGGCCTTGTTCTTTCTTAGAAACATCTTAGGGCAGGTTACTATTTCTCTACCATGCAAGCTAATGTCATATGCTATGCTAAATATTGCAAAAAAATGTCAACTATATGGAAACCTAATTCACGCACCTAGATGAGAATTGATTCCATCTATCACACATTGGCCTTTCTAGAATTGTTCCTCTGATCTAGTTGGAAAGATCAACCCTAGCTCATCAAGTGGACTTAAGTTTATCATTATTGCGATAGAATATTTCACTAAGGGGGTTGAGGCTATTCCACTTTCTACTACTACTATAAAACATGTTTCCCTATTCATCTTGAATCACATCGTCTGTAACATGCTACTCAATTCTCACTCTTCTAAAGTGATGCCTTGTGAAAGCCCACCCTAATAAAGGCTACAACACATTGTTAAATGTGACTTGGTTAAAGGATTTATTCGCCCTATTAGAAGCGGTCCTAGTTAGAGGACTTTAGAAGATTCACTTGGAATGCCACCCTGTTAAAGGATTTACAAATGGCTATTAAACCAACCTAAGTCCATAGGATTTAACCCTAACCGATACAATTGCTAGAGAGTAACAATAAAGGGTTTTGACCTAATTACAACATACAACTTATCTTGCGAATTTCAGATCACTCTTTAGCTCGTAACATTGCCTGGCTTTCAATCTCTTTAGCTCTAATAGTTTGTCCTCCTCTTAAGCTTTGTCTCCTTGAGTCTTCATGCTCAATGTACCAATGCAATCCTCTCTTTCTGACCACTTATTGAAGTAGAATCTCTATGCTCTGTTCTTCCTTCTCCTAGATGCCTTCTTCTTGACACCCTTCAACCACTTTACAATTTGGCACACCAAAAACCCTTGCTTCTTGGCTTGTGACTCCTTAAATAGAATCCTAGAATCCTCTTTCCTGCTCGATTCTTCCATCTTTTAATTTTGGTTTGAATGGATTAGGTAGGATTTATTAAATCTAACCCATATTTTTTTCCATCTAGAAACATCATAAAGAATCCTCTTGAATTCACTCAAAAATGGTTTTACATAAAATTCTGTGCCACCAACTCATCATCTTTATCCTCCAACTATTTCACAAAATTCAATGTAACAACTCTGTCAGCTTAGATCTAGCAAATCTTTGACTTTTCAAATAATGCAGTAGCTCGACACATACTGTGTTACTTGGCATCAACTAAATTTTACTAATGCTTGACACCTACTATGGATTCATTCAGCACCCACTAAGTTTTTCATTTACTCAGCACCTGAAGTTTGGTCGACACTTGAACATGCTTAGCTACTTCTATATCACTTGACACACACACTAAATTTTTCTTTTTCTTGCCTCCAACTAAAAATTTTCTCGACTCTAACTAGCTTGCTCAACACTCACTAATGAACTTAGTTTAAGATTTGCAGTCAACCTTGTTCTAACTTATTCCTCCAATGTTTCTAAGAGTGACCAACATCTGTATCTTCAAGTATATTATCAACACATCATTTAACCATTGTCCTAATTGATCCTTGCACTTCATTACAAAACCACAACTCAACCTTTCCCTTAGGTGCTCTTGTTACATCTTGTTGATTAAACCCTCTTCATCAATCAACTAAGTGATAGTACTTAAATCTTATAAGTAGTTGTCATTCCTACAAATAGTAGGTTTGACATCAGTGACAAAATAATGATTGAAAACATTCTTTATCAACCAACTTCATTCTTTGCAACAATCTCCCTCTTTGATCTTCAACAATGATCTTTTTAATCAAATTTCCAACAAGCAGCACTGGTCCTCTATCTTTTATCCCTAAGGGAATGGTCAAGTTGTGGCTTCAAATAAAACATTGCTAAACATATTGCATAAGATTGTACACAAGTATGTGAGAGATTGGCATTTGCAGATTAATCCTCCACTTTGGGCATATTGAAATAGCATACACACTCCCACTTGGGCTACTCTCTTTGCTCTAGTCTATGGTTCTAGGGTAAAAGTACAAAGTTGTGTTACCTTTTAGGCTGGCTTATTAAAATGATTGAATTTGAGTATTTCTATCTAAAAATAAATTTTGTTCAAACATATGATCTAGATAAATTCATTCTAGCTAAGTTATAAATGGGCTCACACTTTTCCAATTGGAAATGTCTATTAAGTGCATTTTTTATACTAGTTTGTATCCAATTACTAAAGAAATAAAATTATTTTAGAAAAGTGACATTTCAATAACTCTTACTATTTTTTGTGAAATTTTTTTAATAACATATAAGCACCATTTTATAGAGCTCAGAGTCAAGAATATTATCATATAGAGTTTATAGTGTTTTTATTAGATATAGTATATTGTAATTAAAAAATTCTACAAGCACGTGTTCTAACACTAAAAAATATATTAGTTTTGAGAAACAAAAAAATAGCAAATCATATCAAAAAAATTAAAAATTATATGACGTTCCAGAGGGGAGAGTCCTCTTCTAGAATGTATAATTTCTCTCCTAATTAGAATAGATTTATTCTTAAAAATGTGGTCAGAGATGAAAAATATCGATTCCAGGTGAGTTGAAATTTGAATCATTGTAAAAGAGAAAATATAGGTCTAAAGCTGATTTTTATTTTTGATTATTTTTTATTAGATAAATAGGTTCTATAGGGATCCAGAAACTTGAGAGTTAATACAAAACATGCCGAAAATAAGCGTTAGAAACCCAACCACCAAAGAAACAAGTCTAAAGGATGATAATAAGCACAAGGCCCAGCCACATAAACAAAGGCCAAAGAAAAGGCCAAATAGAAAAGACAAAATGAAACAATCAAAAGCCAGAACGAAAAGCCAGCCAAAAAGGAAAAAGACAGGAACTACTCCTCGATCTTTCTTTCCATCTCCTGCATGACCTGGGCAGCCTCCTATGCCATCTTGTTCTCCTCACCCTCCTGCTAGTGAGTCTTGTGATCTTCCTAGTCCAGAGTAGAAAAGGTGATACCAGTGGTATTATCTTCATCAGATCTGGCTTTACCCCTGACTTTTCCTTCCACACCCCCCTGCATGCCTCTATCTTTAAGCCAATCATTTAAAGATAAAATGTTATCTATAACATAGTCTGAGATCAAATGGAAATAATTTTATATCTATATAGTTTTGTGGTGGGAACTAGACCCCTAATTTTCAACGTTTTTTAGCAACTAAAAAAATTATCTATAAAAATTAAGAAAATATATCAATTCTTATTTGAAATAATTATTAAAAATTATAATCCCAAAATTCATCCATTTCTACACATTTCATTAGTTTACTTCATTTTCAAATTCTAAATAATAATACCAATTTTTTGTCATTGAAGGTGAACAATTATACTTTTGTTAGCCTTTTCCTTTACAAAAGGGTGACACGGGTTTGTGCTTTTATCCTCTAAGATTTTTTTACCTATTGAGGTTGAGATTCCATCCTTACGAGTCTCTTTGAAAGGGTTGATTATTAATGAATATTATAGGACTATGAGAATACATGAGCTTGAGATCTTAAATGAATTTCGTAAGACTTCTTTCGATCACATGAGGGCTTACCAAAAATGCATGTCTACCAACTATAATAAGAAAGTTCACCCTAGAGAGTTTCAAGTTGGAGATTTGGTCCTTAGAGAGAATCCAAAAAATCAGTAAAATAGGGATCAAAAGGGAAAGTTCAAACCTAATTGGTTGGGTCCCTACATTGTCATTTTTGTATATGGATTCAATGCATATCAACTCTCTATGCCTGAGGGAGAACCACTCTCTGAACCCATCAACATATTGCACCTTAAGAAGTTCTATGTTTAGTGCTTGTTGCTCAACTTTATACATATCTTAGATACTGAAAAAATCCTTAAAAGTGTAAAATGTCCTAAAATATGATCATCTTATTGAAAACCTAGAAATAGGAACTTTGATGTATCACAAAAAAAATCAAATATCTAAAAAATACAAAAAAATTATTAAAAAGTCTCGAATAAAATCCTACCAAGTGGTGAAAACTTGGAAACATTCACTCTTTGAGACCCTTGCACCTATGTCTATCTCTATCTCGCTTTGCACTCATGAAACATTCACTTCATATTGCTTTTTCCTTGCCTAACTTGGAACTGACTCTTGCATCTAGGTCTAAGGGGCATGGACTACTTAGCTTAGTATGTTCTCTTTGTTGCATACATGTTTCTTTGACAACTCGTTCAACAATGTTTCTCAACACTTCCCCTTGAAATCAAGTGTTTCTCAACACTTATCAAACACCTTACTATAGTCTAGGACATTTTGATACTTCTAATTGGCAGACTTGAGTCCTAAAGAAACAATCATGTGACTTCCACACACACACCTAAACTCTAAAATTGACCGAGACATCTTTATTTTATTTTTATTTGTGTGTTGTCTATGATGATTTCTTTGTTGATTGTTCTCTCCCAAATAGTCTCTCAAGGATTTCATGAACTAGAGGACTAGGGTCATGGGACATGTTCTCTTTTTCTTTCTGCTTATGGGTGTACCTTGTTGATCTTAGGTGTCTTGAGCATTTTTCTTGTCCCACTTGACACTTAGGATCTACAAGGTTATGTCCTTAACTATTTTTTGCAAGTCTGTGTTTATGACCATCTTAACATTTTGTGTCTTGATGCAAGCATAATCTTGCTACATTAAACTTAGGGAATCTAACTGCACTGTTCATCTTGACGACCTATATGTCTTTGATGCATAGGTTGGATTCCCACATTCTATCCAATATAGATCATATTCATATCCTCATAGTTTATTCTAGTGATGATTTTATGATCTTCCAATATCCCTAATAAGGCTCGAGGATGAAAACTAGAACCTACTTATAGAACCCTTGCAATTGCATCTTTGCATACTAGCTTGCATTCTAGGGTTCATTCTAGCTTAAATTGTTATCTTGTGTTTTGAGAGAGCCTCCTTTATATTACATGGATGTGATGATCAACTATGTTCATCTCCTTGCTTCTTCTCAACCATCTATTCATCCCCTTTTGATCTTGTAATCTCACTATTTCTCTTCTTTTCCTAAAATCACAAAGGGTTAATCTTATCATCACATGTATCTACCCTTTTGGATCCTTTATATAACATTTTGACCTAAGTTTTGAACTTGTCAAATCTCCACAAAAAGTACACCCCTAGATAATTTTGATGTCTTGGACCCATTTTTGGAATCAAAATAAAAATCTAGGTTTATCTTGCTAGTCAAAATTGTGTTTTAATTTTTTTCTCCTTTTGCATAGTTGGTTGACCTTTTGAGGCTTAATCTTTAAATCTTTCTTAGAGAATCATCATTTCTTCATTTCTTTATCATTTTTACTCTCTTCCACTCTTCTTGATTATTCTATTTCATTTTATTCACATTTTCCTATTTATTTGACTTAATTGTAATGCTTTATCTTTCTTGGTTAAAATTAGTTGTATTGGGGCATATCTTCATTACTTGGTGGTCACTCTTTGGTCTTAATCGCTCATCTATCATTATGAACTTTTCTTTATCTCAATTTAATATAGATCCAAATCATTTATGCATCTCCTCTATCTCATTTCAATTTTGATCCTGAGGGGGCATGTATATTCTATCATTGCTTACTTGCTTTGCCTACTTGGCTTGACATATCAATGCTCGTCTCAAGTATTGGTATTGTTTATCTCTTTCCTAATGTTCATT
Organism: Cupressus sempervirens; assembly: GCA_028749045.1. Lineage (NCBI taxonomy): Eukaryota > Viridiplantae > Streptophyta > Pinopsida > Cupressales > Cupressaceae > Cupressus > Cupressus sempervirens. Next base: position 648,137,716 of record CM053792.1, on the reverse strand, counting down.
ACTATCACTAGCATGTTGTGCATTCATGATTTTCTATCTCTTTTTACTTCATTCTTTAGAGTCAAATTTATTTGTTGCTTGCTTGGCTTCTTCATTCTTTGATGTAATTTGTTCCTATATCGATCACACATTAGCCAAAGAAGGGAAAATGGAATCACCCAAAAATGGTCATCTAGACTATGAGCCCCATTTCTAGTATTTTTTTCTTACTTTATCCATTTCTTATTCTTGATCAAAACCTCAAAATCTATTTATTTGATTATAACCTATAGTTTGACCACTTTTTCCTAAGTCCCTTATTTAATTAGAAGAACTTTCTCCCTTTTAATTAAATAAAGTCCCTAAAATTCCTTTTATCCTATTTGTGCACACATAAAGCATTATTCCTATTTTAAAAATAAAAGAAAAGCCATTTTTGCCTACACATGAATGCACACTTTTCTATTTGAGAGAAATATTCTATTTTTAAAATAAAATTAATTCTCCTCCACACACATCTTTTGCCTCTTAAAGCCCACTGTTGATCTTGATTAGGTGAGATGTTTGTGCACATGGATCACTCAAGATCCATTCTCCTCCCTTGATAATTCCTCTTTTCCCTCTTAATCCCTAGCATCCATTTATCTTTAAAAGGAGGGCCCTCTCCTCATTCTTTCATATTAGGCTCTCATGCTAACATTATGATGGAAGTTTTCTTGGTGACTTTGGAGCTTTGAAGGACTTGGGGCACTCTTGCATTTGCATTTCATATTTTCTTTCTCATTTTTGCATTATGACATTTTAGTTTAGATTTCCTTTTGTGCTATAGAATAGCTCACCTAGTCTAAGTAGGGATCTTGTAATCTTTCATACTTGTTATCTTGCACCTTGCATCTCATTTAGTTTAACTTTCATCTTGCATTGCATACCCATTTGAGGATTCTTGGATATTTGCACTCATTGCCTCTGCTCTTTGAATCTCTCATTCTATGGTGTACCTTGTGAGTGTTTCATAGCTTTGGTTCATTTGAGAGAAACTATTTCACTCCTTGCACCTTTGCACATTATAGATAGAGAGTTGTAAGATGCTTCTTGAGACTCCCTCTTTTATGGGTTCTCTCAAGTGCAATGGTTTATAGAAGTATGAAACATTTTTGTACACACCCTAGTCATCTTGCAACCATCATGGAAAAATGTTACTTGGACTCTAACATCATTCGTCTAATTGACATAAGGTACTCCATCAATTATTTTTACTCTATTGTTAGGGAACTAGATTTTGGCTCTTCCTCTTTCAATAATCTCCATTATAGAATTAGGTACATCATTCTTCCATCAAATGGTTCATACTTTGAGAACCATTCTTTATGAGACATCATGTGGAAAAGCTCCCAAATTAACCAAACATACATTGTTAAGTGGAGGCACTACCAAGGCTTCTATAAAGTCATCAATGTCACTCTAATAAGATTCAATATCAAAAGTATATTTCTTCTTCTTCTTTTTCTCCTCCTAGCAATCCTTCCAGATATGACCTTTCTACCCACAATTCCAATACTTCTCCTTGGACTTCTTTCTAGAATTGGTGGATTGCTCTTGAGATTTTGAATTGGTGTCCTTCTTCTTAATTTTGCTTTATTAGTCCTCCAACCTTTTGATTTGCTAGATCATAATATTTCTACTTTACACCTAAAGGCTTGTTACCAAACACAACAATCCATAGATCTTGATCAACTTGCATGTCTTCAACTTTAAGTTTGCACAACTCAAAATTTATACCATTGAACTTCTCAATGTCCACTCTTCCTATCATACCAACCATCTCAAATTTACATACAAAAAATTTGCAAACTCACAATAAAACCAAATTGGCACAAAAAACCAACCCTACCTGACAAGAATAACACAACTTATCAAGCTCTACTACTACTTATGAGGAAGGAAACAATGTGGAAAAAGCTTTTGAATTCCAAATTTGATAGGGAAATAAGGAACAATCAATTTTAAAATAGAGATGTGCAAGTAAACAAAGAAATACAAAAATACCAGATACACAAGAGAGACATCACATTTCACTTTCTAGGAAAGAAACCCAACACCTAAAAAACCCCAAGAAATTTTGTATTTCAATAAACAACTTACATGCAACAAACTTTGGTTTTTGCACAAGCTCATATTCAATTTCAATCAAACCAATTTTACATCATTGGAATTTATAATGAATCTAGCAGGAATTTATACATTTTACAACTTGATATAGAACTTGATATGTTAACCATCATTTGAAAAAATGGTCTTGTACAGTACTCTTGGTAACTACACAACTACTCATCAATGCATGACCAACACTACTCTATGGGCATCATCTTACACTCATCATACCATGACTGGAACACCATGCATCCTATGAGAAATGCCACTATACTACCATCATATGAAAAAATCTGATCATGGATCATACACAAGCTTGAGTTTCACCATACACCATATTGTATGATCTACATACCCCATGCTACACAGTCACCATATTTCCTCACTATATTACACTATTGGACATGATGCATGGTGGAACCTTGTATAGTAGACTCACGTATAGTGAGTAACCATACGATGGCTTCATTATACATCTTTGTCACACCCCAACCTAAACAACCATAATTTTCAGTATGCATTGCTCTCACTATTATGATTTAAAGATCTTCACCTTATGCTCTTTATGTTCATTATCTTATGTATTCATAGACACTCTTTTTCACCAAATTATAACAAAAACAAGATCCTAATTCCTAAACATGTCATTTATCATTATTTCTTGATGTAACTTCATTGTTAAATATTGCTGAGCTATCATTTTGCACAATGCTTAATGATAGGAATCATTTCAAACTCCTCTCTTGAAAAGCTAATCTAGGATCAACTCCAAGGTTCTGGGTGATCTTGTGACCTACTGAAATCCTCTCAATTGAAGATAAATGTGTTTTTCATAGGGAGGCCTTTGCTGGTTCGAACCAATTTTGGATAAAATATCAATCTACTTGTTTTAAAATTAACCACAAAAAGAAATATGTTTTTGGTATTTTTTGTTTTTAAATGAATTTAATCTAACAATGCAACTATATGAATTCCTAATGTAATAAAGGGTTATAAAATAAAATAAGAAAGATAAGGTAACGAGAGATGAAAGTAAATCACATGAAAGGGAAATTCCTAACGAACATAAACCACAGTAACAAAACATCTGCGAGCTAAATCATTGAAAAGATCAGGTAGGAAACCAATGAAAGTAGTAGTAGTGCATCCTCAAATCCATTGATATAATAGTCGATGAGAGTTTAGTAAAACCAAAAAATGTTTCACTTCTTATCAAATTACAAGGCCACAGAAAGTGCACTCATGTGAGATGAGAAGCTATGTAGGAACAATAAGGTGATCTCTTCTCCAACTTTGTATGCCAGAAGAATTTGTCAACACATGACAAACACCAAAACTAAAATATCACACGATCAAATCAACACAAAAAAAACTATTGGCTCCATTATTATCATGAACAAAAATCCACAAAAATAAGACACTCCGAAAAGAATAAATACACTTAGAATGAGAGCACCAAAAGCATATATTATTGCATCAAAATAATGGCTTGGAATACATGTTACATTCCTCACCTTATAAGAAATAATCTCCTCAATTTGTGTTGAGAGTGAGAGGTCTCTTCATGTAAATATATGCTTAAAACTAATAAAACAGATCTAATTATGTACAAACTAACTCTCTAAATAGTGCTAAATAGGACTCCACCCTTATTTATATCAATTAATTGGTGCATGAGCCTAAACATGTCTTAAAACAAAGAAAGAAGTAATATATAAGAAGAAGGAAGTTGTAAGAGGATCTCAAAATCACTAGAAGCTCTAGAAATAGAATCTTAGCATTCTCTGAATGTTTCTAGGAGTTAAATTATCATCAAAATGTGCTTCCAGTGCATGGAAAACTCTAAATTTGAAATTGGCAGTTAACTGTTGTTACACCTCTGACTTCTTCAAAAAAATTGGCGCACCTTTTGAGTAGCATACCTTTGGAGCAGCACACCTTGTGCACCTTTGGAGTAGTGCACCTTATTGGTAGGTTCAAGAATCCAAAATTTTCCCAAGTGTCAAAATTTAATTTCTAGCTTCTGGGTTTTCTTCCCCTTTATTCCAAAGTGATCTCTAGATGTTTTCTTTTGAATTTCTATATAATTTCCATCAATTGGGAAGCTTCCCGTAAATCCAATGCATTATATTTATACCTAACTATTTTCTAGTAGTTACTAATATCCATTCAAGTTTTTGCAAAATTGTCAAGTCTACTATCAAGTTTCAAATTACCTCTTTAGTCTTGAATGCTTGCCTAATAGCTTCATCAGATGAAGCATCCTCAAAAGTTATTCAGAATTGTTCAACCACTACTTACACTAGCTTGAGCTCTTTCTTCCACTCATCTTCAAAAATCTCAAGGGAAATAACATCATAATACCTATCTACATCCAAAATTTTCTCTTGAGACTAGCCTTTTAACTTTTGAATATCTTCATGAAGTTCTTCCATGACCTTATTTCTGGCAACTATCTTTTCAATCCAATCCTCAAGTTTATCAATCCCATATATTGTATACACTTCCATGAGTGTATGATACCTTTGACCTTTTATTGTTTGGAGTTCTTGAGAGTCTTTTACCTAGGTATATACCTCATCCATAAGCCCAAAATCCTAGTCTACTATAGATATCAGTTTGTTTGCATTAGAATGAACATTATGCAACAGTTTCAACTTAGCCTATATTATTTCTACACCTTTCTACTCAAAATTGTCACACCATTAATGACATGCACCCAAAAATGAATCAAGTTGGACACTCCCCTTATCTTTCCTTTCTAGTGTTGCAATAAGAGTAACCTTTGGGTGGTCTTGACACAATGGACCTATAATTCCATGCAGATATCCTCTTAGTAGCTCATTCTCTTTGTACAACTTTATCAATTCATTCTCATTTTCATAAAAATGCCTGAACATATCCTTGATGCCCATAGTGACCATTACTTTAGTTGCATCTATTGTGGGCTTTCCTAATATGACTTTTGTAATCTGATAGTCCTTAGGAGTCAAATCTTTAGTCTTTGCATGTGGAGGAGAAATGACTGTGATCAAGTAGGTCCCGATCTCTATTCTTCATTATGAAGGTCAATTGTTGCAAATCACCCATAGGTGGCTCATGCCTCTTTATGGCTTCTACTAGTGCATCCATACTCTCCTCATTATTTATGTTTAGTTGTCACTTTTGTTAGACCATAACTTCCCTCTTCACCCAGGCTGGTGTAGTGCCCATAGGAGACAAGTATTTGGTTGAAGAGAAGGTTTGATTGCCAGGCCCTTTTCCCTTATCCCTCCTTTTCGGAGTTTTCTCCTTCAGAGAGAGATCTATATTTGGTGTCCCTATATATGTTGTATCTAAAGTCCTCACCTCTATATCTTGAGAAGTTTTTTGAGCTTCTTCAAGTATATGTCCTTCCTCAAATACTTCATCAGTTGGTCTCTATTTCGACTCTTCTTCACGTACCACTCTCTCTTCATCAATGACAAGAGGGAGGGGAGTGGTTGATCCTTTGTCCAAAAATGAAAAATCCTAAAATGATGGTGGTGAGATACTCAAAGATCCTTGTGGTAGAGGTGGCATTTGATTCCAATCCTCTCCCAAATGTTAGTTTGTGGGTGTATCTCATATTTTATCCTTCACCATTTTAGTCCCTACTAGAATAAAGTCAAAATCAGATATGTTGAAAATATATGTTCCTTGCCTCTCTTGTTGATCTATCCATTGTTGTTGCTCATCCTCTGAAGTTGTAACCTCAATAGGTTGCCTAGGAATAAATGGTAGCATAATGGTGGTGCTTCTCTTTCGCTCTTCCTAGACAACCCTTGCTAAGCGTGTCCTTTGATTCAACGAGAGATTATCTTCTTCATCTTCTTTATCCTCTTCATTTATTTCAAGGAGGGTTTCTGAGACTAGAGGAATATGTATAACCTTTCTTTGTACCTTTTGCCTCCTATTCCTTCTGATCATAGGTCTAACCTTATCTTTCTTAGCAGTTGAGGAAGATGCTTCTTCCTCTTGTACAAGTGGTGGCACCTCTTGTGCTTCCTAATTTTGTTCTTATTCCTATTCCTATTCCAGCGAAGGCACTTGTGTAATATCCTAAGCTTGAGCTACTTCTTCATTTTGAGGCTCTTGGTTCTCAAGTGCTTGATTTACCTTTTAAGGTTGAGGTTCTTCAACTTCAGATTCAACTTGCTTAGGATAATCTGTTTTCCTCTTTTTTTCCTTTGTCTGCCCTGAAGTAACCAACTTCCCTATCATGCTTGTATACCATTTCCAACCTAACTAAAGATTGCACAAAAAAAATAGTACTGTTAATTTTACACTTTTACCCTTAACTAGGCGTGCTATGGCCTAAAAGATCATAGTCTGAGAAATTGGGTCTAGCTTAAAGGGCTTCTTGATCCAATCTCGTATCACTTGGATTATATGTCTTGCCCTATGATTGATAACTACATTCTCTTCCCTGTCAACCTCTGCATTCATGATTGGCCTATCAAATATATTGTCATGATTATACAAAGGGTCCAAGACCTCTTGAGTATCTTGTTGGACAACTTTGAGTGGGATATTTATCTTCAAGGCACTTCCTACTAGATATAGAGTCATCTAACAATAATCCCTAATTCAGATATCATAGTCACTTATCACATTCATCCAATGATCTTCTACTACATCTTCATGAACAGATTGTTTTCCTACCAAAAGATGAACTTTGCCAATATTGTCAAAAAATGGATGAGGGGAGTTGTAGTTCTCCAAGAGATATTGATCCCATTCTACATCAAATGTCATGATATCCTATTTCTGCTCAACTTCAAATGGACCTAGAGTGATAGGCCATACCTAGGTCTTCTTATGTTGTTTCCTCACTTTGTCATATGTAGATGTGAGTTGTCTCGCAATCTCTAGTAAACTTAGCCTATTCAATGGATATATTAGGAGTTTCTCTAGATTCATAGTTGTACCCGCTACCCTTATGTAGGTGAATGTCTTGAACTAGATGAAATAGGTGCCTATCTCTGTAATCCTTGTTGTTGCCTCTACTGACATCCTCTTGGCATAATCATCCTCAATGAACTGGATGATTACAAAATGAAAGCATCATTCACTATTTTGTATTTTTTGTTATGATCTAAGAGCTTCTTTTCCACTAGTTGGGAGTATATAAGGCTAGGCATTAGCATCTTGCATGCTTCCCCTCTTGAAGAGTCTTGGATAGTCAGTAGTCCTTGCTGCCAATAAATACACCAAGTATGATGTCATATAAAACTTAAGGTTGACCTTTACTCCTATCACCTGCTCATCTAAGTTTTCACTTAGTATTGTAGCCCAACCAATCGATAGTTTAGCTGTTCTAATGGTCTCAATGAACTATACCATCCAAATGTTCAGGTGCCCAACTACCAATAGACCCATAACCCTACTTAGAAGCCCAATGGAGTATCTAAATTTCATCCTTTATATATCCTCTAGTCATGTCTACCTTATATGCTTTTCATCCCGCTAACGTTCTGTCAATTAAGAATGATGATTGCATGATTTTTGTAGCCTTCTTCTCATTATACCTATACCATCTTTCTACTTGATGATAAGTAATCTTAACATATTGATCTACTATTAGGAGATGAAAGATTTTCTCAATGTTCCACGGTCTTAAGTATAGGACTATCTCCCCTGTTATGCTCTTCACAACTCTTTCTTCTAACATATAGCTCTCTGCTAAGGCCGTGACAAATTTTGAAGATTGCACTGATGTGGGATGTGAGGCTATATTAACCAAGCTTGATCTAATAAGTGCCGAGAGCATCGGGGACTTCTCTTTAGGATTTTAACAAAGTATTAGGAATACATTCTAGTCTATATGTCCCAATTATGTATCTCTAATTTCTGAATGTCTATCTTGGAAGCATGATTTCTTCAGTGCACCTTGAACTTGAAGACAACTCATTTTGGAGAAACCTTCTCAATGAGTGAGGATAATGAGAAAGCCATTTATTTGCACAAGAAAAAACACATTAGTCTAGAAAGTTGAAATTGAACCCCTACCAAACCCTAATTATGAAACAATCAAACCCATAACTCTAAACAATAGCAAAACTAGTTAAATCCCCCTAAAATGTCCTCATATTTAGTTTAGCACACCTTTGCACTAAAATAACCCTCAAAAGGTTATTAAGTGTGCAATGGCACACTTGTGCAGGTGTGCACACTTGTGGAGTGGGAACAGGTGCATGTGCCCTACTATGCACATGTTGCATATCATGTGTTAAGGAGGTTTAACTTGCTCTACAAAGGTAAGGGTCAGAAATGGTGTGCACATGCACACCTTGACAAGGTGTGCATGTGTGTACCTTTCCCTTGGTTGAGTGAAGTGTACTGTTTTAAGTTTTTTAAAGGTGAATAAACATGTACACTTGCACACCTTGGATAGGTGTGTATGTGTGCACCTTTCTTTTGTTAACTCAGTATTTATTTGGTGTGTGTAGGCAGACAAAGTTTGCCAACCTCTAAGGGTGTAGAGGTGCACTCATAGAGGCTCGAAGGAGATAATGAGTGAAGGGGGAGGGTGATGGTCCTAGGTATTTATAGACCTGGGGTCATGTGCACCCTTTGGATGTGCAAACCTATGCATGTGCACAAGTGTGCACCTCCAAAGGGAAGCACATGTGCACTAGTGCATTTAGCACACTAGTGAACCTTGATACTTGTGCATGTGCACTGGTGTGCTCCTTTAACTTATAAATCACCTTTATTTTCAATTTGCTCAAAATCCGAGACATGGATTTTTTAGACAGGGAACCAGGTAGGATTTGACTCTAGGTAAAGGGTATGTGCAGGATCATGGTGTGCCAAAAAGTGGCGATGTGAAAAAAAATAGAGTTTGAAGATGCCTAAAAGCGCTTCAAAATCTGCTCTGACCTTTTTTTACCTATCCAGGAACCAAACCTAGAAGGTTAAGCCGAGCCTTATCGGATATCCGATATCATATCGGATATCCAATTTGATATCATATATCTGATTTTAAATCAAATATCTGACTAATAATTAAAATCATATAATAGTATGATATATTATTTAATATTATTATTATTGATATAAAATAATAATAATATTAAATAATATATCATACTATTATATTATAATAATAATATTATTATTATTATAATTATTATACTATAATATAATAATATTACTATTATATTATAATCGTATAATATTATACTATAATAATAATATTATAATAACATATTATATTATAATATATAGTAATGTAATATAATATATATATATATATATGATATAATATAATAATAAAAAGTAATATATTATAATATAATATATAATAAAAAAGTATAATATATTATAAATTATAATAATATAATATAATAATAATATTTTATATTATAATATATAGTAAATTAATATAATAAATATAAAATATAATATAAAAATATATAAAATGTAATATATATTATATATATTGTAATGTCATATCGGATATCCGATGTTATATCGGATATCCGATACCTATGCATTGGATTAAACAAAATCATAGACTCGTGGCCCTTATTTTACGCGAATTTGGGCCAGTATTGCCATCGCGGATCGGATATTAGATACCAAATCGGATATCAGATATCAGGTATGTTCCCCCCCCGACTCATTTTTAACCTAAATTTAATAGATTTTAACATGATTTTGTTTGTTTTAGTTGAATCTAGGGTTTTTCGACAAAAATGGTTAAAATTTAGATTTTTTTTTAATATATATTATGTTTTGCAATTCAATAGGAATGGCTGATCAAAATGATGACACTGATGCAGGGAATAATATTCCTCGCAACCCACCACCAAACGATCTAGTATCCCCACAAAACCGTCCGCCAAATGATCCTCTACCTCCTCAAAACCCTCCTTGAATCGAGGATTTGATAAATGAAAATCTCACTGAGTTGAGAGGTTTGCATAGAACATACAATAATGTACCTGCACTGGCTCCTATGTTATCCACGTTAAACACCATAGTGGATAACATTGAAACCCTTACAAACCAACAAAATGCCGCTCTTCGTTGGAGTGATGAAATGCACCAGATGTTTGATGATGGTTTGGATTATGATGAGGTCACGACCCTCAACATAACCAAAGACGATTTGGCAAGCCTTTTTGCTAACCCAAAAACGAGTATACCAGTTGACCCAAAAAAAACCAAACTATCAATTAAATGGTGCACAAATGACGCCATACATGCAAATTTTTGGGACCGTTGGTGGATGGTCTTTGATATCCCTCCACATGGCAATTTAGACATACAATTTTATTTCCTTAGAAAATTATATGCAGAATTTGTGTTGAAACTTAAAGTGAACTATTGGAGCATGAAGCCCAACATGGGCTTAGGACTAGGAGCTCCTAAGGATAGACCCTCTTCCCAGCAGAAGAAACTTGGCAATTCCCCCCCCCCTGATATCTCCCCCCCTCCTTGAGTGCAGCATCCAGATATTATGGTAGAGGCTAGCTCTCAGACCATCAGAGCCATTCATAGGCTGAGTAGCCTAATGATATCTCAAGCTAGGTCAGTCCTGCCTCCTCGCGTTGATGATGTTGGTGCCAGTTCATCATTGGCTAGCTCATCACACGTTTGTGTGCCTCACACTTGTATTACATGCAAGAATATTTTCCTAGGTCCCATAGGTGATCTCCCTGAGTATCATTTTGTATTAGACGAGGATACACCAGATGCACGTGTAGAGGCTACAAACCCTGATGCGAGAGAGGAGGGAAATGCAGAGGCATGGACTCCTTCGCTGTCGGTACGTGTATACATTTTTTTGTTACGACATATGTGATTTAAAGTTAATTTTTATAATAGAGTAATTTTAATTTTTAAGCCATATTGACTTTTACATGTATGTGATCTTCATTCATGTTTAGTTGATGACCGAGGAGGAGCTCAGACAGATAGATGATGCTACACTCTCGGCCATTTCATTTGGCCTTGAGACATCTACAGTACATTATGTTGTGTTCACATTTCTTATTTCTATTTGATATTGTAGCATATATGGTTGCTAATCTTTCTTTTATCTTGCAGATACCACCTGCCCCGGGGGGACAAAGTGCGGGGGGGTGAGCCAGCATGCATTGACAAAGGAAAGGTAATTAGATGTTTTCTAATTGATTAAATATTGATGAATTCTTGTAAAATGTTTGTGGTAATCTCATTTAATTACATTATTTATTGTATATAGGGTGTGGCTACTGGCGATGATCCTATACAGATTCGGCATCCTAGATCATCAGGGATTTTCATTCGCACAGAGAGCCCCATTGTATGTATAAGTATCATTTATTTTATTTTTTTTTAATTGATGCAGAGGAAAGTATGATTGTTGTTCTATACAATTTCTGTGATTTTTTCTGTACCAATAATGATTCATGTCTTGCATATGTTCATTACAACTTAAATAGGCTTATATGCACCTGTCCAACCGACCAATTTGGTTACAAAGGTTTATTTAATCAAACAAATACCAAATTACTACTTTCCCTCCAAAACTAATATGACCGTTTGAATTTAAAATTCAAATTTCAAACTATAGTTTTTATGCATTCCCTAACTTTCTAAACTATTCCATTGACTCAAAAATGGTCATATGGATTTATTAAATGCAACTAAGTAAATTTCCAAAAAATTGAAGTTTTTATTGTTTTTTCTCCAAACCACCGTACACTCTGATCTCCCCCTTTCAACTGAGATCACATATGACATATATAAAGGTCTACATGACTGTTGGAACAACCATATAGGCATTCCCAACCATAAAACAAACAAACAACCACTTTTTGCTAATATTGTTTAGACTCTAAATACCCTATTCTAAGGCCTTTTTGTCCCATGGAGTCACTTGGTTTATAACCACACCAAGATGCTTGTGGGCCTTATATGTGCCTTTATTAAAAAACATAGACCAACTTATAAAATATGGACCAAACCTTTATTCCAACTTCCTAATCTACTTGAATCCTTGCTTTCATGGAGTGGCAAGGTGTCCAGCAACAGAGATACTTGTTCCCCCCTGCCACATAGGTTAGGTGCCCTGCACCACCTTTCCTCTCTCTCATTCTGAACACTAGTCCACCAAGTGAGTGATGTTCCTCTCAGTCTTGCTATTGCTACTTTTACCTTCTTATCTGCCTCTATGTCTTCAAGATCAAAGTAGTTCTCAAGGGCCTCTATCTACCCTAGCACTTCTTCACTATCCATTTTACCCTGGTATATTGGAAAATCAATATGGTTCTTCCCACCATTACCTTGTACTGCCTTAATGATTCTCATAAATCTCCTTTCTTCAGGATCATCTGTTGTCTCATGCTCTTGCCTTGCATTACCAACCTCTTCTTCTTCATGGTTCTCTCCATGATTTCTTCCTCTAACCTCTTCTCCTCTAGTTTCTTGCCTTTCCTTTTCTAAGGATTCTATCCTTGCAATAAGCTTCAGCCTCTCTCTTCTCATGTGTCTTTCTTCCCTCACTCGAGATGCTTCAAGTTCTCTCCTCTCTCTTTTCTCTTTTGCCAACTCTTCTCTCAATTCTTCAAGTTCTCTAGCCATTTGATTTTTAGGAGGCATTTTCACAACAAGTTTTCTTCCTTCCCAAGGGCCAACTCACTGATTCTCTTTCTTTCCTCACCAAGAAATCTCTGGACACCACTTATGTACCTTTCAACTTTGGGACACACAAGGAGGAATTAGACACACCAAGGCTTCAACAAAGGGACCAACACACTAAGGGTTTTCAAGATTATAGGTCTTGGTCACACTCCTAAACACCCAAACTTCAAAACCCTCCTTAAAATGGCTTAAAAACCAAGGCCTGCTTGTTCAAACCCCAAAACTCAATTCTCGAATGTTTTGACTTGTCTAATGACAAGATATGATCATGATAACCTACATGAGCCTATCAAATGACTCATCTACCATATGAAATCCTAAAATCCTACCTCATGCCCAATTACAACTTTGTATGCTTCCATGAGCCATAATTGGTGCAAGGATTGCCCAATTGACTTCAAGAGATGTTCCATGACCTCTGTAATGCCTTGGATCTTCAATGTTTCCCTAATGAGCATGGGATGCTCTTGCATCACTTATCTTCATAAATAAATTCAAAACTAATTTTCGTGATATTAACAACTACTATTTTGTATCTCATAGGAGACTCCTAGTGCACATGAGGTTCGACGGGACAGTTATGTAGATTTGATGACGCGGCCACTCACTCCTGAGGAGGAGCCTACAATAGTAAGTTGTAGTTTGAATTCATGATTAAATATGTTATAAATTTAGCATGTTATGAATTATAATGTTATAGTTTAAATTGTAGATTCATTTGACAAAGGTATTTGAACATATACAGCCCACAATCATAGAGGTACCAGCATTGCCGAGGGCATACGAGAGGACTCCTGATCGGCGCAGGAGGTCGACAAGAGAGGTATTTATTATGAAATTTTGATAGTATTAATCTCCAATAAGGAAAAGATCATTATGCATTTGAGTAATTCAATGTTAGATACATAGAATCATATAAATTTAGTAGTCTAACTTTGGGTTTTCCTTTTTTGTTTATGTAGGAGGCATCTGATCCACCTAGTGCAATGAAGAGGCTACATTTTGATCATCCACCAGCACCCTAGGATAGTATAGTTTTCGTAGGATGCATCATGAGACATTTTGAGATGGCATATGCCACATTGTATACAGAAACATTGATATTATACACATTCTGATGGCAGGATCAGCCACATTTTGTATATATATATATATATATATATATATATATATATATATATATATATATATATATATATATATATATATATATATATATATATATATATATTTGAGTACTTTGTTTATGGATACATGATCTTTGATATATATTTGTGTAAAATTTTGTCTATGGATACATGTATTTTGATATATATTTTTGTCATTTACGTGCACAATGATATATATATAAATTTAGTATCTAGTATTGTTCAATTTATCGTGGATCATGTGTCATGCCCTAAATTTTACTAGTAAAAACACAACAATTTTTTTTTTTGTAGCTTATGAAGTCACATAAGAAATTACATATTGTAAAACAAGGTTATCATTGAATAGGAGTTCAAGACTCATGTGAATAGTGTGAATGGTGTCACACTAATCTACATGGAATGAACACCATTCAAGCACTCACATGAATGCTACTCCACAATGCAATGCAATGCATACTCCATTGATAAACTCCACACTTGCATATTTTCTTAACCATGCTAAAATAAAGAAATGGAAAAGAAGCAAGTTTGAGATACCAACCTTGGTCCAAGCTAGGGTAAGGATAGTTTTAGTAGAGCTCCCCTAATCTCCCTCCAAAACCTACATGTCTCTAAAATTAGAGAGTGGGCAAACACCCCACTAGTTTGGCCAAGACCCTCTAATAAAGCCTTCCCACTAACTTATTTTAGCAAAAACACTAAGCCACTCCATCCTTACAAACTTGTCTCCTCTAACGGTTCATCGATAGCCCTCACGAGCTCTGAGTTATGACCCTCGAAGGATCGACCTCAAAATGCACTTAGAGCACCTTGAAGACTCCTTGGTACGGGGTGGCCGCAAATGATGGATGGTCTTCGTGGCTAGAACAAGGGTGTGACTAGGGTTCACCCGCCCATCCAGAGCTAATGGCACTAACGATTCGATGCCAAGATCAACGGTTTCAAAATAACGCTGTGGTGCACCTATGAACTGAGGCACACTGCGAGTTTTGGCATCGAGCGAGATCGCTGTGCTGAATCCAAATGGAATGTGATCTCTCAAAAATGAGATAGGTTTTTTTAGGCCTCAGAATCACCATCCTGTAGCATTTGATAAATCATTGATAGCCCTCATGAGATTTGAGTTATGACCCTCGAAAGATCGACCTCAAAATGCACTTAGAGCACCTTGGAGACTCCTCGGTACAGGGTGGCCGCAAATGATGGATGGTCTTCGTGGCCAAAACAAGGGTGTGACTAGGGTTCACTCGTCCATTTGGAGCTAATGGCACTGACAATTCGATGCCAAGATCAGTGGTTTCAAAGTTACGCTGTGGTGCACCTATGAACTGAGGCACACTGCGAGTTTTGGCATCGAGCGAGATCGCTGTGCTGAATCCAAATAGAATGTGATCTCTCAAAAATGAGATAGGTTATTTTAGGCCTCAGGATCACCGTCCTATAGCATTTGACAGTTCATCGATAGCCCTCACGAGCTCTGAGTTATGACCCTCGAAAGATTGACCTCCAAATGCACTTAGAGCACCTTGGAGACTCCTCGGTACGAGGTGGCCGCAAATGATGGATGGTCTTCGTGGCCAGAACAAGGGTGTGACTAGGGTTCACCCACCCATCCAGAGCTAATGGCACTGACGATTCAATGCCAAGATCAACGGTTTCAAAGTTACGCTGTGGTGCACCTATGAACTGAGGCACACTGCGAGTTTTGGCATCGAGCGAGATCGCTATGTTGAATCCAAACGAAATGTGATCTCTGGAAAATGAGATAGGTTATTTTAGGCCTCAGAATCACCATCCTGTAGCATTTGACAGTTCATCGATAGCCCTCACGAGCTCTGAGTTATGACCCTCGAAAGATCGACCTCAAAATGCACTTAGAGCACCTTGGAGACTCCTCGGTACGGGGTGGCCACAAATGATGGATGGTCTTCATGGCCAAAAAAGGGTGTGACTAGGGTTCACCTGCCCATACAGAGCTAATGGCACTGACGATTCGATGCCAAGATCAGCGGTTTCAAAGTTACGCTGTGGTGCACTTATGAATTGAGGCACACTGCGAGTTTTGGCATCGAGCGAGATCGATGCGCTGAATCCAAACGGAATGTGATCTCTAAAAAATGAGATAGGTTATTTTAGGCCTCAGGATCACTGTCCTATAGCATTTGACAGTTCATCGATAGCCCTCACGAGCTCTAAGTTATGACCCTCGAAAGATCGACCTCCAAATGCACTTAGAGCACCTTGGAGACTCCTCGGTACAGGGTGGCCGCAAATGATGGATGGTCTTCGTGGCCAGAACAAGGGTGTGACTAGGGTTCACCCGCCCATCCGGAGCTAATGGCACTAACGATTCGATGCCAAGATCAACGGTTTCAAAGTTACGCTATGGTGCACCTATGAACTGAGGCACACTGCAAGTTTTGGTATCGCGCGAGATCTCTATGTTGAATCCAAATGGAATGTGATCTCTCGAAAATGAGATAAGTTATTTTAGGCCTTAGGATCACCGTCCTATAGCATTTGACAGTTCATCAATAGCCCTCACGAGCTCTGAGTTATGACCCTCGAAAGATCGACCTCCAAATGCACTTAGAGCACCTTGGAGACTCCTCGATACGGGTGGTCGCAAATGATGGATGGTCTTCGTGGCCAGAACAAGGGTGTGACTAGGGTTCACCCGCCCATCCGGAGCTAATGGCACTGATGATTCGATGCCAAGATCAGCAGTTTCAAAGTTACGCTGTGGTGCACCTATGAACTGAGGCACACTGCAAGTTTTGGCATCGAGCGAGATCGTTGTGCTGAATCCAAACGGAATGTGATCTCTCAAAAATGAGATAGGTTATTTTAGGCCTCAGTATCACCATCCTATAGCATTTGACAGTTCATTGATAGCCCCCACGAGCTCTGAGTTATGACCCTCGAAAGATCAACCTCAAAATGCACTTAGAGCACCTTGGAGACTCCTCGATACGGGGTGGCCACGGACGATCGAGGGTCTATGTGGTTGGAACAAGGGTGTCACTATGGTTCACCCACCCACTCGGAGCTAATGGCATTGACTTGTAGCCGTTAGAAGTTAGATTTTGAAAAGTTGTCAAGAAAGGTTAACCCCTTTGACTTGTATCATGAAAGGTTCTTTGTGCCTTGCTTGATTGTTTGAAGACTACTCCATGTGTCACTATCTTTCTTGGAAAAAAAATTGCTTTTGAACATCAAGATTGAAATATTATCAATTATTATCAAACTTTTTCAACCAAGTCAAAACGTCAAATGCAAATATTTGTTTGCATTTTTTGCTAAGGGGAGTTTCATAAATTGACTTTGATTTTCTATGTCTCTAGTGCTTGAACATGCTTAAAATGGCTCTTTGGTCTTAGAGCTATTGGTATTTTCTAACTTCATGGTCTATGATATGCATACTAAGAATTTCTTTCACTAAATGGTTTCCTTGACCTATTGACTACACTTAAATTTGTTCACTTGTCATCTCTCTTTCTATATGTTCAATACAAAGAGCTAGAAGAGACAAATAATCTTTCTTACCTTCATCTCTCTAAGAACATGATAGAAATAAATTCTAAACTTGAGAAAAGGTTAGAGGAGAATATTGCATTCTTAAATTAATCTCCCTTAAGACCTTTACATACACACGGGGCATTCTTAAATTAATCTCCATGGAAGAAAATTTCATAAAACTAAAGATTCCATAGTGTTGAAACATAAAATCCAAGATCTCGTTTATGATGGGATTGTTGATACCTCTAAGGACTCATCCACTCATAGCCTTCATATCCAACTTCATATCATGTCATTATGCATGTGCTATCTTGCTTATTGGCTTTAATTTCTTATCCTACATGCTATCTTCTTTCATGGATTTCATGGCTTATCCAAAATGTGCTTCATACAACTTTTCAATATGAAAGTCTTTCAAAACATTATACAATATTATGACTCTTTATGCTTTCAAATGCTATAATTGGTTGCAAAATGGAAGAAATCAAGTATTCTAATTGTTCATCCGTACTTTCTCGATTTTTCTTATTTGATTAGTTTGATAAAAATAGTTTTAATAATCATAATGCCAGCTTTATGTCAAATAAGGAAAAAACCAAATTTTTAATAAGATATCCGCATGCAATTATCTTTCATATAGTTATAAATGCTCTTAAAATTGTCGTTATAGCCTTGTATCACATGCAAATATGATTTGGAAGAACTTGTTCAATATCTTCCTCTTATAATTCCTTACAAAGAACCTACCAAAATACAAAAACCATATACAAAAAAATACACATTTTACATCAGAATACATCATAAATTTTAGAAATTCTCCCCAATACCACCCCCCTCCAACTCTTCATGATGTACCTACATTCCAATATCATAAAAAAATTAGTAACTTATTGTATTAAACAAGATAATCATCAATTCATTAAATCATTATGAAGAAAATAACATAAGAAGTATATATACCTAGTCGAGTATTCCAATAGGGTCCTCTCTCTATTTTAGGGTCTCCAACAAGGCTTCATGATCAACATTAGCAATAGTAAAAAGTTCTTTTACTTTTGGTCTTCCTTGATGCTTCAATAACTTTACATTTGTTGCTATAATAAGATGCGAATATATGAGAATTACTTTGTGCTTCTGATAGTCTTCGAATGCAGGAATTCCATTCCTTCTAAGCATGTATGTCCGTAGCCATTTTCCAGCAACAACCACTGAACCAGTAGGATATGTGAATCCATCATCATCTGTGATCAGTTGTGCAAGTTTTTGTTTGCCTCTTACACAACGTGCTAACCAATAATCAGATTTCTCATCATTCCCCTATGGTGCAACCAATGCAAAGACATGTCCTGGCTGAAGTAGATCTGATAGATGGTTATGCTCAAGTGAACTTTCCATGTCATCATTTTTGATAGAGGGTATGATAGACAATGGAGTAAGATAATGTGGAGCCCATGTGTCCACCCACTCATTTGACTCACAGTGATCCCAATCACATTGAAAACAAGTACGACAGAAAAAACCTAGTTGTCGTGTCCAAATGGTCCATGTACTAGAATTAGAGCTCCGAAATGAATGCATTTTTAATGAGTCTCTCACTGTAGCACAACTTGATCTATCACCTATGAACCCTTCCTCAACCAACCAAAAGAACCTGCGTACCACTATATTAAGAGTCCCCCCTGTGATAATGCTAAACTACACCAATCAATAATGCTACGAGCATCAAGAAGCTCTGTTGTTGAAATCTTTAGTTGCTCCTTAACTAGAGCTCTCTTCACACATGCCCCTGCTCCATCATGTTCCCCTTTTCCATGGCCAGACTAAAAAAAACTCCAAATATGAGGCACCCATCTCTCTACGTGCATCCTACACAACCAATAAAACATGCGAGCATTCTTGAATTGACCTGTACAATTATCTGACCAAATGATATGTCTATCCATAGCAATTGCATGCTCGTGTAAGAAATCAAAAAAATTCTCGAAATAATGTTGCACAAACTCATGAGAGTGAGATCTATCATCACTCATATAAAAATGATACTCTCTAATAATCTTTCGATTATCTTCCGCACTATCAGGGGCATGTCTATATGTTATGTGAACAAAAATTGCAATCTGAATAGAGTTGTAATACTGAGATTGTGTCTCATTTTGAGGTTGCAATGTGTAGTTCTCAGTAAAATCAACAACTGATATAATAGTGCCAATGGAAAAAGTCTCCTTACACGTTCTAAATTGTTGATCCAACCACTGAGACCTATGACTATGTCTTGCATACTTGTAAAAAAATTTTGCCTTGAAATCTGAAATAAAATTAGCCACATTGATATCTTTTCCAACCAATTCACATCTAGAGCTCTCACTCCCACTCTTCAATGTGTATTTCACCATTTCATAGAGCTTTTTTTTCACAATTTTCTTTCCAAGATCTTGTTCACACCCCTCATGGAAACATGTGTCAAACTTGGATAAGCCACCACATTCTGAACACCTCTCATTTAAGCAAGCATTTTTATAAAAGGAACAACCATCAACTCTACGATATAAGAGTTGATCTAAAAAGTCTTGATGATTTTGGAAGCCCACTAGCCCCACAATCCTCCAACATTTCTTTACTACGCAAAGTAGAACGGATGGAGCGTAATAGTTCATGGTGCATAGAAAACTCAACATGATATTTGCAACAACATGTATTTTGAATTTTGAGTGGCACACAATAAAATGGCTTCAAAGATTCAAAAGCCCTTTGTGATATATGAACACTTGGATGACTCTCTCTAAATTGTTTGAACAACATAGTTTGACTTACCTCCAAATAGTGTTTAGGATGTGGCGTGCGGTCTCTGATGCCAATTCTCAACTTTAAGACATCTTTAGCATTGGGTGATACTCATGAGTTAGAGTGCCAAAATTGTATAATTTCTTCCTTCACATCGTCGGATAGCTTCTTATCAAAACGTGGAAGTCTCCCACCAAATGCCCATGTTTCATTTTGAAGAGGATCATCAATTTTCTCTCGTCGACTAAGTGCTCTTCTCAAAGTAGTACGATTTAGATTCAAATCACTACAAGTTTGTCTCATATATCTACCCTTTCTCAAATGATGACTTACCAAAGAGGTTGTAATAACCCTTCGAGCAGCTCTATTATCCTTCTCTCTGCTATTTTTCCCAATGCTATTGAGAGCACTGAAAAGATTCTTCACAATAATGGCATTTCTTTCCAACTTTTTATTGACATGAATTTTCAATTTGGAAAGCATAGGTCTCATCTTTTGCATCTTTAATAAGTGCATGAAAAGCTGACATTGCTCTACCACTGTCTTGTTGCCGAAAAATATCTGATATAGTCTTGAAGCCCATAACCGAATGGTTCTTTCTAAATTTTTTCCTTCCAAACTATTCATAATCATTTCATCAATTTCAATTATCCATTTTGGTGTTTTAGAACCTTCATGTCGATTATAATTAGGAGATATGTAAGGTTCTTGTGCATTAGGTTCATGTGCATTGTCATCTTCGACATGGTCAATTATGCAATTTGGATTATGACTTGGTGGCATTTCTTCTTCAAAATTTTCAATCTCTACATTTTCAATTTCCGCATTATCATTTTCAATAGATACATTTTCATTCCTCAACTATACATTTTCATTATCTGACTCTATGATTTCACTTTCTATTAATTCATCATCAACTTGATTGATATTTAGCATACCGTGTCTTTTCTTTCGGTGTTTCATTTTGTCCCTTTCCCTATATGCCGCAATGTCTTCATTGGATATCTTCCTTTTATGTTTATCCTTTCAACGACTGCTGCTCCCCATTCAGATGACAAATTCAAACACGTAAGGTTATATTTTCGAATTTTTTTCGATTGGTTGGGCCCCAAAACGCGATTTTTTACAAATCCTGTGAAAAAAGAGGTAAAAAAGTAATGTTCTCAGGTTTGTAGGGACAATCAAATATTAGAAATTGATGCCAGTAAAATCGGATATCTGATATGAAATCAGATATCCAATATAGGAAAATGACTTTTGGGGGGAAAACTTGCTAAGGTTTTCCTCCTTTGCCACAATAATATTAATATTATGAAAATATTTGGAGGCAAACGACTTTAATTTATAACTAAGTTAATAGTATATTAGTATTAGTATAAAGTATCAATAATATTAATATATAATAGTATTAATATACCTATAGTATCAATATTATTATTATACTTATAATAGTATTAATATTATTAATATAGATATAATAGTGTAAATATATAGTGTTTATTTATATTAAGCTACAATATATAGTATTAATATATATTATTATTATAGCTATAGTAGTATTATTATTATTATTATACATATAATAATATTAATATTTAGTGTTTATTTATATTATAATTATTATCCTAAAATAGTATAAATAGTATATCCTAAAATATTACGTTATTATATAGATATATTAATAACATACATATTAATATAATAATATTTATAATATATATTATATTTAATAAAAATATTACGTTGTTATACATATATTATATTATTATACATATTAATATAATAATATATAATACAAAGAGGGTCGTCGTTTAATGGGTCAAAGAGGGTCATAGGTCACCCTATGACCCCATTTGACCCATATGAACGATTCGACTATGTCCCTAGGGGTCCTAGGACCCCTAGAGACATATGTCGTCATTTAATGGGTCAAAGGGGGTTATAGGTCACCCTATGACCTCTTTTGACCCATATGAAGGATTCAACTATGTCATCGTTTAATGGGTCAAAGACCTATGACCCCCTTTGACCCATAATACCCATTCGAATATGTCCCTAGGGGTCCTAGGACCCCTAGAGACATATATCGTCGTTTAATGGGTCGAAAAGGGTCATAGGTCACCCTATGACCCCCTTTGACCCATATGAATGATTCGACTATGTCCCTAGGGGTCCTAGGACCCCTAGAGACATATATCGTCGTTTAATGGGTCGAAGAGGGTCATAGGTCACTCTATGACCCCCTTTCAACCATATGAACGATTCGACTATGTCCCTAGGGGTCGTAGGACCTGTAGGGACATATGTCATCATTTAATGGGTCAAAGGGGGTCATAGGTCACCCTATGACACCCTTTGACCAATATGAATGATTCGAATGTGTTCTTAGGGGTCCTAGGACCCCTAGGGACATATATTATCGTTTAATGGGTCAAAGGTGGTCATAGGGTGACCTATGACCCCCTTTGACCCATATTACCCATTTGAATATGTCCTTAGGGGTCCTAGGACCCCTAGAGACATATATCGTCGTTTAATGGGTCTGACAAGGTCATAGGTCACCCTATGACCCCCTTTGACCCATATTACCCATTCGAATATGTCCCTAGGGGTCCTAGGACCCCTAGAGACATATATCGTCATTTAATGGGTCAAAAAGGGTCATAGGTCGCCCTATGACCCCCTTTGACCCATATGAACGATTCGACTATGTCCTTGGGAGTCGTAAGACCCGTAAGGGCATATGTCATCATTTAATGGGTCAAAGGGGGTCATAGGTCACCCTATGACCCCTTTTGACCCATATGAATCATTCGAATATGTCCCTAGGGGTCCGACCCCTAGGGACATATGTCATCGTTTAATGGGTCAAAGAGGGTCGTACGTCACCCTTTGACCCCCTTTGACCTATATTACCCATTCAAATATGTCCCTAGGGGTCCTAAGGCCCCTAGGGACATATGTCGTCGTTTAATGGGTCAAAGGGGGTCATAGGGTGACCTATGACCCCCTTTGTCCCATATGAATGATTCAACTATGTCCCTAAGGGTCCTAGGACCCCTAGAGACATAAATCATCGTTTAATGGGTCGAAGAGGGTCATAGGTCACCCTATGACCCCTTTTGACCCATATGAACGATTCGATTATGTCCCTAGGGGTTGTAGGACCCATAGGGACATATGTCATCGTTTAATGGGTATAAGGGGGTCATAGGTCACCCTATGACCCCCTTTGACCCATATGAACGATTCAAATATGTCCCTAAGGGTCATAGGACCCCTAGGGACATATGTCGTCGTTTGATGGGTCAAAGAGGGTCATAGGTCACCCTATGACCCCCTTTGACCCATATTACCCATTCAAATATGTCCCTAGGGGTCCTAGGACCCTTAGGGACGTATGTCATCGTTTAATGGGACCCCCTTTGACCCATATTACCCATTCGAATATGTCCCTAGGGGTCCTAGGACCCCTAGAGACATATATCATCGTTTAATGGGTCAAAGAGGGTCATAGGTCACCCTATGACCCCGTTTGACCCATATGAACAATTCGACTATGTCCCTAGGGGTCCTAGGACCCCTAGGGACATATGTCATCGTTTAATGGGTCAAAGGGGGTCATAGGTCACCCTATGACCTCCTTTGACCCATATGAACGATTCGACTATGTCCCTAGGGGTCCTAAGACCCCTAGGGACATATGTCATCGTTTAATGGGTCAAAGAGGGTCATAGGTCACCATATGACCCCCTTTGACCCATAATACCCATTTGAATACCCCTAGAGACATATATCGTCCTTTATTGGGTCAAGAGGGTCATAGGTCACCCTATAACCCCCTTTGACCCATATGAACAATTCGAATATGTCTCTAGGGGTCCTAGGACCCCTAGGGACATATTTCGTCGTTTAATGGGTCAAAGAGGGTCATAGGTTACCCTATGACCCCATTTGACCCATATTACCCATTCGAATATGTCTGATATATGTCATCGTTTAATGGGTCAAAGGGGGTCATAGGTCACCCTATGACCCCCTTTGACCCATATGAACGATTCTAATATGTCCCTATGGGTCCTAGGACCCCTAGGGACATATGTCATCGTTTAATGGGTCAAAAGGGGTCATAGGTCACCCTATGACCCCTTTTGACCCATATGAATGATTCGAATATGTCCCTAGGGGTCCTAGGACCCCTAGGGACACATGTCATCATTTAATGGGTCAAAGAGGGTCATAGGTCACCCTATGACCCCCTTTGACCCATATTACCCATTCGAATATGTCCCTATCGTTTAATGGGTCAAAGACCTATGACCCCTTTTGACCTATATTACCTATTCGAATATGTCCCTAGGGGTCCTAGGACCCCTAGAGACATATATCATTGTTTAATGGGTCAGAGAGGGTTATAGGTCACCCTATGACCCCCTTTGACCCATATTACCCATTCGAATATGTCCCTATGGGTCCTAGGACCCCTAGAGACATATATCGTTGTTTAATAGGTCGAAGAGGGTCATAGGTCACCCTATTATTGTTATTGACTACAATATTGAATATGAAAAATGATTTAATTTCATATTGATAATATATTGAAATTATTTAGTGACAATTTTTTGAAGATTTTGTTCAAGTTCAGTGTATTTCAGTGGATATCTCAATTCACTTGATTTGTAAGTTTTTATTGTTTGTAATATTTGATAAAGTTCAAAAGAGTTCTAGATTTGATGATTTTTATTAGAAAGGGACATTACACAAGTTTTTTTTAAATCTATAAACTCGTGACTAGTCTATATTGTTTGGTTATATTTTCTTCTCTAGTTTAATGTAATAAAAAGTGAGAAATAAGTTTATTTAAGTTATAAGTATTATAAATGTGCATTTTACAAAGAGACTTATCCATTTTAAATAGTAAGGAGCTAGGACGCCAAGATTTGGGGTGGATAGATCAATGGATCTTTTATGGCTCATTAGCATGTGCATTTTATCCTATTTCATCTCATCTCACCTAAGATCCTTAAAACTTCTTCACATGAAATGTTATATATGACACTATATGCCATCTTGGTGTCCTTTGATAGTTCAAGTCTCTTCACATTATTTACAAGTCACAAATGGTTGACTAAATCATTGCATTGTAAATCATGTAAGGTGACTTGTTCACGTCATTCTAAGATTTGTATTGGGTGTTGCTAACACAATAATGTTAATCAACAAGTAGTTTCCTAGACATAAAACTGCTAGCACAACACATTACAATTAATGTATGGGTAAAAGTACAAAGTTGTGTCATTTTTAGGCTGATTTATCAGAATGATTGAATTTGAGTATTTCTATCTAAAAATCAATATGTTCAAACATATGATCTAGATAAATTCGTTCTAACTTAGTTATGTATGGTATCACACTTTTCCAATTAGAAATGTCTATTAAATGCATGTTTTATACTAGTTTGTATCCAATTACTAAAGAAATAGAATTATTTCAAAAAATTGATGTTTCAATAACTCTTACTATTTTTTATGATATTTTTTTAATAACATATAAAAACTATTTTATAGAGCTCAAAGTCAAGAATATTATGATATAGATTTTATAATCTTTTAATTAGATATAGTATATTGCAATTAAAAAATTCTATAACCATATATTTTAACACTTGAAAAGATGTCAATTTTGAGAAAGAAAAAAATCTTAAATCACATAATTTAAAAAAAAAATTATATTAGGTTTTAGAGGAGAGAGTCCTCTTCCAGAATGTATAATGTTATTATGGTTAGAATAGATTTGTTTTGAAAAAAGTCGTGGAAGATGAAAACTATCATTTTCAAGCAAGTTGAAACATGAATCATTATAAAAGAGAAAACATAAGTCTAAAGGCAATTTTTATTTTTTATTTTTCTAGCTATTTATGTTATTTATAACATATTCTGAGATCAAAGGGAAGTTTATTTCCATATAGTTTTGTGGTGGGAA
This sequence comes from Cupressus sempervirens, assembly GCA_028749045.1. Classification (NCBI taxonomy): domain Eukaryota; kingdom Viridiplantae; phylum Streptophyta; class Pinopsida; order Cupressales; family Cupressaceae; genus Cupressus; species Cupressus sempervirens. Next base: position 648,111,497 of record CM053792.1, on the reverse strand, counting down.
CTAGATCCCTAATTTTTAGTGTTTTTCAACAATTAAAAAATTATCTATAAAATTAGGAAAATCCATCAATTCTTATTCCAAATAATTATTAAAAAGTATAATTCTAAACTTCATACATTTCTACACATTTCATTAGTTTACTTTATTTTCAAGTTTTAAATAATGATACCAGTTTCATGTCATTGAATTTGAACAATTATACTTTTGTTATCATTTTCCTTTACAAAGGGGTGACACGGGTTTGTGCTTTTACCTGTATAAAATAACATAAATTATCATTACCTATATTTTCAAGGTAAATTGTAAATTCCTATGTTTTACATTTTTTAAGCTAAATCTTTGATTGCTTTGAGACACTTGTGGTGAAATATGCACCAAGATATGTGCTCTATTTAAGTATTAAGATACACTAAAGAAAAAGATTTTAATATGATAGAGGTTTTGGAACTGACTACCATTAAATGCCTAGAACGAACTTTATGTACATTTTTTAATTCAAGAATTAAATAAACATATATTTCCATTTCCAATTATTATAGACTCGTCATATAACAAATATAATTTGAAAATAATGAATTTGTTTGTGGATGTCAAGCTTCTATTCAAATTCTTGATTTTGAAATGGCTTAGTTGTATTGTTAGATTAATAAAAGGCTAATTGGATTGTATGCCTAATTTATCATATTATTAATAATATTTTTAATAATATAGAGGATTCCACATTAAGTCTTCAGATCACAACTTGTCTTAGAATACCACTTACAACTAAAATAACTTCCAAAGAATTATGGCTTTCCATGCTCAAGTGTTAAAGATTGATTATTTTTCTTAATTTTTATCAATGAACAAATCATTGGAATTAGAAAAGATGGTTTACTTTTTATTTTGAATTTTATGACTTTGGCATCACTTTATATTTCTATTTAATTCCTTTACCAAGTCACAAATAAATTTATATCAAATCAACTACGAAAATGTTTAAATTTTCTTTTATGGCCTCCACAAATACACCTAGCTAAAGGAGCTTTACTTGGCAATATAATTGGAGGATGTAAAAGCAATCTAACTACTACCAATAATTAGGGTAGGAAAAAGTTAACAAATATTGTACAAGATATATAATAATAATAATATAACTAATATGTAGATCTTTACAAAGACATCTATAAAGTTATGAAACAAGTAATATTATGTGTGAAATGGAAACAAAAATCGATTTTTGTATAGTCTACAATATCAAAGAGTCTATTTTTACGTCCAAACTGATTTATGGAATTTGAGACTCCTTAATATTCTACACAAAAGACACCTAAATATGCTAAAAATAAGTTGTGTATATCCTGCTCCCTTATAAAACCTATAATAGCTAATTTAAAAAAAATCAATAACTGATTATGTTTCACAATTTAAACATTCGATTTGATATGCTATAAAGATATGAAACTACTAATATTGTGTATGAATTGCTAATGGAATTTGATTCTTTTATAATCCACAATATGAGGCAATCTATTTTTAGGTCCACATAAGAAATGTAGCAAATGAGATTGCAAAGCACTCCACACAAAAGACACCTATATGTGCTACTAACAAGGTGTACATAGTCGAATACGTGATGAAAACCATAACAACTAAAAATATTTTTTATGGAGGCCCTCTATGAAATATTTGTAGCTACTTGATACATGAGCAAGAACCTTACAGATGAACCTCTTTGGCTAAGAGCCAAGGACTAAGGAGTATCTGGTAGGCCAAGGGCCCATTGACATAACAACTGACTTGAGCAATACAATAATTGATTTTTTTATGATTTAAAATTTAGCTTAATATGTGTACACACATTTTCTTTGATTTGTGTTAGAAACAAGGTCTGTACCCAAGTTGACCTAATGGAAGAGGGCAATGTCGAATGAGTACAATCTAGCATTGGCAATAAAATTTAATTCATTAAAAATTAAACAATTGTATTGTTTTCTGATTCTGACCTTCATAGACAAAACAATGGTGGGAGACTTTCACACAACCAACAAAAACATCCTGATTAGATAGTTATCCACCACTTATTTATTAAATAAATAATTGTATTACAATTTTCATTTTAAATAATAAATTGGGAAAAATGAGTCTCATCCAATAAGTTCTGTGGGTTGTATAGTCATTTTGGAGAACTTGTACTCTTGAAAGAGAAGTTACGAGCTCAAATATCGCAAGAAGTAAAATATACATATTTATGAACAAATGAGATTAAACACAACAATAATTGACTATTTGACAATTTAAGGATTCAACTTAATATACATACACATAGTTACATAGTTTCATTGTGATTAATGCAAGATATTTGTTACAAACAAGTACTAATCAAGGAAGTGGTGTATATAGATTCGTGAGCCAAAGAAGCTTTTTCCTTTTTTAATAGACATAAATTTAAAAATCTTCTTCATTAGCTACCCAAAACAGAATCTCAAGGAAAAAAATGAGTTGAAGCCTCTCATACCTGTTGAGCAGAGGAACGGGACAGCCGAGTGATGCGGCCGTGGAGATGCGCAACGAAGGGGGCCACAGCGGGATCCCTCGGATTGAGCAGAAAAACTTCATGCGCGGTGATAATCGCTTTAATGTGCTCCAAATTCATCAAAATTGCCTTCTCCCGCCCAAGAATTGAAGCAGGATATGAAAGCAGGCGATCCAGAGCACGCAGATCACGAGCTTGGAGACCGGTGCGGCGCATAATCGCGTGTTTTCCGACCTCCATCAGCTGTTCATTTCCGTATTCGTCTAGCATCAGCCATTCCCTCACGCATGTCCCCTGCTTCTCCTTCTTCTTTCTCGCCCTGTTTTCTTCTTCATCGTCTTCAGTGCCGCCATTAATGGCTTCCCCTGTTGCAGGAAACCTCAGCCTCATCGTCTTTGCAAAATTCCCGATGGAATTGATCACGAATTCGGTTGTTTACAGAGGGCTGTCCTTGTGTTTTCGTAGTATTTAACGAACTGTTTTTCTATGAAGAACATTTTGCAGGCATGCTGTGTGGGGTAGGGTTAATTGACTTTGCCCACAACAAAGCAAATGTTATGTGGGGTAGGATCAACTGACTTGGCCACCTTGACTTTGAAGAAAAGGAATGTTATCTAGGGTAGGGTTAACTCTATCCATTTTCCCCTTTCTATTTTTTTAAAAAATATAATCGAGTTCATCGAAGGGGGCTTCTTGAATTTTTTAGGAAAATTTTAAGATTGGAGATTTCATGAATTTTGTGATGTATTTCTCCTTTAAAATATAAGCTTTTAATTTAGAAATTTATAAGAGTTGATTTTTTTAAAGATTCTTTATTCTATTTTTTCTTAGTGTAAATTTAAGAGTGATTGACACGTGACAAAAATAACTTATAAATTCTGAATCCTTTTTATTTGTTTAAATTATAAATCTAAATAGTAGAGGTTCATATTGTTTAGCCAAAGATTATATTCAATCATGTAGCACAAATAAATTTCTAATGGGACCTCCTACTTCTTAAAAATAAAGCTTAAGCCCTCCTCATGAGACAAGAAGTTTTTTGAATAAGAAATGATTTTAAGAGGAGATGATGTTATGTGGGGTAAGTTTAACCTTCTTTTTAGTTGACTTTAAAAAAATACAAGAAGTTAATTTTAACATAGATTTTTTTAATAAGAAATGATTTTAAGAGGAGATGATGTTGTGTGGGCATGCCTACTTGTTTTATTGATTTAAAAAATAAAAATAAAAATAGTAATTGCATAGTTATGTGCAATGGGTATATTGAGGAGGTGTGAGAGGTTGGTTAAGGAAAATGTTGGTGTATTCTTTGCATATATTTGTATCATAGTTGAGGTCAATCAACACACACACACACACACACACACACAACATAACAAGGTGGTGAGATAGATGAGTCGAGTGAGAGGGAGATATATCTAGAGAGAGTGGGGAGGTGAGAGGGAGAGAGTTAAAGAGATTGTAAGATAGATAATGGAGAATAAGGATTGTATGCTTGTGTGTGAGAGAAATAGATAGAAGAGAGAAAAGTAATGATGCGTAAAAAGGAGAGATATAGATTGGGGAAAAGAGGGGGCACTGATCAATAGAGGATGTAGAGAGAGGGTGGTGCTAAGGAGGGCAATAGAGAGAGAGGGTGGTGCTAGGGACAAGTAATGAAGAGGGCGATAGAGAGAGGGGGTGTGTAAGTGATAGACAAAATACAAAGATGAGCATGGGGATTCTAATGAAACTTATTTGGTGAAAATAACAAGAGAGACCCTCATAATCTCATGCATGTAGATGTGTGTTAAGTTCATAGATTTACTTAGAATAAAGATCATTGACCATCTTTCTAGAATAATGCAAGTTTTAGTATCAATCTTGAAGTTACTTCACATAGTTCCCTAAGTAGAGAGATAGAAAATCTGTGGGAAAGGCATTGAATTCCTCTAAAGAAAAGCAAAAAGTAAGCCCTTATTTAGTTGGATCCTTCCCTCTTGACTCCTAAAATAAAGCCCTCTACACTATGTTGAAGTATTTTATGGTCAAGTTTACATTAAGAGACACCTACTTGAATGATTATATGGATGCTAATTTGATTGTTGTGTATTACTGTGTAAGAGTAGAAAGGTCATTCAATCTTTAAACCTAGATATAATACTAACTATTATGTTTTTTGTTTGACATCTTACCAAAATTATATGTTTAAGAAAATAAAATTAAAGAAATATACTTTTGATTGAGAGGGTCATGCTTTTAGTTTTTACGAGTTTTTTTATAAATCAAAAGAAGCAAAAACTATGGTGTTGTTGCTTAGATACAACGGCCAAAGACAACAAATTAACAATAATAGCACATTGACTAACTGTTGTTATCATAAACATAAGCATTTATTAATCATCTGTATCATCAAAAGGGAGTTAAGGTCTCTGAATCACCTAGTATTCATCTTTACTAAAAGTTTGATTACAAGGCCAACTATGGTCATACCTGTATACATAAAAAATAATTAGTAATAATATCATAACTAAAAAGCTAACAAAAGAATTTGAAGATTGATTGTCAGAGCTCAAGGTATCTCACAATTACCTTACAAGATCGATTTCCCTAATTGACAAGATTTGGAATATGACTGACCAAGCTCTGCATTAGTGTGCACCTTAACTAATTAATGTTATATTATTCAGCTCCACTTTGTTTTGAGAATAGTTTAATATTCTCTACTTAACAAGGCCAATAGCATGAAGGTGGAAGCTCATCTGGCCCTACCCCCTCCATCCCTAAAAAAAAAAAACTCCAAATTCTTTATTAACATCTAAAATTCATTCATTCTTTCATCTATTAATAAAATATAACATTCACTCATTATCACATGAAATTCATTAACACATAACATTCATGTGATGCCCCACTAGGGAACCCAAACAAAATTAACCTAAACAATGCAACTAAGTTAATAAATAAATTTTTCCTTTAGAGTTTACAAACAATACTAAAAAAACAATGTACCAACAATGGAGAAGCAGAAAACAATAAGATAATACATGCATACATTACAACTCAAAAAGAAATTACAAATCTCAAGGGTTCCATAACGTAGAATTACGTAATGTCAAAATCCATTAAGTAAAAATAATCAAATACAAGTCATGTAATGCAAATGAACATCATCAGATATAAAAATCTCAAATCTAAGTATATACATAATCCAAAATACTTTGAACTCAACATCTATTGCACATGTTGCAGGGTATGTGATACAAATCAAGTACGTATACAATAATCAATACACAATAATAAGACAAGAAGATAGAATTAATCTCTAGGATGAATCATGGTGATACTTCTTGTAGAGTAGGAAAATGGAAGAAAATCCAACCCTATATAAATGAAAGGGGGAAGGCCAAGATTCACTCATTTTGATTAGATTTGGATAAATACCAAGAGAAGTATCCATCCAAATTGAATGGGAAAATGATGAATGAATAACTCAAACTTATTTCTCTCTCACCCCCACCTTAAGAGGAATTATGTAAAAGGGTAAATGAAGTAATATTGAAATGAAAAGTATGGAAATAGAAATGACAAGATGATGTACCTTGCAAAAGATAAACCTAGAAATATGTTGTCAAATGATGTTAAAAGCTTATGTAACCCAATATCTAAGCTAAAACCTACAAAGTAGGCAAAAACCAAAAATTGGTCGGAGATCTGTCAGGGGTGAACTGGATCTTTAAGGGCAAAATGGGATCATTGGGGGTGGTTTGGGTTGTTGATGATAGTGTGCGACTATGATTTTGATTTTGTGGTTCTATGGAAAGTTGAAAAGGGTATCCAAAATTTTAGCGTGTTTGTCAATTAGACATCTGAAGCATACAAAACAAAAGGATTGATTTTTTTTTTTTTGGGGGGGGGGGTGGTTGGTGGGTGGGGGGGGGGTTGCCTCAGTCAAACCCAATTTAAGAATTAACCTTGAATTGAAATAATTGAAATAGAATGCTAGCAAGTAGTAGTGATAGATCTAACATAAAGCAATGTAAATCTATGAGTATGCTTTTGAATTTGGAATGTAATCAAGTATATAAATGTAATAGCTTTGACTCAACCTCAAAACCCTAAATGGACATCAAAGTGCAAACAAAAATATTCTTGAATGTATGTGCTTGAAATATGCCTTGTAGATCTTAAAATATATGGACGTAGAATATGAAACAAATGATCTTGAATATATTACAGAATATCTTGAATTTTGTAAGTGTAATGTAAGATCTAGCATAAACTCATTCAATTTCTTAAATGCATAAATCCTCGATCTTCAATGGAGAGATAACTTGAATGTTTGAGTGCTAGAGCTTGTGAATCAATGCATGCTTGAACACTTGAGAAATGAAGCAAAAGGAAGGGTTTATATAGAGCTTAGTACTGACTAACTCCTTCAGGCTGACCTGCCTAGAAATTAACACCTGAAACATTCCAGAACATGGTACTCAAAGAGGAGACCCAAAGTAGGGCCTCATCAGGGGTACATTGCGCCCCTTATTGGCCCATCAGTGGAAGGTTGCATAATTGATTGGTCAAGGGCACACTGTACCCCTGATGATCAAGTGCACAAATCCTCGGCACTGCAAAATAAGTCATGGAATCCAAAATTTAAGTCTAGATTCTAAGAAAATCCCATTTTGGTGCGAGAAGTAGGTTCAAAGTGGATAGATAAATGAAAGGAAGGACCTAAGAGGATAGATCATATCTCAAGGCTCATGTCATGGAAATAGGAGCTTTAAAGAGGATCTATTAGGTTTTTACCTCTATTCCACCTAGGAGGAAGGATAGAAAAGGGAAGAATAGATTAAAAATATGAGAATGATGTTCTTGCATTAAATAGGTGCTAATCCTTCATTAAATTTTAGTGTGTTCAATTTAAGACGGTACATTTATCCCCCACTTTAGTGAAAGTGTGGGTCAACCCATACTTGTAGTAAAGTAGAGAGGAGAAGAAGCGAAGAAGAATTTGATGAAGCACAACGAGATAGGACATCACATGGTCAAGGAGAACAATCCTTGAAGAACAAGGGTTCTAAATCCACATCCATTGATGAGGGTGAAAAGAAAAAAAAAAAGAACAAAGTCAAAAAGACAAAGACACAACAAAGGGATTAGTACTAATATGAGCCCAGATCAACTAGTGAGAGAAACCTTAGCTAAAGAAACATCTCCCCACTAATATAATATTTGGAAAGCTATTATATGAGCATATGTGATGATATAATACATGTAGTGCCTCTCGTGTTTGCAGTTTGTGCCTTGTTTTATTTTGATTCGAGAGATAATTGTACTCATGTTATTATTTCTACATTGAGATGACCTAAGGGTCAAATGTTATACTTTTATTTCAGTATCATAGATGTTAGATTACTATGTTGTTCAGTGGATCATATTTTCATGTTGATGCTATTTTGAGATGACAATATGATTTATGATGATATCTGGTTATCTGGTATTAGGACATATCTTTGATTTAGTTTTATGTGGATTTAATGCTATGGTGATTTACTTTATTCTTGCTTTGATTATTTTTTATGTGAAAATGAGTGATGTAAATGGATTATTTCAGTATATTCAAATAAATGGTTAAATTAGGTATTTAATGCATTTATTACTTTAGCTATGTTATTATATGCAATTGTACTTGATCATGTGTTTTAGTGTGTAAGATTTATATCCCTAGTAGTGGCACATGGAGTTAGTGATTCAACTATTCATATTTACCAATTTCATTCCTACATGGTTGACATATCTTATTTAAATGTTTAATTTAAACTTTCCAATGATTTAACAAATTTGAACTTTTTGCATTATGTGACTAGACTTGTGAACGTGTCTGTGCATTTAGAGGTTTGCATTGTTGTGAAGGTTGTTAAGGAATTTATGTGATTTTGGGTTTTCAAGCTTTATTCTAATTAATTTAAATTTATGGAAGCTTTTCCATAGATGAATTCCAATTACTTGGAATAGCATTTTTTTGTTTGGGTGGATTTGGGGTGTAACTAGTTTAACTGGTTATTTACCCTAATTAATTATTCACTCAAAAAGTGAATAAGTATTGAAAGAAGAAATCAATTCCTCACTTCTCACTTTTGGAAGTTACAAATTTGAGAGATTTTGCCAAAATACTCTTTTGGAGGATTGTGTTTTAATTTGTTGTGAGAGCTACTAGTGTGGGATCTTTGCGAGATCGGTCTCGTTGGATCCAGCTTGGGGAGACCTTGTTTTTCCATAGTTTTCAACAGCTTCAGTGGGATATTTATTTTATCTGGTTGATTTCCATTTATGCCCCTTTTGAGCTGTTAGGTAGGGCTCTCTTGTTTTTTCTGTTTCTGCTTCATTTTTGGTAGCTATTTGTTAGGAGGATGAGAACTAGTGTTCCCCTCCATTTTTGTTTATTGGTTCTGCCCAGTTGGTTGGGTATGAATGTATTCCCAATTTTTGGGAAGAGGGTTTGGAGTTTCACTCCATTATGTTGGTCATTTTTGCATATGGTGTCTGAACCCAAAGTTTATTTTATTTTTGTGGCTTTTGTGCCCAAAGACCAAATGGGTTTTAATTTTAAAAACTTTTCGAGTTTTGAGGTTTTTACCTCAATTTTTCTGCTGCCTAGTTTTCTTAGGTTTTCTTGGCATAATTTTGGTCGTAGACTTGGATCATCTGTAGGATGTTAGTCAGACTCTTGTTTCACTTTCTTGTTGCATTGGGATGCGTGCTCCATCCATCCACTCTAGTTATTATTTGGTTGAGTGTTATAATTTTCTTGTGTTCTCATCTAGTCCTTGTGTTATAATCTTTGTGATGGTGGTTTGCCACACATGAGCATGTGTGTGTGCATTTTTTGGGTGACTTATGAGGCATGATCTTCCATGGTATTTTTGAGAGTTATGATCATTTGGGGTTGGGTTGGAAATATCTATGCCTATGGGCACTCATCATTGGATGAGCATGGGTAGGGTAGGTTAGAACCATGGAGGGGGCTTCTATCTTGAAGCCTAGTGATCATTGTGCCCATAGGGTTGGTAGAAGAATTTTTAATTAAGTGATAACTAAATAAAACACTCGGTGGTAATAAAACTTAAGATAATATAATATTTAGTGCGAGAGCCTTCCAGTAAGGAGTTGAACTACACAATCTGAGTTTGGTCTATTTGATGCCAAGTGACTCTCCATGTTGTTAGCCCCTACATAGTTACCCATTCAGTGTCTGACCGGGACCTATAGTACTTGCATTTTTTCATGATCTTGGTTTTAGTCGTCATTACTGTTTGGCGTGAGTGTTAGCCATGGATGTCTATTTTATGTGTGTTTGTGGTTGGATCATTATCTCCATCAGCATGGTGGGAGTGGACATATGGTTTTCACATGGTTGAGAGGCATAGCTACCCTTATCATTTTTGGGGACCTGTGTATAGAGATAGTCTATTTTTCCAGTTTGATCGGTGCTTGATGTTCACTTGGTATTTCAGTTTATTTGGAGTATGTTTCCTTATGATTTATGCTTTCATTGGAATGCTTGGATATCATGTTTAGATGATGTTAGTTTATTTGAAACATTCTTGTATTATGATGTTTAGCATACGATTAGATGATGTATCTTGATTAGTTAGGATATCTATTGCTTTACTTATTAGCATGTTAGATATCCTTGTTCTTATGATGCTATTATGCTTTAGTAGTAACACCCTCACAAGACAACTCTGACTATCTATTTGGTAGTTTGTGATGTTGTGCACAGGGGATGGCTAGGGCCTTCGAGGTCTCATGATGTTATTATGGTTGGGAGGAACCATACATGAGTTTTGTTATGTTCGTTCATTGCAACATTGCATTCAGTACTTTTCCTTCATTGTTATGTTTAGATGGTTAGATGCAGTTATTTTTGTTCAAATGTCTATGCTTTTATTTGTGGATCTATTACTCCTCAGTGTCGAGTAACTATCTTTTCTTGCTCTTTGTTTTTTTTTTTTTGGTTTTTTTTCATGGTTCCTTGCACGAGATTGTACCCTCTCATGTGAGAGTATGGAAGTTTCATGTGGTTCTTTGCATTTCCTTGTGTGGCTTATTACACTTCCTCACATGAACCTTAGCACCACTAAAATTATTTTTGGTTTTTGGACCCAACACTTCCTTGCACAAGATGGTATTTCCTCAAGTGGCTTGGTGTACTTTCTTGCATGAAGAGGTACTTCCTCGCGCAAGACTGTTAGTTGTAAATTTTCTCACCTAAAAATAGGGGGCAACTTCATTGTTTTTTAGAGAATGCAATTTAGACTTGTGAGTTCCCTTTAGGAATGCTAGTGTTTCCTTGATTCAATAGATCAAAAATTTTGTGTTCTGATATCATCTTTGGTTTACATTCTTCAGTTTGGTTGTATCAGTTTAGTAGTGGCATTTGAAGATCCGTTGGTGTTTGGATGTTTGTTTAGTCTTCCATTGCAATCTTTGTCATCCTTGTATGTTGTTGTCATGTGAAGCCATGCTTGTTTTTAAAATAAAATTATCTTGGCTTATATTTGTCCTTGTTCCAAGGATCTCTCGGTGGGGCATTACATCTGGTATTAGAGCCCATATTGCAACATTGGGATCTTTGTGTTATGCTTCCACTATGTTATTGTTTTTTGTGTGTATTATTATGCTATGTTAGTTATTTGATATCTTGTTACAATTCATGCTTATGACTCTATGCTTGTGATGTATGTTTTTGACCTTATCTTATTGATTCTCTAGTGATGCCTCCTACACGTAGATCTGGTGGTCTAGGTAGTAATCGATCAATTGTTAATGAAGAATAACACCATAAAGAGGAATTTTATGATGGGGAGGGAGAATAGGTTGATAATGAATAGGTTGGCATTGGAGCACTGATGATGGTGATACAAGAGATTCTCACTCAGTTGGGACCTCGTGCTGAGGAAAACCAACGTGACAGTGATCAAGAATAAGATTCTCATCATGGAGATTCTCATAGGTCTAAGCATAGAGAAGAGGAATGTGACCATGGGCATGAGCATGAGCATTTTTGTACACCACCTAGTAGTAGAAGGCATCGATGGAGGGGTCATGGTCGAGATGATGCTGGAACTTCAAATGTCCAAGCCACCACTGTTTGATGGCCATGTGACAAGGCTCAAGGCTAAGACATAGTTATTGGATATGGGGCATTGCTTCTCCTTACTACCTTGCAAGAGCAACGTGAAGACTCATTGTGCTATCACACAGTTGAGAGAAAATGGTTCTATTTGGTGGGATATGGAGATCGAAAAGCTCCATATTGATGTGGTAGATCTCACTTGGGAGATCTTCAAGGAGAGGTTTAAGGAGAAATTCCTTTCTCCACAATACCATGAGGCTTGTACTGATGAGTTTCATGAGCTCAAGCAAGGGAATATGATGGTGGACTAGTATGAGAAGCATTTCCTTGGGTTGAGGCAGTATTCAAGTCATTGACATGATGAAGCACTCTTCACTCAGCATTTCGTTAGGGGCCTTAGGGAGTCTATCATTGGAGATGTTTGTGTTCACCAATCAAGAATGCTTGCACTTTTCATAGAGAAGGCAACAGTCCTTGAGAGCAATCTAGCTAGGGGTTTTAGTTGAAAAGAAAGTTCTTAGAACAAAAAAATTTAGGGTAGGATGCTTAGTTTATTCAGTCCTTAGGAAAAATCCAGACCTAGTTAGCACCCTCTCAAGGTGGATACCATCATAAGAATAAAAAATGGTTTTGGCCCAAGGGTGGATAGATGTCAGGTGCCTTAGGAAAGAAAGGAGATCACCAAATCCATGGTTAGAAATCTCAACACGATCGCCCTCCTCAGAGCAGTCAATAGATGTGTAGCAAGGGTAGTATACCATATTCTAGTACTACTCAGGGTAGTCATGGAACTAGTTCCAACTCTACAAGAAACTATTATTCTTGTGGGGAGCCTAGCCATAAAGCATTGGGATGTCCTCTTAAACCATCTATAGGATCTGTTTTAGGTGCAACTAGGTTTGAGCCTACTATGGGAGATGTAGGAAGGAGTCATTTAGTCTTTGCGATAGTTGATAACCATCAAGTTGAGCATCAAGGTACCGTAGTCAAGGCTATAGGTATGTTGCATGGTAATTCATTTTTAGTTTTATTTGACTCAAGTTCTTTAGGCTCTTTTCTTTCACCATCTCTTGTTCAATGATGTGGGCTAGTGGCAAGGTACTAGGTTGATAGGTGGTAGGTTGAGTTAGCCACGGGTTCCTAAGTGGTTGCAGACTTCATAGTCAATGGATATAGTTTTAACTTTGGTACCCTCACCACTATAGTAGATCTACGTGTCCTACCCCTAGGATTTTATGAAATTATGAGGGGCATGGATTGGTTAGCCACCCATTAGGCAAATATAGATTTTTTTTGTAAGTTAGTATAGTGTGTTGATGACATAGGTGGGTAGGTGGAATTGTTAGGAGTCTAGAGACAAGTCTCACTTTGGATGATCTCAGCTAATTAGCTAAAGCAAAGTGTATGGAAGGGATGTCAATTGTTCATAGTTTGTGTTAATGATCTTGAGCAAGTCGAGAGCAGTATGGTGACACTTAATGATCACCCACTCCTTCACGAGTATGTAGATGTGTTTCCTGATGAGATACTAGGTATGCCACCATAATGTGACATTGATTTTCAGATTGATCTCATACTAAGAGTAGAGTCATTTCACGAGCTCCTTACCACATGACTACTCAAGAGTTGAGTGAGCTTAGATTGCAGTTGGAGGAATTGTTGGCCAAGGGCCATATTCATCCTAGCGTATCCTTGTGGGGTGCACCAATCATCTTTGTGAAGAAGAAAGATGGATCATTGCATTTATGCATGACTACTAGTAGTTGAATAAGGTGATGATGAAGAATCGATATCCTTTGCTGAGGATTGATGACTTGTCCAATTAGATGAGGGGAGTGAAAGATTTCTCAAAGATTGATCTCAACTTGGGATAGTGTTAGCTTCATATCCAGGAGGCCAACATTCATTGGACAACTTTTCGTACACGATATGGGCATTATGAGTTCACAGTTATACCCTTTGGGTTAACCAATGCACCATTGATGTTTATGAGTTTGATGAATGGAGTATTTTGCACATACCTTGATTGAAGTTTCGTTATATTCTTGGATGACATATTGATCTATTTAAAGACTATCGAGGAACATGAAGTCAATTTACACTAGGTATTACAGTGCTTGAGAGATCATCAATTGTATGGCAACTTGGGTAAATGTGGATTCTCCAAGTTAGAGGTACAGAATTTGGGACATACCATCATTCGTGATGGTATTGTGGTGGATCTAGAGAAAACCTAAGCTATCATAGATTGGCCGATATCCAATAATGTCTTAGAGGTTTTGTAGTTTCATGGGATTGGCAGGTTATTACTATCACTTCATGAAGGATTTCTCACGTGTGGCTCATCTCATCATTTCTCTTCATCAGAAAGGGAAGAAGTATATTTGGTTAGACTACTATGAGGAAACATTTAATGCTCTTAAGGAGTGTTTGACCAGTGCACGAGTCCTTGTAGTGCCTAATCCTATAGGTGATTTCATGGTTTTCATAAATGCTTCATTGGAAGGTGTGGGTGTGGTATTGATGCAAGATGGTCGAGTGATTTCATATGAGTCTAGGAAACTCATGACCATGAGCTCAACTACCCGACTCATGATTTGGAACTTGTGACCTTAGTGCATGATCTTGTTTGTTGGAGGCATTTCCTCTTGGGACATAGGTTTAAGTTGCATAGCGATCATAGAATCTTGCAGTATATCTTTACTCAACCAAACCTGAATGCACGACAACATTGCTAGATGGAATTCCTATGTGAATATGACTTTGATGTTCACTAAATTAAAGGGAAAGATAATCTTGTCATAGATGCCTTGAGTAGAAGGTGACATGAGATGTCAATTTTGTCATTGGGAGTCATTTTGTGAGGCAGTATCTTGGAGGCCCTTCCTAGTGACACATGGTATCTAGAGGTGACTATAGAGATCGAGTCTAGACATACCCTTGAGGGGAGATTTTTAGGTTATTTACTTGAGTCAAATAGACTACTGCAACACTTGTGACGTATCTATGTACCATTTTTGGGTGATCTATGTACCTTAGTTTTGTAAAAAACACATCATGCACTGTATTTTGCACATCCCAACATCAAGAAGATGCATATCAATCTTAAACAATTATACTTTTGGGCAAGGATGAGGTGTGATGTTAGTTGCTTGATGTCTTGAGTGCTAGAGAGTGAAGGAAGAGCATCAACATCTAGCAGGTCTTTTATAGCTGCATCCCATTCCAGAGTGGAAATGGGATATGATATCTATTAATTTTATAACAGGGTTTCCTATGTCATCATGGTGATAGTGGACAAGTTGTCCAAGTTAGCACATTTTTCACCCATGAGAACATCCTACACAATTTCTTTTGTAGCACATGTTTTCTTGGAAGATATTATTCATTTGCATGGGATCCCTCATTGAATTATTTCGAATAAAGATCCAATTTTTACTTCAACACTATGGATGTCTCTCTAGCATGCTTTGGGTGTTTAGCTCAATTTTAGTTTGGCTTATCACTAGAGACCAATGGTAAGAATGAGAGAGTGAACTAGGTTCTAGAAGACATACTTTACATGTATGTTATGGACAAGTAAGTGAAGTGGGAGGATGATTTATACCTTGTTGAGTTTTCTTATAACAATGGGTATCATAGTTCTCTTGGCATGTCATCTTTTCAGGCCTTGTACGGTAGGACATGTTATACCCCTTTGAGTTGGAATCATTTGAATGACCGAGTACTTCTAGGTCCAGAGATTCTTCAAGATATGGAGCAGTAGGTTGTTTGCATTAGAGAGCATTTGGTTACTACTCAGGACAAGAAAAAGAAGTATGAAAATGCCCATAGGTTAGATTGTCACTTTTCTATTGGTGACAAGGTGTTTTTGACAGTGCATCCAAGGAAGAGCCCCATTCATTATGGGAAAGGCTTTAAGTTGGTGCCACATTTTTTTGGGCCATTTTAGATCCTCAAGAGGATTTGTCCTGTTGCTTATTGACTAGTTTTGCCACATAGACTATCATGCATCCATGATGTTTTTCATGTTTATGTTTTGAGGTAGTATATTCTCGATGGGACCCATGTTCTTGATTGGAATGATTTATAGGTGGAGGATGAACAACTTTCTTTAGAGCCCATACATATCCTTTAGCATTGGAGAATGACTTTTAGAGGTCAAGACATAGAGAAGGTAAGGGTCCAGTGGGACTTGAGTGATGAGACCTCTGCTACTTGGGAAGATGCTCCACGATTGAGAGATTTGTACCCCTATCTTTTTGCAAGCTTCTAGGAGTAAGTTAATACCTAGTGGGGAGGATATAGTGCCTCTCATGTTTGTAACCTGCACCTTCTTTTATTTTGATTAGAGAGATACTTGTGCTCATGTTATCATTTCTACATTGCGATGACCTAAGGGTCAGATGTTATACTTTGATTTCAATATCATAGATGTTAGATTACTATTTTGTTTAGTGGATCATATTTGCATGTTGATGCCATATTGAGATGATAGTATGTTTTATGATGACATTATTAGGACATATCTTTGATTTGGTTTTATGTGGATTTAATACAATGGTGATTTACTTCATCCTTGCTTTGATTATGTTTTGTGTGAACGAGAGTGATGTAAATGGATTATTTCAATATATTTGAATAAATGGTAAAATTAAGTATTTAATGTATTTACTACTTTGGCTGTGTTATTACAGGAAAATCTAGTTGATCATATGTTATAGTATGCATGCTTTTATATCCCTAGTAGTGGCACATGAAGTTAATGATTTAACTATTCATATTTATCAATATCATCACTGTATGGTCGATGTATCTTATTTAAATGTTTAAATTAAACCTTCTGATGATTTAATAATCAGACTCATTTGCATTATGTGACTAGACCTGTGAATGTCTCTGCCCATTTAGACGTTTACATTGTCATAGAGGTTGTTAAGGAATTTATGTGATTTTGGGTTTTTAGGCTTTATTTTAATTAATTTTAATTTCTAGCAGCTTTGCCATAGATGAATTCCAATTACTTGGAATAGCTTATTTTCATTTGGGTGGATTTGGGGTGTAACTAGTTTAATTGGTTATTTACCCTAATCAATTATTCACTCAAAAAGTGAATAATTATTGAAAGAGGAAATTAATTCCACACTTCTCACTTTTGGAAGTTACAAATTT
Organism: Cupressus sempervirens; assembly: GCA_028749045.1. Lineage (NCBI taxonomy): Eukaryota > Viridiplantae > Streptophyta > Pinopsida > Cupressales > Cupressaceae > Cupressus > Cupressus sempervirens. The sequence continues at coordinate 648,094,692 of CM053792.1, read as the reverse complement.
GAGAGCTTTTACCAAAATCCTCTTCTGGAGGATTGCATTTATGTTCATTGTGAGAGCTATGGGTATGAGATCTTTGTGAGATTGGTCTCGTTGGATCCAGCTCAAGAAGACCTTGTTTTGTCACAGTTTTCGGCAACTTCCATGGGATATTTATTTTTTCTGGTTTATTTCTATTTCTTCCCCTTTTGCTATCAAGTAGGGCTTTCTTATTTTTGTGTTTTAGTTCTATTTATGGTTATGTTTCTGGTAGTTGTTTGTTAGGAGGCTAAGAACTAGTGTTCGCCTTCTTTTTTGTTTGTTGGTTTTGTCTGGTTGGTCACATATGAATATTTTTCCAGTTTTGAGGAAGAGGGTTAGGGGTTTCGCTTTGCTCTGCTAGTTGTTTTTTCATAGGATGTCTGAAACCAAAGTTTATTGTATTTTCATGGATTTTGTACCCAAAGACCAAATGGGTTTTAATTTCAAAGTTTTTTTAATTTTAGGGTTTTTACCTTGATTTATGTGTCACCCAATTTTCTCAAGTTTTCTTGGCATGATGTTGGTCGTGGACTTGGATCATCCATAGGATGTCAATTAGACCATTTTTTCACTTTCTTGTTGCATTGGGATAGATGTTGCGTCCATCCTCTCGAGTTATTACTCGATTGAGTGTTATAATTTTCTTGTGTTCTCATCTAGTCCTTGTGTTATGATCTTTGTGATGGTGGTGTGCCACACACAAGCACGCGTGTGTACATTTATTGGGTGACTTGTGAGGCCCGATCTTCCATGGTATTTTAAGGAGTTATGATCATTTGGGGTTGGGTTGCAAATATCTATGCCTATGGGCACTGATCATTAGATAAGCATGGGTAGGGTAGCATAGCACCATTGAGGGAGCTTCTATCTTGCGACCTAGTGATCATTGTGCCCAGAGGGTTGGTAGAGGAAGTTTTAATTAAGTGACAACTAAATAAAATACTGGATGGTAATAAAACTTAAGATAATAAAATGTTCAGTATGAGAGCCTTCCATTGAGGAGTTGAACCACACAATCTGAGCTTGGGCTATCCGATGAGAAGCAACTCTCCATGTTGTCATCCCCTACATAGTTACCCATTGAGTATTTGACCAAGACCTATAGTACTTTTATTGTGTCATGATCTTGGTTTTAGTCATCATTACTAGTTGGCATGAGTGTTAGACATGGACATCTTTTTTTATGTGTGTTTTTGCCTGGATCATTATCTCCATCAACATGATGGGAGTGGACATATTGGTTTCACGTAGTTGGGAGGCATAGCTACCCTTACCACTGCTAGGGACTAGTGTACAGAGACGGTCTATTATTCTAGTATGATGGGTGCTTGATGTTCACTTGGTATTTTGGTTTATCCAAAGTATGTTTCCTTATGATTTATGCTTTCATTGGAATGCTTAGATATCTTGTTTAGATGATGTTATTTTATTTGATGCATTCATGTATTATGACATTTAACATATGATTGGATGATGTATCTTGATTAGTCATAATAGCTATTGCTTTACTTGTTAGCATGTTAGATTTCCTTGTTCGTATGATGTTATTACGCTTTAGTAGTGATGCCGTCATAAGAAAACTCTAACTATCTAATTGGCAGTTTGGGATGTTATGCATGGGGGATGGCTAGGGCCTTTGAGGTCTCATGATTCTATTATGGTTGGGAGGAACTACACATGAGTTTTGTTATATTCATTCATTGCAATGTTGTTTTTAGTACTTTTCCTTCACTACTATGTTTAGATGGTTAGATGCACTTTTCATCTTGCAATTATTTTTCTTCGAGTGCCTATACCTCAATTTGTGGATCCAATACTCCCTGGTGTGGAGGAACTATCTTTTCTTGCTCTTTGCTTCTTTTTTCTAGTGTGTTGGTATGGTTCCTTGCATGAGATTGTACCCTCTTGCATGAGACTGTGGAAGTTTTGCATAGTTCCTTACATTTCCTCACATGGCTTATTGAACTTCCTTATGCAAACCTCAACACCAATGCAGTTCTTATTGGATGCTAGACCCATCACTTCCTTGTGCAAGATGGTTTTTCCTCATGTGGCTTGGTGTACTTTTTCACTTGAAGAGGTACTTCCTCACATGAGATTGTCAATTGTAAATTTTCTCACACGAAAAATAGGGGGCATCTCTGCTTTTTTTTAGAGTATGTAATTTGGACTTTTGAGTACCCTTTAGGAATGCTAGTGTTTCCTTGCTTTGGAAACTCTGATATTTTGTGTTCTAATGTCATCTTTTTTTTTTCATTCTTTAGTTTGGTTGTGTCAGTTCGGTAGTGGAATTTGGAGATCCATTGGTGTTTGAATGTTTGTTTAGTCTTCTATTGCGATCTTTGTGATCCTTGTATGTTGTTGTCTTATGCAACCATACTTGTTTAAAAAAAATATCTTGGCTTATATTTATCCTTGTTCCAAGGATCTTTGGGTGGGGCATTACAATAAATGCAAGAGAAACACCATTAAGAAAGTGATTACCTCACTCAGTAGAGTGCCCAACCTACTGTGAATCACCAAGAAAGCTACTACAAAAGGTGGTGTTCAATGGTCTAATGGGGTGGTGACCCACTAGTTAGCCTACCAAAGTTTCATCCATAGATCAACATCCATTGTATCACCATGGCATGGTTCTATGTAAAAATGCATTACCCATGTATGAGACCTAACATATCATATTTGAATGTGTTATGTATATTCGGACTTAGAAAGTTGTTATGTGTTACCCAAATATAAGATTTAACATATATGTGTTTGGATGCATTACCCATAAATGAGATTTAGCAAGCTTATCTACATTACTCATGTGTGGGTGTAAGGAGAAACATAAAAGCTAGAGCCAAAGGCACACCTAACTATCCAACCACCTCGCTAAGTAAACACAATGGAAGAAAACAAAATAGAGAACAACACCAAGGAGAGAAGGAACAAAAAATACTTTATTGATCCATCAAATTATCCACATACATGCTTGGCTATGAGGCCTTCCCAATTACAACCAACAAGATTTATGAAATTTCAGACTTAGAACTTTATCATAGATCCTTTATCCTAACTCTTTTAGTTTCCTTGACTTCACACTCCCCAAGCATTTCCTAACCTAAACCTAAACACCCCTATTTATACACTAGTAAATTTGAACTCAATTTTCGACGAATTTTGGTTGAAATTTTGACCCAGGTTGTCAAAATTTTGACCAAGCAGTTTGTGGTAATTTTTCTCATCTAAATTTTGACCAATACATTCGTTAAATTTTTTTAATTTTTGCTAGCTCTGATTTTTCATTGTTGTTCAAAATTTCCACCAATGTTTGGTCAAAATTTTATTAGAATTTGGTAGAAATTTTGACCAATTCTTGGTAGAAAACTATGAAGAATTGGTCAAAATTTCCACCAATGTTTGGTCAATTTTTTTTAAAATTCTGTATCAAGCAATTGTTTCTTGTCCAAGCCATTTAATTTGCAAGAGCAGGAAAAAATTTCTTCTCAAAGGTGTCCTTTGATTGTAAAGCATCCATTCCATTATCTGTTCAACAAACAAGACATATCTTGTTCAACAAATAATGGAATGGACACTTTACAATTAGAGGACACCTTTGAGAAGAAAAATTCTCCTGCTCCAACTTTATCTTTCCAGAGATTTAAAAGGTTGCACATTAAATGGCTTGGATAAGAAACAATTGCTTGATACAACATGAAACAAATGGACATTTATGCATAGGGCACCATCAATTATGTGAGTGATGCAGATGGAGCCAAATTTTTTAGGGTCAAAGCCACCATTTAAGGGCTATGGACTGGGCAATTCTTCAATGTCCAATTAGGGGTAGCATTGCATCCTCTTTAACTATTACATGTACAACCCCAGGAGGAAATAGGTTGTTGGATGCTTCTTCTGGCCTTGCACTTTCTTCTTTGTAGGTTTTTCTTAAACACAACTCTACATCCATCCCCAGTTTCAAGCAATTTGGCAATGCATCTATCTGTTGCAAAAAACAATACCCATTTGTTGTTTTAGTTTCTGATAGGTCTTTCTCAACTCTTTCATTTGGAGAGAAGGTTTCTATCATGGCAGCAACGCATGGACTGAAGATGAAAATGAGTGCAATCATACAGTTGACTTACCTCAGACATGCTTCACCCTTAGAGAAATTCAACAGCACATGAAACAGAAATACAAAAGCTGTGGGATGAGAAAAAAATATTAAATAGCCTAATTGGAATGTTTTCATTTAAGAGAAGAAAGACTACTTGTTATGTCTTCATTTAAAAAGAGAAAGAGCATTTGCTAACAGAAACCCCTTAAAAACTACTTTTCATTTTTACCAATATCTCATGCACCAATATAATATCTCTTTGATATGGTCTTAAAGAAAACTACTTTTCAATTTTATAGTTTAGATTCCTAACTTACATAGAAGTTACAACCATCACCCATTCTTTTCCAACCTTTCTCAACTAATTAGAGGGAGGGAAAGAATTGAATGGTACAATTATTCAAAGAGATATAAGCAAGAGGAGATCATGAGTGAGATCAAGCTGAAAAAAACATTATAATTTGTTATCTATGTTGTATTTATTCTTCTTATCTCATAAACTGATACTTTGATAGAATGGAAGAAATTAAAATTCATTTAATAACTCATTTTTAGTATGATGTAGAATAGAAATATTAAGCTATTACATATGATCTGTAACTAAAAGTAAATTTTTTCTATTTCATATACAAAATTCTCTAACCAGGAAGGCACAGATGCCACTCCCCATTCTATCTTTTTGACAAGATTTTGCTATACAAATATTGTAGTATCTTAGTTAATCCTTTTGAGAAGGTATTACTGTAGAATTACTATAGCAAGAGGAACAATTTGCTTGAAATTGTAAACTGATAATAGATTTTTTTTGTCATAGATGAAGCAAAGAGGTCCTACACACTAGTTACCTTGAAGATAATTTATTAAACCCACAAGGGTCACCGTTTGAAACATCCTCCACTTCTAGTTTTTTTCATATCAATTCCACAAGACAACTTGCTAGAAACCTTTATTTTGATGGATTTATATATTGGAGGCAATGACAATGGTAGTTTGAAATGAAATTTCTTCAATTCATGAAAGTATTGATATAGCCACTCTTTTGTTTGAACCCATATGTTGCCCAGGTAGTCATGATTTATGATGGCCCTTGTCAAGAAAAATTCCATGGATTGAAATGCACTTTGGACATTACAGCCATGGCTACAATGATGAGAATGAGAAGCCAGGGGAGAGCCACCTTCAATGGACTAAACTATAGCTTGAAGATTGAGGGCATGGCTACATTGCTGAGATTGAGTGGTCATGAAAGAGTCACATTCAATGGATTCCATTGTGTGACTGTTATGGATCTATTGAATAGAAAAAACCTACGAGCTAATGTCTTTTACAGAGTTAGGATCAAATTTAACATGGGAATCCATGGTGGATGTCATGTGAGTAAATGGTCCACCAATAAAATATGTGAAAAGGGCATCATCTAGCATGGGAGGACTGTGCTTCAGGGACTTGACGAAAATCTACTGACCATGTGGGACTGGAAGAGGAATTTGTGAAACATCTACATCCACATCGCCTACTAGGGAGTTGGAAGGTTTTGAAGGGAGTGAAGATTGCCAGACTAGAACTTGGTATGTAATTCTCAACTTGACCTCAAGCGTATACCTTGTCTTGGAAAACTCCAAGTGTTCTTCTAGTACAGGAAGCCATTCAAAGAATTTTGATAACAAATCTTCTAATATTTTTGGCACAGATGAATGGACATGCTTCACTGCTATGGTTGCAAGCCGACGAACCTCCCAAGAAGAGTGACAAATAAAAAGAGTGCTAGTTGTATAAATCTCAAGATATCAACAAGAAATGGTTGTAAATGTTGCCCAGGTTTGAAATTCATGCAAAAATGTCACAAATAGCATAAACACCAATCTTACTTGTAAGAATTGTTTTGATTGTGTGGATTTGGCGAATCTAGAGATGATTGAGAAATTTGTTAGCATCATTTAGAAATTTTAAGTAAACATAACTCACATTAAAGATTTTACTAAGTTGCATATGTCATCTTATATAAAGAATCATTTATCTAGCTCAAGAGGTCATAAAATTAAAAATAATTTAAGCATTTTAAGCATACGAACTTGTGTGAATGCTCTAAAAGTAGCACCTCAACAAGATCCATAAAAGCCGCACAATCATCTACTGCCAATTTTGAAGCTTGAGATGACATTATAATTTTTTGAACTTAGAGAAAAGCAATAGAAATGTGTGAAGATGATACATAATACTAAATATTTAGGTTACCCTAACAAAAAGAGATCATTTTAAACTCTTAAATGACATGTTCAAATACATAGACTGAAATCAAAAGCTTACCACACTAGTGGATATCAAAGAAGAATTTGTTTGAAAGATCAACTGCCAGATCTTCTCTTTTATGAGCATATCATCTGCAATTCAAGCAACATCTTTCCATATTTATGCCACAAAGAGCTCATATAAAGATGATTATAGAATGAGATGGATTATCAAAATCAAATTTCTAGTGGGCAAACTATTCAAGTTCTGCATTAATAAGGGATTAATCTCCCCAATAGTTCAAAGAAAGAAACAATAACCCTAACAACCCACAACCTGATTAGATTAATCTGGCACAAATTGAGCTATAATTTCTCAAATTCTAAATTCCAATCACTTATACTGACTAGCTTTTGTAGTAATAGCTGCAATCTTTACCACAAGAAGCAAAACATAGATTCCCTCAACTCTTTGTGTAGGCTTTGAAGCACCACTTTTAACAATTTGAAGTAGAGGCTCCACCAAGGGTTGCATCTATGCAATCAATAATTTAATGTAATATCTTAAAACTCATATCCATAACAGATGTGATAAATCTCTAAAAATTTACCTATAAAATATTAAAATCATTGTAATGTAAAACTTAGCCAAAAGAGTTTGACCAGCTAAATTTACTTGTATCAAAATCTCCATGTTCTTGCATGCCATTCGTAAATAGTGAAGATGTCCTCTTTGTAGGGATTCCTTCTCTTTGAGTCCACTAATGAAGAATGATGCAACATTATCTACAATGCTTTCTGTTGATCTTAGAATCCAAGAACCGAGGGCTGACAATAGTGAAAGACGAACCTCCTTGTTACCTACAAATTTTTTCCAACATCAAGCACATTGGATATAACTTAATTCAAGAAAATATTCTACTTGCAAATATTAGGAATCAAACATTTAGTGATTAGTAAGAAGTATATCATCTTCTTTGTAAGTGGACATCAAGAAGAGGGATATGGAGGTGGCCAAAGTGTTTAAGGCTTTGCTAGGAGATGCATTTGATAGAGCTTGAATTGTGCTAAACATTCCAACTCTTTGATAAGGAAATGCTAATTTCCCTTCTAATCTTGCAAAAGGTAAAATTATTTTTATAAAGAACTAAATTAAGTCAATAGTTCAGTTGTAGACCATCAAAACCATATTTCTTATCAATGCATCCATCTATGGACCTGATGCATTTCCTTTTTTTCAGTTAAGTAAACATTAAAACAAAAACAAGAAAAGGCCCACATAAAGATATTAAGTTTACCAAAAAGCATGTCAGGTGAGTTTTACTTTGGTTAGTAAATATTAAATAAATACTTTAAAGTAACTTCTAACCTCCATTTATTCCTTTTATGGAGTTGAACATAGTAACTGTAGCATCAAGATCACTAGACTGCAAACTTAGATTTTTTATTATCTCCAAAGCTTCTTTCCTCTTGTTCTCATCATTGTGGCAAGCCTGCTATAGGACTGTTGGTAAAAAATCACCAACATATTTGCTTAAGTCAGGATTTGTTGATTTTAGGAGGACACCAACAACCTCAAGGGAAAGCTCTAAATTGCATTTCAACATCTTTACAGCTATTGGCACCACTATTTTTCCAAAATCCTCATGCCCCCATCTATTTGAAAAGTGGTTGAAAAGCTTTAGATAGTGCCTTTGGAGATCTTTCTTTGGAGTTAAGAACAACTTGAGGTACAGTTCACAGAAATCTGTTTGCATTTTAAAACATATAGGCATAAGGAAATAGGAGATGACACCTCATAAAGTCAACATTTGCTCATCCAAAAATTGTAGATTGGATGAAACCTAAACATGGAAATTGTGCAAATTGGTGCTCCTTTTTGGAAGCCATTAGTGGATCTCATGAGATATATGTGCTTTACTTTTCATAGCTCCCATAATTCAATATCTGAACTAACTTCCAATATCCAAGTAAATTTGCATCCATATTCTTGGAGCAGAGGGTGGTAAACAACTTTAAGGGGTTGACACAACATTTTTTGGTAAAGAATTATCATATTTGATGGGACAAAAACCTGAAGGTGTCTCATTTTATTCAATAGACTTCTATATTGTGAAAGGAGATCTTCCATTTTAAATATCTTATTTGATTCTTCTACCCTTGTTAAGATACCACTGCATATTTTTCTAAAACAAAGTTGGTCACATTGAAGGATGGATATACAGATCAGATATATCACCCGCCTAATTTCTTTGGAAGAATGACATAGGAACTCAAATTGTGAGTTGACTAAAAAATTTCCACTTTAGCACATGCTCTCTAGCCTTTAGGTGATGCCTAGGGATAGTGCATCAACTTCCTACAATTTTAAGAATATATATATATATATATATATATATATATGTATGTAGGTATGTATGTATGTATGTATGTATGTATGTATGTATGTATGTACATACATACATACATACATACATACATATATATATGTACATGTATACATGTATATATATACATGTATACATGTATATATATACGTATGTATGTATGTATGTATATATATATACATATATACATATATACATACATATATATATACATACATGTATATATATACATACATATATATATATAGATACATACATATATATATATACATACATACATATATATATACATACATATATATATATATACATACATATATATATATATACACATACATACATACATACATGCATGCATGCATGCATGCATACATACATACATACATACATACATACATACATACATACATACATACATACATACATACATACATACATACATACATACATACATACATACATACATACATACATACATACATACATACATATATACATATATATATATATATATATATATATATATATATATATATATATATATATATATATATATATATATATATATATATATATATATATATTGTTGTCACCTAAATTTGCACCCTATCAAATTACAATAGAAATTTGATAATTTAGACCAACATTGGAACAACAAAAGGCTATGGGTAACCTATCAATGGCTGAACCTCCGGGTTCGAGGCCGGCTCCTTTATGGGAAATCACCTAATTGATTCTTCTAACAATACTTTCTTACTGAGGAAAGGGTTAAGGAAGATTACAAAAAATGGAAAAATAAATTACTTCCTAAAAGGTGATGCACCAAATATGTTTAAAGAAAGGTTTCAACTAATAACAACCATTCCACCATCAAAATGCAGGAAAAACACTAATAAGCACTTAAACTTTATATTGGCCGGCAACAGTGTTTCACATTAAGGTTTTGATTCTCACTCATTAAGAAAAAATAGAAATTTTTACTTAATAAAATGAAAATTAAACAAACACAAAAGCTGACCTGCAGACAAAATACACTTAAGTGACAAGGTATAAACTAAGACAGATTAACTAGGAATCCTTGGATTCACAAACTAACCTTATCAAATCAGAAAAAACTACACAATATCACTGAAAAAGATTGAGGCTTGAAATTCCTTTCCAAAATAAACTTGTAAAATGCTTGTCATATATTCAACTTTTCTTCTAAATAGTTACAGAAAAACACATAACAGTACTTAGGATAAAATATCACTCAATACTATTTTTGCATAACTCAGAACTGGCTTCTAATGAGCTCTAAAACTCCTTAAGTACAAAACCCAACCTCTTGGGTCATATGCAGAATGTTAGCCTCCAAAATAGGGCTTAGAAGCTTCCAAAATGAAGTCTAATAAAGTCTAAGACTTCATTAACTCACAACTGCACCCCATGACTTATCAAAACCACCCAAAAAATGCTCGAACAAGTCATAAAGAGTCATAAACCAATAGGGCAAAGTCAAATTTGACCTCCACACCTTCTCCTAAAAAGGTTCCTTATGTTTCTGGCCTTAACCTTTCCAATCAAGACCATAAAATATGGAATTAATCTCATTCCTCTCTTTTTGCATTTAAAATAGAAGAATATATATTTAATGACTTATAAGATTATCATTCAAACATATCTTCTTTACAACATGACATGTATATGCAAGATAGAAAAGAAATGAATTAAATACCCATAAGGTATTGAATTAAACATAAAGTTTCAAAAACATCAAAACCCTATCTAAAACCCTGCCGACTTCAAAAGATCCTCCAAAATGGAAAAGGGTATAATATGTTAAAGAAAACATAAGTTACTATTTTCTCATTCTGAGATTTTCGAAGTGGAAGAAAGAGTGAGGGTTTTTTACCCTAGTCGCAGGGATCTTGCCGCCATTTTGGACCTTGCTAGTTCGATTTTCCTTAGTGCTTTCAGATTCTTACGTATTGGTTTGCATATCTTTTGTAATTTTTTACTCCATTTGGTAACAAATTCAATGCTTCTTTTACTGTTATCTACTACATGTTGCAAGATTCTAAATTCTACAAGAAACTCTAAAATGGCACTCGCAGCAACGACAAGCTTTGCATCAATATTCAAGATATGCAACTCATTGTTACACTCAGATGGTTGAATGCTTTCTTCAAGAGTTTTACTTCATGACGCATTACAAGTTTATTTTCATCAGGAACAACTAGTAATGAATTTTCTTGGAAATGACTAGGCAATAAATCTGCTTAAGTGGTTTTGCAATAGCATAGAAGCCTCTGCTAACAAGTGTGCATGCTTGTGCAGATTGCCTGTGAGATGCGTATTTTCATATATAGCTTTCTTAAGCTGAAATATCACACCTTTCAAATGATTATTATGCTCCAATTTTTCATCATGCATCTTGGATGACCATTCCTTACAATTTTGCAGCTCCACAGAAAGTTTGTTGTTATCTTCTATAAGTTGATTCCTCTCTTCTTCAAGTGTTTTATGGAACTCGGCTTCTCTTCTGATTTGCTCGAATAAAAGAATTACAGAGGCAATTTCTAGCTTATAGGCCTCATAATCTCTTGTGACCTGTTCTTTAGTTTTGTTTGATTCTTCAAGTATAAGTTTCAATTGAGCCAATTCTTTTCTCACTAGCTGATTCTCATGTGCTTCCTTGTTCCTCTCTCCTTTTGCTGTGACTGAATATTCCTTTGCTATTAGCAATTGCTCTCTTTACATAACTCATTTGTACAACATGTTCGATCTGATTCCCCTCCAAAAAGCCAACTTCATATTTTATGCTTCTACTGTTATGTTCCATTATTGCATATTTCCAATAATGAATCTGCTGTAATAGTATTTTACATGTATTTTTTTTTTTTTTTGGATGTTGATCTTCTAAAATTTCCATTTTTCTTTGCAAACTCTGTGCTTGAACTTTTAATAGCAAAAATTAACCTCATTGCAATTAGAAGAAAAAGGAAAATCATTACTAGAATGCTGGTTGCATTGTTTCTTTTATCTGTATCTGGATAAAAATTGTTGATTAAGTTGGGTTACAGGGTTTGAGCATGAGCTCGTGACACCTATAAACAACTTCATCAACAATTTAGCTTGTCACTGTTTATATTTTCTACACATGGCACAAATATGTTAGCAATAAAGTCACTTGTACACATGGTTTTGATTTTCAGATTCTAATATTGTTGTTCCGTGATTAATTGAATTCACTGTTCTTGTTCAAATTGGGATCACGGGTAAATGGTACAAGTGTATATACATGTTTTGTGAAACCAGACATTGCTTAGATCCATATGGATCTAACCTGTACCTTTCTTTGAATTTTTGCAGGAGTTGGACACTTAGGGAATCAGGGAGAACTGAATTTCAGCAAGGCAACTTTGAGAATGCGGGCTCAGACAAGCCATATACCCCCAGGCAATGGCTGGTTCCTTCTTTGCTACTCTTGCATGTTCAGTTGTATCATTTATTCCATTTTCTACTTATTCCTAATTTGCACAAGAATAATGAATAGGTTACGCTCATGGCCTTGTGTGAGAGATTTTGATCACTTGTTATTCAGTACATGTTCTTGAATTCTTTAATGTATAAACTCCAAAATTGAAAAATGTCATTGTTTAATACAAATAAAGAATTTTCTCATTCTTATCAATGCAATTTAATTTTCCATTTCTGTGAACATTAGCAAGTGAATGCAATTGATAAACAGTAATGAATGTTGAAACAAAATTTTGTAGGTAATAAAATTTTGATAACATTTTTGGCGACTTCTATGGGATGTATGCTTGCTATACACGAGACCAGTTGTCTTACAAGTCCATTGGGTTATGGAGTTTGATAATATGGGAATCAATGATTATTATTTTCAGCTCAGTGTGATTTGGGTGTCTTGTAATGATGAAGACTTATCTTCATCATTATGAGTTATGCTAATGATAGTAAGCTGGAAGTAATGATAGTTGACTCTTGTATAGGTATCTTGATTGGACAATCATACTTGTATGTATATTGAGAAGACATTGACTAGTTTGCTGTACTTATTAAACATAGAGTCTGAATTATGCATCCCTAGCACCTAAACCTGACACAAAGCAACCTCTAAAGTTGCCGGTTCAGTTTTGAATGTATGCTCGTGAATTTAATAAGGCTAGACAACCTTATTAAATTGATAGATATGCAGGGTTAGAACTCAAGTATCAACTTTAGAAGTTGAACCATCATAGTCGACCATTTGGTTGACGTATGCATAGATGTATAGACGTAAGTGCATGTATGTATGCAACGTATGCATGGATATGCAGATATGTATAGCTGATAGCCAGACATATTTAGTGTTGGCAATATGTATGTGTGTATGTGTGCATGTATTGGATATATATATGCATTTGAGCACACACATTTATGCATGCGTGAATGAAAAGGTGGATATGATTGTAATACAATGTAAACCAACAACTTAACTAACCTAGACTACCAAACCAAAAACAAGACAGAAAATAAAACTAAACTAAAAGCAGATGCATTTATTGAAAACAAGGGAAACTAAACCTAATATGTACAAAGTAGTACTGAAACTCATACCTCAAAACATGATTTGAGGTGGATCCCGTTCACAGGGATCGATAGCCTTTCTCCATTCATCTTTGATAACTGAAAAGCATTGTGCTCCTTGCACTCCATAATGATGAAAGGACCACTCCACATTTTGTCAAACTTAGTATGCTGTCTAGGTCTACTTTTCAGAACATCCCACCTCAAGACAACATCACCTTCTTTGAAAACTTTGACAGTTGACCTCTTATCAAAACTTCTTTTCATTTGGAGTTGATGATACTCCATATTATTCATTGCTTTGTCCCACATTTCTTCTAACTCCATGAGCTCAGCATATCTGATTGCCATTGGGTCCTGACCTTCTAAAATTTCTAATTGATGCACAATCTCTAAAGCTGGAATCTCCACAGATAAGGGTAATCTGGCTTCCTTCCCATAAACCAACATAAAAGGGGAATTTCCAATTGATCTCTTTGGTGTTATACGATCTGCCCACAATGCAAATTTCAGCTTAGTATGCCAATTCCGTTGGTTATCTTCCAATGTTCTCTTAATAACCCTTATTAGATTCTTATTTGTGGATTCAACCAAACCATTTCCTTGAAGATAATAGTTCGAGGATGTATTTAAATGAATACCATGCTTGATAGCCCAATCAGTAATTCTTAATCCCAAGAATGCTAATGCATTGTCAGATATAATTGATTCTGGGACTCCAAACCTGGCTACCAAATCTTCATAAAAATTTAGAATTGATGTTTCATTAGCTTCCTTTAATGCCACTGCCTCTGTCCACATTGTGAAATAATCAGTAGCAGCAAGGATCCATTTATGTCCTAAACTAGATAGAGGGCTAATAGGTCTTATAAAATCCAACCCCCACCTGAAAAAGAACTGATCCACTTGAATTGGCTGAAGAGGTAAAGCTGGTAACTTGTCTTTCCCAGCAAAAACAACACATTTGATACATTTTCTAACCCAAGCATGTGTATCTTTAAACAAACTTGGCCAATAGTAGCCAACCCTTAGGATTTTCCAAGCTATAGTCCTAGGTGCAAAATGTCCTCCTACTACTCTGTCATGAAACTCATGCAAAATCTTCTCAACCTGATGAGAAGCTACACATCGCAGTAACACGCCATTATGGTCCTTTCTGAATAGCACACCTCCAAGCAACACAAATGGAATTGACTGCAACCTGAAATACCTTCTTTTAGCTTTATTCATATCAACTAGATATCTACCATGCTGCAAAAAACTTATCATTTCAGTCATCCAATCACCTTCTAAAACCTCAGCTTCCTCCTGATGTCCAGTTTGCAGCATTAAAACATTGTCCATCTTAGTTAAAACAGGGCCTTTAGCTAGCTGCTCGCATAAACCTTTACCTCTGACCAGTTTGGTAATCTTGATATGCACATCATATTCCATGACTTTAGTGATCCATCCTACCCTCTTTTTATTTAAATCCTTGTTTAAGATGAAATCCTTGATGCTAGGATGAGAAACCATAAGATTAATCCTGCTGTTAGATACTAGAGGTTTAAATTTTTTTAAACTTCTGATAACAACCATCACATGCTTCTCCACAAAGGAATAACGTTGCTCATAGTCATGAAGCCCTTGACTGAAAAAGGCTATTGGCTATTCAAAGCCATCTTCATTTTCTTGGACCAAAATTGCATAAATACAATCATAGCTCCCATAAGCATAAAGGATAAAATCTTTATCAAAATTTGGATTTGCTAAAGTTGGAGCTTCATTGAGAGCTTTCTTGATCTCTTCAAAACTCTACTTTCCCTCTTTTGTCCAATTGAAAATTGCATTTTTTTGAGCATGGCTGTCAAAGGTTTGAGCAAATCTGCAATGTTATGAATGAACCTTCGAACAAAATTGATCCTTCCTAAGAAACTTTGCAGTCCCTTTTTATGATGAGGCAAAGGCAGCTCCAAAATAGTAGAAACCCGCTCAGGATCAATGGTGGTTCCTTCTTTTGACACAATATAACTTAAAAATTCTCCTTGATGAACAACAAACACACTTTTTTTTGTATTTAAGGATATCTCGAACTCTCTGCAACATTCAAAAATCTGCTTCAAATGGCCAAGATGATCCTTTGCTTCTTTTGAAAATACTATTATATCATCAAGATATACCAGCCCTATCTTGTACATTAGTTTGTCGAAAGCCATATCCATAGCTTTCTGGAATGTCGCTCTAGCATTAGACAACCCAAAAGGCATCTTTTTATAGGCCATAGTTCCCCACTTGGTTGTAAATGTTGTTTTATACTGATCCTCATCTTTAACCAAAACTTGATTATATCTGCTATAACCATCCAGCAATGAAAAGCGTTCAGCTCCTGAAAAAAACTGCAGAATTTGTTCCATTGAGGGGTGAGGGTGGCAATCTTTCAATGAGGACCTATTAAGGTCTCTGAAATCTACACATAGCCTAAGTTCGCCATTATTTTTCCTTACTGGAACTAAATTTGATACCCAAGAAGTGTGTTTGATTGGAAAAATTATGTTACTCTCAATCAGTTTGTTAAGTTCTTTTTGCATTAAAGGCTCCAGTTTGGGATTCACAGGCCTCTGTTTCTGCCTAATTGGTTTTGCACTAGCTTCCAATTCAATGGTATGCTGAGCTAATTTCGGATCAAAGCCTTTCAAGTCTCCATACTCCCAGGAAAAAACATCATTGAACTCATTAAAAAGCTGCATAAAAGATACTTTCTCCTCTACTGTACACACTTTTCCTAGCTTAAGTTTCTTCCCCGCTGAAACCTCCACCTCTTCGTAATGATCTTGCTGTACTTGAATGCTGGATTTTGGCTTTTTAGCTTCATCATCAGTATTAAATACTGATTCAAAGGTAACCAATCCCTTTGGAACCTTGTTGTTTTTTATCTGGATAATCTGATCATCAAAGAGATGCTGAATTTTATCTTGATTCATCAGAGAGAATTCTACCTCTTCTCTGATAAAATTTATGATTTGCTGATCACTGTCAAAGACCTGCTAGTGTACGCTATTATTAGGTACATCCAACCTAACAACCACCTTAATATGTTTGTTCCAGCCTTTGCTATTGACTTCCTTGGGAACGTTAAATTCTGCCCCTATGGTGGCCAACCTTTCAGCGTGTCTGTTTTGATTTCTTGGAATTGAAATCAGATTTATGGCATCAAAATCTTCTAACAAATCCCATACTCTATTTCTATAAGATTTCAACAGATTGTTCTTGGCTGAATTCAGACTCCTCACTTGATTAAACACTAATTCGCTATCTCCATAGATCCTTAAACAACAGATACCCATCCTTCTAGCCCATTCTAGTCCATGTATGAATGCCTCATACTCAGCCGTATTATTGGAACAGCTAAAACAAAATTGACAAGAAGAATAATACCTCTTTCCACTAGGAGATATCAGCATACAACCACCACTAGCTTTGACTTTTCTTCTAGCACCATCAAAATACATGTCCCAAACTTGCTCAACTAACTTCTTATCTTGTTGTTCAGTTTCTTTGACCAGATTTGGGATCACGGCATTTGGTTTTATCATCATGTAAACTCTAAGGTCTGACTGTTCAACAAGGGCTGAAGTGTTTTGCATTGGGTCTTGAACAACCCATTCATCAAGAAGTATATCTGGAATACCTTTAATCGGAGTTTGACTTTCTGCCCCATTATCCTCTAATTCATTTATTATCAAGTTGGCATTGACAGGGCTAGGATTATAGGGCTCAATGTGATCTTTTGCAATAGGTTCAGACTGGATAGTGACTTTGGTGCCATACCTGGTCCTAAACAACATGTGTGACCAATCTGAAGATAAATAGCCTCCTATCTTAGCAGTGAAATCACGTGAAAGACAAGGAAAAATAAGGGGGTAACTCAATGATGTAGATATCTTGAGGAATAGAAAAGTTTGGATAGGCATGGAGAAACAAATACAAACCCCTAACAACACGAATCGTGCCTACAGATGTTCCATCTAGCTGAACAACTCCCTTTTCCAGAGACAAATTACTTAATTCCTAGCTTGTCCACAATTTGTTTAGGCATAATAGATCTACTAGCTCCTGAATCGATCATACAATTATGGACTAAGCTATTTCCAATGATTAAAGACACATAAAAAGGAGGTGGTTTAGGCTGTACCAAAGTTTGAACTACTAGACTTTCTTCAGCATTAGTCAATATGACTTTAGCACTATCAAGGCTAGGCTCACTAGACAAATTCAAATCACGCAAAGCTGATTGCAACAAATCCTTTTTCCTCGAAATACTTAAAGAATCCCACAATGACACGAAAACATTAACCTTCTTCATTGAATCTAGAATATTGAAGGCAGGGACACTTACTTTGGCACCTTTATAAGGAATCGCTGGATTATCAATTGCTGGAGCAGTAGGTGGCACACTTGGTTTGGGTACATTTGCTGATTGGTTAGCAGTTGGTATAGGTTGACCCCTTGGTGAAATCCTTTGGTTGGAAGGAATCTGCTGGGCTTGATTTGTAGCCACGGCCGCTGCTAGTTTATCTGGTACCGCAGCTACTTTTTTTGGTATGTTGGCATCCAAAGCTCTCTTTTTGTTTCTCGTGTTATCTGCTATTGTAGAACCGTCTTGGTTAACTTCAAAAAATTCTTCTTTTTGCCAATTTATTAATGTTTTTTCAGGTTGTTGCTCTACTTGATTGGATGTTGAAACTTCATTGGCTAAAACTTGCTAGTTGACTGGCATACTCTGAGTCATCAGCACCTAATTGATCATTCCATTCACACAAGTATTCTGATTGTGTGCTTGGTTACAAGGATAGCACCATTGAAAATCTTGTACCAGGTTATTCTGAACAGGAACCATTTCCTTTGAAGTACTGGCAGAGTTTGGATTATAGGGCTGAAAAGGTCTATTATTGTATGCTCTTTGACCTTGATTTTGTTGGAACACGGGCCTATTCCCTTGGTTTTGCTAAAACCCAAGTTGTATAGGCTGTCGATAAGGCCTATAATTCTAACTTTGTTGCTTTTTAATATTAATTATCTCATTACCAAAGTTCTATAGTAAGCCTTTGATTTCTTGAAGTTCATTTGACTGAGCTAAAACATCTGTTTGTAATGCATTCTGAGATGTTCCTGGTGCTGGTAGTGCTGGTACAGCTGGAATGGCTGCTAAAGGAGCTACTTGCAATGGCTCTATTGGTGGTAGCCTTGGTGCAACTCGAAAAATAGGCATTGCAGGCCTTGGGGCTATTTGACCAGCTTGTATCAAATTATTTTCTGCTCTTATAGCTATTTGATACGCATTTGGGAGAGTATTTCCTCCTAATGATTGAATCATTATAGCAATGTTGCTATTAAATGCCCTTAGGAAGTATAAGAATGCATGCTCAGCAGATGGCCTTACTATCGCAGGAATTCTTTCCCAAGTCTTTTGGAATCTGAAGTTGAAATTAGATACTTGTTCATGAGGAGCCCGCTTGATAGTTGACAACTGCTCCATCAGAGGCAAATGATCTAAGGTATCCTTAAAAAAGTCACACAAGGCTATTCCTAGCTGGTCCCAATCTATAATGGATGATGCAGCTAACCTTCTGTACCATTCTAGAGCTTTTCCTTTAAATGAGGCCGCCAAGAGCCTAACTGCAATATTGTCTTTAGTCACATGATGTAATGCACATAAATTAGCTACATCTTGAATATGTTCTGTAGGAGTGGTTTGTTCTTCTCCTAAAAAGTATGGTAAACTTTTCAAAGCAACCACTAGTATGGGATCATGTCGTGCTAGATTTAAAGGACTCCCCTAGTCAAACGCAACAAAAGCTCTTGCCATTTTTGCTCTTCTTCTTCTTCTGACAAACACTAATGAGAATGGCTGTACTAATACTGGGCTTGCAGGAGAAGGAATATATTTTGCTCTTCTTGTCTTGACTAAGATTTCTTGCACTCTATCAGTTGTTCTCCTGCCTCTCCTTATTGGTGATAGCTCACTGTATTGAAGAGATGCAACACTGCTTCTTGTTTGGACTTTACTCATAAATTACTACACTGAAATACTCATACCAGAGTAACAGAGTTGCCAAGTGTTCTTATTTCTACCTTTTGCAAAAGAATATATTGTTGAACACACCAACAACAATATCAGAAAAACACAAAAGAAGCACAAAAACTCCTTGGGTTCCACCGGGCGTGCCAAAAACTGTTGTCACCTAAATTTGCACCCTATTAAATTAAAATAGAAATTTGATAATTTAGACCAACATTTGAACATCCAAAGGTTGTGGGTAACCTATCAATGGCTGAACCTCTGGGTTCTAGGCCGGCTCCTTTATGGGAAATCACCTAATTGATTCTTCTAACACTACTTTCTTACTGAGGAAAGGGTTAAGGAAGATTACAAAAAACAAAAAAATAAATTATTTCCTAAAAGGTGATGCACCAAATATGTTTAAAGAAAGGTTTCAACTAATAACAACCATTTCACCATCAAAATGTAGGAAAAACACTAATAAGCACTTAAACTTTATATTGGCCAGCAACAGTGTTCCACATTAAGGTTTTGATTCTCACTCATTAAGAAAAATAGAAATTTTTTACTTAATAAAATGAAAATTAAACAAACACAAAAGGTGACCTGTAGACAAAATACACTTAAGTGACAAGGTATAAACTGAGACAGATTAACTAGGAATCCTTGGATTCACAGAATAACCTTATCAAATCAGAAAAAACTACACAATATCATTGAAAAAGATTGAGGCTTGAAAATCCTTTCCAAAATGAACCTATAAAATGCTTGTCATATATTCAACTTT